>WSQC01000023.1:0-600000 GCA_013248845.1 Passalora sequoiae
ACTAGGAACTCGATAGAGTAAGCGAATAAAGATAAACGTACGTAAGGCGCGCGAGGATAACGGCGAGACTATACTAGGAGTAGCGTTAGATACTAACGTAGATAATAAGAACAAAGATAATAATAATAATAGTAATACCGACGCGGCTACTAACCCCGACGCGACGGGCCTATTAATATATACTAAGACTACATTTCTAACTATTATAGGCTAGGAGGTTATTACTAATATAATATACTTAGGTTTTTACGCCTTAATATCCTAGTTAGTTAATCTCCTCGTACTTAGCTAATAGGTACTAAGGGGAGATTTTAGGTATACCTCTATAATAGCGTACTCGACGCCTACGCTACGGCTCGTACGCTCCGTATATATAGTAGAGAGTCTTATTAGCGCTTAGCCTTAGGCCTCGAGTAATAGGACTTAGTATACCTAAGCTACTACTAGTACGATATAAGGGGTTACGTAATATAACTACGTAATATAGTTACGTAACGTTACGTAATATAGTAAAGATTTATATACTCGTATTACCCGAGGTCTTCGACCTCGGATACTATACCTTTTTAGGTTAGAATAGCCTAGGTATAAAAATACGAGAAATATTATAGCGTTATATACGAGTTCGAGGTTATAGGAGGAGCGACGTTAGCGGTACGCGGCTTACTATATAGGTATACTACGGACTATATTAAGTAACTCGAGAAGCTAGTAAAGGAGGTAAAGATATACGTAGAATCTAACGTAGTAATAGTAGATCTACCGGCGTACCCCCTACCGGCTAGATACTTTACCGCGAAGCCGAGTAGCGACGCCTAAGCTATTATTAACTAGCTCGCCCGCGAGACGCCTATTAATACCGGGTTCTACGCCGACCGGCTCCCGAATCTACCCCCGATACTATAGAGTATACGGGCCGCTACCCCGATTACTACCCCTTAGATAGCGCTAGATACCCCGAGCTCGAGGAAGAAGACCTTAGGCGGTAGCTCTATTACTAAGGTACCCTAGCTCCCGTACCCGGCTATAGTCTCTAACGGCCTAGTCTAAACCCCGAGAATAAATATAATAGCCTTAGAGACCCCTAAGGTAAAGAAGACGACCTTAGGAACCCCGAGTAAGGTAGGTAAGAGTATAGGAAAAAAGCTAAGAGTAGGCGCGGTATATACTATAAAGCCTTCTATATTTAGTAGTAAGTAGATAAATAACTATACGTACGGGAACGAGGACTAGTTAGAGGGAGGTCTTACTATACTTACGAGGCCGTAAGGGCCTTTCTCTATAGGGGGGAGGTTACTACGGAACGGAGGTAGGCGCTATAGTATATATAGATAGCTTAAGATACTTACCTATAGATAGACTAAATATAATTAGAGATATATATACTATAAATATCGCCTCGGCTTCTACTAAAGCCTTATCGAGGTTAGGCTCGTACCTCTAAGTACGACCCCTAGTAGTAGCTATTATAAGAAATAGTACGAGGAATATAAAGGTAGTAATATATAACTATAACTACCCGTATAATAATAGCCGGAAGATAGCCTATTTATAGACTTAATTCCTAAAGGTAATAAGGGGAGATAGGAACTATAGGAGAATAAGTATTAAATTAATCTAGATAGGGAATATACCTAATAATTATAGTACTTAGCTAAGTAATAATATTCTTAGTTAGCTACTATATATTATAAATAGGTACCTTAATAATACCTACTACTAGGTTTATAGAATAGTAATTAGGGTAGATAATAGGCTTCTACTAAGCGACCTAGATACTAAATAGTATTAAGTAGTAGCCTAGAGTCTTATATAGGTAGCCTTACTAGTAGAGGCTTAGCGCGTCTACTACCTATATATTCTCTACCTTTAATAGCTTAAATAAGATATTAACTCCCGTATAGACCTAACTACCCTTATACTTTTAGTTAGCCTTATTTAATAAGACTTAATTAACCCTAGCTATATATAAGCTATACGCTCGATACTAGCCCTTACTACGGATCCGCTATTAGCGTATATATAACTATTATCTAATAAATAGAGCCGAAGGTAGGGCTACTTCTCGTTATCTACGTAGCGACCCTAAGAAAAGGGACTATTATATAGGTAGCTTAAAAGTAGTCCTTAGGTACGGATAACTACTTAGTAGGATATAATAAGAGCCTACGGAATCCCTTAAGAGGTAGGAGAAGATAGAGTACCTAAACCGTAGCTCGGCGTAGGTATCGCTCTAACCTAGAAAAAGCTATTTAATCCTTAAGACTATCTATTCGTAGCTTAGAGGTCCTAAAACGATCTATTAGCTAAGGACTTACTTTAGGTCGGAGACCTATAGCTATAAAGTACCCGGTTTAATTCTCTAGTCTAGAAAGCGCCTAAATAACCGTAATCTACGCGTTCCTAACTCGATAGACTAATTACCTAGAAGAGCCCCGTTACCTACCTAAAAGAGGAAGTCGTATAGCCTAGAAGGGCCTAGCTAGCGTAAACCTATATTATAAAATTACGACGCTATAAAAGAGGATAGAACGAAGTTATTTATACCGGGAAGATACCTACTTAAAGTATTACTAATACTAAAAACGTACCGCGGCGTAGCCTTAGCGCTCGTATTTTAGTATCTTAGCCTTTCCGCCGAGAAGCTAAAGCGGCTAAGGGACTAATCGGACTATTATAATAAATTCCCTTTATATATAAGGAGCTACTATTAGGTATACTATTTTAGATTTAAGGAATTCTTATTACGTAATAAAGTTTAGGTCCGCCGGACTTTAATATTTACCCCCCCCCCGGAGAGTTTCTCGTTTCTACTTATATCCCTAGCGCTACTTATACCTAATTCCCCTTCTAATTTTATTACTATATTCCCCTTACTAATATAAAGAAGACTCGGTTAAATAGACCGAGTAGATAGAGTAGATTCCGACTCTAAACCGGAAATTAACTAACTAGATCTAGCTATTAGGAACGCTATTCCGCCGTTTATTACTCCGATAGCTAGCTTAGAATTACGTACGCCTACTAGGCTAAGCTCCGCTTTAGGTATCTCGCCTTCTTAAGAGAATTTAACTCTTAAGGACTAAGCTAATATAATTACTCGTATATTAAAGAATTAAGAGTAGCTAATCCGCTAATATAAGTAAAAACCTCCTACTCCTAGTACTCTAGAAAATCCTCGTTTTAATAAGTATAACGCTATAGCCTATATTAAGCGCTTCGAGGATAATCTTACGGAGTATAAGCTTAATAACTAGGACGACGACTATAAAGTCTAAGTATTCGTATAGACTCTAGTTTTAGAGTATTAGCTAATCGCTAAAAGCCTTAAAGGCTTCCCTATATAAGGGACTAGAGCTAACTAGACTAAGTTTAAGTATTCCTTCTTAAAGGAGTACCGCTAGTATAATTAACGCTAGGCTATATTAACCTTAGTATAGCTAAGGAAGCTCTCGTTCTAACGGCGTACTAATAATAATAACCTTTAAGCGTACGTTCGTAACTTTATCCTAAGTACTAAAGGAATTCCGGAGGCTAAACTTACGGAAAATATATAGGTTAAGTACCTCTAAAAGGGGCTACTAGAGTATATAGTATACTATATACTCGAGAGTCTCGGTATTAAGGGAGATAACCCTAGTACTACTAAACCCTTTTTAGTAGTTCTTACTAAAGTCCGTAAGAAGGTTAATAGGGCTAAAGCTAATAAGAAGTTCCTTAACGATAATAAAGAGGAGCGTAATATACGCGAAATTAAGCGTTAAGCGAAACTAAAAACTACTACCCCTAAGTTCTTACCTAAATCGAAGATAGAGCCGGGTAATTCTACCTTAAGTAACGCTCCTAATATTACTAGTTTAACTTAAGCTTTCGGGAATCTTAGTATCTATTAACTTAAAGCTATTAGTAAGATCCTAGTTCCTAGTAGTACTACTCCTACTCTTTAACTCGATATAGCTATATACTTAGATATACCCGCTATTAATATATTCGCGGCCTAATATAAGAATAATAAGGTCTATCCGGATCTTAAGGGTAAGTATTTTATATACGGACTTAAGGACTATATCTAGTCTAAGTACCCTATATTTAATAAGCTTTAGAGTAAAGGCTTAATTTATCGACGGCTAGATCGTCGGCTATAATTCTCTAAGGACGGTAATCGTATTATCTATTAGTAGGATCGCCGCTTACCAAATATAGCTATTATTTTCCCGCTACTCGAGGCCTAGTATAGTAACGAGGTATATAGACTTAAGTAGAGTAGTAATAGTTCTATTATAGCTTTATAGTAGAAGAAGTAGCGCTATTTATAGGAAGAGTTTAGAGCTAGGGATAGTATAGTCTAGCCTCCGGTAGTAGTCGCTACTTAGAGCCTAACGTAGGATAATAGTACGATTATAGACGTATATAGTACTACTATTAATATAAATATAGCCTCTTAACCTCGTACTAAATAGGCTCGTAATAATCCGACTCGCCTATCGGCTAATCTAGTAGGAGTTTAGAAGATAAGTAGGACTAACCGATAGGTATCTACTCGCTAGAGTATTATAAGGACTCGAAACCTAGAAATAGCGTAAGATTATACCGCGCGCGTTAAGTCTTAAGAGTCTAGCTAGGACGATAGCGGCGTAGAGATAGAATTAGCGTATTCTAAGATATAGGGCCGTTCTTAGGAAGAAGGACTAGTAGGTCCGGGTCCTACTAATACCCTAGCTAGTCGACGCTCTCCTAAGTCTATATATAAGGTAGTACTCGTAGATAAGGGTATATCTTCAAATATATAAAGGGTTCTAAGTAGTATAACCTTTAGCTAGTATAATAAGATAATCCTATCCTCTCCCTAAAGGGCGAGGACCTCCCTCTCCTTATACTACCCGTACCTCGCTAGATACAAGCTACGTACCCGCCGGGGGCCCGCCGCCCTCCTTCCCTTAGGGCCGCCGCCTAGCCCTAGGCCGACGTAATTACGAACGATTACGTAATTACCGGGGGTCCGCCGGGTAAGCCTAAGAGTTCCGCCGGCTATATACCTTTAGTACCTTATACTATACGTATTAATCGGTACGTATAATAGCGTAATCCTAATACCGATAAGGTAGACCTATTTTAGGCCTTATAGTTCTTAAATCTTAAAGCCGATATTCCTATAAGTACGCTTATAGCTTATAGAGGGCCGAAGAACCTCTTCTAGAGCCGAGTCCCTAATAATCCGGAATTTATAGACCGACTATTAAAGTATTACGCGGAGACTAGCTAGAGTACTAATAAGAGTATTATTGCGCGAGCCGTCTAATACTTTAGAGGCGTCGAAGACTAAGGTATACCTATATAGGGTTTAGACTTTGAGTCCGATAGACCCGAACTTAGCTATACTAATATTAGTATATACTCTATAAACTTCGTTAGTAGAGCTATTAGTAAGGGAGCCGCGTAGCGCCTAGAGGACGTATACGATAAGCTATAGGAGGCTAATTATAATACGGTAATAAAGTAGTACGCGGTTATTCTAAGTATTTATATTCCTATTACCGTTAATAATAGTAAGGAAACTATCTAAGCCCTTATTAACGATAGAGCTAAGGCGATTATTATAAGCCGTATTATAGCTACTAAACTTAAATTACTAATTCGACTAATAACCGTAATAAGTATAAATACGGTAGTTAGGCGCGTTAACTTCCTTAGCTACTATAATAATATTATAGTTAATATATTCGGGGTCGAATTTCCTTTCGCGATCTTTATTATAAATAATAATAGGACGCCGACGCTATTAGGAAGGCTATAGTCTCGAATAGTCCGTAGAGTTTAGAAGAATTACGACGATAGCTTATAGGAAGGAACGATTACCGACTTCTCTAGTAGGCGAGTTATATTTATAGGCGTAGTCGGTAACTAAGGCTATAGAACGCTTAGCTATATTCTTAATAAGGAAGAACTACCTAAGGATCCGGATACTATCCGTAAGCTACTTATAGGGGAAGGTAAGGCGCGACTTTAAGGCCGAAGAGTTACGTCGCCCTTCTAAGGCTAGGAATAACTCCTCTTCCTTCGAAAAGTCGTATAGGGGAGGGGTAGGATTTAGCTTTAGCTTTTCTAGTTATCTATATATACGATATCTCCTTTTAGGTACCTAAACCTACGTTATAGGATAGTAAGACCCTACGGTAGCCGGAGCCGTCGCTACCGGAGGAGTACTTTATCGTAATATCGCTAGTCTTTAGCGAGGTAGGTAATAAAATTAGTCGCGTAGTAAGTTCGAGTCTACTAGACCTAAACTTTAGTAATTACGTAACGGGTTTAGGTCTACCGGACCTAAACTTATACTAAGAAATTTACTAAACCTTAAAGAGTACGGACTAATAGCTCTTTATATACGATTCTACGAGTAATAGGCAGCCCTTAGAAGAGGTCCTTACTATATTCTATACGTCTAATAAGGAGCTTAAAAGATAGTAAGAGTATAGTATAGATAGGGTTATAAGTACCTATACTATAACGAAGAGAGTCGTAGATAAAGTTAGACCCGTTAAAGGTAGCGTATATAATATAGATAGGTCTAATCTAGGAGGGAATCCAAACTAGCGACTAGATTACTTAGCTCGTAAAGTAAGGCTCCCTTAAGGCACTAGCCCTTTCGATAGTAAGTACTTAACTAAGAAGTTCTCTAGTATTAAACGAGGATCTCGCCTTACCCCTAAAAGGCTTAAAGCTATTAAGCCTAGAATAGACCTAATAAAGAAGGAAACCGAGCTCCTAGTAGAACTCCTATATAATCGAGAGGCCGTTCTAGCCTACGACTTTACCTACCTTAGTAGAGTAAGTCCGGAAGTCGCCCCGCCGTAGAGAATTCGTACTATTCTATACGAGCCGTAGGAATATCTAGGGTTTAAGCTTAATCTAAGCCTAAGGCCTATAGTCGAGGTAATAGTAAGAGAGAGAGTAGCTACCGGAACGCTAGAGCCTTCTTACTCGTCGTATCGTAACCCTACCTTTCTAGTTAAGAAGAAAGCCTTTACGCCTAGTTATAATCCCCTCGACCCTAAGCTCTACCGATTTATTAATATAGCTTAGGAGTTTAACCGAGTAACCTTACGAGATACTAATCTTCCGCCGGATACGGATAGCTTTATAGAAGATCTTATAGGGTACGTAGTCGCCTCGTTAGTCGACATTTTCTCTAGGTACAACTAAATTCTACTCTACCTAGACGATCGTAATATTACTAGTTTCGATACTCCTCTAGGTACGTTTCGACAAACTACGCTTCCTTAGGGAGCTATAAACTCTATAGCTTAGTTTATTAGAGTTATTATATAAGTCCTAATAATATATATTAGCTATATTTACCGCCCGTTTCTAGATAACGTAGCTATTAAAGGGCCGAAGACTCGCTATAATAATAAGGAACTAGAGCCTAGGTTACGTCGCTTCGTAGTAGAATATATTCGGAACCTAGATAAAGTCCTATATAATCTTAAGAGGGCTAATATAACGGTTTATAGGCTTAAACTATAGCTTCTTTACTAGAAGGTTAATATTATAGGGTATAAAACCGATAAGTTCGGACGATATCTAGATAGCGCCCGTATCGCGAAGATTATCCTTTAGCCCGAGCTAATAGATTAGAAAGAAGTACGTATCTAGGTAGGAGTCGTAACTTATTTCCGTATATAGGTCGCCGACTTCTCTATTATATATAAACCTCTTTTTACGCTCCTTTATAAGGATACTATATTTATATAGAATAAGGAGTATAGGTAGGTAAAAGCTAGGATTACGAAGGCACTTACCGAAGCTCTAGCGCTAGTAACGATCGACTATAGCGAAGGGGCTAGTCTTATTATTATAGCTATAGACGCTAGTAGTAAAGGGTACGGTAAGGTCTTAATATAATATAACTATAAGGACTCTTCTATTCGCTACCTAGTAAGGTACGACTTAGGACTCTAGAAACCGACGGAGGCTTAATATAATACTAGTAAGCGTAAATACCTCGGGGTTCTTCGCGTACTATAGCGCTTCCGCCCTTAGCTATTCGGAGTATTCTTCTAGTTAGAAGTAGACGTAAACACTCTCGTTTATTAGCTTAATAAGTCCTTATCGGATCTACCGAACTTAGTAAAAACCCGTTAGGTTACGTAGATTTACCTCTTCGATTTTAAAGTTATCTACGTACCTAGTTGGAAGTACTCCTTACTAGACGCGTTATCGCGAAAGCTAGTTACGCCGGAGGATATTATAGGAATAGAGAAGGAGAGCGACGTTAAGGAATTAATAGACCGCTAGTTCTTTAACGTATTTTATATAAATAGCCTTACGGCTAAAGTTTAGGTCTACCGGACCCTAACTTTAGTCGAGGAAATTCTTAATAGCTATTACTTATAAGACTCTAAGAATATCGCTTAGTATCTAACTACTATAACCCGAGCTCCCGGAGTGTTAAGAGTATAATACCGAAGGCTAGTAAAGGACTTAAGGAAGTTTTTTGTTAAAGATCGAGTACTCCTACGTTAAGAGAGGGTTAATATAATTCTATAGCGAGTTATTAATAACCCGGAAGTCTAGAAGGAGATTATAATAAGCCTTTACGAAGGCAACGGGTATAGAGCTCCGAATAGCGTATAGGACCTTTATAGAAGGCGGTACTAGTAGCTAGCTATATAGTCCGATATTATAAAGTACTATAGAAGTTACCCGGAATGTATATTCCGTAATAGATATTAGCGCCTAGGGCCGTTAATAATTCCTATAGCTCCTATTCTTAGGGAAAGGTAGTACGGCGACGCTATATATATTAATAATAAGAATTCCCTCTTCGTCCTTCGAGAAGGTCTCTCTCGGTAGGTCGAAGTAAAATACTTTAGTAAGGCGGCTAAAGTAGTTACTTCTAAAGAGGTCGCGACCTAGATCTTTAAGGAAGTTATTACTCGCTAGGGGTATATATAGGAGATTATCCTCGATAATATAAAGTAGAACCTTAGGGAAATCGCTTAGTTATTGTCTACCTTCTATATTAGAAGGGTTATAATATCTCTATACTATCCTAAGTCGAATACGATAGTCGAGGTTAGGTATAAGCCTATCCTTATAGCGCTATCTAAACTCTCTAATAGAGGGTAACGAAGTATCCGCTACTATATAGCGTTAGTATTATAGGCTAAAAGAACTACTATAGTCTCTACTACTAGGTTAACACTATTAGAAGTTATAATTAGAAGGGATACAATCTTACCTATAGAGCTTAAGTACCGTACTTATAGTATCTAAGATTAGGGGAAAGTACGGAAACGGGAGGACCTTCTCGTATTATACGCGCGGGTACTAGAAGAAATATTAGTTACTATTAAGGAATCGCTATTACGCTAGTAGCGTCTACGATAAGAATCTAAGGAGTATTATAATAATAGGTACGACGTCTATAGTAAAGAGCTAAAGGTTAGAGACCTTATAGTAGTATTCTAATCCGAGATCTAGACTAGCTTCTCTTATAAGCTTACGTTCCGATAGAAGGGTCCCTTTAGAGTCTACGAGGTACTTACTAATAGATTAGCGTATCGACTTAAGGAATTAAGTAGGGAGCGTAAGGCCCCTAGCTATACGAGAAAGAACCTTAAGAAGGTAGCCGTACTTTAAGAACCTATAGTCCTACCTCCTACCGAGGATAAGGTATTAACCTAAGCTAAGGAGCTTAAAGAAGATCTTAATCTATAGTATAAGGACCTAGACTAGAAATAATAGACTTACCTCCTATTAGGATATTCGTATCCCTAAGTCGTAGGTTAGCCTAACCTAACCTAGGAAGAGGTAGATAAATATATTAGTATTTAGACTAGGTAGGCTATAGTTTAACTACTATCTATACTACCTCTTTAACTACGCTAAGGACGCGGTACCTACCCGCCCGCCTACTTACTACGCTAACCTAGTAGTTAGGTAGGGAAGTCTATCTCTTCTAGTATTAGCGGAGTCCTAAAATCGCGTCTTATATATTCGTTATAAAGAACACGAAGAAAAAGGGAGGGATAGGCGCGAGTTATCTACGATTTTACGGTACTAGTATACCTAAATAATAGTAGTACGCCTAGTATAAGTTAGTTAGCGAACAATAATACTAACCTAGGCGTTCTAGCTTTATATAGCCCCGCTATAGTAAGACCTATAGCCTACTTACGTAACTTCGAGTTAGGTATAGCCGGCGGAGCGACTACCCGCTTATCTAATATAGTAGGCGAACTACTATTCCGCTAAGTACTATCTAAGCTTAATCTACTAGTTAAGGATATCTAAACTCCTATATAGTTAAGTAGCTTCCTAGTATTAACGTATACTCGTATAGCGTACGTAGTAATAGTAGGGAGATCGGGTATTCTTAGATAAGTAGAAAAAGCTAGTTACGTAATAAAGTTTAGGTCTACCGGACCTAAATATATACCTTATAGCCTTACCTCTTTATATATAAAGTAACTACGTAATAAGTAAACCGCCTATAGTCCTAACTTACTATACGGGTAGCGCCTTCCTTAGCTACGCTTCGGAAACTACGTAATCGTACCTTCTAGTAGCTTACTTATAGCTTTATATACGTCCCCTATATATAGCTTTCTATCCGGAAACTACTTATATAGGTTACTCTTCTACTACTTATACGGTTAAGTCTCTTATATAATAAGGGTTATATAATTACTTTAGCGCGTACCTACCTATACGTAATACGCTAAGTAGTATATAATAGCTTACCCCTTTTCCTTTCTATTTCTCTTCTTCTACTATATATATAGGTATAATAGCTAATTAGAACTACCCCTATAGTAACTATAAAGCTTAATACTAATCTAGTACTAGACTATAAGGAGTTAGAACTTTATAGTTACTTAGTAACTACGTCGCTATCCTATACGGTAACTCGTTACCTAGTAACCGGCCTAGTAATAAAGAGAGGACAGTATAGAAGCTCTTAGAAGGTATTTATTAATATTCTCGATAGTCTTATTAATACGCTTACCTTTATTAACTCTAGCTTTAGTAAGACACTATTAAGACTCCTTCCCCTTCTCTTACTAAAGTACTTACTAGTAAACTAATACCGTAGTCTTTATTACTATACTCTCTTACTTAGTAGTACTATCGTAATTTACTACCGGCGTATTTCCGAAAAGACTCGACGACGTAGGTAGCTTAGCTATATACTTATCTTTACTATATCTAGCTTTGAATCCTCTCCTTTAAAGACTCCTAGAAAGAACTCCGAGTAGTAACTCGTTAAATCTACCGAGAGACCTATTACCTCTATTGTCTATAATTCTTGCTACTTCGCTACTATAACTAAGCTCGCTAATCTTAGAGGTATTATTAAGAGCGTTACTATAGTAGAGCGCCTACGGGCTATCTAAGAAGCCTTCCGGAATACTAAAGAAGTCTTAGAAACTAGCTTACTATAAGTATACTATATTCTTAAAGATATTCGAGATCTCGGCTATTAACTCGATAGAGTTCGTATTAATAACTAGACTCTATAAGAGCGTTTTCCTAAGACTATAGATATAGATAAGAAAGGTAGGGAAGTTAGCGACTTCTATTACCGCCTTACTACTACGATTAAGCGTATATAGACCTTCGAGAAGATACTAAAGTAGCTCGTAGAGTATATATTCGAAAGCTCTAAGAAGGTAAAAGAAGTATAGTCTTTTATTAATTAGTATTAAGATCTCGAGGAAGGAGCTACCTTCCTATCTAAAGCTATAGTTCGCCGAGTTCGTAGAGGCGAGAATCGTAGCGTTAATAACTTCTTACCTACTTAGAGCAACTATACTACCTTTATAGATAAAGAGATAGTAGATATCGAGGCTATAAACCTCGACGCTACTACTACTAGAACTCTTCTCGCCTAGTATAACGTTATACTTAATACTAGTAAGTTTATCGTCCCTATTAGCCCTAAGGCCCGTCTCGAGATTTAATAGTAGGAATTAGATCGAATAAACCGCGAGATTACCGATATTACTAATAAAGTCGGTCTTAACGAAGCTCGCTCCCTTAAGAAGCGTACCCGTAGAAACGAGATAAAGGAGTAGAAGGAGAGAAAGGTACGGCTTAAGTAGTTAAATAGAGCTCGTAATACTACTCGACTATAGTATAAGGAAGCTTAAGTAGCTAGAGAAGATACCGAAGAGGCTAATACCCTAGAAGCTACTCCTCCTACTATCTCTTTTAGTAAGGGTAAGGCTTCTACGATTACTATCTAAGACTATTATAATAAGTATCGAGATACCGTATTTATAAAGCTTATTAGCGATATTAGTAATATAGTACCTATCGAGGAGCCTTATAACTTAATAGACTTTATATACCTCTACCTCGATCTATTCTTTAAAGTATATAGGACCTCTAAGAAACGCGAGTTTTACGAGGGAGGAAATAGGTTTCCTCTATATACGATCTATACTAAGAAGCTCGCTAAACTTAGTAGCCTAAGATTCTTTACTCTAGTTAAACTACTAAAGACGTTAAGATATATAGCTAATTATATTAAGGGCGTCTATAAGCTACGAGAAATACGTCGCGATTATAGTCGTATCTTTATAGATAGTATAGATCCTAAGAGACCGATAATCCTTAGACTATAGGCCTATACGGCTACGGAGCCTTTAGAAGGCGATCTCGATACGCTTACTAACGATACCTATAAGCGTATACTAGGAGCCTACAACTTTAGATAAGTAAAAGACGATTAAGAGAAGTATAGTCTCTCGAGCTTTTCTATAAGTAGTATACTCGAGGTACGCCTTCCGGAAGTAGGTATTACGGTCGGAGAATTATACTTAGAAGAGATATTTATATATACCTATTACTAGCGTATAGGCTATACTAGTAAGAATATTAATTAGCGCTTCTCCCTTAGCTAGTAGATTATTCGGTAGTACCCTCTCTTTTAGATAGCGAATATCCTTCTCCGCCCTAATCGTAAGTTCCGCCTAATCTCGATAGTCGACTATACGTACTTTATATAGACTAAGGAGTCCGGTTAAGTTATTAATAAGCCTAAAGCTAAGAATCTATATATACTTACGAATATCTATTAGCTCCTTTAGTAAGAGGTCGTCGAGGGAGTACGTAGAGAAGGTAACTCGATATTATAAGGAGCCGTTTCCCTTATTCGAGAGACTCCTTTAGCCTATACTACCGTAGTATATAGTCTCTATTATCTCTCTATTTAGGACAACCTTATCGCCCTACTAAAGACTAAGAATATAGTAGTCGGAGTCCTCGAGGATAGTACTATACCTCTTATTACCGGTAATCCTCCTACTTCTATACTAACGGCTAAAGCTCTTAATTAGCTTAATCCTACCGGTAGTATAACTTAGTAGATAACTAAGCTAGATAAGTATAAGCTCCGACTTCTCTCTCCTTAGACTCTAGTTAACGACCGATAGAGTCTACTAAGCGACGGCTATCTTAATAGACGCGCGCGTATCCCTATATCCTTTATCGCTATCGACGTAGATAAGATATACGAGAATAGTATATCCTAGGAGAAGCTTAGCTAAGCCTATCTTTACTAATTAGAAGCGAAGTCGAGTATTCCTTTCGACTTCGTAGCTAATATATATTTACTACTAGACGACCTAATCTTATAAGCCTTAATTAGCCGTCTTAGCTAGGTAGATTATATTATTACTAGCTATACTAACCGTATCCTTATAATAAGCCGCGAGGAATTTAGTAACTACTACGCTAATTAGGTTAAAGAGGCTACGAAGCGTCTAGATAAGGCTTAGGCGCTAGTAAAGGAGGGAGAGTCTACCTATTTCCCTAATAGGCTCTCCTACTTTTATAGTAAGGAGACTAGCTAAGATCCTCTAAAAGCGGATCCTTACGGTAAGAATTAGGTAATACCGGACCTAGTAGATATATTAATTAGCGTATTAAATATACGAGATACTCCGAATAAGGTAGAGGGGGATACTATAGAGGTTAATAAGTAGGAATAGGTTAGTATTTAGGTGTTACTTTTCTTAAAAGTTTAGGTCTACCGGACCTAAACTTCGAAATAGACTAATTAGTAGATTTTTAAGGGTTTTATAGGTAAATACTTTATACTCTATATATAAAGGAGCTATTTAATTATTTTGTAATACGGTAGTATCCTTTATAGAAGTGTCTATTTAGATACTATATAAGGGAGGGATATTAAGTAGTAGCCTAGAGTCTTACGTAGGTAGCCTTATTAGTAGAGGCTTAGCGCGTCTACTACCTATATATTCTCTACCTTTAATAGCTTAAATAAGATATTAACTCCCGTATAGACCTAACTACCCTTATACTTTTAGTTAGCCTTATTTAATAAGACTTAATTAACCCTAGCTATACGTAAGCTATACGCTCGATACTAGCCTTCGCTATATACCCGCTATTAGCGTATATATAATTATTATTTAATACTAGGATAGGACCTTTATTCCTATCTATAACTATAAAGTAGGCCTCCTACGGCTAGCCTTTAAAGTAGGTAGTATAGCTATAGTAGCGTAGTATATAGTAGGGTCTAGCTCTCCCTATTATATAAGAGCTCCGCCTTTACTCCTTACGTACCGCTTAAGAGATATAAAACTAGTATTTAAGAAAATCTATTACTATAGACTAGTTTATAATTATAAAGCTTACTAAGTAGATACTTAGCTTTTAGTAATATTAAATAGATTAAAAGTAATATAATTAAGAGTAATAGCCTTACTTTATAGGTAATATATCTTTAGTAATAGGCTAACTGTAATATCTAATATAATTTAGCTTATACTACCGCTTTAGAAGTAGGTAACCGTTCCCTACAAGCGTTAAATACTATATATACTACGTAGGTAGCTATAACTAGCTCCCTTTTAGTAAACGTAGATACTCGTATAGTAGATTAGAGTAAAAACCCTAAGAACGTTATAGTAGACTAGCTAAAGCTTAAGGTTATTATAATAAGATAGCTAATAGCCTCTATATCCTATATATTAAAGATAGAACTACCTTATAGGTAAACGCTTCCGTCTAACGTATAGTATAAAGCTATCTTAACTAAGTAGTTATATAAGATAACGCTAAAATATCTAATCTTAAGACTATACTTAAATCCGTTAAGAGTAGCTATACTATCTTATACTTAAAATATTTATTTACTTTTAGGTCTATAAGTCTACCCTTATTCTAGTATATAAGATATTCTATATCTTAATATTATCCTCTTTATAATACTATATTACGCGTTATATTTACGCGACCTCTCTATAAGATACTAGCTCCTATACCCGGTTAAATATTCTTATAACTATTAATTTCTACGGTACTACTAAGGCGTCTTTACTAGGGGTACTATAGAGGAATTAGATTAAGATAAGTATAGAATAGAAGAATCTTTAAGATAATTTACGTTAACTAGGATAGCTATAAGCTAAGCTTATAGTACTTTATCTAAGTACCTAGCTAGAGCGTATTAAGAAGAGGTTTATATCGTAGAGTATTATACTAATCGTAGTTAGGTCTCCGCTCGAGCTAACCTATTATCGTAACTAAAGTATTAGCGGTAATATACGTATCGAAGATAAGCGCCGTGCCTATAAGTAGTCCGCCTCGCCTCGTATTCGTATTATCGAATCTTATTATATAGTCCTAAAGGATTTACGACTTTCGCGTAACTACCTCTAGACTTAGCTACTCGTTAATAACTCGATATATATACCTAGTCGCGCTCGCGGAGTAAGAGATAGCGTTAGCTTACTAGCCTTTACGACTAGCGAGCGTACCGTAACCGTGCCGTATAGTATAATTAGAAGTATAATTAGAAGAGTATAAAGCGCCTAGTTAACTAGCTAACGCCTATCGATAGTCTGTTAATATACTTCTTTACCTATATATATATAATACCTAGGTAGCTTATCTAGCCTTTTCGTTAGTACGAAGATACCTATAACCTTAAAAGGAGTACGAGCTACTAGAGGGACTTTCTCTAGTAAGTTAGTCTATTAAAAATACCGTAGGAATAGCTAGCTTACGCCGCAATAGTAATATATAAGGTAGTCGTCGTAACTACTACTTTCTACGGCTACCCGTAGGATCGTAATATTACGCGAGAGGAAGTCTGTAAATATACTACCGCTAATAATACCGGGCTCTAAAGATACGTAAGGCCTAAATATACGAATTTAGGTCGGCGAACCTCTCGAATCTAGTATAAGAGGTATTAGGACGAGGGCTACTCCTAGAGGTAGTATAATAGGAGTTATAATACTAGTAATCTAGAACTAGGTCTAAAGCGTTAACGGCTATAGGTGTTCTAACTAGTATAGACATATCGAGGCCGAGACTATAGATAAGGAGGGTTAGAAATACGCTTATTATAATTGTAGACGTAGAAGAACAAGAGACTAGCGACTATAAGAATCTAAATTTCTAGGTAGGATTTCCGATTTAGTTAGCCGCTAAGACTACTATAAGTCTAAAGTAACTTTATAATATTGTCTTAAGCGCGCCGTCCTATAACTTACGGAGGAACTAGGACTCTATTATAGAAATCGTAGTAGCCTTAGAAAGTACCTTAAAATTATCTAGACGCGATATTATTTTCGAAACGTTAGCGTAGCCTATCGAAAGGGTTACCTACCGCGGTATCCGCTATATACTACCCCTATCTCGGCTACTAAACGAACCTAGAACCCTAGTTTGCGGCCCGCTAAACGCCTAGTTCTAACTTATCTCCCTCCCGTTAGGTATACGCGCTATATTCCCTTCCTTCCGCTTACGCTCTTACTCCTAAATATATATATATAAACCGCCCCTCTAATATAGCTCCTCGATAGATATTGTCTCGTAATTACTCGTCTTTCTCGCTACTATACCCCGATCCTTAGACTTTAGTAGCTATAAATAAACTACGCGAATACCGATATTCCGACTCGAGACGCGAAAGGTAAGGTTCTAGATACTAGCGTTTCTAGTATCGTTAAACTCTAGGACGACGGCTTTGTTATTAAGTCGCTATAGCTTAACGACGCCTAATATTATAGTAATATAGTAGTCGAGGCTATAGTATATAAGAGGCTCTAGGTACGATTCGGCTCTTATAAACGCTTCCTATAATAGATATTATTTAATAAAAGGGACTATACGCTTACGATAGAGTATATATCGAACGGTATATTACGTAGCTATCTATAAGTATATCCTATCGATATTATAAACGAGTAACGTTATACCTAGGTACTAGCGGCTATATAGGGTATAATAATACTATACTCTATCGGTGTTATTTACTACGATTTTTCGCCTAATAATATACTCCTCGACGGTTCCCTCGAGCTAAAAATTATCGATTTCGGTTATAGCTTAGTAGATAGTATAAGGTCCTCGGGGGGAGGAGATATACGAAGCTATCTAGCGCTTACCCTAAAAGCTTTAGGTCTTTTTAAAGTTAAATATAACGTATTTACTTTAGGATATACGATATACGAGATATATAGTAGTCGAGTAGTATACTACGAGCTCTTATCGAGGCACGCTACGGATCTAATCGATAAGTACGAGATGCCCGATCTTTCGGGTATTAGCCTAAGTAACGTAATTAGAGCCTACTAGGACGGTAACTACTATAGCGCGAATTCTATCTACTAGCTTTTGAGCGCATAATTAGGAGGCTAGGATCGAGCTATTATAATAGCCTCGATAGTAACATCGAGGTCGGGTTAGTCGTTAAGGATCTAGCCTTAATTCGTTAGCTTATTTAACGCGTAGTAAATTGTACGCGCTTACTAATAGGTATAAACATAGAGTACTATTATATACCTAAATACGCTAATACCCTTTACCTTCGGTCTCTTTCGCTAAGGGTTTTAACCGGTAGCGGTATTTATTACGACAAAGCTTACTATATTCTATAGCTAAATATATAGCTTAGCGTCGGACTTACTATTCCTATATTAATAAAGCTCGCACTACTTCACGACAGACAGACTTAGATATATAGCTACTTCCCGTGCCTCTATAAAGCGCTTTAAGAAGCCTATCTAAAGGTATAAGTAGGGTGTTTATATAATAGATACTTTAGGTCCGTAGGAGCTACCCCTAAGCTTTATAAAGACGAAGGTACCTTTGCCTTTACTTACGCTTTAGGACTCCTTCGTCTAGTATAAAGTCCGAGTCTTCTAATCTAGAAGTATATATAGAATATAGGCCTAGGTTAGGATCTACGTAAGTCTATTATCGCGAAGTCGTATACTAACCTACTTTTAGGTATAGCGCTAGCTACTATCTCGCTATAAGGTAGATAATCTTTCTAGCGAACAAAAATTAGAACTCGAGCTAGTCGTCGATCCTATAGCTAGTAATAATATTTAAATAAATCCTTAGCTTATCGCTCGTCGCTCGTGTCTTTAAATAGGCCTTCGCTAATACTAAATATATACTCCTCTAAGTACCTATCGGATAGGATTATTATATTCGTTAATACCGACGAATGTCTCGTTACGTTTAGCTATAGAGGTACTAGTCTATTCCGATTTCCTAGTTAATAGGATAGTTATCGTAGCCTTCTAAATTAGCTTTAAGTACGCCGGCGTTTAGCTTAGATACTTATACGATATACTAGATTTCTTACCCTAGACTAGACCTATATATACCTTTAGTATAGTAGTTCTACTAACTCTTATACTCTTCGTCGATAGCTAGGCGGTATATCCGTACGAGAGGCTCTAATTCCTATTAGCGCTAATAGCGGTCGCCGCCTCCTTGCGGTTAGGTAGCGTACTATAGCTACCTATATTCGGCCCGGTATATATACTATAATCTTCTTAATATACTTACCGTTACTCGTGCTATTATTACTACTACTAATCTAGATGTCTTAGAGACTACTAATTCTATTACCTCATTCCTTTAATTTGCTACTTACTTTTAGATTAGACTATATAAGCCCGACTATCTCGAGTGTATTAGCTCGGACGACGTTATAATTATAGAGAAGGTCTATACTATAGCCTTAATTATAGAGTAGAGGCTAATCTATAAGGCGGATAATATATTACTTAACCTTACTAGCGTCGCTAAGTTATAGGCTCTAGATTAGTCCCTATATAATTAGAAAAGTAGAATATCTATAGTAATATTAGTAGAGTATAGGGGTATATTAGCTACTTCTAATACTAAAGATTACTCTACTACTACTATAAGTTCTACTTCTATATTAAAAATACTAGCCTTACTTTATAAGGTATTTATAAGCCCCTATAATAGTATATTAATATAAAATATTCCGCTTATTCTATATAATAGAATTTAGAAGCTATTAAAATATAAGGCTATTACTACTAGGTTCTCTAGCTTATAATATATACTAACTATATTACTAGTAGTAATCTAGTATACTACTAGCTTATATAATTAATATAATAGTAAGTAAGGCTATACTAAGATATATTACTAAGTAAGATTTATAGTAATATCTAGAGCCCTTAATAATATACTTTAGAAGGGTCTATAAGGCTAGAATATTCTCTATATATAATATATATCTATAATTTACCTACTTACTATATCTAAATTATAGGTAACCTAGATACCCCTTTAAAAAAGATAAGAATTAGTTTATTAGGTAGTTAACTAACTACTAGGTTATTAGAATATACCTAACTCTTATAGTTATAGACTTTTATAGGAGTTATAATATAAGCTAAATCTTATTATCTTTAATAAAGGCTCGTAGGTAATAGGACTATATTTACTATATAATATAATTACTCTTTCTTATAGATAGCTTATTATCTTAGCTATTAATAGTAGCTAGCTTAAGTCCTATTATTATCTTAGATACTAGGAGCTATAACCTATAGATTATACTCTCTACTAGTAGTAATACCTAGTATAATATACTATAAGAGTAAGATAACTAGATATAGGGTATTAATTAGGATATAAAGCTAAAGTAATAGATCTTAGATATAATAACTAGCTATAAGTTCTATAGTAGCTTCTATTATCTAGGCTATTACTATATAGATAATTAGTAGTTCTTTAATAATATTAAGACTTCCTTATTAGTCTATAATTTAATAATACTCTAAGTATAATTCTAATCTCCTTAAAGTAGTTTAATATAATAATAGATATATATAAAGTATCTAACTATCTATAAAGCTATACTATTAAATTAACCTAGTTTACTTAGTAGCTCTAGTAGAGATATATAAGATATTATAGATTATTAAAATATAGGTATAGTCTACTCTAGTAATATAAAGGCTTAGTACTTCTTATCGCAATGCGTTATTAACGGCTACTATTCTCAATCTCGAAGTTGTCGCATTTTACTTTCCTTTCTCGTCCTTATACTTTAACGGTGTCCATTAGAAACTTTACATTCGAAACCACCCAATTGCTTTGGCTGTCGACGTTGTTTCGCCGTGTCATGACTACGCTCTCACAAACAAGGGCGTCCGGCGAGCAGCAAGATGACGTTGAGTACTCGGTTTGTTCGGTGCTCATCGCCGTTCGGCATGCGATTCAATGCTCTATATATAACGATCCACATGACGCCACGAACAAGACACTAAGTTATAGACTTGTATGCGTCTACGCACTCAGGTAACACGGGGAACGGCCAATGATAACGATATCCCGACCTCCCAGTGGCTCAGTCTCCGCAATGGCGTCTTTCTTGCTCCGCATCACGAACCACCTGTAGTCGATGCATACATGTATGATATGCATGAGCAAGACGATCACGGAATTCACCAGAATCCACTACGAGACTCACCTGCAAGCGGCTGTAGCACCTCTCGAAAGCTTGCTTACCGGCACCAACGAGCAACGAGCTTGGAACAAATAGTCCTAATGCAGGACTCTCCCCGATCTTGGGGTGAACCACATTTCGCAATGGCCAATCCTTATTCTCCTCTGGATGCGGAGTTGCCCAAACGCTCTTGCAGATCGGTCTACCGTCGCAGAGTCACCCTCCTCGCCATTGTAACACTAGCCGCTACCGTTTGCCTGTCGTTTTTCTGGGCCGGTTGCCGACTACAGGATGTTTTTGCATTGGCTGGCATTTCTCCCCACCAGATATCCCAATGTCCACCTGCATTATCGTCCATCATTATGCGCCTGTGGCTTGTTGCAAAAGCGATATGGACTCTATTGTTTGCAGCCTCTCGACAAACTTCTGCAACAAGCACGGCACGATTACCTTCCTATCCTCTCGCTGTGAAGAGTCCATACCTTTCCACGTGGGTTCCGGGCGAACAACTATCAGACATTGCCACTGCCCAACCGCAATTCTGGACTGGTGCGGATTTGACCTGGCCTGTACTGGCGCGTGTTGATGGAACTACATATGCACTGTTCGGATCACCCGACGCAAACATCAGCGAAATCCAACCTGCCACTACTCGAGATGTCAGCTATACGGCAACGCATACATACTTCAGTGTCACCGCTGGGCATGTGGACTTTGTACTAGACTTCTTCACACCCGTCTATCCAAAAACGAAGGATTTTGCGCTACATTCGCTGCCGTACTCTTACTTGACTATCAACGTAACAAGCCAAAGATTTTTTCAAAATCTGCAACTCTTCAGTGCCATTGACCATACCTGGACGGCTCAGGACGGTGCTGCAAGCATCAACTACACAAACTCTGGTAGCACTGGATTCTTCTGGTTCCATAACGAGAATGAGATACCATTCGTGGAAGAGTACGATAGAGCTGTCTGGGGATCTACCATATTCGCCACTGCACTTGGCTCGAACGCTACCACTTCGGCCCGCGGCCCAGCTAGCGATGTGTTCTCCGAGTTTGTGGACAGCGGAAAGCTGGGCGAGACCAGGAGCAAAAGTGATTCTGGGTACGATCTCGTGGCATTTGCGCACGACCTAGGAACATTGAATAGTGATAGCGTGACCTTTGCTGTCGGGCTCGACCGTAGAAAAGCGGTGAGCTACCTTGAAGAACCGCAGACTGGCTATTATCGCACAGTTTGGCCGGAGGTGCCCGATGCTATTGACTACTTCCTCAATTCCTACACTAGTGCACTTGCGTACTCGCTCGATCTTGACAGTATCGTGCGGTCGAAGACCGAGTCCGTTTCGGACGACTGGGGTAGCCAGTACGCAGACATCTGCGAAGCGAGCTTCAGACAAGCGATTGCTCCGATCGAGCTTACTGTCCCTCTGGATAACATGGATGCTGCTCCATCAGCATTTTTGAAGGAGATATCGAGCAACGGCAACATGAACACAGTCGATCTCATCTTTCAGTCTTGGCCTATATTTGTCCATCTCAACCCCGAATGGATCATACTCCAATTCAAGCCCACATTGGAGTATCTCGCATCGGGAAGGTGGCCAAGGGAGTATGTGATCCACGACATGGGCGAACACTATCCTAACGCCACCGGACACGACGATGGGGACGCCGAGTCCATGCCACTTTTCGAGACATCAACCCTGTTGATCATGATGTACGCATACCAGAAGCTCTCCGGCGATCACACCTACACCGACCGATACCGCGATCTTCTCGATCGCTGGGCACAGTATCTTGTCGATTTTGGTCTCTACCCGGCAAGTCAGCTCGTTAGCGTGGACGCCATTGCCGCTACTCCGAACCAGACCGCACTCGCGATACAAGTCGCAATTGGGCTCAATGCCGCCAGCAAGCTCACTGGCAACTCTTCGTACGCCTCCACAGCCTCTCACTTCGCCAAGACCATCTACCACAATGGCCTCGGCTTAAACGATGACGGCTCCCACTTCACGTACAACTACGGTAACAACGACAGCTGGAACGTTATCTTCCCCGCCTACTCAGACGTCCTCCTCGATCTCAACACCTTTCCGCAAGAGGCCTGGGACATGCAATCAGAATGGTATTGCTCTCAGATAGACGAAGCAGGTCTTGCATGGGCCGGTCCTTTCGATGACAAGGGCGTAGATTGGGCTCTGACGGACTGGAACATTGAATTTGCTGCCGTAGCGACTCTAGACCTGCAGCGAGCTATTGTCAGTACGACGCATGATTTCCTTACGAATGGCAAAAACGATATACCTTTTGGGACGAAGTATTACACTTCTGGCAATGACGCGGGGGCGTGGCTTGCGAACAAGGCAAGGAGTACGGTAGGGACGCATTTTGCTATTAGTGCGTTGAAGCAGGGATTGTGGACGGAGATTGGGGAGGCTGCGTTTGATGTGTCCAAGCAGTGAGATGGCGTGGCTGGCGTTTCTTTGTATCTGGCATGGTAGGAGCAGTGGAAAAGGCCTAGGGGGAGTATAGAGGAAGAAAGCATGGCATGGGGATCTTTATGGTCACCCAACAGTGCATCAAAAGAAGCATTTACCGATGGTATATAGTCAGGATTGTAAACCGTTGTGCATGGCTGGGGCTTCAGCCGGGCTTGGGGAGTCAAAGAGACACACTACAAGATCTTTGAAACTGCTTCATTTGCTCTGTGCCTACGTTCAAGGACTTTCAACGCCTGGGGCCATATCGAACGGCGGACCCCGACAGTCTCTATCTATAGCTGGGAGAAGACGTTGGTTCGTCAGGAGCAGCAGCTGCTGCTGCTTTTCAAGCCCTGTTACTGGTGGAGAGCTCGACGTGGGCTTGGGGTGAAAGAGTGACAGTGATGGCTCTCTCCTCGTACGTCCAGTAAAGGTTCCCAACGTTGTCGGGGAGCGCAGAAGATAATAGGGACCATTCTGCAACATACGACAGTCACTTGGTAAGAAGAAGCCTATGCCGATAGGGGAAACACTATTCAGTCTTCAGCTTTCTGCGCTCGGTCCCCTCAGCCATCAACTTCGCGACATCTTCCGCACTTTTGCCTCGCTGTCTATCATCTGTCGTTTCCTTGCCCAGGTCAGTGCCGTCAGCCACCAACTCATAGACATGCGCAATAGCTCCAAACACAGACTCCTTTTCAACAAAGCCTCCATCCGCCTCAAAAGTCTCCGCAATCTGCTCCATCTCATTGACCCAGCGATACGCCTTAGGCGGCATCCCGACCAGACCCTTCTCAGCTCTGCTCCTCACTCCGGGGCTATACTCATCGAGATGCGCACGAAGCTCTTCCACGACGCCGAGCTGCTGTGCAGTAGTAAAGGACTGTATAGCCAGAGCAGTGAACCCTTTCGACAGGGATGCGAAGCACATTTTCAGACCCGTCGCAGATCCGATGGTATCATTGACGTGCTTAATGTTCAACACACGACTGACTCGCTCGCCCACTGGATCTGCTGCATCAGCAAGTCTGTAAGGACCCGAGACCGGAATACTAGGTCGACACCAGATGCCGTCGTCCGCTTTCTGGCTGGGAGGACCACCAATAATGCCCCCGTCAATGAACCGTACATCCACCGCACTCTCCGCAAAAAGCTCATCGATCACCCTCGCTGAACTCGGACTAATCGCATTGAGGTCGAGGTAATAAAGCGGCTCAGCCCGTTCACGACCCTTCGCAAGAGCCTGCATAATCCGTCGTGCCGTGGCAATGGCTTCCTTAGGCGGCACGATAGAGAGAATATAGTCTGTGCTATCGACCAGCTCGGGATCAGAGCCCACTTCCCCGATATCGTTGCGTCTGGCCCGTTCCTGAGTGGCTGGACTAGTATGGAGTAAGCTTTCGAGCCTTCCAACGGTACATCAAGACGACAAACCTTCGGTCGGAGACGTTCGTGATGACTCTGAACCCGTGAGCGATAAGTAGCTTTGCAATGCCGAGACCCATGTCGCCTATCACATTAGTCAAGTCATTGCCGTGCGTTGAGTGTAGGCTTGGGCATCGGCACCTATAGAGATAATACCAAACGTGGCAGCCGCCATGTTGGCTTCAACCTTCTGTTACCTGCCAGAAAAAGTCTCGCTCTTAGTTTATGTAGGCGATGGTGGTTGACCATGTATATCAAAGAATGCTTTCTGATCCACAATGCACTGCTACCCCGCCTGACGTGATCAATGCATTCATAGGACTCTTGAAGGTGCGGATCAGAGAGGCATCGCAGGAGCGACGCATGGAAGCCAAGAAATTGCCAGAGCCCGTTACATCTGGTCAGAACACTTCGCTGCTGCCAATACTTTCCATGGATTTTTTTGTATCATACGTACAAGGCGCTTTTTCCAATACCGCTTGAACGCACCAACACGAGGACTGGTAGAACCTCAATAGCCAGAGCATGGACAGAGTCAAACGATCGTTCGACATATGGACTTCATACAACTACTGGTGACCCTGTTCGTTCTCATCCGCGGTATCATACTGAATAGCATCGGTGTCACTGGCTACTTCGGAAGCAGCATCCGACGCTACCTCTGACTCTTCCGCGAAGTCGTCAAAAAAGACTCTACTCTGCCGCACCAGTTCTTCCATAACACTGCTGCGCCGGTTATCCGCTGGCGTAGTGGGTGGTGCGAGCTGTCGAGGCGATGGTCGAGCTGTTTCTGAGCTAGTACGCGGTGAATCCTCAGTCTTGAGCGTACCCCATAGCGCAGACATTCTCTTGGCGAAAGATGGAGAGTCGTGCCGTTGAGGCAGAGGTCGTTGCCAACTGGGCTGTTCACGCTCTACTGCTGGAGATAGTAGCGCGGGTGGTACTTCCACAACACCATTATTATCCCGTGCTTGCTCCAGCAGATCTCGTAGATCGTCCTCGCTAAGAACGCTGCGAAGTCGCCCACCTTCGCGAGGCATGGGTGACGCGAAGGGCTGCTCGGGCGGCCTGGTAGCCTCTCGTGCGTCCTCGATGACCTTTTCTATCGCCATGCGGTTGCTGATGAACTTGAGCTTGGGCCATGCAGCCAATTGTCCAGCACGAATCATGCCAGCCATTCGCTGCATCGAGGGATCTGACAGGATGTGCCAGAAGTCGGACAAGTTAGTCTTCGGCCATATCGTGATGGTGCCGGAGAAGCGTTGCAGAAACACCTGGCTCCAGTCTTGCCCAAGTGGTCGAGGAAGCAGCTCGAGATGCCGTAGCACTTTGAGCCATTTGTTGAGGTCCAGTTTGATGAATTGCTCAATCGCAGATCCCAAGAACCCTCCTCGCCATCCGCGACCTCTGCGATGTGTCAC
Source organism: Passalora sequoiae (assembly GCA_013248845.1). Classification (NCBI taxonomy): domain Eukaryota; kingdom Fungi; phylum Ascomycota; class Dothideomycetes; order Mycosphaerellales; family Mycosphaerellaceae; genus Passalora; species Passalora sequoiae. Next base: position 26,106 of record WSQC01000023.1, read on the forward strand.
GGGCCGGCCGACTGTACCTCGTGAAGAGAAGAACCATAGCGAAACGTGCGGATTGACCTGGGAAACAATGCTAAAGTTCACATTGAAGTGAAGATTGAGGCTCTTCAGAGGAATGTCCGTCCTGAGTGACCCATCCTTCCACTTGTGGCCGAAGCTATATGGCTCTAGCTTGCCGTCTCTGGTTTTGCGCATGAGCACTACTGGGTTCAAGATGCCAGGTACAGCAGCTGATGCCAGTACCGCCGACCATACGACACAGTCGGGTGCTGTAAGATAATTGGCCAGAATCGTGGGTGAATGTGGATCAGAAGGAACGCAAGACACGTTCAAGATACGTCCAGTGCGCTCATATGCCTCTCGAAATGTCAGACTACCACGGCAAAACCAAGCGCATCGCTTCGCCCAGTCGACCGAGTCAAAGCGAGCTCCTGTTCGCCACCATCTCCAGAACCATACTCGGAAAGGATCATGGCAAGCCGTAATGCGGAATGCGATGGCTGGTATCAGTAGTTTCTTCAGTTCCTCGTCTGTACGAGTACCAAGCAGCGCAGCGACAAGAGCGCCACCGGACGTGCCCGTGATGACGGTAGGGAGAAGGCCAGCATCGAGAACGGCTTTTGCGATACCGAAGTGGTAATATGCAAACGTAGCACCGCCGCTCAAGCATAGTGCAGTTCGTCCCAGGTTCGCTGAAAAATGTTTCGCGACAGTGCGCTTGTCGGCATGCGTGAGTTGATCACTGGAGAAAAGGAATTTCAGCGACTCCGATGCCTCGTTGACGTAGGTTTGTAAGAGGTCCTTGCTACCATAGTACGTCTCGCTGTATAGACGTGGATTCTCTATACCCGCGAAGTTGGCCTTCACACAAGTCTCCAAGGTTGCCCGAAGTTCGTCGATCGCTCTGCGTCCGTAGCGTCCACTGCGACGATCTGTGTCCTTTTCATCCTCCTGCGCCTCAGCACGCAGCTTACGCAGGCTTCTGATGATGCTCCTCAGTGTCTTCCAATCATAGTATGAACCCTCATCATCTGCCTTCCAGTCATCGTTGCCCAAATGTTGGTCAAGCGCTTTCGCTGCCTTGATCCAATCTTCATAGTTCTCTTGCACTCTCAGCCGCTTCCGCAACTTATCTCGTTTCCCACGCCAGGTAATCCATTGTTCGTAAAAGTAAATGTAGAACCGGGTAAACACGTAGCAAATCCCGAGGAACGAGATCCATCCAAATATGAAGAAGAGTAGCGGATATTTGACCAGCCCATACGTCCACCCTTCTCTGGTCTCATCTGTGCCTCGCTTCGATTTCCTCTTGCCAACTTTGCCTTTGCGATGGTACTGGCCATTCTTTTTGATCGTGCGTTGTCTCACGGGTCGCCAGTCGTTCAGCGCCGTGATCAGCTCCGCCTGAGGCTTCCTCGACTGGGGATTAAGGAGATCCTCTTCCGAAGGTGATGCTGCCACGATTTCGGGTGCGGTCGTCGCCGAGGCGAAGGCTATCATGCCCTCTTCGTCGTAGAAATCATCGTCCCAGTCTGGAAGTGAATGATAGTCGAAGGCGTCGACCGAGCTCACGGTAGGACCGTCGGTCTTCTTGTCGATGTCCGCCATGGTGTGCGTGCAGCCCGTAGAAGGCTGCTAGAATTGTTACCGCATGCGCTGAGAGACTCTAGATATGGAGTCCCCGTCGCTTCCGTCGGTAGAAGCAATGCCGAAGCGAGAAGATGTGTTGTCCTCTGCCCCTGATGCATGTGAAAGTGACAGCTGTTGCACACGGGCAAAGAGCGAAATGCAGCTGCAGGCACGAGCATATCGTCATAATTCCACTGTCGAGCTGTAGGCTCGTCCGGCTAGTCTACTGCGGCGCGTCCCTCTCGCGTCCGACCCGCGATCCGCTATCTCGGATCTGTTCTCCCTCCCCGTCACTGGCATTTTCCTTCTCCATCACCACGATCTCGACTGTACAGGTTCATGCTGCCATCGCTGTTGCGCAAAGCCGCGACACGATCTCCACGCAAGTATGTGAGCTCAGACATCGCCGTTCGCCATTCCGGCTTCGGTCCGCGACATCTTGTCACTCTTGCCATCGAGACTAGTTGTGACGATACATCGGTAGCTGTCGTCGAGACAGACTCCCCAATAGGATCTCTCAAAGTGCATTTTCATGAAACGATCACGGCGAACAACGATGCATACACCGGCATACATCCCCTCGTGGCATTGCAGTCTCATCAGTCCCATCTCGCTCCCCTGCTCCAGAAAGCGCTGAACACGTCCCCTCGTCCCGACTTCATTGCAGCGACCCGAGGACCTGGCATGCGCAGCAACCTTGCAGTCGGTCTTGATACAGGTAAAGGGTTGGCGCTCGGTATGAAAGTCCCGTTCGTGGGTGTCCACCATATGCAAGCGCATGCATTGACTCCTAGACTGATGAGCGCACTCAACCACACCTCGGAAGACGACCTTGAACCAAAGTTCCCATTTCTCACGGTTCTGGCCAGCGGCGGACATACCATGCTGATCGAATCGGGGGGCCTTGTGGACCATACAATCCTCGCGGAGACACAGGATGTTGCACTGGGGGATTGTCTCGACAAAGCAGCACGCAGAATACTACCCAAAGAGTCTCTACGTGCACCGTACGGTAAAGCATTGGAAGAGTTTGCATTCCCAAATGGTGCATCGGATTATGCGTACACCCCACCAGCACGACGCCAAGACGAGCTCGGACGTCGTCCGACTGCTTGGAAATGGGGGCTAGGACCTCCCTTGGCGGAAAGCAAAGGCGGCGAGAAGACCTCCAGACGAATGGCATACTCTTTCGCAGGCCTGCTATCAGCCGTCGAGCGTTTCATGAGTCGCAAAGTCGATACAAACGGCAGACTACTAGATGAAGCCCGGTTTCCTGAAGACGTTGGCTTAGAAGAAAGACGTGACATGGCTCGTGAGGTTCAAAGGGTTGCATTCGAACATCTGGCTTCAAGAATTCTGCTTCACCTTTCGTCTGACAACTCGTCGAGCATCAAAACAGTGGTCGTATCCGGTGGTGTCGCATCCAACTCTTTTTTGAGGCATCTTCTTCGTGCGATACTGGATGTACGTGGACACCAGCACATCTCTTGTGCGTTTCCTCCGGTTGAGCTATGCACTGATAATGCGCTCATGATAGCTTGGACTGCACTGGAAATGTGGTATGCTGGCTATCGTACTAAACTTGACGTTGAGCCCGTTCGCAAGTGGTCCATGGATCCGCAGGCCGCAGATGGTGGCATACTTGGCGTGGGTGGATGGCTCCACGAACGTGCTTAAAGGTCCATCGATCCTATCCACGTCGTGACGAAGACTGAAAGGCATGCCGTAACAGAAGAGCCGAGCGGTGATTGTAATTCATTGACGGATCTGTAAGCTGCCTCATTTGGCGAGAGGCGGGAGCAGTAGGTATGGGTCGGACTCCATTTAGGAACACTGCGCCTCTCGTGTATAATTATACAGCGATAGTAGGCGCCTACGTATCACCATGCCATCCGACCTCCAGAACAAGCATCGCTATGGACATGTACAGATTCGAAGCATCCAAAGGCGTTGTGAACGACCTTTCCCTTGGCGGAGAGGATTCGAGAACCTGCATTGAGGATTCTTGACGCTTATACTGATGGATGTGGTCTCTGTCAGCTTTCTATACTTGCATTCTGCACAGGTAGATGATTGCCTTGCATTGGTGTAGGCCCATGGCATATATGTAGAACATGGCAATTGCTCTCCACATTTATCTAGCTAGTCTCTTCCGCTGGAACAGTATGCTCTCGCCGGTAGTCGAGAAATATCTACGTCGTCGTGGGGGTAATGGCACATTCAGGCATATCGCCGGCAACTGACCAAACACTAGCTGACTCAGCAGACAGATCACGAGACCAAGTTCGCGCATATCGTTCTCCGCCTTTCGAAATGGGCTCTTTGTCAACGCTGAGCAGCGATCAGGCACAACCATCACAAAGGAATCTGAAATGCTCCTTCACTCGTCGAATCCCATGTGCCCAAGAGCCAATGATTGATTCGACTGGCAAAGTCGGAGGAATACAATGCCGTGCGCCGCCACTTTCCCGTCCCTGACGCGTGGAGAACAGACGAAACTCGGTCTCGTCATCGATTGCCTCACAGGCGTGCTGTGCTGACATCGATTCGCGACGCATTGTGCTCCCTGCTGTCTGTATGCAACCTTTCTCTTACCTCTACATCCAACCTCATTGTCTTTCTGTTTCTCCATCATTTACGCATTGAAGATGAAGTTTATCAACGTTTTGCCGCTTGCGGCGTTGAGCTCAGCCTTCGTGCTGCCTCCCGAGCAGGTTCTCGCGGATCTCTCCATCGAAGACCACCACGGCCACACCATCATAGAAGCATGGGCAGAGAAGGCGACTGAGGCCAAGGACGAGGTTCTTTCGAGCTTCGAGAAGCACTTTGAAGAGATTGCTGAGACATCTAAGAGTGCTTGGGAAGAGCTGTCGAGCAATGCACAAAGTGCACTTGACACTGCGTTCGATGAGGCTGGTGATGCAGCTGCCATCTTCGGGGACAAACTCAGCGAAACTTCCAGTGAAGTCGAGTCTTGGTTTGAGGACGCTGTAGATTCGTTTGACGGCCATCACGGGGATCGTCCTCATCGCCCACACAAGCCACCACACCACGGTCCGCCCAACGAGACAGTCTACCAGCTGATCGCTGGCAGCAAGTACACCACTAAGCTCGCCAAGCTTATCTCGGAGTATGACGATTTGGTCGATGCTTTGAACAGCACCAAGGCCAACTTCACCATCTTTGCACCGACCGACAAGGCCTTCGAGAAGATTCCAGACCATGCACCAAAGCCAACCAAGGAACAGCTCAAGGCTATTCTCGAATACCACGTCGTGCCAGGTTTCTACCCAGCGGGTCGTGTTTTAGGCACACACACTGCACCAACTCTGCTCAAGGGTAAGCACTTGAGCTCTGAGCCTGAACCACAGCGCATCGCCTTCAAGATTACTCTGCGAGGCTTGACCGTCAACTTCTACAGCCGTATCGTGGCCATCAATATTTTCGGCACGAACGGTGTCATTCACGGAGTCGACAGCCTCATTATCCCACCACCAAACGTCATCAAGATTGTCGACCTATTCCCTGGCGAGTTCAGTACCCTCGAGCTCGGTCTCAGCAAGACTGGCCTGCTTGAGAAGCTCAACTCTACTGACCACCCAGGTGGCACTTTCTTCGCTCCATCAAACTTTGCATTCCAGAAGCTTGGACCGAAGATCAATGCTTTCCTCTTCTCTACATATGGCCAGAAGTACTTGAAGGCACTGCTCGAGTATCATGTTGTCCCTGGTACCACACTCTATTCGGACGCAATTTACCAAGCACACAACGAGGACCTCGACGCAAAGAAAGAGCTGCCACGCAAGGGTCTCTTCCACATTGACCTTCCAACATTCCTCAAGGATCGATCTCTGTCAGTCGATATTGGACGCTACGGCGGCTTTATCAGCATCAAGATCAACGGCTTTGCTACAGTGTCTGTACAGGACGGCATCGCCGAAGATGGTGTTATTCACGTCGTCCGCGATGTTCTCATCCCGCCGAAGAAGATTGGTGGTGCTGAGATCGTGCACTGGGATGGCAGCGAGCTTTCTGTGGAGGAGCTTAAGCAACGCCTGGAGCCACTCGTCGCGGAGGGCCGTGTCGTCAAGGGTGATTTGTAAATCTTGACCGTTTTGAAACTACGACATCACGATCCTTCACTCCGTTATTGTCGTTTGAGTAGCAGTATCTAACCTCTTCATCAAAAGTCTGCGAATCAAGCATGAACTTTGTACCTTAGTATCAGACGTATTATTGATGATTCATGACGCTTTGCACACTCGATGGTATTGACTCAAAGAAACGTCGACGCTCGTGCATGCTTCATGTGGTCATCACGAGCGACATTTTTCGTAGCGCATTTCTTGTACTGAGATCGTCCCTCTAGATTAGTTATAGGCATGGATCATGAGTCTGTGGAGCAGGCCGCGCTTGTCGCCAGTGCCCGTCGGACGTCTCCATCGGTCCTCCACTACATATGTACTGTACTGTAGCCCTCCGGCATGGTGACGACATTCTCGCTTACGCACGCGATTCCCTGGTAGGACTTCTCGCATCGTCATACCAACACCTGTCCGGGCATAAACGCGACATTCTAGCAGCAAGCTATCCAGAACCACGATGCAGCATGCATGATGATCTTGGGATCTAGATCGCGTATGATCTCCAAAACACAACTTTCCCTTGCTCCATCCGCAGCTCGCATCGTTGACAGTACACAGCATGGAAGATTATGTGCACATGTGCTTCGAAGTTCGCCATTGACGGTCAGCAATTGACACAATGGTCACGAGCATTCCTCTCGCCCCTGGTACCACACGCCGACGATTCATAGCTCTCAAGACATTCGCCACGTTGACAGCCCTCCCACTGCAGTTGCACCCACGATTTGGGAACCTTGATGCGCGGGTTCTGAGCCCACTATTAGCCGAGATCTGATCGCCCATCGATCTCGGTCCCTTGCGTGTAATCTGGTTCATGGCCTCCCGATCTCAGGGCACAGGGCACAGGGCACAGGGCACTTGACTATGTCCAGCCGCTGCAACACTTTGTTCGCTCATCTGTCTGGTCAAAGCAACACCAGTCTCTCTAGCTCTAAACATGACATGCTCGCCACATGTGCACCCTTTCCTCTTTGCAACGGATCCGAGGCTTTTTTGGAAGAGACCCTTTCAGCTCTCCTTCACAAAACCTCCGTAGCGCCAGATTGACTGCATGTTCCTGCATTCTTGACCCTTGTCGGCTCCTTGTTTGGGATCATTCAACTGAGAGCGGTAAGGCTACGCGCATCCAGGACTGATTTACACCACTTCGACATCGTTGATTGCACCAATTACATTTCTTCGTCTTGAGATGTTTGGAATCTGCCCCAACGCCTGGTGAAAGTGGTGTTCTTTGAAGTGAATCTCAAAAGACCTTCATTATCCGGATGCGCACGTCAATTAGGACCATCTAGCGAGGCGAGCATCATGTCGCAAACACAACGTGTGCTGGTCTACCTCCTACGACGAGACCTGCGCCTGGCCGACAACCCTATATTCCACGAGATTGCAAGGATGAACTCTCAAAGTCAGAAGCCATTCACGCATCTGTTACCTGTTTATGCGTTTCCGGCTCAGCAGGTCGAGGTCTCTGGGTTTCTGAGCTCTGACAACGAGAAATCGCCATATTCAGAAGCACGAAGCCAGACGGGCCGATTCTGGCGTTGTGGCAAACTTCGAGCAAAGTTCTTGGCCGAAAGTGTCTACGACCTCAAGAAGGATCTCGAAAAGATCAACAGTGGGTTGGAGGTCCGTGTTGGAACTTTGCAAGACGTCGTCCGTTCCATTCTAGATGGCTATCGGGACAGTAAAGATGCTGAATTGCATGGCTTGTGGATGACGAGCGAGGAAGGGTGGGAAGAGCATGTGGAAGAGGAAGAAGTGAAAGACCTGCTCTATGAGGAAAAGAAAGAATTCAAACTCTGGACTGACGAGAAGTATTTCGTGGACGATCGAGATCTTCCTTTCAAGGACCCGAAAGAGCTGAACGACGTCTTCACTTCTTTTAGAAAGACTGTTGAGCCGCTTCGCCAAGCGCCACGCAAAGAATTATTTGCACCACAGAGTCTGCCGCCACTTCCAGATCACATACCACAACAAGCCGCTTCATTCGTTGCGCCGAAGACACTAGACGAGGCAATATCTGGACTCCATAAGCCACTCGAAAAGGACAATCAACTTCCAGGTGCGCCAACACTTCCCAAGGAATCTGATCTGCCTGGCGGCGCAAAGTCCGCACATCCGTTCCAAGGAGGCTCGAAGGCTGGCCTCGAGCGTGTCAAGCATTTGATCGATTCAGGGTCCATGACCGCCTACAAAGATACCCGCAACGGTTTACTAGGTCTGGACTTTAGTACGAAATTATCAGCCTGGCTGGCTCTAGGCTGTGTCACGTCCCGACAAGTTCATTGGCGTCTGATTGACTTTGAAGACGGTAAAGGAGATGTGGGCAAGAATGCTGAAGGGTATGGAAAGGGTGAGAATAAGGTATGCGTGACAGAAGAATCGTTGCACCATTGAGACCTAACACGCGTCTCGCAAAACGGAAAATTGTAGAGAAGAAGGATATGTGCTAACAACATCTCTTCCACACCTACAGGGCACAGCAGCAGTCCGCTTCGAACTCCTCTGGCGCGACTACATGCGTCTCTGCACCCGCAAATTCGGCTCCCACCTGTTCTACCTCAGCGGATACCGCCACGCCCAAGACGCCAAATCCAAATTCATCTCATCACCATACACAAAATCAACCAACAAAAAGAACACAGCCGGCGTCAACGACTCCGACACCCGCGACCGCGTCGAACGCTTCCTCGCCGGCCGCACAGGCACGGGCCTCATCGACGCGAGCCAACGCGAACTCTGGCTCACAGGCTGGACTTCCAACCGCGCACGCCAAAATGTCGCGAGCTACTTATCCAAACACCTCGGGATCGACTGGAGGATAGGAGCAGAATGGTACGAAATGAACCTCATCGACTACGATCTATCTTCCAACTGGGGGAATTGGCAATACGTCGCCGGCGTGGGGAACGATCCCCGTGGTGATGCGAGAGTTTTTAACCCTGTGAAGCAGGCGATGGATTACGACAAGGGTGGAGAGTATGTGAGGACTTGGGTGCCGGAGCTAAGAGATGTTGGGGAACAAAGAAAATTTGATGCGGAAAGCCTGATGGGGGTGTTTCAGGCTTGGAGGATTCCGGACGAGGAGAGGAAGAGGTTGGGGTTGGAAGGGGTGGAGTGGGTGGAGAAGCCGTTGATCAAGATTGATTTCTCGGTGAATCGACGTGGTGGTGGGGCCGGAGCAAGACGAGGCGATCGCGGCGGTGGTAGGGGTGGTCATCGTGGGCGTGGACGTGGAAAGGGACGTGGTGGAGGTGGTATGGGAGAGCGTGGTTCTTCGCGAAGTGGATCGATGGCTTCGGGAGGTGGGAATTAGTTTCTCACATGCTATGATTTCTCAATGTTTCAGGAGTGGGAGGCGAATTGTAGCAGAATGACCAATCAATCGTTTGATGCACGTCCGTACCTTGACAAGCGCGCAAGCTCAAGCAATAGTCGCTATTGAGATCAGGCCCAAGCAACAGCCATCAAGTATACAGGGACGATATGTTGTGATCGTGTGAACATGCTGTGACAGAATCCATCGTACCAAAAGAGCGGGATAATGCCTGTGTCGTGATTATGCTGCTTTTGTCTGTCACCATTGCGTCTTCAAACCCGCACCACATCCTCATCCTTCTGATATATCCACCGTTGACTAGCCCACATGAAAGGTCCAACACCCTTCAACTCATTGACCGCAATCGGTTGATTAACATAATTCTCATTATTCCCGTCGGTATTCAAACTCCCAGTAGAAACAGTTCCATTTTAACTCATAGTCCCATTGCCATTATCGATCACAAACCTGTCCGAAAAGCAGCTTATACCCCTTGGTCGCAGCTTCGTAATACTCTTCCCTCCTTCACGCCCTTCGTGAACCCACACGTGAATATGGCACTCGAACTACTCTCGATATAGTTTTCCGCCATGGCAGGATAAGGCTGATTGAAAGCCACCAGCCCCCCGAGGCCTTGTCCTGATACGCTTTGAGTGCGGTAGCCAAGGTCGTGAAGTATTCCGTCAACTTCGCGACATCAGAGTGCTTAGCCAGCAAAAGCGGAATGACTTCCAAGAGTGAGATAAAGTACCATCATTTTCTTTATGTGGCTTGGCTTGCAAGCCCTCGCAATTCTAGCAGATGCACTTCCAGTGTAGACTGGTTTAGGCAAATGCTACGCAACGTCATGCACGGAGAAGCGTCATTGGGTCTCCAAACTTTAGCACACTCGATATTTGTGCCACGAAGACGATGTGACGGGATGGATGCTCTGTGTAAATTCGTTGGAGGACGGCACTCTCTCCGTAAATCCACGGGCGCATAAGCGGCTGGTCTCTTCCGAGCGTCGACGATGCAGTGTTGAAGTACCTGGCGGATTCAGCTCCATCAATGCACTGGATAATCGACGCTAAGCGCTGAGCGTGTCGAGTTCAAATACGAGCTCGTTGATGGCATTCGTTGTGGCATGGCAGCTTTTCGTGGAAGTTCCAGGCTACATCACCAGTAGGATTGCGTTGCCTCAAGCCATGCTCGCAATTTTGTTGATGGGGTCTATACGTGATCGACTGGTGTCTCGTGCAGGATGCTGCAAGAGCACTCTTGAGATATTATGGCCCGCTGCCAGCTCTGTCCCTCTACTTCCTGTCGAGACTGCTGTATAATTTATGCTGCTTGATGAAGAAGCTGATGATAACGGTCAGCGCGGCAAATCCGAGCACGACGACCCAGACTCCGCGAAGTGCGCCGACATATGCTTCGATGACCCCGTCCTTCCACGACTTTGGTAGATCTCGAATGATGCTTGCGTCGTCGCGTATTCTCCTAATCTGATCCTCGGCATCGGGCCGATCACCAAAGCGCTCATACAGCAGCGATTTGAGCAGGTTCTGGAAGACGGCGCTTCCAATGGTGATACCAATAGATGATCCTGTTGATCGGAATGCATAGCTGGCGGCTGTGATGACGGCTTGGTATTTATGGTCGACCGCAGAAATGAGCGCGATGAGAGTGATGGTCAGCATTGAGCCGTACGCCAGTCCTTCCATCGATAGGAAGATAAATGGAGGCACTGTCGGCACATCTTCATCAAAGTATCCCAGTATGAGCGCAGCAGCGGCCACGTTCAATAGCTGCACAGCCACGTGAAGCCACCGGTACTTGCCTGTGAGTCTCATGATGAAACCAGATCCAAGTGACCCCACAGCAGTCCCGACAGAGTGCGGAATGAATAGGGTTCCTGCTTGTGTTGCTGTGACGCCACGGACGACTTGGAAAAAGATAGGGCCGTAATACATCAATGCGAAGACGGCCATGGTCATGAACCAATTTGTCAAGCATGCTGCTAGCACGCTCTGATTCGCCAACAGTCGTACTGGAATGATTGGTTCTGATGCCACTCGGTCTTCGACGTAGATGAACAACAGGAAGAAGACGAAGCTGAGGGGCAGCGACACGTATACCAGCGGGTGATTCCAAGGGACGGTGTTGCCGCCACTGTTGAGTCCCAGAAGTAACAGCACTAGCGCTGCGACCAGTGTGAAAGCACCTAGGAAGTCGACGCGCTTGATCTTGGCTGTGTCCGTCTCCTTGATTGGCACCTATCTTCAAATCAGCTATTGTTCTGTGCTCCGCGCGATTGTTTTTGTAACCAACATTGATCGAAATGACGCCCAGTATGCCGCCTAGAACAATGAAAGGAATCTGTATGAAGAAAGCATATCTCCAGTTCAGATTATCGTTAATGACTGAGCTTGGATATTAGCAGGATTCAGCACGACATCTTTTGAGCTTCGATCGTGTAAGCTTACAGCCGCCGTATACACCACCAAGTCCCATACCACTTCCAAAAACAATGTTTCCAATGCCTTGCCAGACGCCTCTTCGGCGTAGTGGTATGAGGTCCGAAGCGACGAATACCGATACTGTATTCAGACAACCGCCGCCCATACCCGCGATGATTCGGCCAGCGATCATCACCTTGTCAGTCTGTGCAAGCCCACATATCAAAGTTCCCGCAGCGAAGAACGTGACGGCAAAGATCAAGCCCGCTCTTCGTCCGTATATGTCCGTCAGTTTTCCGGACAAGGGTTGGCATGCTGCATTGGCAACAAGATATCCCGAGGCAATCCATGAGAAGGAAGTGCCCGAATTGAAGGAAGAACTGATAGGGCCTGACAGTGTTGCTACCACTGATGTGTCCAGGGCTGCGAAGAAGGTGGTGACCCATAGCGATCCCATCGTCAGCAGAAGCTTTCGCGTGCTAGGTTCTTCTGGCAATGGCACAGTGCCCGCGTCATATTCACGCCGTTCCTGCTCCGCTTGTGCTTCGAGATTGTCTCCTTCTTGGCCATCATAATTGTTGAGCAGAGGCGATCTCTCATCAATAGGCTCAGGATCCAGCGCTTGTAGGCTGTTCCTCTGATTTGGTGACATGACGATGTGCTGAAGAATGTTTGAGCTGGAATCGGAGAGATGCAATTAAGAATTTAAGGAGAATTGATTGGCGAAAAGACGAAGCCCGAATGCCCCGGCAGCTCCGCCGGCAAGTCACATGCTGACATAACCTCTATAATACCACAATATTTGATCGATATGCACCAAGTTGTCATCTAAATCCGTGCACGAGCGGTGCTACTACTTGGGACCTACAGGATGCATGTACCGGAATCAATGTGGGTTCGAAATCGTCCACAAACGTCAGCACGCGAGGTGAGTTACGACAACAGCAAGGATCGACCATGCCAATGTACGGTCAGCATTCTTGTTATACTAGCACTAAATCCTAGGGAATCGAAGCCAACCTCTGCTAACAGGCTGTACAAAATCAAACCTAATGCTAACTTCCCTCAACATGTCAGCCACCTCAGGCGACCGTCTTGTGACAGCGGGAAGAATCAACCATCATCCTCTCGATCAAACACGAGGGATGAGCACTCTTCTCCAAAGCGGGCTTTACGGTAATAATGGGGCGACTATAGACGCTTCCGCGCCCGCTCACAAAGTTCGATCGATACAGAAGACTTCATGGTGTTCATGACCAATGCAGCAGAGAGCAGTGTGACTACCTAAAACAGCACTGGACAGGACACTCGTTCAAACAGGACCCCATACGATGTGTACTTGTCTCAGAAGATCCTTTGCCGTACCTCCGCCTCCAAGGCACATAATGCCGTTTGAATGCCTTCTGGCAATGACGCGCCGGAAGATGAAGAGAAGACCACGAGCAAAATCGAGGCGTCTTGCAAGCCTACAAGCTCCTGGCTTCTCTCAAAGAGTATGTCCTTATATCTGGATCTGGATCATCGCGACATCTCTGAGCTTCGCGGAATGCCGAGCAGTTCAACGAAGCAGCAGCAGCCGAGTTTAGTGACGAACGGCATAGGCGATGCCCCTCCAGCAGCTCAGTCTACGCGCAGTGTAAGCTGCAGCTCAACGTCTGGAGGCCAATCTGTGCAAGATGAGTCACCGGAACATAGTATCGAAATACCGGGCCTAATATGGGAGGTTCAGGGCCAGCTTTCAGCAATAGCATCAAGGGTTCCTGACAGTACAGCTGGGCGTATGCAGTACACGGAGAGCTGCACCGAGTCGAGACCGACATTGCTGCGAATAGCAGCCTCGCTGACGATTCGCCCAGATCCTCCCGGCAGCCAGTGATAAAAGGTCAATAAGTGTTGCGTTCCACATGCAATTTAGTCCAGGTTCAGCCCAGGTTCATTGTCTTCATAACGCCTCACACCATCTGACTCTGCTGCTGTCGACTCGGCCACATCCACTCCCTAAACTCCGCATACCTCGACTTCGCTTCGTCCTTGCCATTTCCATGTCCAGCTTCCACTCTCTCCGCCTCTGTCCTCGCCTCAAACTTCGCCGCACTCTTGACACAAATGTTAGCCGACGCATCCATCGTCTCTAAAGTCGCGATCCACTCCGCACCCTGCACCGGTAACCTCACATTCTCCTCTTCCCAAGCCGGCACGACTCTAATGGTATAGAACTGATTCGCGTACGTAGGCTTTAAATAGTCGATACTCGACTGCGCCGGTTCCACAGGAACGATATCTGGATATGGCATCTTCGCATGATTCCCCGTACCCGGTAACCTCTGCGGCACCGCAGCAATCTTCGCATGCTTACGAAAAGCGCCAGTCGCAAGCCCATTCGCAAGCGCAATCTTCTCCTGCAACACCGTAGCCAACAATCCACCATGCGTAACCCCCGGCCACCCACTCAAACTACCACCAAACCACACCACAGCAACCAACCTCTTCTCTCCTCGGTCCCAGAACACGCGCTCGACTCCCAACCCCCTCGCACCACCCATTTCCCTTGACAGCGTCGTTCTTCCTTCTCCCTCCTGCCCTACGAGCTCAACCCACCCTGTCTCTCTTCCTTTCAGAGCTCCCGCAACACCCAAGCACTTCCCTCGAAGGACAGATACTCTAAACTCTTCGTCGATCCGTTTATTAAGGTCTTCCATCATGATCGTATCCTCATAGCTCCCGCGCTCGGGCATGGGGGGTGGATAGACGGTCATTATGACTGCAGTGCCAGAAGCGAGTCCTAGAAGGAGGGCGAGTGCGGAGCATAGTATAGAGGTTCTGTTGCGGCGGAAGAAGGATGGCCGAGGAGGCAATGGAGTTGGTGTTGTATTGAGGATATCGTTGCTGTTGGGTTTGTGCAAGTCTTGCGCAGCGTTTGGTCGGATGGTGGAGCGTTGTCTGAGCAAATACTGATAACGAAGTGAGAGGGCTGGACGCAGGGCGCGGGTCCTGAGCTCGTTTGTAAGAGGCATTGTGGATTTCTCGCTGCTGCTGCAGCAGCACTATGGGATTTGAGAGAAATGTGAAGGCCATTTCAAGGTGAGGGAATACCGCGAAGCTCTGCTTCGGCAAAACTTGCCATTGTTGCCCTCGACGCTAATCTCACCTCGGCATCCGGCAAGTGCGTTATGGACGGTATCTCACACTACTATTGCTATATCGTTCCAAATGTCTAAGCGTCATTCAGTACAAGGCCGCAATCTGAACAACATTATCTATAGGCAGGATTCGCCCTGATCGAACTTCGCTCTTCAAGGCCAATGGAGTGCTCCCCATTCTCTCTGCTCCCAGCCGAGCTCCGGTCCACGATCTGGGAATACACCTTCACCTCCCCCTACGCCATAAGGTTATCCCATAACAAAATCGAGCACAACCTGACCAAAACATGCCGACAAATCCGACACGAGAGTCTCGGCATGTACTATGCAACCACCAGGTTCAATGCCCACCTCGACGACGGTCCAGCCACGCCCCTAGCCACGTGGTTCAAGATCATCGGACCTGAACTGGCACAATGTATCAGTGAATTGAACATATGGGTAAGTGAGTAACGGAAACTCTCGGCGTGCGGTGGTGCACATTACTTGTTGTTGTTTCCCGAGCTTATCGTTCCCGCAAGAGCTATATATCCGGCTTCGCGCGCCAGCTGATGGATGAAGATGATGTTCGTTATGTCATGCCACCAGCTGTTTACCCCCGGGACTGACTCATAGTGATGCGTAGGATATGCACATGCTCAACGGCACACTTCACGGTACCGATACAACAGCCCGTCTTCTCAAGTCCGGCCTCGCTGAAGGAAAGCAATACATCCTCCGCCCAGTAGGCAACTGGGTCTTCAACCGAGGCTGGTACCTCAAAGACATTATGCTCGCTTTGCATACCATGGGTCTCACTCTTTCGCGGTTTTGTATCGCTGAAGACTCTGATGCCGGTGGGGAACGCCTGAAGCAGACGAGCCTCTTCGCTATTGTCAAGCTCGAGTCGGAGGGGATCGCGGATATGGCTGCGACTGATGACTTTGTTGGTATCAATGAAGCAGCGCGGCAGTTCGGGTTGTCGGATCGTGCTAGAGGCGAACTGATCACGCAAGTGACTCATGGGCAAAGGACCGTTTGTTTGACTGAGAGGCATCGTAGACTGGTGTTCGAGTTTGATGAAGATCGAGGGATATGGCTGAGGAATGTGAGGCAGGAGTTCACCAGTGAGCTCGACGATGTTGATTGGAGTGCTCTAGGTGATTTAGATCGCGAGTAAAGAACAGAGTGCAAGTGATTCAGCCTCGTTTGACCTTGTCCTTCCGAACTTCGTCCATCTCAGTGGCTATCCTTTTCTTGCTCATCATGGTCCTTCTATCGTCATCCAAGACTCCAGGCTAGTCCTTCGCCACATCCGCACACTGCGTGTGCACGATATAGTAGCCCTCATCCCCGTGTGTGGCGCTCGGAGATCGTGCCTGCGGCGGGAGTGGGAGCACGATCCATTTGCCGTCGCCGTACCACCTCTATCAGGCGCGACGCTTAATGAAGCACGTTCTGCAAGTGTACTGCGTGGGCGCATCGGCCGTCCGTGCTAGAGTGCTACCACAGCCCGAATGAAACAGATAGCCGCAACTTACGAAGGCCGATTTGCCCGGCGTCAAAGCGCACCTCCCACCAAGGCGCTCAATTCGGGCAGTAAGATACTCCATGAAAGACTGCAACGATCGCAGCACTGATGTAGGAAGGTCCTCGAGTATGCCCAGCTCTGCGATATCGCCCGTGAAGCGGATTACCGGCACAAAGGTGAAAATGTGATACTGTCCCGCGAGATAGCCGCGAGATAGGACGTGAATGCGTGGAGAGCAGGCTTCGGTGGCGGTGACGACAGCTGGCATAAGGATGAGGGCGTCGCCATCGGCAGTAGCCCTACGTCCTTGTCCCTAGATGCTACCACAGGTTGTCCGATCTTGACAGCTTGAGCGTCATCAGCTCGTCTCATAGGGACCGCGGCCAGGCCAGTGACGGAGTGCTCACACGGATTCATGGCCGGAGGGTCTTCCGAAAGATATTCGGACGTGAGATCGATAACAACCACACTCGAAACCGACTTTGCCTGTGGTCCTATCAGAGTTGATGCCGGCGCCTGTGCACTCGTACTGTGCAGTGGAGTCGTCTTTGTCGGCACGCTCTGACATTGCATACCATGGCAGCTTGAGGATGGTGTCCGCACTGCACTCTCTGATCTGGGCTTGCGTCGCCCGTTCCAGAATTGAGCATGCTCCAAATCGTGAGCAACTTTGGCTTGCCTGAGTCCGTTCGTGCTCACTGGGCCCAGCTTTGCATATCTGTCGATATTGCGCGATGTGTTTTCTGCTCCGATACTCCTGACATCGCTCGCATCGTAATTTTTCCGACTTTCTTCCATACTGGCTGATTACGACATCCTCTGGTTGATTTTGAACAAGCTTAATCTTCTTGACTGGCGGCTTGTCGTCGGAGAACCGTCGACCGGGACCGACATCGTCTAGCGCATCGTCTTGTACCTCTGTTGTTGAGTCATCGTCATCGTTATCGTTTTCCTCTTCAGCTTCTCGGTCGATATAGCCTTGTAGGGCATCCACCAGGCCCCGGATTCGTCCCCGTTGGCTGACGTTTATCTCTTGCAGCCTCATGATCTCAATTTCTCTTCCCCGAAGCGTGGCATAGTTAGTCTGCACTAGCGTGTTCTTCTCGTCCACGAGGCGCATCACAATCTCGTCTTTTTCCTTCAAAAGTCCGCATTACCCCGTAACCAGTCGGTCTTTCTCTTCGACCAGTCGCTATATGGAAGTGATCTGGCGATCCGCAATAACAGCCGCTTCGGCGACCATGTCGTGAGACACAATGGATGTGAAATACTCCGATACCGGCGGGGACGGTGAATGATCGTGGTCGTCCGGCATGTTGGTGGTTGTGATGCCGTTCAATTTATTGCCACAACCCGACATTGAACTCAGTGATAGAATACGATGTAGGGCGGTGGTCTTGGAATAGTCGGATGAGGTTCTGCGGTGGAGGCAAATGGTCTTTGTCGCACGTACCACAAGTAAGTTGATATGCTGCTCCGAGACCGAGCGAGCTGCTTGATGCTCAAGCTCTCCTTGGTTGCATAGGTCGGAGAATCCCTACGCTGAAGCTATAATCGCAATCGATAGATATTGGCACACAGTATCTCATCGTCATCAGAACAGAAGAGCAGTAATCGTCGCGTCTTGGTTGCTGTCATAGCAGCTAGAGGCCTGAAGCGGGCATCGAAGCGATCTTGGGAGCCGACTTATGTGTCCTCAGAATGCAGACCACTGCTGCAGGGAAACGTAGAAGGTGTTTGATGGTATATTGTCGCCATTGCCCCGCCCAGTGAGGTATTACAATACTTCATGGTCTGCTTCATATCCTAGCCAGCCAAATAGGGAAGCGCTCCTCTGGCACCGCATCCATATTGCATACACGCACTTTTGACCACATCGATCTGGATACTGCATATCTCTTCATATTCCTCATCATTCCTCATGCTTCTTCTCCGCTGAACCACCACTGACTGTCTCCTCGCCCAAGACCTTACTCGCAGCCATGAACATGCCACCAGCATATCCACCCAGTCCTCGCATGCCTTCTGCCTGTATTGCCGTCATTCTCAACAGATTCTCCAGATCAGACATGTTTGCCGTCAATTGTGCCAACTGTGCGTGCAGGTGCGAGAGCTGGCGGGATTTGCTCTGTGTCTGAACATTCGCCGCGGAAGGCCGAGAGACATGACTGGTATGGCCCGGCGTGCGGGTTGACATGTCGCTTGGTTGGAGGTTATGTCGCGGTGGTACAGGTGGGCGAGAGGATTAGGAAGACGCGTTTGTTTATCAACGGTGGACGCAAGAAAGCATCAGCTTCGGAAGAGGAAAGTGTAGCCGAGACCGGAGGGAGACAGCGACTTCTCGACAGAGCATTGGAGAGAAGCATCAACACCTGTGTTCACATGTCAGCAAGATCATGGCAACTAACAGACCACGCATCATTATTCTCACATGTGCCTTCGCTGCCGTAACTGCAACAGGAGCCTGGTACGGTGCAGGTCTCAAGACAAGGCGAGAGTTCAAACAGGTACGATCGAATACTTCGAACAAGAACACCGTCTTCGCTACGCATGAATATACATGTTCATGTATATGAATACATCGCTAATGATATTTACAGGAACGTCAGACCGTGGTTCGCGCCACAACATCAGAGAAGATCGAGCATCTCGAACTGGCCAAAGCAAAACTTCTCAGACAAAAAGCAGAAATGCAGGCCAAAATCGATCAACTCACTGGATCCACGACTGAAGGCACCAAAGCACAGCCTGAGAAGATAGGACCTGGACGATGAAGCTACGCATTTCCTTTCCCGAAGGAAGATATTCTGTGGTTGTCAGTGCCAAGCATCGAAGTCAACAATGTCTCGTGCAGACTGCGAAGCCATGGCCGAAGTATTCCGTGCCAGCTACATGCCAACACGCTACACCACGATGCTCACTACCAGGAACAACCACGATGGCGCTTTGCCAACGATCGCAAGTCATGTCCAGCCTCTCCGGAACACAACGGCGCGATTTCTGCACGCGCTGGTACTTCATACGTAAGGGCACTTGGGATGCTCGGGCTTTGCGATACGTGACGTACGGAAGAGCCCCAGAACCTGTTCACAATCACGTAGAAGCACTACTTATCGCGTAGAAGAAGTGTTGGGTCTGTGGACATTATCGCCAAAGAAAAGGATGCACTTGCACGTTCGCAATGCTATGTTAACCACTGGTTTTCCGGCCATGAACATCCACTGCGCTGGAAGCGACGTTGTCGCATTTGGTACGATGCACCTCGGAACAACTTTGGACATATTCGTTCGCCAATATTTCACATACTAACAACGCTGCCTTTGTACATTGCAGTCGTGGCTCTGGCTTCATACCGAAACCTCCGCTTTTAAATTTGAGTCGCTTTGTACGTACCAAAGCACAACGCAAATCTTTGAACGAACGCGACAGTCTTGGCATTATGCCCAGACAGGATCTAGAGTCTGTGGTCAGCGGCACTGTGAGAATGCGAAGTGCAGCGCGACGGGTGCAGGGAGTGGTTTGGAGTACTGGACTGAGACAACTTGAGTGGCTAAGGACAGCATGCCTCCTCTATCTTACTCAAACTGGGCCTTCGTAGCCGTAGGCCCGGTAGCAAACAGGCTCAACCGCCATATGACCAGACCGAAAAATCGACTGATATTGTCGTCATGGTTCATCGTCGGGTTCGTCGTGTGTGTGTTCTAGAAGGAAGCTCCATCGCCGATCGCACCAGGACACGCAGCATGGGTCACGTATCACGCCAAGGCCTTGCTCCCCACGGCCCATGCTGTCTATCATGGGCTGATCCTATATATGTGCGCTTGGGGTGGGCTCATGAGGTACAAAGGTCCTGTGAGATAGACTGCTCACGTGCTGCACTACTGGTGAGAACAATGATTCCATCAGCGGCAACAATATTCCAGTCCAGCATATCCATGCGCAATTATCGACTTTCACATACAATGCAAGCTGTCATGTTCCTTCTCCTCGCAGTCTACACTTCCGTGGCCACGTCTGGAAACTTCACCTGGTATCTTGGACAAAAATCCTCCGACATACCTCAGACCACACTCGACCACATCGAAGAAGCTATGTCAGTGGCGACGGATTTCTATAGTCAGCATTCTCCGGAAATCGGTGACCTTAGCATCAAGGCTGTATACAATGCCAATCAAACAAGGATTGTAGCTGTGCCATGGGCGAGGGCAATCGAATTTGGCGACAACGTGTATTACTCTGGGAAAGACCGCGGATGGTATTGGACACTTAGCATGATGTCGAAACTGTTCGGAGTCGGTACGACGCAGATTTGGGCAGATCATTGTCACCAAGGCGTAGCAAAGTGGGACCTGGCGACGAAATTACTGGTGAGCTACAACGTGCCTGATAAGGTGCTTCATTGTGATGGGCTCAATTTTTGGCCCTTCGGACTAAATGATCCCGATGAGTTCAATCGGGATAATGCCATTAAACATTGCAGGCTGGTGGCGACCATGGTGCATGAGGGTTTGTAAAGAGTACCAGACTGCATGGCACAGGGTACAGTGGTGTAGTGAGTTGTTGGTGGAACCGAGTTATTGAGTATTTGGTGGCGTGATGAGAGAAGATGTCCTAGTCTGGACAAATCTAGCTCTTAAGACGGGTCATTCTGATCTCCTTTCATACGGCCTAGTGCTTGCTGTATTTGAGTCGGTGATAATCTTAGATGATTCTTGCCTGGACGATTGAACAACGCCTAAAGGGAGTAATGGGAGCAATCGTGGCTGCTTCAGAGAGGTTCTGTGTCATTGCCTTGTCCGATATTGACGCTGATTTTCTGCGCGGCATTGCTTGGGACGTGGTCATTGGCGTATGCAAAGACATGGCACAACACATCTGTGGAGAACCGCATGGTTTCGTTCACGAAAGAGCCCACCGTTCTGCGTCACCATGCTGGATACTGCAGACCTGCTTCGAGATGTGATGCGAACCGAACGTACCCGACACTGCATTTTTCGACCTCGGCGCCTGCCGCGTCGTCGCTAGCTTTTCCGGGCAGTGCAAGTACTGACCAGAGTTTGGCTTAAGCCACGGACCGTTTAAGAGACGAATGGCTTTCAGCTCCTTTCCACGGTGGATGCGACCTATCTCCAACGGTTTCGTATGTCAGCCGCGATTCCACCACGTTGTCGACGTCTTACTACCTCCTCGGGCTTATGAATCCTAGCATAGTCAGTATTTGCATGGTCGTGGTAGACTACGTCGTGGCCAACAGCAGCAACCTCGCATTGTTCATATGCGGCATCGCTAAATCAGAGTATTGCAAACATGCTCAGTGTGCAGCCGACAGCATCCTTATTGAATGCGGAGCAGGACAAAACAATAAATGCCAAACCTCCGACAACTTCGTCGGAGCCATTTGTCTTCGTGCCCATAACGATCTCTGAAGCTGCGACAGGCAAGGGCTATGCGAAGAGAATTGTGCGCGCACATGTGACCAAATTACAACATGCCAAATCAAGCACTCTCAACGGCGTCGACATCCAAAGTTGGACAGTAAAACCATATGTCCCGAAGGGCTCAACCAACATCCGCAAAAAACACAAACCCAGTGGTCAGCCCGAGGAGAAGAAGAGGCCTATTGAAAAGGCGGTGAAGTATGACGAAATGCATGCTTCGTCTACCAAACTCCAGGGAAGTTCCTGCGAGCTGGTGCCAACGATTCCTCGGATGGTAGATAATGGTGCAGAAGATCCATTCTGGACGTTTGGCGTAGAGTACAAGCCCGAAATCGCCCCAATATTTGCTCACTGTACGGGTCATGTCGTCTCGACCGGCACAAGATCGCGCTGACAGTCAGCAGACATCCAGAATATCGCAGTCGAAATCCCTGACCTAGACGGACCCAACGAGAAAGGCTTGCTACGAAGATCGCTGTTTCCTCTATGCATGACAGAAGCGGCAACGATGTATGCTGTACTACTCATGGGCGCTTCGCACTATTGCATCGTGAACCCTTCGAAGGGCAAGCTGATTGACCTGCTTGCCCTGAAAGCTAGAGCACTCGCCGAGATCAACGCCTCGCTAGCGGACAGCTCGAAGGCGGTAACCGATGCAATGATCATGGCTGTCGCAAAGATGGCAGCGTACGAGTCCATATTTGGATGTTCGGAGGTGTTCGCAGCCCATATGAAGGGTTTGCAGATGATGATCAAGATACGAGGCGGGCTGTCAACACTCGGTCTGGATGGACTGCTTGAGAGAATGGTTGTGTGGATCGATTTGAATGCCTGTCATTTGACAGGTATGCCGGTTCATCTTGGCACTGACGAGGTCCCAACCTTGGTGTCGTTTGAACCCGATCCATATCACTTCGCGGGTATCCAATGATGTGGCTTGGTGGGGGTTGTGTGCCTCTGCCAGAAGGACAGAGTCAGCGTTCAGCGACGGAGTATGGTGTGATGATCTGCAATGAAGATCAAAAATCGTTCGATAAGCAAGTCCGTGTGTGCGTGAGGATTGATGTTATGCAGAAGTACACGATGGTGTGCGGTAATGCAACTATCAATTAAATCGACTGAACATTCATGGGTAATCAATGTCGTGTATTGAACCTCGGTATTGGCTATAGCGATACGGAAGTTTATCGAGCACTGGAACGCGCTAGTGTGATCTGCGTGCCTGAGTCGAAACAAAGGCACATCTTCCTGCAATAACCTACATCCACATATTGCTGTTTGCCATCCATAACTCACATCCGAGGCCAAGTGGTACTGGCAGACAGAATTCGTCACTGTCGCTGGCAGACTGGTATTGGCACACGCCGCTGTCGCTGGACGTCTCGTATCTCGCTCCGACCCCCTTGCCACTGCTTGGTTAGCGATCCGATTACGACACGATCACGACTCCACCGCGGGGCATTTACTCGAGCCAACACACAGATACCATCCCTAGCCGATCGCAACGCACGTTGTTGAATGACTCCCGCGAGCGCCCTGCTATTTCGGATCTAGCGATATTGTCTGAGGTGTTTGGAGAACGATCGTTTTCGAAAGCTTGCGACTGGCCGCTTGTAGCCACCGAGCTCGTGGTCACCTGCAGCAGCAATCGCACATTCTCGGTCTTCGAGTTGCATTTGAGTTGCATTGAAAGAGGTTGCCATAATCTGATGCACGAAACACTTTCGGTCAAGCTATAGCTGTAGATGAGGGCAGCACGATGAGCTCCACTCAGGGCGTTGACCAACGGACTCTGAAGGCGAAGAAGACGGGCGCACACCCACCGTCTCTTGGTATTGCTGGCAAATCGGCGGGGCCAACTACGTTCTTCTTGAAGTCGGAGAAAGAGCTCGAGAAGGAGCACAAAAGCACGCAGAGAGGTCGTAGAATATCAAGCAGTTCCACAGCCCCAGCAGAGCAGATAACATCCGATGCTAGCACGATGACAACACACAGTTCGTTCGGCGTCCAAAGCTTGGAGGACACCATCAGTTCAGCATACCAGGATGAAGCCGATTTGTCCAGAAGCACGAGCAACAGCAGCGAATTGTCTTCGATGCCAGGTGACGACGTGTATGGGGCATTTGGCAGAAAACGCAAAGCGGGCAATCGCGTGCATCCTACCATACTGGCTACAGGTCAACGGATAATATCCTCTGATCATTCACTGCCGCAAGTCGTGGCTGGAGCATCATCACCTACTATATCGGCAGGGTCGCCTCTTGTGAGACGTGTTCGTAGAAGCTCCGCCACGTCATCGATCAACATGAGCCAGCCACTGACACCAATCCGACTGAGTCCACATCCACAAGCTGCGACTCCCAGTGATCCACGATCAGTATCACCGAAGTCTTTCAGGCTTAGTGACGAGGAGGAAAGCAGTGCTAGTGAGAGTATTCTTGACACTAACAGTGACGCGATCCTTTCTGAGGGTGATCACAATGACTCGCCCGTGCGACGAATGCCGCGGCTTGTGATGCCTAGTCTGACCATGCCTACCAGAAGGCCTTTCACGGAGAAAGGAAGGCAAATAGGTCGAGCCCGGATCATGGTCATCGGACCCAAAGGAATCGGCAAGACCAGCTTGCTCAACAGCATATTCCGCACATCCGAGCACATTGTACACGCAGACCAACTTACCACGGTCCAGAGTTCAGTAAATGCACACAGCGAGCAACAGCACCCTGCAAGTACCTTTGTCGAGGTCTCTGCATCGACGAAGCCCTACCCTACTTGGTGGATAGATGCCGAGCGCAGCCGAAGCCTCCACCGCAGGCAGAGCATAGGCGAAGGCGTGCTGGAGCGTAATCTGACCTTTATTGATACGCCAGCTCTGACAGACGATGATAGTGTACAAAGAGTACTGGATCATGTCAAGCTCGGCCTTCGGCGAACATCAAGCTTCGAGAGCATGAGCGACAGCGAGATTGTAAGCCTGCTCTGCGGAGACGGCGGCGTACACATTGATGCAGTCCTCTATGTATTTGATCCTGTGCCTGCTGAATATGCAGACGCTGCGCGATCTGCTTTCAGCGCGTTGCATCAAGACCTGCTGCGATGTCTTTGCATGTGGACTAACTTCATTCCGCTCGTTGGTCGAGCAGACTCGGTCACTCTCGAGCAGCTCGAGGTCAGAAAGGGCCAAATATCCCGGATGCTGCAATCGCTTAATGCCGAGCCGTACCGATTGGGCGATGCTGCTGCTGATGGGCTGCCTTATGGTCCTCACACAGTCTCATCTGCTCTAGTCGATGACACAGAAACACTGGACGCGAGCATTCTGATGTCCTCGCAATATCTGGAGCCACTGGCCGCCAGCGAGCTGAAGACCTTTGTAGATCTATTGCTGGAGCCTACAAACATCGCTCGAATGCGACACGAATCTGCTACGAAATACATCTCTTGGAGGCAAGAGAACGGGATACATCTCACGAGCCGGTCTCCCTACCTTCGCTCTTCCAGTCCTGGCATCACCAGTACAGGCAGCGTTCTAGAGGATCCAAGCAAGGTCCTAGTACCGCATTCCTCTTCCAGCTATTATCGCTCCGCATCACCTGCGATCTCGGATCTCTCTACGCCACCAGATCATGGCGTTGGTACATCAGAATATGCGCTGGCAAAGTACAACGAGCAAGCTCCGCCCTCGGAGCCCTTTCGTCAAGTACGAATCGCCAAATGGGCACAAGACCTCAAACGCAGCCTCGACAACGAACGCAAGAAGTATGTGCGCATGTACAGCAACCAGCTTTCAGACTCGTCCAGCGACGAGGGCGAGAAACAACTCGTGGCAAAAGATGTTCGTCGACCCAAGGCTGGACGTCTCGGTGGCGAGTTGGGTGTGATTGATCCTCGCGATCCGCTCGGCGTCTTGGCTTTCGGGCAGAGGTTCAGAAGACGTGGCTTCGTTTTATTGAGAGTCATCGGTGGCTGCGGTGTCGTTGGCGCCGTGGCGTACTGGGTCGTGCGCAACTGGGCTGATGTGCAAGAGTATTTTGGATTCTCGCAGCCTGTGGGTATGATCCATACTGCGGCTGTGCCGGCCCCGGAGTCGAAGAGTGGGTTCAGTTGGGCCGGGCTGGATGATGTTTACATGAGGGGTTTCTTTGGATGGGCTGATAGGTAAGCATATGCAACGTTGTGTGCATCTTTCATGCTGTGATGAGTTGACGATGCACGGGTTTGGTGAGGCTTGTTTTATTTTCCTCCGAGATACCATTTCGTGGGTCGGCGTTGGTGTTGGGCTTGCTGGAGAGACAGATAGCATACAAGATACCAGATCAGTGCAGTTTTTTTAATGAACACTTTTGTCTCGGCAATATGTTATGCCACCCGATGACATTTCCGGAGTGACTTCGCAAGGGCCACGATGGCCAGGCCTCTTCGGTTTATCCTTTGCGTGTTGCGTAGCGTGTCAAGGAAGTCGATGGACAAGTCGGAAGGGCGGCATTCATTCGCACGTGCATGACACTTTCAGACCGCTTTATCACAGGTGAATGTTCCTCGTAGCCGTCCGTAGCACAGCATCGACAATGTGCATTGATCGTGTGCATGCAGCATGCACTGTAGGCGAGATTCGGCAACTGAGAGCAGGCCGGGTAGGATGGCTTGCAGAAAGTGGCGCCTTGCGTCTCTTTGCACACGTGGTATGCTTGGACCAGCATGATCGGAGATGCGGGCTCGTCCTGTGATTCGTGCTGTTGGTCGGAGCACGGAAATAGAATTCACGTGGGATGTCATCCTTGCCGCCTCGTGGCACCCGTGGAGGGTCGCAATCGTAGCGAGTTAGACGAGGTTGCTTGTTGGGTTGGTGCACGCGAACGACGCTTGCGGTGCTGCTCAACCTTTCTAGCACACGGCAGACTGCATGCACCACAAAGAATCGCTACATCCACTACCCTTCGTCCAGCTTCACCGCTTGGCATTCATCACAACGCACTTGTCGAGAGCTGCCGATTCACCACGACGAAACATTGAACTTACCTCGCCATAGCATCCGCTGAACTTAATCCCTGCTCATCGACGTAACGATTCCGCATCGATTCCAATTGCAACACCTCTTCCCTGACAGATCGTCGCAAAAAGCACAACGGACTTTTGGCATAAACAACATCGTCCAACGCCAATCCCTCCTCGGCCGCGCCTTACATACCACTATAGTCTCGCCCTGCCGCAGCCGTGCACAAACAGTGTGACGGTGTAACTCGAGAATTGCCTGCGCACCTCGTTGCGGCGAGACTGTCCCACTTGTCTCAATAGAGGGAGGGATAAATACATGTACCCAAGTCAAGTATTTGCTGTCCACACATCACACATCTTCCGCGAAGCACCACGACGTGAGGTAAGTCCAGGACCGCGCCGCCTTGTGCACGCACGTTTTCGGCATCATCGAACCTTGACTAACGTGCAGGCACGTGGCAGCAAGCAGAACACGCCTGCCACACCAGAATTCGCGTGAACGACACGATACTCGACATCATGGTCAGTCGCATCACCTATCAAAACAACATCACCATAGTCCGCACACAGCCTTGCTCACAATGACCGAACAGACTCGCAACGACGCTCGCTTCAGCACCTATTCGGGCGCACCGTCCCTCCAGCCATCTCTCGTCCCTACGCTCGACACCACCTCCAACCGATCCTCCACACAACAACAATACAGCTCTCGCTTCAGCGAGCAGACCTTTCTGACTCCGCAAACGATCCCCGAGAATGGCAGGTCCGTGTACGCCAACAACAGCGCGATCAATGCCAGCTCTCTGACCTTATCATCCACCGACCCTAAGACGGCCGAGATCAAGTGCTTCGCCAACGTGCTCGACCGCATGAGTGACGAGCGAGCGGACAAGCAGCGCTTCGTCATGAACGCCCATAAGACTGAGGAGGTCAGCAAGATTGCGCTGGGTGCCAAGGTGGAGCGGGCATTGTCGAGGAGAATGGTAGGGCAAGACGCTGTCTTCACGCCCAAGACTAAGAGTCCTCTGGACGAGAAAAGGTGCGTAAAAGCAATTAAGATCTTGCGAGCGACAAAAAGAGGCCCATTCCTCATGCGATACTGACATGGATTCTTGCAGAGCACTCGAAGTGGGAGCATAGCCCTTACCACTACGATGCATTGAGATAGGACGGCGGCGCTTCGTTCGGACACAGCAGACCGAAAACCACGCCTCTTCTTCCTCTGTCATTCACAGCACTGTGTTACGAGGAGCGTATCTTATTTTTGGGCACGCGCAGGCGTCAATGAGATCGGATACGAGACTCTGGTCTTCATGGGTGGTGTTTACTTGGGCGGCAAGCAGCAAGCACCATGGCAGTGTTGTCGCATGGCTCGGAGCGGGTTCTTTTGTTTTTGGTTACCTCTTTACTACTGACACGAATGCATTTTGCAGCACTGTATGGCTAGACTAAAAGCAGATTTAACACCCTACGGTGAGCACGGTACGAAGTTACGATCTCGACGTTGAATCATCTCGGGCAGCTGTGAGGACTTCGTTTCAAGATTTGTTCGTCGTGCATGATTAGGATTCCCGAGCGCGAGAGCCCGTACATGAGTCCAGCTTTGGTATATTTGCCACACCTTGGATGCGTAAGGCATGCTCGCACTATCAAAATACCATAGGAATGATGACTATTTGGTACCTGTTCTAACGCTACGCTGCAAAGACATCTGCGGGGTGCACGCCAGCTCTCGCAACATCATCATTACACCTCGGAGCCAGTTGTGCCTATGTATCTCAACAAACCCCGTAATCCGGACCGCAACATAGCACTGCCTACTGCAAGCCTCATCATCAAGTCAGAAACTCTGCATCCCACGACAAGCATTACAATGCTCCACAACGACGACAACGGCATAGCACTCCTATGCACTATCCATCCAGCCACGTATGAGAAGCAAACTAAGGTAAATCGACACGATAACCACACGCACACACACCACAATAACAGTAGCATAACGCTCGCTCGCTCGCTCGAGTACAACCTTACTCGCTTCTTTGCTTCCTTGCTTGTTTACTTGCTTACTTGCTTATGCTCGCTCCCTCACGGCCAGATCCTCGACCTCCTTCGTAGAGGTGCTAGGGACTTTTATACCAGATCTGAGAACTGTTGTACGACGTGGTCGTATTTTACGCCTCTGCGAAAAAAGGCTGGGCGGTTTGAACTGGAATCTTCTTCGATGGCGACGGCGGCGGCAGGGGATTTGGTGGTGAGGGGGATGGAGGTTTATAGTAGGAAGGTAGGTTGGTTGGTCGGTTGATATCGGACAAGAAGATTGATTGCGTTTCGAAGTATGATTTCCGCAGTATCTCTGTTGGCTTGGCTTGTGTTGTCTTATCCTCGGCTAGCTGGCTGGCGGTTATGCCACTGTAGATGCTAATAATGGTCCCTACTAGTCCGCACTCCAAACCCAACTCAACGATAAAGAATTCTTCCAACATTACCACGACACCGTTAGGGCGCAGGGGCTATATGCGCGGCCCGAGGAGTTGCAGGCTTGGTATCTGGTCCCAACAAGTACTACTGCTACTAATATAGGATGCGATGCTCCGACGAGAGGTCTCTGTACTAGTGCTACGACCACTACCCCTGCTGCTGCTGTGGAGGCAAAAGAACAAGCGCCAGCACCAGCGACAAGAGCAACACCAATCATAACTCTGACCCTCCTAACTGCCACTACGGAAAGTACTCGAGAGGAAATCATCGCAATTCTTGGGTAAGAGTCCTCCGTTCCCCTAAACCTCCTGCGTTCCTCTCCCCGCTCACGACCGAAACCCCATACCATACCATACACTATAAACTAACATCACCTCCTCCTTCCCCCTACGCAGACTCCTCACAACCCACCTCCTCACCACCACAAATCCCACCAAAATCCTCGCCCACGCCCTCTTCACGCGACCCAAAGCTCCAAGGGAGATATTAGTGTATGGACGGTTCCGGGATGAGGAGAGTATGCGGGATGTGTTGGGTGGGGAGGAGTATGAGGGGGTTATGTAAGTTCTAGTTTCGTTCAGCGGTCGCGTGGGTTTTGTGTGTGATTTAAGGGAACTGGATTGGATTGGAGTGGATTGGATTGGATTCTGTGCTGATTTGGGGGATAGGGAGAGGTTGAAGGGGATGGTTGAGGGTGGTGGAGGTGGAGGTGCTACGAGGACGGTTTGGAGGGAGGTGGGGGATAGTTTTGTGGGGTGTGAGATTAGTGGTAGTGGTGGTGGAGGAGGAGGAGGAGGAGGAGGAGGAGATCCGGCCAAGGTTGAGGGAGCGAAGTTGTGATGTATAATATGAACATATCGGGTTCATTTCCACCACCGCTCACAGCAATCATAAAGCGCTACCATATGCGACATATCCAAGCACACCTGCATTGCCGTGCTATATTCTCCATGCAACCCTCCGATCCCAAATTTCCTCTACCAATCCCATTCCATCATTTCACCCATAATCAAGCACTAACCTGATCCCTAACCCTCTGCAACAACGGCTGACTCTCCCCATCATCCTTAGCATTCCCCTCCTCATCCGTCTTCGGATAAGGCAACCACCTAAACTCACCCTCGCGAACCCTCCGAACCCTCCAACTCCCCTCCTTACCGGCCTCCTCAAAAAACGCCTGATTCTCCTCAAACGTCCTGCCCCCCGTCTCGGGACAATACAAAAACGTCCACAACCCCGCGGCAAAATTCGTCGCGGCAAACACGAGAAAGATCCAATACTTCAAATTATTGAACATGATCGGCGTCAAGAGCGTGATGGCAAAATTCGCCAAACCCCAAATAATAACCGAGACGGCCGTCCCCTGGGCGCGCGCGGTCGTGGGGTATATTTCCGTAGGAATGAGCCAAGGCGGCACAAGCCAACCGATACCAAAAGCGCCCGTCGCGACATAAAGGACGACAATCCCGGGGACGGCGACGGCATTCACAGAGATGTGGAGGGCGTCACTATTGAAAGCGAGGCCACCAAAGACGGCGAGGAGGAGAAAGGAGATTGTGAGGGTGCCGGAGCCGGTGAGGAGGATACTGCGGCGGCCGACGGCGTCGATGAGGAGCCAGGCGAAGGTCATGAGGAGGAGGTAGGAGATGTAGTTGCCTTGGGTGAGGTATTCGGCGGTTTGGGTGCCGTAGCCGAGGAGTTCGAAGATTTGGGGCCCGTAGACGGAGACGGCTGGAGGCGTGGTGGTTAGCTTTGGTTAGGAGCGAGTGAGTCGCAGTATGTTGATTCTCCAGTACTCACCTCCGTACCCGGTCAATGCCTGATTGACCTGCCCCATAATCGTCAAGACCGTCGGATGAAACTGCGCGTGTCCCGGCGTAAACATATCCTTATACCCAACATGTTGACCGCTCTCCTCCTCCTGACTCTTCTCCAACTCCTTCCTATGACTCTCCGCCTCATCCTCACTCATAAACTGCATCAAACTCTCCGTGGCATTCTCCTTCTGATCGTGAAACACAAACCACCTCGGACTCTCGGGCAAAGCCTTAATAAACGCCATCAGAATGACAGGAAACACCTGCATGGCAATAATAGGGATCCTCCACGCCCACTGATTACCCTTCCCCAACGCCCTCGTCACCGCCAAATTGATCCCAAACGCAATATTAAGCCCCAAAATATTCGCCTGAAACTCCTGCCCCAACGCCTTCCCCCTCGCATCATCACTACTCAACTCGGACGAATACACGGGAACCACGGAATCGACCCCTCCGACCCCGAGTCCCATCACCACCCGCCCTCCATACATAACCGCCAACGCACCCCTCTCATACCCCAACCCACTCACAAACATGACCAAATTCCCCAAACACGCCGTCAGCAAACACGCAAACAGCGCCGGCTTCCGGCCATACCGATCGGCGAGGTAGGAAAAGATGACGGCGCCGACGGAGCAGCCGAGGTAGTAGACGGCGACGATGACGCCGACTTGCGGGTCCTCCTCGGCGATGCCCATGGTGGAGAGGTAGTTTTGGTTTGTGTTGATGAGGGACATCATGCCCTGGTCGTAGCCGTAGAGGGCGATGGCGGAGGAGGAGAAGGCGACGACCTACCGGGTGGGAGAATGTGGTGAGTAATTACTACATGGCTGATTGGGGCAGAAGAGTAGGGTTTGTGGTATGGTGGGATGCTTTCTAGAGGGAGGATAGCAGATGTTTGAATTGCTTGTAAGGCAATGGAGAAATGCACAGGAAAGCTCGTGGTATTGGTGATGCTCATGACAGTGCCAATGCCTTGCAGTAACCCATACGATCATTGTTCGATAGCATTCTGCAGAGCAAATTGAAAGTGTTATGAGAGTTGTAATCTTACTTGTGACTTCTTGTCACTCAAGAAGTTGGTGAGCCCCATCTTGGCGTTCTGTGTTTCGGCAGGCGGCCGATGATTCGACCCGAGGATGTGGAGTTTGCAGACGAATGCTGCAAGGTCAGATTTGCTGGAGAGATCTGTGCAACATGAGGATGGATTTGCGAGCAAACAATTCTCTTCAGGATGGGGAAACCTGTTTGATACAAGTGACGAGAAAGAAGGATCTGTTTCCACTGGACTGTCGATCAGCAAACTCAATTTCTTGCACGCGGCCGGTGACGCGCTCTTGCAGAGATGCGTCTGGTGCATCCGTACACCGTACAGTGGGGCTTTGGTTCAAGTGGTTGATGCCTTGCACATCCAACCCACCATTCTTTCTCACTTAAAACGTGTGAGTCGTGCTTTGCCATCTCCGCGAGGACAGTCTCAGCTGCGACAGAAAGCCAACTTGCGTGAGCCGCATGTCGAGTATACATTGAGGTCAGGGAGGGCACATGCAATTGCATGAGTAAACTGTGCGCCATGCAACATCTGCTTAGCGGCTACTGCGGCAATATGTACCTGGATCTGACAGATGTGTCCTGCTTGGTGTTGGCAGCAAAATCGTCCTGCTCCACCAAAGTAGGAGCCTCCGACGATACACTGATGTAATGGCCCATGACGATATGTGAGCATCAAAGAGGTTTTTAGTGCACAACAGATGGTTAGCCAGAGTTGGCGAGTGTGGTAAGGATGTTTAGACAGGTCTGATGTTGGATGAGAGCAGAGGAGCATCAAGAGTTTGCAATCACCATCATCTGCAAAAGCGGCCTCTTGCGGGTCCATACCCTCACGTTGGAGGCGATCATAATGGGTCCGAAATCGTGGGTCTCCAGGTCATGTACGATGGATCGACTGCAAAGCAGAAGGTCGCTGTTCGGTACGCCTCGTCACTTGACCTGGTACGAAGGGCTGTCAAGTAGCAGCGAGCCATTGCGATGATCTCAAGAGGCTTGACAGCTACGCAGATTTCCTCTTCCAGTATCCGCAATGTGGTGCAGATCCGGCCCTGCGTAATGTTCTAGATGGTGTGCCGATCGCAGCATGTCCGCCTCGTGATTTCAAGTGTCCATACCATCGCGTGGATTACGCACCTACGAGATCTTCGCGTTACTAAAGTCCATTTCGGGATGCGACTTCTGGAACTGCTTCAGCAAATCCATCTTCTTCTGCTCATCGCTTGTCGGTTGTCCCATCTCCTTCTGCCGCTGATCGTACATCATCTTTTCGACCATGGTGCGGGTCTCGCCTTCGAGGTCAGAGAGCTTGCTATTCTCGGGTTGAATCTTGGAAGTGTCGATCTTGGGAGCAGATGTCACAACATGAGGCCACCACTCCATCTTATTGACTTTATCGAGATGTATGTTGAGTTCTTTGCCTTCTTTGGTGGCTTCGAGTGTCCATGCTGACTCGTCGACAAGGATGGGATGTGGAAGGGTGCCCTGGCGAGTGTGTCAGCAATGGTGATTATAAGGCAGTCACGGCGGACACTGACCTCGATGATGGGTGCTTGACCCTTTATTGCCGCTTTGATGGTGTTCTTGGTGATCTTAACGTCCAAATCTCTGCCTTTGAGATTGCCTGGTATGGGAGCTGTAAGATCGACATCCTGGATTGTCTGTGTCCATCTGTAAGGCAGAGTAGCTTGTTCTGCATCCTCTTGGGCCTTTGCTTCCTTGTCGAGACGCTCCCTCTCCTCTGGTGTGGGCGATGCAGGTCTATCGTCGGTCATGATGTCGTGTGAGGGATGTGGTTGGAGAAGTGTTGTTTTGTCAGCACTACAGTAAGACTACATACATGTATGTGCTCTAAAATAGAATACTCGATTCTAGAGTAGAAAGAAGCCGACGATCTTCCAGCATCCCACTTCAAGCTTTGGTCACTTCGGGAAGGGACGACTTTGCAACATCCATGAACGTGCTCCAACATCAACATGCATCTTGTCAGGTCAACCACAAAGCAGAAGGCAGGCTAATATGGATTTCTCAATTCCAGCGATACCTCGTAGCGACGCCGATGCGGAAGGTCTCGTCTAGAATGCAACCAACCACATGCATGCAGGTGGAATACAAGAGTAGTGACGGTAGCGTTCCGTCCTGCCCACACACGGCAAGCACAAAGCACACGAGTCGAGGTTCCAATGTCGTGAATTCATGCAAGAGCGGAGACGAGGTTCTTGCACTTGCCCTTCGGATACATGGCGCTCGCACCTTCCTCCTCCTCCTCCTCCTTCCTCCTCCTTCCGGCTGCAATGGTTGAGAAGGTGGGGTTTGGCAGGAGTGATCGTCTTCACACACGCCAATCTCCATCCAGCTCCTCAAGCGGGGCAATGACCACAGAGCTCCTCTGGTGTGAGAGATAGCAGTCGCTCGAAGGAGACTACGTAAGGTACATGTAGGTATAATAGCAAGTCCACCACTCCCCCAACACGCCATACCCCTCCCTCGACTACACACAACCGCTGATATCCCCTCCAACCCCAACCAATCCATCCACTCCCCCAAACCCGCAACAATGCCCGCAACCACAACCGTCGTCTACCCGCAGGGCGCCCAATTCAACAAAGACTACTACAAGTCCTCACACATGCCCCTCGTCCAAGACAAATGGGGCAAATACGGCCTCAAGTCCTGGCGCGTCATCTTCTTCCCCGACGACGCCCCCTACTCCGTCCAAGCCTCGCTCGAATGGGAAGACATCAAGAACTTCGAGCAGGCCGCATCCGGGCCCGAGGCCAAGGAGGTGTTGGGAGATATCACAAACTTTTCCGATAAGGTATGTTGACATTCCCACAGGGGACATCGATACCCATGGCTGATTGTTCGTCTCTGCTCTAGGACCCCGTCATCCTCACGGGAGAAATCGCATTCAGTTCTTAGGGAGATGGCGATGGGATCCGAGATGAGGCGAAGAAGGTGGGAGAGTGGGTGATTCCGACGAAGAGGATTCTGACCAAGGGCGCTGATCCACCCGGCGACAACTATAATCCTGATCTATAGGAGAGAGAGTAAGAAAGCGGCTGAAATGAACTGACGGGAATTGTACGTTCGCGTCACGCATCACAATATTGGCTACGCGCGTCGTCCTTGCCTCTCTCGAACCCCGTCCCTTCACACTTTCCACCAAGATTTTCTCCACATGCCTATAATCCCCTCCCTCCGTGACACTACTAACAATCCTCTCCTCAACAACCTCCAAAAGCCGTCAACTCTCGCGCTTACCACGCGCATTTGTCATGGCATCCACACTCGCACGCTTCCATGTCGCTGTCGTTTATGCACCTCGCCGCGGTCGATCGCCGCCGGCAAACGATGGGCTTCAACAGAAGTTCCGAGGCCCATCGCCTTCCATCGGATGCTCAAAACTCGCATCACGTATAATTCTCGTCCTGCTCTTCCCCTTCACTATATGGCAGAGCAATTACTGTCGGTCCTAGTGAAGAGCTTTGCACCATTGCCGCTCGGCAAAGCGGGCAGTGCTCGTTGGGCCCGATTTCAGTCAGTCCTGATATGGTCAGACCGCTCTCGACCGGCTAGAGAGACAGACCCGCTGAGGCGCGAGTGGCGTTCACAGACAATATCGGCTTTCGCTCTGTCATCTGCAATGGACAGCACTCTCAATATCATCCAGCGTCGCGGTGCAGGTCGGATGATGACCTTATCATCAACGCATTGACCGCATTAGCCCGTGCAGGACTCGCAATGACTGAGCCGCTACGATTTTTGCTCCAAGCCCATAAGCTTGACGAGCCTATTCGCAATATCCAACGCAAAGCCTTCATCGTTGATGGCGCGATCGTCCTGGACTAAGCTAATACCAGAGTCTCGCAAGCCTTCGATGACGGCAGAGAATATGGCTTCATCGGCTTCCGCGTCATAGAATGGTGCATCTGGCGTGGCAATAATACTGACGCCTGCCTTTGGCAGAACAACCTCGACATTATCCTTGTCCTTGGTGAACCGGACAAGCTTGTCTACGATGAATTCGCCCACCTGCTTACATTCCTCCGGAGAAGTGCGCATCAGAGTCACAGTCGGATTATGCTCAAACAGTTTACGCTGTTGGTACTTTTCCGGAACTGTAGGCTTGGGGCCGAAATTGACCATGTCTGTCGCGCCGAGACTGATGATATATGGGATTCCTGCCTTCAGTGCTGCCTCCAGACGATGTTCACCGGCACTCATCACTCCTCCGCACAGGAAATCGCAAACTTCGGTTGTAGTGATGTCGAGGACGGCGTCGAGGTCACCCTGTTCCACGAGTCGCTCCATGGCTTTGCCTCCGTGTCCGGTGCAGTGGAAAACGAAGCACTCAACGTCATAGTTAGACTCGAGATACTGTCTGACCTTGTCGACGCACGGCGTGGTCACGCCAAACATGGTCAAACCAACTCGCTTCTTTTTCACGTCAATACTCGGAGCTTTAGCAACCGAGCGCTCATACGCTGACGCCATACCAACGATTGCTCCAGCGGCGTTCGACAAGATCCGTCGAAGCAGTGTGTTTGTGCCAGCAATATCAACTACCGAATATGTCAAGGATAGATCAGTTTCTTCGACGATCGGTCCTGTATCTCCGGATGCTGCAGTGCTAACAATGAGTTTGGGGAAGCCAATCGGTACAAGGTCCCTCATAATGCCACTGGCCAAAGACGTTCCCCCGGTTCCGCCAGCACTAACAATGCCGTGTATAGCCTGAGACGGATCGTGGAGACCATTTCGATAGGCATCTCGAAGCCAATTCTGCCCACACGAAATCATGTACTTTATCACGTCTCCTCTAGGTAGATCTACAACGTTTGCACGTTTTGATGGTGCGTACTTGCTGGTCAATGTTTCTTGAGAAACTGTGATGGCGTCGTGCTTGGTCGGAGATCTGCCAACGTCGACCAGTGTCACACGTGTGTTCATGATGCCACTTTCCAATATTTCTGATCGAAGAAACAGCAGCTCATCTAGCTTGGACTAATCATGATGTGTCAACCCCCGAACGACCGTGTCCAGGAGCAGTCTGTCTCTTACTTACATCGCAAGTTCCTAGCAGCACAACGTGTGGCATCTTGAGCTGATGATAGGTAGTCCAAGGACACAGGAAGTCCAGAGAAACGCGTGTTCCTCTTGCTTGAGCAGCGGCGATATATAAGTCTAGGTGAAGCTTCGCGACTTCAAGCTTCAAGCTTCAGGTACCACTGCGGAGGCACAGGGTTGTGCATCGAGCTGCGTCATCTTTCTTCACTGAAGCTCCACTCGGGTGGAAGATTCGCGCGAGGGTCGGGTCGATGTGGTCAACACTACTTTGAAGCTGCTAGACACAATCCCCCTCTATAAAATCCAAAGGACATACAGTTGTGGCTGTCAAGCACACTTGGCGTACACTACCATGTCGCCACCAACAGATCGGAAGCAGATTCTGGACGCGTTCCGGAAACAGACGAAAGATGGAAAGTCCATCGTTGGTGCAGGAGCGGGTGCGTGCCTCGTGAGCCACATCCAAAACGACGCATTGACGGCGATGCAGGTATTGGGCTGTCTGCCAAGTTCATCGAGGAAGGCGGCGGTGACCTGATCATCATCTACAACAGTGGCCGTTTCCGCATGGCAGGTCGTGGGTCCTTGGCAGGTCTGATGCCATACGGCAACGCAAACGATGTGGTGGTCGACATGGCCAAAGAAGTGATACCCGTGGTCAAGCATACTCCGGTCATTGCCGGTGTCTGCGGCACAGATCCTTTCAGGGACATGCCTCGTTTCCTCAAGCAATTGAAGGAGCTGGGCTTCGCTGGCGTTCAGAATTTCCCAACTGTCGGCCTGATCGATGGGAACTTCCGCGCAAATTTGGAGGAGACCGGTATGGGCTTCGATCTGGAAGTGGAAGCCATACGGCTGGCGCATGAGATGGACATGCTCACCACGCCATACGTCTTCAACGCGGATGAGGCAACCAAGATGGCGAAGGCGGGAGCAGACGTCGTGGTCGCTCACATGGGATTGACATCGTCCGGCTCGATTGGTGCCAAGACGGGAAAGAGTCTCGACGATTGTGTGAAAGACATCCAGGCTATTCGTGACGCTGCAATCAAGGTCAACAAGGACATTATTGTGCTCTGTCATGGTGGACCGATCGCTGCTCCGGATGATGCGCAGTACGTTCTGCATCAGGTCAGTGGTATTCATGGCTTCTTCGGTGCCAGCTCAATGGAACGTCTGCCGGTTGAGGAGGCCATCACCGGCATAACAAAGCAATTCAAGGGCATAGCAGTCAAGCATGACATGTAGTATACATATACAATGCAATAAGCATTGCCTTGCGAACGTGCCAGCCATCTGCATGACGTTATTAGCTGCTCATGGCTATATGTGATCTTCTGCACGAAGCAGAGGCGTAGTTCTGGTCTGATGTTGTACATGTTGATGTTGATGTCCACGTTGTCAGGAGAAATTGCCGAGCTGGCGGACTCGGACGTTCGGGCTTTGGATCGCGATCGGAATGCCCGCCCTTTTTCCAACACCACATACGCTTCTCGCAAACATGGACCTCCTGGATCATGCCCGGTAGTGAAAGCAGCCTGCGCAATGGGCGCAAAGGCAGATCAACCATCGTCAACAACGACAGCGGATTGTACGAGGCCTTTCAGCGCTTCTCCCAGAAGACGCATGCCGCAGACTACCTGGGGTTGTCAATCCTGGTGACAGGATATGTCCTGTTGAAGCTCTTCGGCGAGCCATTTCACTCACAGTTCCGTCTGGACGATTCCAGAATACAACACCCCCATGCCGAGGTGGAACGAGTCGGAGTTGGTATGTGACACTTACCATTAGCCATACCTCGATTTGTCCATGCTAACAAGAAGAAACAGTCTGGCTCTTCATCTACGCAGGTGCCATCCCGCTCGTCTCGCTCGTCGCCTGGGCATTCATACTGCGACCCGATGCCAACAAAGCGCACGTCACCATCCTCGGCCTCGTCATCGCCATCCTCGCCACGACCTTCCTCACCGATCTGTTCAAAGATGCCATCGGAAGACCTCGACCCGATCTGATTGCACGATGCAAGCCGGGTCCTGACGCACCGACGAATGAGATGGTCACGGTGGACATATGCACAGAAACAAATCACCACGTTCTACATGATGGCTGGCGCAGCTACCCAAGCGGACACAGCAGCTTCTCCTTTGCTGGATTAGGCTGGCTGGCGTTGGTGCTCGCGAGTCAGACGCATGTCTTGAGGCCGCGAGCGAACTTGGCAGTCGTGCTGGTCTGTCTAACACCGCTGATCGGAGCTTCGCTCATCGCGATATCCAGGTTGGAAGATTACAGGCATGACGTGTTTGACGTTGTATCTGGCTCCGTGCTGGGCATGACGGTGGCATACTTTAATTGGCGCCGATACTATCCGAGTCTGGTTGACAGACACTGTGACGAGCCGTACATGCCTCTGACCCCGGGGAGTGGCAGGACAAGTCCGAATGGCTTTCAGCGGATTAGGGATGAGGAAGAAAGCTACGGCCACGACCGGCAAGTGGTCGAAGATGAAAGAGATCGATATTGAATTGAGTACGACTGCAGTCATGCAAATCAGCTAAGCGGAAGTTCTAGACAGTATCCAGCATTCCCAGCATTTCGTAGTCTGCTACTGAGTGCAAGAGGAGGTTGCGTACGCCGCGGAGACTCAGTGAAATTGCGCAGAGTCGCGCCGTTCGTGCGGCTGATAGCGCACTCGTCATGGATTCTGTTGCGCGTGCACTGTGTAGGAGCATACGATCAGTCATCTTCGACATCTGTTGTATTGGTGCATCTCGAGGCCAGTACGGACACGGCATACTACATCACTTTAGATCGTCGCATGGATGTCCGGTCTATATTCGGACCCGATACCCAATGTCGAAAGGCTCGATGCGGGTGGCATGGTACCGAAGCACCTACGCGACCCTAGAAGAGATCTACAACAGGCATTTCTACATGGAACCACATGTTCTGGGATGCAAGCGATTCGTCCGAAGTGCAGACCAAGAAGCAACTCTAAATGAAAGATATCAATTTCTATACTCGCTATCGCATCTACCGGGCGCCATTCCATCAGTGTGCAACTGTGACTACATGTAGCTGATTGTTCCCGTACGAACTGCGCGCGCGCTCCCATCTCGCAACAGTACTTCAAGTTTGCCGTCACTCCCGATGAAAGTGTCGCCACTTTCATGTGCCGCCGATGGCCCGGCGTGTCGTTGAACCACGTCAGAACTACTCTAAAACCTAGCAATAGCACCATCTCCGCAAACAACCAGTGAGCATTCGAATCTAGCCCCAGGGGCTTACAGTGACCAGCCCTAATGGCGACTTTCAGATACACTCGCTTGTCGGATGATGCAGTACATGGTCTGACTTCCACACCAGCGCGGCACTTATAACTTTTGGACATATCTGCCCACTGCATTATCGTCCGACTTGCCACTTTCTGCCAATGGGCATTTTTTTCGCCTCGTGGGACATCAGTGAACCGTTCAAGTCGTCACTGCCTGTCTGCATACCACAGTCGTCGAGCATGTCGATGACTGCACGAGTCCTCACCACCTCGCATCAGGCCCGGACCCAAGACGTGACAGGGTACGGAAACGCTTGAGAATATTTTGAATTCTCCAACGATCGAAGCAAAACCAGAAGATGGGAAAAAAGGATTTGGCACAAAAGTACGCAGAAGCTTTTGCCAAATCCGCACGGGCGCCGCCAGAAGATCAAGGACCACTCCTCTTACGCATCCTCTGGATCCTCCTCGGCATCTCCATCCTAGTGGTCATACTGCGGTTATGGACCAAATTCCGCACGGCGCATCGCATCTACGTCGACGACTTGTTCATGGCGGCCGCGCTCGTGGTCGGCATCTTTCATGCCGTTCTCATCACCATCGCCGTCTCGTCCGGCTTCGGTCAACATATCGTGCACCTCAAGGTCCCGGAGATTGAGCACACCATCAAATTCGGCGCCATATCCTTGTCGCTCGGGTGGCTGGCTCCGATGCTGGCGCGGATATCGTTTTGTTGCACGATGCTCTATCTGACGAAGACGGATCCGCGGGTGAAAGATTGGCCGGTGTATGTCTTTATCGCGCTGCAGGTGGTGGTCAACGTCGTCGGCATCATCGTGTTCAACGTGCAGTGCGGCACACATCTGGATGTTATGTGGCATATGAGCCAGTGGTTCCATTTCGCGGACTATTGCTGGAATCCTAATATTCAGACCAACTATCAGTACTTCATGGGCTCGTTGAACACCATCACGGATATGTTCCTGGCGATAACACCGGCTATTTTGATCGAGCATACCAAATTGTCGAGAAGGTGCAAGGTTACATTGTGGTTTTTGTTGTGCTTGAGTGTATTGTAAGTTCACCCCTGTCTCCCGCGCCGCCCCAGTCTCATTAAGCAAGCACTCGTACTGAGCGCGCAAAACGAGAAATCTCCCTTGCTAACGAACACGATCTCCACCGCAGAGCAATGGTCGCCGCCGTCATCAAAACCTACGAAGCCAAAATCCTCCACGAAGTCACAGACTACACCTACAACCTCTGCTTCTACGTCATCTGGGTCTCCCTCGAACTCAACATCGTCATCATCACCGCCTCCATCCCGCTCCTCAGGCCCCTCTTCCAAGAATGCTGGCGCCAAATCCAAATCTACCGCAAAGCCTCCTCCTCCGCCAACACCAGTCTCCGCTCTGCCCCCACGCGCTGGGGCCGCTCCCGCTCCCACTCCCACATCCATCTCGGCTCCGCTGTCTCCTCCGACGAGCGGGACATCTCCAAGGTCGAGATGCGCGCCGTACAGACGAGTCTGACGTCCAGCATCGATGCTGTTCTCGCCGAGCAGCAGCGCGCCGAGGAGGACAAGCGGGATCGTGCAGTGCGAGAAGCGGGGGGCATGGGCACGAGCGTTAGCGTAGACGGGATTACTGTCACGAGAGATTTCGAGGTGACGTTTGAACACTGTGATGCGCCGTTTGTGCATGCGGCTTTGGTGGGTTTGATCCAGGGGGAGATGTTGAATCCGAGGTTGGTGCAGAGGTTTGAGTAACGGGAGCCGGGGTGGGAGAAGGCGTATTGGATGGTGGTGATGTTCTGGTTTGCCACTCTGTTGGGGAGGGGCGTTGATCGAGGTTTTTGGGGGCTGGCTGGGATCACAGATGACAGGGATGAAATCGCATGATCGATTGTATGTATGTATGTGGGCTTTGTACAGTGGAATGACCAGGGGCCCGGGAGTATCAACCCAGATTTTTTTGGTGGCTAGGTTATGGTCCGTTTGCTGTTGTGGAATCAGACTTCGCGGTCCATATGCATTGTTTATGGTGTTGATGTTCATACGTACAGGGTCAGAGCCTTACCATTACGAGGACGAAAAGGTTGGCATAGTTGATCGAGGAGTGTTGATGCCCGCTAACATAATTGACGTAAAATGATGACAGTAGGAGAATTTGGCCGCATTGGAATAGTTTGGTGGAGTAAAATGGAGTGAAATGTAAAAGATATGCGTTGAGCCCAATCATTATTACATCTGTTAATGTTGCATGCTACATGTATACCCCAATGCAAAGCCGAGTCCTGTGCGTCACGATAGAACCGTGATGCGATCCCATGTCCCATATGCGATCTGATGGAGCCCCGTGTTTAGCCAATTCCGATGCACCATCACGAACAACCAGTCTCCTGTAACCTCATTCGTTCCGGGCCGTGTTGACGACCATCTACTTCGGGCACTCGCCCTGATCGCCGCCGTGCGCATATCGATTAGTAGTGAGGCCTGCTCCCTTCGTGCAGACCTCACACTTAGTAGCCTTGATCCCAATATGCGATGCTCCGTCTTCATCGTAGCAGGCAGTATTGAGGCACAGCCCACTATCGCCAAAAACGACGTCCTTGTAAACATCCGCCAGCGCCTGGTTGAACGAACCAACAAGATCGTTGGTGAGCGTGGCGAGGACTTGAGTAGAGCTGCCGTACGCGCGACAAGACCAGAAGGGTTGATAGACGTCAAAGTGCGTCTCGGCAGGAGCGGGCTTGGTGAAAGCGTCCCAGACGTGGGCGCAGACTCCTGCGTCGAATGGGACGCCCATCTTCACGCTCCATCGTGGCGACCAAGGAATCGTCTCGCAGATGGCCGCGTGATCAGCGGGAGGAGTAGGAGGGGTGCCGAGGAGATTCTCGCAGCCAATGTCTTTCTCTTGCTTGGGCTCGCATTTATCGTTGCGGAGGGAATGGCCCTCGTCATAGTACCAAGGAGATTTGATTGCAGTGACCACCGTGGTGGCGGGCTCCTCCCGAGCAGCAATAGCTGATGGCTCCACGAAAGCCGTCGACCAACGAGTGACGAAGGTTGTGGGAGTCGTGGAAGTTGTCGCAGTTGCAGTTGGGCCAGCGACTGCTGCGGAGAGAACTGCGAGTGCACCAAAGGCGACGATCGCAAGTTTGGTGAACGACATTATTTTAAAAGTGTGCTGGGTCTTCTTTTGTTGCCCGTAGCTTTCGGTAACCGAAGGCGTTGCAAGGTTGTACCTCTGTTGTGTTGAAGTTGTGGTTTCTCCGAAGGAGTGCAAGCTGGTCTGGAGGAAGAAACCATCTCTAGCAAAGGGACTGAGTTCAAGTACTCAATTCTGGACGAGAGGCGTTGTTCAATTGTCGTGTGTTGTCGGAGTAAAACACATTATCTGATATCGTTCACCGGCAAAAGCCATTGAATGCGCATTGGGAATAGCCTTTGCTGAGATCGTAAATTGCAGAGGAGCAGCCCATTGTGCCGTACTATCCACGAGCAGTTATCGCCCAGCTTCTTTCTGTATAGTCTTTCTTCGGTTGGTATATAGCATGTAATGGCAGTGTATCCATGCTTTCTGTCCGGCGTGCAGACGAATGCAATTGTCTGTTCTACTCCAGCTTTGCGCCACGGTCGTCTTGTCATCGAAGGACGATTGCATAGGCAGAAGATGGACAGGTACGAGGAGTTGGCGCCAATGGCGTTGATGCCGTAAATCTAGTGAGAGTCGTGCCAGAGGTTGAAGTTGTTATATAGAATCTGGAGGACAGATGGCTGCCTTCGTGATTGACAGAAATGCCACGTCTCACCGATGACTGAAACAGCGTGTACATGCATGACCCGGAGCGCATAGACGAATGGCGAACAGCGGCGTCTCGCTGCTATGCACGGGTCTGGATGGTCACATCCAAGTCATTCTGCGGCTTCCCATCAGCCAGAATGTGGAACCTCTTTCGTCCTGTCTCATCCTGTCGCCGCGCCTCCACTACGGCACCATCACTGCTGATCACCCGCCTAGAGTCCCCAACAGGCAAGATGATAGTAAGACCGTGCTTGACCCAAGGCGGCACGAATGCTGCAACATCTTTCTTCAAGCTCACTCTGACCTCGCTCGCAGCTGCAGCATAATCAATGGTGAACTTTGCGATCTTAGCCGGAGGCGGCGAAACACCATCGTCCTCGAGCCAAGTATTGCTATAGACAATCCCATCAGCCAAATGCTCCGGTGACGGGAAGATCTCAAGACCGCGCCAATCATCAGCAGGCAGTTGTGCTTCATTGACCTTATCACCTGGA
This sequence comes from Passalora sequoiae, assembly GCA_013248845.1. Taxonomy (NCBI): domain Eukaryota; kingdom Fungi; phylum Ascomycota; class Dothideomycetes; order Mycosphaerellales; family Mycosphaerellaceae; genus Passalora; species Passalora sequoiae. The sequence continues at coordinate 70,703 of WSQC01000023.1, forward strand.
GCGACGACTTGCTTGTTCTTTCCAATAGGTATAGCACCACCAATACGTGCAAGAAGTGGAATGCTGTCTCTCCAGACCGAAGCGATAGTATGCCACTGACCCGCAGGTAGATACTGGTACGGTGCATTGAGATTGAAGAAGCCAGGATCTGAAGAGCTGCGCTTAGGCGCGTAGACTCTGCCTTCGATCACGTCGGGCGCGTAGACGCCGCCGACCAGAAGTGAGTCACCGAGCCAGTATTGCTGTTCCCCATCTCTCAGCACTTTGCTCGTCCAGACTTCTGGGTCGGACTCATAGCCCCAGCCTACCCATCGCTGTGGCGGCACAGCCGTCAGATGGCTTTGTAGCATCGAGCTATACCGGTATGGAATCAGCTCATACAGTCTCAGAATAGCTTTGCGCACTTCAGGAATAATCTCTGGGAACATCCAGGGTTCGATGACGTCTCCGACCAAACTGTCGTTCCCAGTCTTGTAGCAATTGATGGCAAAACGAGGACTGTGAATGCCCAGCTGGACCCATCGAAGAAGAAGTTCGGGCGTGGGCTGAGGACCTTCGAAGCCACCAATGTCGTGCCCATAGCATTGCATTAGGCACATGCCAGCAGTGAGTGAAAGTGCATTGGCGCCTCTCATGCCGTCCCAACTCGTGATATTGTCTCCAGACCATGAGCTGCAAGCATACTTCATCGTGCCAGCAGTTGCACTGCGAGTAAGCACGAAAGGTCGCTCATCGGGTCTGACATCCAGCAACGCATCATGTGAAGCTTTGCCATGGAGTTCTGTGTGCATAGCACGACCCCATAAACCAAGATCATTACGACTTTCCGGAATCTCCTTTACACTCTCTTGGTCGAGTGCGAGCTGCCAAGTATCATTGGAAAGCACATACTCGTTGTTATCGTTCCACATGCAGTCCATACCAATCTCACGCAGCTCTTTCACACCATCGTACCAGAAGTCAAAGCCAGCCTTCGACGTGAAGTCAATATGTCCTCCCTCGCCACTCTCGCCACCACCAGCACTCCAAAGCCTCGCAACGCCTGATCCGCCAGTCTCGGCATCTTTGAACAATGCCCCAGCATCCACAAGCCTCTGATACTCCGGATGATTCGCCAGAACATACGGCTTGATGTTAGCAATCAACCTGATTCCCCTGCGGTGAAACTCATCACAGAACGCCTTCGGATCTGAAAATCTATGCCGATTCCACGTGAACACATTCCTAGTCTTAGGCTCCGTCTCCGCCACGGTGTACCCTGAACTCATCTGGAATCCCGAGCACGGAATATCGTACTTACTCAGCTTATCCGCCCACTCCAGTAACGCATCACTGGCGCGGGGTTGGTCCAGCATGGAGTATTTCATGCCGCCCCCCAGATATCCAAAAGCCCATCTCGGGACGAGGAGTGGGTAGCCCACAAGATCTGCATAAAGAGTGACGACTTCTTGGAGTGTTTTACCAATCATCGTATACTGCTCCAGACCACCATGATCTTGTCTGTACACTTTGTAAAATCCCCACATCCCGTCCATCTCAGATCCAACAGAGTAGTGCCCTCTCGCATGGGAAGTCGAGAATGTTGCAACCACACCCTCTGGGGTGGCGCGAATCAACAATGGAATGTGCTTGTACATTGGATCCGTTCTATGGACATCGTAGCCGAAGCAGTCCGTGGCAGACAGTGTGAAGTGCCTGTTGGACAAGTCTATTGGAGCTGCCTTCTCGCCAAGACCAACGTGCAGGCTACCACGGAAGTATCGCGTGTAGTGGGCGATGCCAGCACCATCGATGGCATAGGCACGGAAGGGCAGGTCAGTGTGTAAGGGCGGTTGCCCGACAAAGCCTACAGAGGTGATTGGGACACCACTCCAGTCAACCTTGGCCTCGATTCCGGCGTGAGTGAACGTCTTCGACTTTGTTCCAGAGCTTGTAGTGGCATGAAAGCCCTTTCGGGCTTGGAGTCTCGGTGCACTGGGAAATGGCGGCAAGGGATGGCTTTTAGATGTAAATGTTGTGCGGAAAAGACCTGGGCCTATGGCCTCGAACGTGAAATCTATAGGTTGGGACTTCTCGTAACTCTGAAGATGTATAGCCGGCGAGCTCGCGGATGTCTTCGCTGTGTATGCCTGGGGCACAAACTCGTGCTGGGGCATGTCGGAGAACGTAATGGGATACACTGACGAAACTTTTGCCTAGCAGCGCAGGAGAAAATCTATAGAATAGATCCCATATGCCTTCGTGATATCGAGGCGTCGCGCCGAGATGCAAAATCTCCAGATGGAGCAGAGCCAATGATGTGCTCGGACGTGATAGCGTGGGCATGGCCTACTTCTTTGGGCATAGTAGTTTATGCGGTTCGAGCTAAAATCAAAGGCCTGCAAGCGCATCATATCGGCATCAAAAAAGTAGTTGCCAAACCACTTGTCACCAGTCATGTCCATCGAGAAACAAAGGTCGCTGCTCTTGTGCTTAGCCATCGTGCTACCCGGCACTGCAGAGCTCCAACAACCCCTCCGACAGGCCGGGACAGCGAGTTCTTGGCAAGATCCTTCGGTGTCCCACGATCACGGCTTCGAACGGTGGTAGCTCAAGGAGGGGAAGAACACCATAATCGGCAAGGTCGCCGCGAGTTGTCTTCAGGGTCATGTCTGGTTGACATGGACCTTTACAGCCACTGTCAAGTTTCCTAGGCGCAGGGTCCGCTCATCTGCGCGAGGAGTCTTTGCTGAGAGAAACAGGGCACATCGCCACATGGCACGCACGCGAGACGTGACTGTCGTCGAAGTAATTTCCGAAGGAACACGTAAACAGAGTGACATCCAAATGGGAAAAATCGAGGCCATTGGAAGTGATCTCGCTATCGGCAAAGGCAAAGCAGCCAGAATCCTGCAAACTGCTCGACACACCGTGATTGTGACGCCAGAGGAGAACCAACGCATCCTTTGAATACTCGACAGGCACATTCTTCCCATAATTCTGGTGATATACCGCCTCCAGTCGCTCGACAAGACAGCACTATCATACGCCAGCGTGTTCGGGATCATTGAGGATCTCCACCTGCAAGGGCAAGAGTGCAGCTGGTCCGGTGCAATCGTGTACCCGGCGCAATTGATATGGCAGCCGGTAATAGCGTACTTTCTGGTCAAGCTACCTCTTGCCAAATTCTGTTCTGTCATGGTGTTCTGCTGGGGTCTAACGCTTTGCGGTATGACTGCTTCGAAGAATTTCGGTGGGCTGATGGCATCGCGATTCGTGCTCGGCTCGTGTGAGGCATCTGTCGCACCGACCTTTATCGCATTGATGCTGAACAGACGAATCGTGACGCTGCATCGTACTCTATGCTCGGCATAGTGGATATTGTAGGAATTCTCTGTAGCTCGCGGAGGCGTCGACTGACAATATACAATTCGGCAGTATGCCCAGCTATGGTCTCACCAAGATCTATTCGAACACGCTGCGACCCTTCCAGATCATTCTGCTATTACGTTGTTATTTGCCGGTTACATTCTCGGTGGTTATCTTCCACTTCTTACCAGACTTGCCAATGCAAGCTCATTTCCTGAAAGGTGATGACAAGCTGATCGCAATCGAGAGGCTACAAATGGATCAAATCGGTGTTTCGTCCCGGCTGTGGCGCTGGGACCACGTTAAAGAGTGCGTGCTGGTCCTAAAGACATGGATCTGGTTCGCAATGCTGACTGCGGTCTGAATCCCAGGTGGCGCATTACCACGTGTGGCGCACTGATAGTGAAATCCTTCAGCTTTAGTAGCTTCACAACCATCCTCTTCAACATGCCATTTGGAGCAGTGCAACTAATTGCGACACTCGGAGGTGCTTGGGCAGCCACTCGTTGGATGGCAAACTCTCCGATCCTGGCTACACTGTGTGTTCAACCACTCGTTGACGTCTCGCTACTGCTCAATATGGAGCATACTGCCAGCAACAAATGAGTACTGCTCTTCTCGTACTCTATTACCAGCGTTCATCCGGCAATCAGTCCACTGATCTACAGTCGGTCTGGTCAGAACACTGTGGACGATACCAAGCGAAAGGTGACCACTGGCATTCTCTTCAATGGGGCATATGCCCTTAATATCATCGGCCCCAGTAGGGCAGGACAGATCAGAAGCCGAAGTGCACAGAGGGCCTGGTGAGCAACCTGATCCTGTCCCTCTTGATCATCATCCTTGTAGCAATGGCGCCTTTTGGATGCGCTTGTTGAACATGAGATATGCCGCTGGTCGAGAACGAATCAACAAGTCTGGAACAGTCGTTGACCTGTCGATGGAGAGCGCATATGCTCTACAGTCGAAAGGCGAAGTCGTGGATGATGTCTAGGGTGCTGGCGTTGGTTAAAAAGCTTTTGACGTTGTTACAGATCTGAGGAACGAAGTGTTTCTCTACGTATATTAGACAGTACCTCGCTTGAGCAGTAGCAATGAAGTGAAGGACGGATCTTCGAAGCGAAGCGGCCATGTTGCGAGATTGAGCTCGGTCGCTAGCGTGCCTTGGTAATCGTGCTTTGGACATGCTTCCGTCCTTAGACAATCGGCTCTTCGGCTTTCAATTGTATACGTAGTCCTAGCCGGAAGCGACACAGCGGCTGCATTGTCTTTTTCGTCACACCTGGCCTTGCGCAGGCGGATTGAAGCGCATGCTTCCAGTACAGGTAGTTACTGCTCGACCGGATTCATGTAACCGATGGGCTGGAATATCATTATCTGTAAAGGTTCACTCTTCCTATTGTCAGTGGAGGCAACGGCGCGGTATAAGTGGATTTCTGACGCGTCGAAACGCGACGACATGTTTGAAGGAAAGGAGGAAAGTGTACACGCGAGCAAGGTAGAAGTGGACTGCCAAGACTGCCAAGACAAAGCTAAGCTGATGACAGTCCGTTCATGCTAACGCGCCACTATCTTGTGACCGTTTGCTGACCCAAAGATTGCTCAACTTATTCGAATAGCATCAAGTAGCTTTTGGCAGAGCATTTCACATGACAGCACGCGGACGCGCTACAGGGAGTAATGAGGCCGCCTCAAAGCCCCCTTACAGAGTCGTCTGCCTCAGTGCGCCGCTTGTACTCATCTCTTTATTCGAATACTACGACCTCGTGCTTGCAAAGTGCCATGACGAGATTGCGACATGTCTTCAAGCGGCGATCCTGCAGTGTTGACCAAAAACGGTCAGTATCCGCTACCATCTAGAAGGCGGTGAATTAGGGCAAGCAATGTAGCCAGACATACCTGCGCCTCGATCTCTCGAATGGCACTTTCATCTATCGTACCCCGACCGCGCCGGTGCTGTCTTGAGTGATCAACAGCCTCGTGGAACTTCTTCACGGCAAATCGTCGAATCCCACACCTAAGATCAATGGCTTTCTGCCAATGGAATTTCAGCTGCCACCAGGACCATGTCCAGGGCCAGGAGACTTTAGCACCTCGATTGACGAGAAGCTGTACGTCCAGCGACATGCTCGGCGCATGTTTCGCAAATGTCCTGGCCGGTTGATGCTTCGCACAAGCTCCAAGACGTGTTAGCTGGCTACCGTTAGAACCAGTCTTAATGAGTTAAGGAGTCTCGTGCTCGTTGCTGCGAATCTTGCACCAGAGGGCTACGGCTAGGTTACGACCGCAGTCGAAGCATACTTGGTGTTGTGGATCGTCGCACATGTAGCAGGCTCGGCCGGCGCAGGGATGTTTGCAGTTTGGGTTCGGATGGCACAGGGATAGGGATAGATGGTGGATGTTCTGGCTAGAAGCTTGGGATGGATGAAAGCCATTCTCGGAGGCTGCGAGATATACATCTTCGTAGTGACGAATGGTCTGGGAGATTAGAGATGCGCGGTTGTCATTGTGGTGCTCTAAGGCTCTGTCGTAGATCGTGCTGGATTCGAGGTAGACGTGTTTACTGGTGAGGCGAAAAGGAGTGCTATTGGGTACCTTGTCGATGAGGGTTGTGACCGCGTGCTGCGAGCGAGAGTCGAAGAATACGTAGGAGTAGACCATCTCTCTAAGCTCTGGTGGTAGCGTCATCAGACTTGGCATTCCTTCCAAGGTCATGGTGTGAGTAGTGATGGCGTCCAGCTCTCTGTTAAAAGCAACGGATTTGTATTCCCAAGTACGGGAGGTGATTGAGCGATGTTCCAGCGTCGCGGTAAGTAATAAGTGATATGGTGCTGGTTTCAAGCTGTTATAGCCCCGGTTTTGTTCGAAAAGAGATCAATGAATTCGTTATTTCGTATCGTGCCGGATGAAGTAAGTAATGTGGACGTAATATAAGAAGGTAGTATAATAAGGCTTCAGGCAGAAGCAGGTGGCTGGAACGATAGAGAAGCAAAATAGGAAAGCACAATAAGAAAGCACAGCGGTGGCTGCACGAGGTCAAAGTGAGGTGGTTGGCACGGTGTGATAGTGCGGGAGCGAAAACGTGCATGTCTCGCCATCTTCTTGAAGCACATCTACCATGCAGTATGTGCGGACGCACAACCATCAAGCACTGATACTCAATTCGTGCTCATGACTTTGCTGGGCTGACAGCTGGTTATCGTCGATGGAGTTGCGATGAAGGCGGCTGACGCGCAAACTCGCTTCCAATCTCCTCTCCAGACCGCAGAGTCTCATTCGTGAGCGCTCAACCACGACAATAGGTGGCAAAAGCGTGGTGAACGCCAGGGTGCAGGTGCGCATGTGAACATGATCGCTACAATTTGAGCGCACACCTTGTCATCCAGCATCTGATCCGGTAAAAGCCTGGAAGGATCTTTCCTCCATCTTCTGTCCTGTCAAAACCCCGCCCAGAACTTCTCACCCATGATAGGGCATATACCGTCTCTCCCTTTCGCTCTGCACTTCCGGAGCACCGTCTGACACCTTCCTCTCATCCCCAAGCTGCTGCTGCTCAACATCTCTCGTCCAATCAGGTCTACTACGATCGTAAAAGCTCGGCCATTTTCTGCCATTGTTGGACTGCCGCTGTCCGCCACGATGTCTCGCAAGCAGCGGCCGAGCAATGAACCAGTATAACAGAGCGGCTAGGATGAAAGCGCCGAAGATAGAGCCTACGACAATGCCTGCGATCGCTCCGCCGCTGTGAAAGAGTTAGTACAGCAGTGGCGCGTGTGGAAATGGGGTTGTTGTAATTGCTGCCTACCCGAGTATTGCTACGCCACCGCCACCAAAACCTCGACCTGACATAATGGTTGTTCTTGGTCCAGGTATGTTATGTTTTGACACAAGACGTTGTGATATATGGCGGTAGCGATGTTCTTCTACTTTACTTTGATCGATGAGACGGGTATTGGAGATGGAGCATTTGAGTCTGGACGTATGGAAGGTTACCTAGGTACATGATAAGATGATGTAATTGGTACCGGAATGCTGTGGCATCGACCATGATCGATGTAGCTTGCACCTGCAACGGCAGACGATAATGCATTCATTGTTGTCACATAAGCATTCTCGATAGGGTTGACAATGTTTTGCCCTCTCTTCGTGGGAATTGTTGTGGCAGCCCTTGCAACACATTCGGCAGATGATCCGATGTGCCGAAGCGCATTTAGTTGACGGGGGCAGACCCAGACACTTCAGAAAGTTTGTTACACAATGTAGCTGTGACAGCGTCATGACATCGGGGTTACATCGGCGTACCCTGAGCAGGCATTTGAGGTCGACATGGCAGATCGGTGTTGCAATGCTGATATTCAACCAAGCGCAGGGAGAAAACAGCCAAGACAGAGGGTGCGATGCGGTCGCGCATGGATGTAATCCACCGCGAACCTTCGTAAGTACGTAGAGCGTACACTCGGCTCTCTTTTGTCAATTCACTTTTCAGAATCACTCCACCCTCAGTCCGAACTCCCAATGCTGTCGGACAGCACGATCGAGCCGCGACGATGTTGCTACTCTTTGTAGTAGTCCTTCAACTGCTCTACGACGGCTTTCACTACACCTATAAGACCATCACAGTTCCCTCCAATGGCGAAAGCGACGCCTGGTATCCTGCACCGCTTGGTGGTACCGTCAAGAGATGGGCGGACAGCTATGCCAAAGCTGCGAAGCTGGTTGAGCGGATGACATTGGTCGAGAAGGTGAACATCACGACTGGTACCGGATGGATGATGGGTCCCTGTGTGGGAAACACCGGGCCAGTCGATCGTCTAGGATTCCCGAGTCTCTGCTTGCAAGATGGACCTCTGGGACTCAGATTCGTGGACAATGCGAGCTCTTTCCCAGCTGGAATTACGATCGGCGCAACCTGGAACAAGGACTTGATGTATGAGCGAGGTAAAGCGCATGGCTTTGAAGCGAAGAAGAAAGGCGTCAACGTCCTGCTAGGTCCATCGATGGGCCCGCTGGGACGCTTACCGGCTGGTGGCAGAAACTGGGAGGGATTCGGCTCTGATCCCGTCTTGCAAGCTATTGGCGCTGCCCAGACGATCAAGGGTATTCAAGAGAATGGTGTCATAGCAACTGCGAAGCATCTGGTCGGCAACGAGCAGGAGCACTTTCGGCAGGCATGGGAGTGGGGTACACCAAATGCCATCTCCTCGAACATCGACGACCGGACACTTCATGAGCTCTACGCGTGGCCGTTTGCAGAGTCAGTACGCGCCGGTGTTGGTTCGGTAATGTGCAGTTACAACCAGATCAACAACAGCTACGCATGCCAGAATAGTAAGCTCATGAATGGCATCTTGAAAGATGAACTGGGCTTTCAAGGTTTTGTACAAAGTGACTGGCTGGCACAGCGATCTGGAGTTGCATCAGCATTGGCCGGTCTTGACATGTCGATGCCCGGTGACGGTCTCGGGTGGCAGGACGGTGTATCTTTGTGGGGTGGCGAGCTTACAAAAGCGGCTCTGAACGGATCGGTCCCCATGGACAGACTCAATGATGCAGTTCTCAGGATTGTTGCTGCTTGGTATCAGATGGGCCAGGACGATGCCGCAGCGTGGCCTAGGCACGCTCTCAGTAGCTCTGCGACATTTAGCAGCTGGACCGATGAAGAAACAGGCAAGCTACACCCAGGCTCGCCTGGTAGTGAAGAGACTGGTGTTGTCAACAAGTTCGTCCCTGTACGTGTCACCGACGATGGTGGCGACCACGACCAGCTAGCGCGCAAGATTGCAGCCGAGGGCATTGTGATGGTCAAGAACAATGATCGAGTTCTGCCAATCACGTCGACTGGTGGTAACATTAATACGACCCGTCACGGCAAGAAGCACGGCGAAAAAATCAAGATCGGTATCTTCGGTGAAGACGCATTCGCACATCCAAAAGGCCCTAATTCTTGCGCTGACCGGGGTTGCAACGAGTTCACTCTAGGCAGCGGATGGGGTTCCGGGGCGTCTGAATTTCCTTATTTGATCGCACCATTTGATGCGCTGAACGCCACATTCAACCACTCAGCTGTGGACATTACGGCTTATAAGGACCAGGGTGTCAAGGATGCTGGTGGAATTGCTGAGAATCAAGATCTCTGCATCGTCTTTGCAAATTCAGATGCGGGTGAAGGATTCTTGAGCTGGAGTAACGTCAAGGGCGACAGGCCGAACCTAAAGATACAGAAACAAGGCGATATGCTCATTGCTGAGGTCGCTAAGAAGTGTGGCAAGGCGCGTCGCAGTCAAGAATCTGCGGCTGACACGATTGTTGTGCTGCATACGGTCGGTCCGACAATCTTGGAGCACTGGATCGACCTTCCCGGTGTCAAGGCGGTGTTGATAGCCCATCTGCCTGGCCAAGAATCTGGAAATGCTTTAGCCGACGTCATCTTTGGCAGGGTGAATCCCTCAGGAAGATTACCTTACACGATAGCCAAGCACGAAGATAATTACGGCCCTGGAAGCAAGATTTTGACGACGTGGAATGGCGTTGTACCACAGCAAAACTTTTCAGAAGGACTGTACATCGACTATCGATACTTTGACAAGCAATGTATCGAACCACGGTATGCGTTCGGCTATGGTCTATCATATACGGAATTCCACTTGTCAGCTCCAGTCGTGCAAGTCCATACGACACTCAATGACCTCCCGGCACCAAGACCGACAGCAGAAGTCGCAGCACCGGACGTCGACGACACATTACCGCATGCCAAAGACTCGGTCTTCCCAAAGCACTTACAAAAACTGGCGAAGTACATCTACCCATACATCACCTCCGCATCCGACGCCGATCCGCAAGGAGAACCAACGTTTCCTTACGACCCGAAGAATCCGCATGCTCTATCCGAAGCCGGTGGCGGCGAAGGCGGGAACCCCGATCTATATACGACTCTTGCTACGGTCACTGCCACTTTGACCAATGTTGGCAATGTCACTGGTTCGTGCGTAGTACAGTTGTATGTTGCGCTCCCACGAGACTCCAAGGACGCCGACGGCGAACTCGTGGACCTACCTGTGAAGGTTCTACGCAATTTTACCAAGATCGAGTTGCCGGTGTCCACAACGACTACTGATGAGAAGAGGGAGGCTGAGGTCGAGTTTGAAATTAGTCGAAAGGTATGTCCTCAATGTCTCAATGTTGATGCTGCTGTATGCGTACAACGGGTGCCTAATCACCCTGGTAAATCCAGTCTTTAAGGAGATGATTTAGCGATCTCATGTAAAGAGACTGATGGGAACCTCGCTAACCATGGTGACTTTTGCTTGTAGGACCTCAGCTATTGGGACGTGAAGCGACAGAATTGGGTGTTGCCACGCGGAAAGTTTGAGGCTTCGCTGGGCTTCTCGAGCAGGACTGCGGATTTGCAGAGTGTTCGGTTCAATCCGTATGGTATGTAGCGTGACCTGCGGTATGTGAAAAGGCTCATGCCAAAAGAGGCAAGCGATAGACTCGTTTGATCATGTAGTGGGGTGAGGGTCCCCTGGTAGTGCCAGCGCAGGGCCCGGCGCAGGTTGCTTGCTTCATATTGAATAATGCTCAAAAGTCAGCACGCTGTGTAGTAGAACAAGTTGCTGTAACGCAAGGCGTCATTGATGAGGCAATCAGAACAATGCACACTACCTTATCGTCGCCACATGGACAGAGAATTGGAGTGGCCGAGATGGGAAGCGTTGTGGCTAAGTTGATGCTATAATTAGAGTTCGGGTAGCTTCCGCGGCTAGAAGAAGATGTTGCAGACGTTGCTGCAGGAACGGCATTAACAACGTGTGTCGGAAGATCCCCCGCCATGCCCGCCACCACTTCGCATTCTTGATCACCATGTGCATGTGTCTTTTGCGTGTTTGATCATTGTCGCATTGTGACACGGATAGGTCTGTAGGGAAGCAAGCAGTTGTCCTCGAGGTTCATGTTTGCTGCGGAAGAAACGCGATCACACGTGGCGGTGCAATCTGCGCCACAGAAATCATCCTGGTTTTCAGCACGCGAGAGTCAGGCGCGTGATTGGCTTCCAGCGCTTGTGCTACTATACTAACCAAGACACTATTATTGCCCACCTTGCCCACCACCACACCATCGTGTCCTCCTCCTCCTCCCACTCCCACTCCATACACTCCCTCAACACGTCGCGTCTGAGCGCGCAGACCTCGCAGATCCATCGTTTGCACAAGACTCACGGCTGGTCTTCACCTGAGAGGGTACTTGCTCTCTCGACTCCACGCCATCGCCACGATATTCCTCAAACTCTCATGTCCTGGGACCCATGTAGCGCTGAAAGACGACGCAATTCGAAGCTTGCAACACGAGTACCTACTACTTGTCCCTGGTCAATACTACACCGAGCCCTGAATCGGACGACATCCTTCATCCAAGGCAATAGGTGGCGCATACTTTATACTTCTCAGCCTCACACGCGACTTCGACGAGAGCGCATTGTACAACAGAGTTTGACGCGGGGCCATTGAAGTATCTTGGCACATCTCGCACGCATTGGAGCGGTGAAGACCACCATGGAGTAGCTCATCAGAAGCGCTGCAACGCATGACTTGACTTCTTGGACAGAGCATGGCGTACGATCAGAACGCGGCATATGAGGTACGTGCAAACGATAGACTTTCTCGCGAAACACGATGTCATATATTGGTGCATCTCCAAGGCAGCACCGCGCCGAGCATCTACCTCTGTGTGCTCGCGCCCTCCATCTCGCCTCCTGATAGCTCGATCTGCTTTCTGACATCACCATAGCCGCCGCGCAGGCATTATTACAATCAACAGCCGCACTCGAATCCTGGGTACAACGAATATCAAGACTATGGCGGTGGGCCATACGACGACTACGGGCAGTCTTACAGCCAGGGCCAGTCCCAGCAGCACAATGGGTACAGTAATGAGTATGAGCAGGGCATGAACGCTGTGCAGGAGCCAGCCTACCACAACGGGTCGCAAAGAGGATATGCTCGGCCGCCGGAGAGTGGAGGGCAGTACCATGATCAATCTCAGGACCGGCATTATGATCCACGATATCAGCCGAGAGCGCAGCGAGGACCACCTCCGCCGCAGCATCCAGGCGCGCATCCCGGGATGCGCAATCAGCCTTTACAGCAGAAGCCACAGTATCAATCAGAGCCACGAGGTCCACCAAGGCAAGACGGCTATGCTTCGCAACCTTCAGAACGCCCTCCGCGGGAAGAATATCCACCACAGAATGGGTATGCGACAAACCGTGCGCAACCCAGTCGTGCTGAACAGCCGCAGCCGCAGCCGGTTGCTCAATCCCACCCACAGCTGCAACAGCCCGCAAAGCTATCCATGGAAGAATGGAAGATGCAAGAGAAAGGGAAGATGAAGAAAGCGGCAATGTCGCCAGGCACGTTACCCTTTGATAATGCGTTCCCAATTTTCCCTCAGAAAGAGGGCGACAGATCCGGCGCATCGAGCAAGGCGAGCACCCAGAGAGAAAGCGGGGAGTCGATGCAGCCTCGACCACATGCCGCGGCTCCTCAACGACCGGGACCCTCGTACGACGACAGCTACCAGACGCACAACGGTGCTCCACCGGCACGACCGGATCTGCCACGCCAGAATTCCGCTCCCCAACATCAGCAGCGTCCCGATGCGCAACGGCGACCCGCACCTCCGCGTCAACCGACCCACGATGCACGTCCGCCCGCTAACGAATATCCAGAGCAGTGGCCGATGGTTGCTGGGCACGCACCACCAGGAAGGGAGCTGGAGCAGCAGCCTCCACTTTCTCCAGAGCACTCTTCGCGCTACGCGCCGGATGCCCGACAGCAGCATCAGCAAGGGTACTACCGAACGGACAGAAATGCAGAGCCGCATAGGATGCCAAAGCAGCGTGGTCCACCTCCACCAATCGACACAAGGAACCACCAGCAGCTTGGGTATGATGAAAATGCTGGGCGGCGTCCACAGACTGCAGGCGTCGTTCAAGCGCCACAGCATCGACAGATGCAGAGTCCGGTAGGATCATATCAGCAGCCAAACTTCCCGCAAGAAAGCACCATCAGTCTGCCGACGCAACAGGCAAAGCCATGGGCGCAAGAACAGCACGCTCAAGAAGACCTGAGCAGTATCTATGATGATTACAACACAACGCCACCACGACAACAGCTTCGGCGAGCACCAACGACGCGAGAGGAGGAGATCGAATCAGAAATGCCAGACTTTGACAGTGCTGCGCCCGGCGGCACGTCACTTCTGCACAAGCGCTCCCAGCAGAAGCCTCCTGCCCAGAGGGCACCACCACTATTGGCTCGCGTGGGCACCGCTCCGCCGAGTATGCCACCGCATTCAGGCTCCGCGCCAGATCTTGGCTATGCCCAGCCTCCACAAGCAGGCTATGCTCCGCGACCGGGAACCGCTGGTCCTGGACCTCGAGGACCACCAAGACGCGGCATGACTGATCCCCGTGGTCAAAAGCCGGGGCCGCCCGCTTCGCATCAGCAGCAAAGACAGTATGATGTGCCGCACCGGAATGGGCCACCCCAAGACCGTTATCAGCAGGGCCCGCCTCCGCCACCACAAGCCCCCTTCGCGACAGAGCCACCAGTGAGAAGATCGTTAGATGACGGTCGAGGTCCTCCTCATCGACAAGGTCCACCTCAACAACAAGGTCCACCTCAACAGCAGCGGTTCCCGCAAAATGGACAGCCACCACGAGGCCAGTATCCGCAGCAGCAACGACCTGATTTCGAGCGCAACCCTACTAATCAGACGGTATGGTCAGATCCTGGTCAAGATCGAGTCGGCAGTGCACCGCCCCAGCAAGGAGTAAGAGGACCTCCTGGTGGTGGTCCGAACGGCGGGCCTGGAGGGGGCCCATTGACGCAGCAGCGGTCTGCACCTGATTCGCAACAAGCTCGTCTTAGCAACCCTGATGCTCTACCTCACCATCCCGTTCCCATACGTGCTGGCCATGTCCCGCAAGGTCAGGCACAGCCAGCGAAGCCAGCTCCGGTACGCCATTACAGCGGATCGCAGCCGGGCCGTGGAGGCCCACATCAACGGAATGCGTCGCTCGATCACTTTGCGCAGCCTGTCACCGGACAAGAATTGCAGCGATTGAGAGCTGCTGTGGATGCTTCGAACAGCCCTAAGCAAGGTCTCATTCTGGTCAAGAAGCTCGTCGAAGCATCTGCAGTGCTCGTTGTCACTGCTGATCCGAAGCAGAAAGCCAAAGATTGCGAGATGTACATCAACGAAGCATACAAGCGCCTCAAGAAATTGGTCGCAAGCGGCTATCCAGATGCACAATTCTACCTCGCCGACTGTTTCGGTCAGGGCGCACTGGGCCTGGAAGTGGACACAAAGGAAGCATTCAAGCTTTACCAAGCTGCCGCCAAGGCCGGCCATCCTCAAGCTGCGTACCGTACAGCAGTCTGCTGCGAAATGGGTCCCGAAGAAGGTGGCGGCACGAGCAAAGATTATGGCAAAGCAGTCCAGTGGTACCGCCGGGCTGCGACGCTCGGCGATGCTCCTGCCATGTACAAACTGGGGATTGTGCTTCTCAAGGGCTTACTAGGGCAACAGAAAAACCTCACTGAAGCCATCATCTGGCTCAAACGCGCCGCAGATAAAGCTGATGTCGATAATCCTCATGCCTTACACGAGCTCGCGATCCTCTACGAAAGCACTAATACTAACCCGGAAGTCCGCAATAAAATCGTTGCAGACAACTCATATGCGAAAGAACTCTATCACCAGGCTGCTGGCTTGGGATACAAACAGAGCCAGTTCCGGCTTGGACAAGCATACGAATATGGCAATCTGGGACTGCCGGTCGATAATAGGAACAGTATCGCTTGGTATACGAAAGCTGCGGCGCAAGGGGAGCATCAGGCGGAGCTGGCGCTCAGTGGATGGTATCTGACAGGGGCGGAGGGGATTCTGGAGCATTCGGATACGGAGGCGTATTTGTGGGCTAGGAAGGCGGCTACGGCTGGGGAGCATTCTGGTAAGTCTTCATCAGACGTTGTAGACGAACGAAAACACGACACTGCCATCCTGGCTTGAAGCAACGAGCTGACGGTGAAATCAATTATAGGCGTCGGAAAAGCCATGTTTGCCATGGGCTACTTCTCCGAAAACGGTATCGGATGTCCTGCAAACCTCGAGGAAGCGCGAAAATGGTACGGTCGTAGCGCGAGCTATAAGTTCCCCAAAGCCGTGGAGCGGCTGGAAGAGTTGAAGAAGAATGGTGGCAAGAAGAGCGGTGGCGCTAGTCATAAGTCGGATCCTCGGGATGGCAAATTGACGAGGACCAAGGGGCAGAAGCATAATGAGGAGAATTGTGTGGTTATGTAGATGGATTGTAATTGTGTTGATTGTGGGTGAAGATATGCGTGGCTTGGTGAGGCGGGCCACATGTCGCCTTGCTGATATATGTGGCAAACCATGGGCATTTGGCAGGGAATGAAGGAGTGTTCAGGATTGTTGGGCGCGGCTTTGCGAGATGACCTCCTCTGTACACCGCCGCCAAAACTCCTCCAGGCTCTTCTTCTTCTCCCTCTCTTACGCGGCGACTTCCAAAGGCTAGCAAATTTTTCACTTGCTTCCTTACATGCTTGATATGAAAGGGGTCACTGACTCTGTCTGTCTGTCTGTCTGTCTGTCTGTCTGTCTAGTGCCCAAAACAACAAACCTGCTACTGCCGCCGATACCACCAACCCATCGGATTATCCTGCTCTCATGCACTCACCGCCAGGACACACTCTCTAGGCCAATTTTTTCCTTTTTCTCTCCGAAAATGAAACATTACACTCGCACGCTTCTAGCAGTATCGCCGGAACCCAATGAGTATGCGAAGCGCCCCCGAGCGCGGCGTTTGTTAAGTCTTCGTGGTACGGTCAGTCAGTAGTAGTAGTGCTGGTGTGTGGACTGTGGACATGCGGATAGAACGATGTAGCTAGATGGAATGGAGCTGGAAATCGGGCCAGATGGGCATGACGAGGAGCCGCGCTGGTGATGGGTGGCGGGTGCAGGACGCTGGGGATGTGACGTAGGTACGCTGTACGAGGTGGTTGGTGGTATGGTGGGTAGCTTGACTGCTGCTGCTGCTGTGCTCATATTTTGTGGTATCTGGATGTGCGTGAAGATTGGAGGAGTTGAAGGGTTGGGCTTTCGGGATGCTTGATGAGAAGAAATAGGAGAGGGATTTGTATATGTTGAGCGTAGATTATGGGCTTGTACTTACTGTACATGCCCCGCTGATTTGAGCGTAGAGATTATGCTTGTACTTACAGTATGTGACTGTCAAATATGGCTAAACCACCCGTCTTCCAGCAGTTGTTCAACAGTCGGCCGGTCTCGGGGATCTAGCTTCATGATTTTCAGAATGAACTCTTTGTCTTCCTTACTGATCTCTCGAGTGGTTGTTCTAGAGAACGGCTTCAAGTCCTTCTCTGGCGTGTTGTTCATGATCCATGTCAAGACTTCGATGCGACCTTCATCTGCGATTTCCTGGTAGGACACGGGAAATGGCCCAAAGATTCCATTGTGCCTGAACACAATTTTGAGATCATATTCATCATCGTCGACTGACACACCGGGATTGAATACATGGAAGCCGTCGCCGTACAAGAGACTGATCAGCTGTAGGGGGAGTTCAGCTTCCGTTGTGTTGACCAGAGCGGAAGGGGACATACCGTAGCGCCGAATGACCACACGTCCGTGGGTCTGCCCCACGACATGTTCAATTGTGCTTCTGTGCTTCGAAACATCGCTGTACCGATCGCCTCGCCATTTCTGGCATGCTTAGAAGTTTCGGATACGGCGCTCTCAAAATCTGCCAGCTTCACATCGGTGATCTGGTCGGTGACTGGATCGATGTTGAGGAGAATATTGCTCGGTTTGATGTCTATCAAGGTCAACTTACGAGACAATCGACAAACCGGTCCTTGTGCGCTTCACCTGTGTGCACAAACCCATCGTGATGCAATGGCCGAAGACCTTCTAAAACACCTTTTCCAATCTTCTTGACCTCCGCTGGAGTGAGCCGTCGCCTGTCGAGAGCTTGCAGTGAATCTGTGTCGAGATATTTGAGGATCAGGATCAGATTCTTCGACTCATCTTCGATCTCGTCGAGCAAAGGTCGGATATGAGGTGTGCGGTCCTGATACCGCAGAAGAATATCTCGTTCATTGCGGACGCGCCAATGGTCTGCATACTTCACAATGACATTCTGATTGTACTGTTGGTCTCTAGGATAGTATGAGTCCGGTGCAATAAATAGTAGGGTAAGGCAAAAGGCAGCCTTACATAGCCAGCCATACGGTTTCTCTCCACAGCTGTTTCTGTATTGCATAACAACCAAGTCTCCCTTTCAGAATCTGCCCCAGCTTCAGAGTGCGTGGCATATCGAGATCAGGCTGCGTGGCGATGCATTTGCATAATCTCGTCGCGCGTACAAACCTTGTGAAGCCTCGTAGCCTTGTAGCGGAGTGCGGTCAGTCAGCAAGCTGTTTCAACGTTAGTCTACCCGACTGGACATTTTGTTGTGAATCAGGTGACCTGACTTGTCTTAGTCAGGACTTGGCACACAGACCCTATATCATAGTGTTTCTGTGGCTAGATAGATTGGCTTCCTGTGTCTTAGTCAGGACTTGGCACACAGACCCTATATCATAGTGTTTCTGTGGCTAGATAGATTGGCTTCCTGTGCAATCCAAAAGGGTTATTGATCCAGCCTATTGCTTCATGTTCTGTGTTGTGCTTGTCTACTCATTTACATCTACAACAGTTTTAGCCTTGGCACGCTAATGGCACTGCGGCTCGTACATAGAGATAAGCGAGATCGCCTATGACGTACTGTTCATTACCTCCCGTCGTCTGTGCTTGTGCTGTGGACGTCTCTACAGCAAGAATATCGAAACCGTGCCGTCTCCAGTCTATCCTCCAAGTGTTCTGATGAATAGTAGACATGGGGTTCCTCCAGCGACTCAACGCCGCCTTAGTAGTTCTCGGCTGCATCGTGGTCACTTACTTCGTCGTGCAAACCGTCTTGTTCATCCGGCTACACTTCTTCCACGAGAGCACTCTACATCGCTATCGTAAAGTCAAGGGCAGTCCAGAAGATTCATCTTGGGCGCTAGTGTTCGTCACAATGCCAAGATCGTAACGCTACAACCACCATGCTAACTAACATGCCACAGCACCGGAGCGACAGACGGCATAGGCAAAGGCTTCGCAGAAGAGCTCTGCGATCGTGGCTTCAACGTCATCCTCCACGGCCGAAATCAGCACAAGCTCGAAGCTGTCAAGTCCGATCTCAATAAACGCTGGCCGAATCAGCAAGTCCAGATCCTGCGCATCGATGCAAGCAAAGATGCCTCTTCCCCCGATGCCTTTTCTCGCGCAGCTCAGACATTGAGCAGTTTCGACCTCAGAGTCCTCATCAACAACATCGGCGGCTCTGGAGGACTGCTATCTTTCATGGCCCTCCACGAGCGATCCGCAGAAGAAGTCAAAACGATCATGGACGTGAATGCACGTTTCCCAACCGAAATCACTCGAGCACTTCTCCCGCAGCTTCGAGCGCGTGCTCCAGCATTGATCATCAACCTCGGCAGCGCAACTAGTGAGATCGCTCTACCTTATCTGAGTGTCTATTCTGGCTGTAAATCTTACAACAAAGGATGGTCTCGCTCTCTGACGGCAGAACTGAAAGCGGAAAAATCCAATATCGAATGCTTCTGTTTACTGGTGTCTGCGGTAGTGACACCGAATGCGCCCAGACCGGTGTCGCTATTCGCGCCGACAGCGCGGACCATGGCAAAGGCCGGTCTGGACAAAGTCGGGTGCGGAAGAAGTCTACTGTTTGGATACTGGGGTCACGCTTTACAAGCTGTCCTCGTTCAGGCGATACCGGAGTCGATAGCTGAGAAGTTCTTTATTGATACTGGTATCAAGGAGAAGGCGGCGGATGAGGAGAGAATGAAGAAGAAATGAAGGGTCTGATCATCGCCCTTGTTAATATAATGACGACTGATGGCATGTGATGTTCAATGAAGTCGAACGATGAACGGCCCTCGTATGCGTAGTCAGAAGCTACTAGTGAGCAACTAGAAAGAATTTCGATGCAATAACACTACGTCTCGCAAATCACTTAACCTTGACACACGTGCCACGTTACACAAAATGTATACAAGTGACCAAGCCATAGGTACTCTCGGGGGAGAGAGAGAGAGAGAGAGAGAGAGACAGGCGTAGCTGTGTCACAAAGGATACTAGACCAAGGACGAAGAGGCAGCGATCGAGCATATCCAGCAACTGTCGAAACTCACAAAAGGCCTTTTCTACCGCGTACACTCTCCTTAGTCGAGGAAGGAAGTCGTTATAGGCATGACAGACAGCTAGAATCCCGGATGCAAGGAGTTGAGTTCGCAAATCTCGGCATTGCCGCTTGGCACACGCCATCCTCGTCAGGAGTGATTTTCTGACAAAAATTCTCGAGGCGATTCTTGGGAGTCTATTCTCTCGGGACTGGTTTGATACAACTCCATTGCTATCCAGTCTGCTTCCAAGACGATCTGTACGCGGACGTACCCGGTGCATGGTATGCAAGAAGAGCGTTGTTCAAAATATCGAGTAAAGACATTGTATAATATGGTCGTCTGTCTTCGTGATCCCCGTAGATTCTTCTCAGGGACGATTCCGCTAGAATCGAAGCGTGTCGGAATTTATGTTCAGAGGTCCAAACCAAGCAAGCGAGACCAAATTCCCCTAACCGACTTTCAATCAGAAATGGATGGGCCTGTCTCTCTTGACGTATGCGGGAGCAATACCGATCAAGCCGTCGTCGCAATTGAACAATTCCATGCCTTTGCAGAACTGATATCATAGTGATGTCGAGCGGACTTCTACCGCGCCGACTCAGCAGCTTTGGCGCTTATTCAAGATGCCATGGCAGTCTCTCGCAGTCGCGATGGTGGATTTTGGACAGCGGATGGGAATGGCGCGCTTCGCTCGAGCATAGATTTCGCCCGTGAGATTGAATTGTCACTGTTTCTGTTGCAGATCCTGTTAGTTGACGCAGATAGCATCAATCGGTAGCAGAAGCTCTTTATCTTGTCGACGAAGATTGGTGATGGCGTTGTCGCATTTTGAAATGGCACTCGCACGCTTTCTTTCAAATAAGGTTGCGTGATTGCTTCCATGTGCACCCTACGTATAAGAGAGAGCCTCGTATGCTTCAGAGATGAGGAGTATTACAGTCCTGAGTCGTCCCTCGATATCACCGTTTCTCTATCCAGAATTGATGTAGAGCAGGTGACTGGTGCCAGAGTCTTGGACCGGGTAATATCGATAGTCTCCTGAAAGTACGGCAACTCATCTTGGTGATCCACTTCCCTTCCCGTGCATTTGTCCCGATTATATGACACTACAGTCGTCAGTGATCATGATTCAGAAGCATCTGCTCTGCTGTCAGCCTAGATCAGCAGATATCCATCGCACAGCGGAGCTGTCCAACGCTGTGCTTTCGACTGCACTGTAGGTCGTCATGATGCCGATCCTCGAAGTGCTCGTGGTGACGAAGGAAGTGAATATTTCTTTACCGCCCAGTGATGCTCAAGGTGGTTGGCTTGGTTGATGTCAGTGCGATAAAGAGTGAAGTACATCATACAAGTACATGATACAAAAGCAGCAAATCGATACACTGTGTCAGCGCGCATACATTGGAGTGGTATAGTCGAACGGTCTTTCTCTATCGCAATCGACGCCGTGAGAATTGGCGGCGTGCACGGATGTAGGAGGCGCTAATGGGATAGAGCAGTACAGGATGTCAATGTGGAGATGCTTGATCGTCTCGCTTCCCACATGCCACGTCTGGGCCACTTTGCCCGGGACTTAATTTTCGTCGGCGTTTGCTCGCGACCACATTGCCGAAGCAATATTGTTACAACCTCTAGCGAGATGGTCGTATAGCCGAATAGCCTGCCGGATATCTGGTGATAGAATTGCTCCATCCTGGCAGAAGTTCATTGTCGGCTCGGCCCTTGGATGCGTACCTACCCAGGCCAAGCTCAGACATGTCTCTCTTCGTCCTGATACAGCGCAGATGATGGATCGTGGCAAAATATCACTCATTTCCAGCTACGGCGCCGGAAAGGTTCCCTTAGCACGCGCTTCTCTGCTAGCAGACGACTTGATTGTGGAGGAGCTGGAGGGAAATGGTGACATGAAGACAGATGGTAATGTGCGATGATACGCTCGGATGGGGTAAATGAAGTTTGACACATGCAATACGCTACTTGACACATACAAAGTGATGCTTGACACATATGTGGTCGTTTTTGACAAAAGAAAAGCCGGGTCAAAGTCGGCAGAGGTGAAAGAATTGTACGCTAGAAGGATGGAAGCTAGTTACGGGACGGGCAGATCTGTTCCCGTCCCGCCGCCGCCGCGAATATCCGAGAGCGAGACAAACGATGCCCTATAGTGGCAGACAGTCAAGCAATAGGTACTGTGTGCTGGTGAGTGTGCTGTTCGCTCACGAGTCTCTTCGCACACGGCGGCGAGTGGTAGATTGGAAAGTGAAGGGTGTGAGAGTGATGACGACAGCTGATGTCTCATCACCGTACGCCCGAGCGTGGGTCGCTATGGCCGTGTGATGAAGCTGGTAGCTGGGAATAGTCAGAAAGCGAAGGATTGCGTGGGTTTGATCAGAGGCAAAGCCGTAGGTAAGCATAGCACGGGAGGATTGGGTCGACAATGATCTATCCGAGACTGTTCCAATTGAGCATGTCTTTCCTGTAGCCTCTCTCGCTCTCTCTCTCCAGTCACACCACACACAGTCGCAGTCTGCAGCACGATGGAAATAGAGTGCTGACATGCAAGTCATTTTCCTTTCTAATGATGCTTGACGAGACTGCATGTGGTGTGTGCATGCGGCTCTGCTGTGCGGCCGGGTGCGGGTGGCGGCACGAAGAAAGCTTGGCAGGGTCCGACGTCATCGAGAAGTCAAAAAATTCGACTCTCGCATCGCGGTCCTGGTAATAGCAGATGGCGTGCGCAGTAATTGGCTCTCCGTCCCTTTTTCGTCCTTTGCCTCTATCGTCGTCGTGTCAATCATCGGCCAATCGATGGCAGTCGTACAGCAGTCGTAAGTAATAATGCATCGTGTGCAAAACGGACCACGGAGCAGCTCGATATCGTCGTGAATCGTATCTACTCCGGCCACATGCGCACACTCAAGCATACTTTTCCCTGGTGCGAGGCTCCACCATCGCACCTCTAAAAGCACCTGCCGCCCGGCGAGCCTTCTATCTGAACTTTCGCCTCTAAAGCCATTCGTCGATTCGCGGCACTGTCCGATTGTCTTCCATTCCTGGCCAGCTCCTGCCCTCCAGTCTTCTTCCACTTCCTCGCATGACATCGTAGCAGCATACTAGTAACCTCGGAATCCCTTGCTTCGGCAGGCAGCCCACATTGGGACTTCGATCCACACCCCGACCCTCAGGAAGCAAGCCCTTCAATATCCTCAAGCACAACAATTACCTTTCACGGCTTGCAACAAGCGACAACTCCACACCCTTCTGCTGCGACCCATCCACAACGTCTTGCATCCATATTCCATCTATAGCATTAACCCTCCCTGATGTCCGCCAACATGACCGAATACGGTGCCACCCGTGATTTTGGCTACCAAAACCAACTTGAACAAAAGGTGCCCACCGCAGATGGCTTCTCAGCCTCCTCGGGCTCCGGTCGTCACAACAGCGACCTCAAGGAGAAAGGATCAGGACCGGAACAGGATTTGGAGCGAGTCCAGTCCTTCGCCGAAGGCCAACAAACCAAAAAATTCTCCCGCTTGGGTTGGAAAGCCCTGACCATCTGCCTCATAGTCGAAGCCATCGCGCTAGGTTCCCTCTCCATCCCGTCCGCCTTCGCAACAGTCGGTATGGTCGCCGGCGTAATCATGTGCGTCGGAATCGGGCTCGTGGCAATCTACACCTCCTACGTGGTGGGCCAAGTCAAATTGCTGCACCCGAACGTCATGCATTACGCCGATGCCGTCAGGCTGATCTGGGGACGTCCGGGCTACGAGCTCTGCAGTGCCATGTTCACCCTCTTTCTGGTTCTGTTGGTGGGCAGTCACGCCTTGACGGGAACCATCGCCTTCGTCACCATCATCAGAGAATATGGCATTTGCGCGCTGGCCTGGTCGACGCTGAGTCTGATCATACTATTCGTGGTTGCGCTGCCGCCGACCTTCCACGATGTGTCGATTCTAGGCTATATCGATTTCGTCAGCATCATCGCTGCCATCTTGATCACAATGATTGCGACCGGTATTCAGGCCCACGATTCAGTCGGAGGTCTCTCGGGCGTGGAGTGGTCGGCGTGGCCACAGCCGGGAACCACAGCGGCCGAGGCCTTTTTGGCTGTCACAAACATCATCTTCGCATACTCCTTCGCCGTCTGCCAGTTCTCCTTCATGAATGAGATGCACACCCCAAAGGATTACGTCAAGTCGATCTGGGCCCTTGGCCTCATCGAGATCTTCATCTACACCATAACTGGCGCCGTCATCTACCGTTTTGTCGGCCAAGACGTCAAGTCGCCAGCTCTTCTGAGCGCCGGAACCGTCGTCTCTCGAGTCGCCTTCGGGATCGGTCTACCTGTGATCTTCATCTCCGGCTCGATTAACGGCACTACCGTTGGTCGCTACATCATGGATCGTGTGTTCGCAGCACCCCACCTCCAGCACATCAGACAGGTTGAAGGCGTCAAGGGCTGGTCAATCTGGGCGGCACTGATCGCTACAATTTCGATCATCGGCTGGATCATCGCCGAAGCCATTCCATTCTTCAGCGCCCTGCTCGGTCTGATCTCGTCGCTTTTCATCTCCGGCTTCAGCTTCTACTTCCCTGCTCTCTTCTGGTTCCAACTCGTCAAAGAAGGCAAATGGAACAAGGACAGGAACAACATCCTCCTATCCCTGGCAAACGCCGGGTGCCTGATCTTCGGCGTGGTGACGCTCGTCTTTGGAACGTATGCATCGGTGGTGGATATCAAGAACCAATACAGCTCTGGCGATGTAAGAGGTGCATTTACCTGCGATAGTCGATCGTATCTTTAGTGAATCGAATCATGTTGATCAGGATAAGATTCTGTGACAATGCTCAGAGACATTCTGCAGGGGATATGTACAGATTAAACAAAACAGATAGATATATCTATACAGATGTAGAATACATCACGAATGCAACGATGATCAAACCATACATTTGCAACGATTGTATCAGCTCTAGGTCTAGATTCTGGCTATATATGCCATTCCCGATAAGAACCCATCCACATCGCGACATGGTTCGTCCGACGGCTCGGTGGCGCTGTAGCGGGAGCTCTACTAAGTATCTACTATATAGGTACAAGCCACCCGTATAGCACGCCTGAAAAAGAGTCGGGACATGTCTACATTGTATACACTAGACTCCGAAAATTAGTAGTACTACTAGCGCTCATTATATATATATAGTAAGGAGTACTACTACTAGGTATAGTATAGTATAGTATAGTATAGTATAGTATAGTATAGTATAGTATAGTATAGTATAGTATAGTATAGTATAGTATTACTATAGCGCTAGCGTTAGAATAGAATAGAATAGAGTAGAAGGAACCGGGATAAAATAAATAAGATTTCTACTGTGTTTTTTTCATTCTTTCATTGAGGTTACTATAACTATACTAGGTACAACCTAACATCCTATCCTTCACATGTCTCCGCCGGCGGGTGAGTTAGAACTAACTACCTATATAGTCCGCCTCCTATAGTTACTATAGGTACCGTACCTACGCGGACGGGAACGTTCAGAAGCTTAGGGGCTGGGTATCAGGTATGTATATCTATATACACAAATATATATATATATACACAACAGAATTGCCAATCCCCTTCATGACCACAAGGGGAAGAATTGAACGTGAACGGCAATTCTCCCTGGGCTACCTGCCTGCCGGAAGCACATAGTGGCCGCCGCAATGAATCCTTGTGCACGACGACAATAGCGGACCAGGCCCGAAGGCTCGTGGCCCGAAGCTTTTGGATTCTGGATGCAGGATGGCTATATGGATGGCATCGTGTTCTCTTGAGTTCTAGAGCTAGACAGAGCGAGTAAGGTGGAGCTGAGGAGTCTCTATGACACCTTCACCGGGAGCGCGACATGCTGTATAGGGGAACCAAGGCTGCGATGCGATGCGATGTGATCATAGCTGGATGACACTGATCACAACGCAGGCGGTTCTAGATTGTCGTCAAGCGCGTTCCTTCCTCGAATGGCAGATTTCCGGAATACGTTCGCAAGATTCATCGCCGTCGCCGTTGCCGTCATCGCGTTTGGTCGTTTTCTTGATTCCATTCCGCAGGTTGATGTTGTACATCAGAGTATTTTGAGAAGCGGTAAGTAGGTGATGGGCATTTCTGCTCTCCGCTTTGACCGAAGTGACCTTCGTGTTCTATCGTGCTGATATGGACTCGATCACCCGACCAGTATTCAGTACAAGACGCGCTTCGCACAATCTGACAGTCGACCATATGCCACTGTTCTGTTGGCTCTTGTGCGTTCCGTCTGTTGGCGCTCGTGGTACCTGAGTTCCGAGTAAAAGTCACACTTTTGTGATCATGACCATGGTGACTCGTGATGACACCCACTGGCCTGAAAGATGAAGCATTGTTGCAAGCCTTACATTCGTATCGTTGCAGCTACTCCTCCATTGATTTCTTTTTGGGTATCCACGCAGCATATGCTTTTGGGTCGTGCGAACTAATGCTCTCGACTTCCATCGCAACCTGGCCTTAGGTTCACACGTTCCCCAACGGCGTGCGACCATTGCAAGTATTCAGTCTCGAGCGGATGTGCCGATCAGCTCCAGGTATGTATTGTCATCCACTAGACTCGTACTTAAGATCGCCGGGTAGTCCCCGAGCACCCGCCATACACGCGAAAGCATCCCCATACATCGATGTCGGCGCACTTACAGACTCACTACCATAAGGCATCGCCGAAGTCACCACAGGTTCCACATAGCTGCACAAAGATTGAACATCTCCAGTCGTGGGACTCCCAAACGGCGTAGACTCGCTACTGTTCGCTGTACTACTATGACTGCCATCGTACGTGTCATCAGACCGCAAGCTGGGCGGAATAGCAGGGATCGCAAACCCTGGTGCGTGGGGAATTGTATCATTAATCTTCTGCAGCAGCAAAGGTAAATAGCGCTGCTGACCACCACGCAAGGTCGAGATCAAGGACATGAGCTGGTTCAGATAATCCCGCGGCCCCAACTCGAAAGTATACTGCTCATGCGGAATGACTGCCATGACATCGGTGAGCGTACAGGCCACGTCGAAGAGCTTTTCGATCAAACCTATTCCATGAACCTCCATCGCTGACTGTGAGAAGTGCTGTGCTGACTGCACCAAATCTCGGGACACTTCGATTGGAAATTTGAAGCTCATGGCGTGGTCCTGGGCGACTGATGACAAGCAGCCGTGGCTGATTGAGAGTTGCCAGACCATAGTACGCAGCCATTGTTGCGACGTCCTGAGATCCACTGCCTGGCTCTCGGTGCACTGCAAATAAGCAGGCAGTGCGTCAGACAGTTGTTGCTGCAGTCGTGTGAGCCAATCCGTAGTACAGCCGACTCTGGCCTTGTTCCACAGTCCAACGAAAGTGTCATCGAACGGTAAGAATAGGTTGACCAAGCGGATAAAACCACTTAGTTCTACAGTTTCGGCGGGATCCTCGTCCAGGGTTGGCAGGCTGATGGTTGCATGAAGAGTCAAAGGCCTGTGCTGCTGTAGCGCATATGCTCGCTCGGTGACAAACAAAAGCCAATAAAGGCGTCGTCGTCTTGAGCTCTCTATGATATCGGTGCTTCCATATGTTGCCTCATCATGCATGCCGATGATCTGCGCCAAGGTCGTGGCCTCTCGAAGGTGGAACCAAGCGGTGTTATGCCTATCCAGGCAGAAATAGCTACCAAAGAAGAAGAAAGAAGTTATTACGCTCCAAATGCCCGGCCCTTCGACGTAGTCATGGTTTCTGCGGACGCGAAGCGCTTCCTGCAGCAGAACGAGACCGAGTTGCTGACTGGGTTGTGGCTGCACTTCGAGGCCCTCGAAAGCTTCTGCCGAAATCACCATGTTTGGCTGTATCATCATATAGGCACACAAGGATAAGACCAAGCAATATGCTTCAATATTGGTGTCCATCTGGCCGATGACCTCTCCCACTTTCTGTCGGTGCAGAATAGGCTGGGTGGGATACAGGTTCGTGAAGAAGTAGTCCAAGCAGGTCGTCATCATTTGCACCGAGAGAAGACCTTCCCGTCTCAGATCGGCAGTGGGGTGATTTGTACCATCCAAGCCCCACCCATGCCGGTTGGTAACAAGTTGACACTGTCGCTGCGTCTCTCTGAGTTCGGAGATGACCTTGGCGCGGCTGCCCTTGGGTCCTTTCTTCTGAGGTATGGCATTGTAGGTGCAAGTCAAGGCGGCGGAAGCACAGTTCTTGCAGGATCGGGTGCCATCGCCAACACACTTGACCTTCCGGCGATGGCAGGCATCACACGCCCTCTTCGCTGGTTGTGTGGACGCGGAAGGGGTCTGGGGCATCTTTCTGCTTGGACTGCTCAGTCCACGAGTGGATCCGGGCACTTCTATTGGGCCGGGTAAGGTAGAGATCAACATCGTAATAGGCTTTGTATGTGTGATCAGGTCGAGGCGTCTGCTTGGCGAGCAGGTGGTAATGAAAGGCGTCTGCTTCCCCGCGTTCAATGGATGGAGTGGTGCGATGCCGTCAGAAGCCTAGAGCGAGGGTGTATGAGCCGCCGCGAAACGAGTGAAGGAGAAAGCTGCGAAGAGCGGTGGTGTGGTGTGGTGTGGCGTGGTGTGAATGGAAAGTCGCTCTGGTGGTCGTGCGCTGTGCAGACGTGCGCACGAGAGGCTCAGGTCGAAGCATCAGGCACGACGACGAACTCAAACGCAGAGCCCCACCGGCTACCGCACGTACACATTTTTGTTGCGATGGGAATGGGTCAACCAAATGTACCACATGCACCACACGGACCCTTGCGCATCCAAGAACCGTCAATGCGCCATGACGACATGCAGCGTGGCAATAGCGTGCAGCGTGCATAGGCGCCTCCCAGGGCTGTGAAGACTTTTCGTCGGTGTACAATCTTTTCCCCGGCGTGGGCCGATCAGTGATCGATCAAGGCAGATTCATCGTGGCCGCGTATCGATTCGAAAAGTGCTACGAATGGGAGATGCGGACCGCGACCCTCGCTGGCAGTGAACCCATGCGAATCACCTTCGTACGATTGGCGATACCCCGCTACAACTATAAGGCTGCATCGCGCCTGCATTAGGGCTTCGGCAACGCTGTCTTCGGTCGAATGCTCGGCCTTATCATCCTTCCTAGTCGTCCTGCTGACTGTGGCACTCCGGAAGCTGCCGGGGTGCCAGAAACGCTTCTTCTACAGACAGCGCCGGCTTCAGAAGGCATCTGTCGGTTGTGGCGTAGAATGGTGGTGTGAAGTGATTTGTGCTGCGTTGTCTTGCATGTTTTCGGCTAAAAGCGTTGGCCTGAGATGTTACGACGACCATACGAGCACACGGCGATCGATGGGAAGCAGACAGCGGCCTGGTGGGAGAGAGTGTCTAGCCGCCGATATCAGATCCGTCGTCCGGAGATGTCGCGTGATAGATCGCATCGTATCGAAAACATGTCCAAAGTGCTGTGGATAGCGGAGCAATAGCTGCTGAGAAGTATGCTGAAGGGGATAACGAAGGAGGACACGAGGCATGATATATATTACATTTTGGCCGAGCCCAACCCTATGAAATGCTCGTCTCGGCGTTACCTGCACCGACAACCTTCTCGGTTCTGTTTCCGGCGTGCATTGTCTCATTGGTGGTGAGATGCGTACGGAATCCGCAGGTGGCAGCAGTCAACGGGGAAGGAAGGCACATCGCCATCCTACTGCCGGTCAAAAGCCGATGGCATATGCATATCAATAGCAGTCCCAGACTGTTACGCCTCAGCGCCTCGCTCGCCCCAATAACTCTTCCGACTTGGGCTACTATGCTGCACGGCCGTCAAGACAGCTTACTTATAGCACTGCCTGCGATTATGGTGGTGCCACCACATTCCCGTCCTGCACGAGGGTCATCTCATCAATCTGCTCCTTGGTGTCTGCACCGCAACACTCAACACGTTTCCAGGTAGTCATCCGTCCAGCGTTTGTGTCAACCTCCCACACCCTCACCCGACGATGAAAGCCACCATATCCTGCATAGCCTCCGAATCCCGAGCCGCCAGCATAGCACATCCAGGGGCCCAGTCCGTCCTTTTTGTCGTGCGAAGGATGTTCGTCGAAAGCTGAACCAGGCTCGTCTCTAGCCACCTTACGAGGCCGTAGTGCACAGTAGTCGTTGACGTGGTCATGACCACAGCCTACAGCAACAACACCTTCTTCCACAAGAGCATCGTAGAAGTGGCTGTTATAGCCAGGAGCAGTGACGCCCTCCTTCAACTTGCCGCCAGCAATAGTGTTGCCGGTGTCCGCATACTCCGGAAGGGGTATGTGTATGAAAGCCATGTCCATGTGGATATGACTGTATCTCGAGTGATCCTTCTTCAGACCTTGAGCTGTGTTGCGGAACCAATCGATCTGGCTCGGTTTGAGCCAGTCATAGCCACGATATCGCTTTTCGTCCGGCGTTAGGGAGTGTGTGTCGAGCATATAGATCGTCAGGGCAGAATGCTGCGATGAGTGCGCTTGAACCTCCACATAATAATTGCCCACGCCATCGATATTGTCTGGACCAGGCTCGCTGAGACTGTACGGAAGCGTCTGCAGGAGTGCCATTTGCGCACTCCTTGGAAGCGAGCTGCTACCCTCGTCGTCGTGGTTACCGAATATGGCGGCATAAGGTATAGACCTGGAAAGAAATATCAGTCAGCGATACATCCAGGACTTGTGTTGAAGTCGCGAGCATTAGCAACAGGCCAGACGCGGTGTGCGTCGCGCCATTGAAGACGCTCTGTCCCACTTTTCGAGCCATGTGAACACCGTGCTGACATCGTAAAGACGTACCTCTCAACCAAGGGTGCAACCATCTTGAAAATGGCTGTTTGAGTATCAGGCGCAGCAGGTCCTTCCGTTTGGTCCCCAGAAAGAACCACAAGATCAGGCTTCTCGTCGTCCAGGATCTGCTCGATGAACTCCAGTGTACGAGTATCTGCCTCGCATTTCGTGCTAGGCTTGTTTCCTTCGCCGATAGCGTCGCGACATACACCCAAACCAGTGGCAAGGTGGGTATCGGAGATCTGCAATATCTTGAACCTGCCGTCCTTTCGTACTTTGAGAGCCGGCGGCTTGTGGTCGGTCTTTGGCCGACCATGGCGTATGCTCAGACGCGCCGGCCGTCCATTGTCTCCAGCATCAAGAAGCAACGGTGTCTGAGCAACCTCCCAATTGGGCCGAGGATCTACAGCATCTGGTCCAAAAAGCACATCAAGGGCCGTAATTGCCTTGTCGGTGTCGCTGTCGTGCCTTTTACTACTTCGCAGGACATAGATGCCACCTGGTCTGCTCTCCCAGTTCTCTATGGCCTCTCCTTTCTCGCCCGACTCAGGCTGAATCCTGCTAATTTTGATGCCGACCACCACCTTGTCGTCCGTTGTAAGCTCTTCCTCTTTCTTGCGCTGTACATGTAAATATGCGCTGTTAACCCAGCCACTTCCCAAAAACAGGTCCTTCTCTACTCGACTCCATTTGCGTGGATCCAGCCGGCAATTGGAGAATGGATTTGCAGATGAGCAAAATGCCACTGTAACATCGGTAATAACGGAGCCAGCGTGATGCGAGGGTAAATGGCCGTGGATCGAGGCGGGAAGAACGCGATATCTCGAGTCTGCTATGAAGACCAGTATGCATAACAGCGCCGCGAAAGCACCTATTTGTGCCAATGTTCGAATCTGTGTGATCGATCAGCACTTGTAAGCTGTCTCGTCCTACCAGCCTTCATGCTTACGATGCGCCTGGCCATGTTGAGGCTTCAGTGGTATTTTAGTAATGTCAAGGTGGATGCTCCGGTGCGTGCTCCATATTCGCGTTCACAAATACGACTGCAGCACAGCGACGAGCAGCAGGACCGAATGTCTTATATTACCAGCGCTGTGCTGGATGTGAAGGAAGTAGGTACCCAGAAATGGATGTCGCGCTGGCACCTTGAGAAGCAGGGATCAGGGATACAGGGTCGAGCTCCTTCCGCGGCGATCTTTCATATGTTCTCTTCCTCAGCACGAAGAATCATAAGTCGACCACTTATGCGACTGCTTCGCTCGTGGCGCCATGCTACGCACTTTCACGCTGCAACCCAGAGTCGATGCATAGCTGACCTGCGGCCGTTCGCTGAGGGCGACCTCGTGCTTCTACGTCAAAAGATAGATCGATCAGCTCCGCCAATATTGACAAGGCCTCTCAAGTCCGGAAGGCGTATCGAGGGCCATCGTGGAGTTATTCAGCATGACGATATCATAGGAAAGCGAGTGCGCGATGTGGTCACGTCGGGTACCACGAAGTCAACCCGGGCCGGGACTGACTACAGACTGTACGAAGTCACGCTCGAAGATTATGTACGCTTGAGCAGAAGGCTGGTAACGCCAATCTATCCTGCAGATGCTCAGCTCATCTGTAACATCCTTGATCTTCATGATCCTCCTGACGGCTCTAGTACGACACTGGACATTCTTGAAGCTGGTACAGGTCATGGTTCACTGACATTGCACCTGAGTCGTGCTATTCATGGCATGAACGCGAATGTCGGACATGGACAACAGCGACGGGCCGTGATACACACTGTCGATGTCTCGCCCAAGTTCTCTGGGCACGCTCGTGCCATTCTGGAAGGATTCCGTGGCGGGATGTACGCCAAAAACGTCGACTTTCATGTCGGCGATGTGAGCCAGAAGTTGCAAGAGCTTCGTGCTGGACGCAGCAACGAGCGTTTCCTGTCCCATGCGTTCCTCGACTTACCTGCTGCAGATCAGCACATAGCGGGCATAGCGCAAGGGCTGCGGATTGATGGGACTTTGATCATTTTCAATCCGTCGATCACGCAAATCAATACTTGTGCGACAAAGGTCAAGGAAAAGCAAATTCCCCTGGACCTAGAGCAGGTCATTGAGCTTGGTGTAAATGGTAGTAGTGGTGGTCGTGAGTGGGATGTGCGCTTTGTCAAGCCTCGTGCGGCGCAGAAAGTCGAAGCTGCCGCCAGTGAAGATGCATCTTCTGGCAGTGATGCTGCTGAACCGAGCACACTCGACGATGAACGTGCTCCTGTCTCCGCGAACGATGACAAGTGGTCAATGGTCTGCCGTCCAAAAGTCGGCGACCGGATAACCGGAGGCGGCTTCTTGGGTATATGGAAGAGGAAACGAGACATAAGCAACGAAGCAGAAACTTTGAGTTGAAGCATCGACTGCAGAAGATGAGCCTGGGCTCGCGCATCCTTAACGAGCTCACCACCACTTCTCGCACAACACTCTCTCCTCTGACATACCCTCCTGCTTTCTTAGCAGCGCAACGAACTCGTCTGTCATTTTTTGTGGTCCGCAAACATAGCAAAGAGTACCCTGTCGATCATGCTCCGCCCCAAATACTCGCTGTTTGTAGCCATCAATGGCTCTGATGAGATCCTCTTCCGATATTCGTCTCCCAAAGCTACGATTGGGAAGCTTGCCATGCTCAATGATACCATCATCGCCTGTGCCTGTCAAGTATAGACTCAGCGTGACATTTGGATCATCTGCAGCTGCTACGAGGTCCATCAAACGTGGCAGAAATAGAATCTGATGGGCATCAATCTCAGATGTCGCCTTTGTGGCATACACAAAGTGTATTTCTTTGGGGCGTGCGCTAGTCGGAATCCTGATCAAGTGTGAGAAGATCGACATGAGCGGATTAACACCCACACCGCCTGCTACCAGCACGAGACGATCGATGTTTCGCGTATCAAGATTGGGCGGCGGCCAGGTAAATGAGCCTCCAATACGCACAACAAGTTGTGTTCCAAGGATCTCGTCCTCGGGTCCTGACAGCCACTTCGCTGGTGGATTTGGGCTTCTCTGCACAGCTAGCTCGAGGTACGGTGGCGAATGACCAGACGGTCTTGCCTCGCTCGGTGTCGAAGTTATGGTGAATCCACCTGCTTGGCGTAGACCTGGTATAAATGTGTCTAGCCATTGGCCAGGGAGAAACTTGCCTGTGGTCAGTCAGCGCCGACCTGCAATCGCTGGGGTCTGGAGAACTCACCTTGATTACGTGATTGGGATCAACAGTATTTAGGCGTAGCAATCTGATACTCTCATTCACCTGCCGGATATTTGCCAGTACTACAGGTTCAAGTCGATGCTCCCGTGGCTCCGCAGCAGTCCGTTCTTCGTGCGGAAGAGATGATCGCACCGTGGCCATGCCTCTAGTTGCAGCACTAGTTACCGAAATCAGTCTGCGATACGGCGTCCGAGGGGTCCTCAATGCGTGGAGTAGCATTGTTGATGCTGCTGATAGGGTGGCATGATTGTGCTGTTGTCAGATTAAATCGACATGGATAGTGACGTCAACACCAACTGCCCCAACTGCGGCGCCCAAGTTGAAGCTCCAGACGCGTAAATCTACTATACGCATTCACGTGTAAATGCATGCTCATCAAGACGCTCACCATTATCTTGACGCGACGTACATTCGTACAGTGTCAAGGAAATGCTTATATGGCAAAGAGACTCCGTTGCCCGACACGAGGATCACCAAGTCCTCGATAAAAAGCATGCGGCCTAGTTCTGATGATAGTGCCGCCACGAGCTCGCAGCTCGTTGATCCATGTTACGATTGAGTTGTCAGTCGATATGTGTACATGTGGATGAGTACTTCTAAGTCAAAAGGTCTATCGAGGAGCACTGCTAGACCTTCGGGAACCGGCTTAAAGCCAGCTCCAATCCAGGGGTGCTCTAACAGCTCCATTCTGCTTTTTACCACGCCTTGAACATGAACGATCCTGTTGGTCGAGACCTCCCCAACAGCTACTTAGTGTTCGTCATGGCTCATGGCTGTGAAAGGCTTGGTCGAAACGCTTCATTGCTTGGGACTGCGTACTACGAACCGATACTGTCCAGCATAAACTGATCGAGGGCCGCTAACCCACGAACACCGGTCTCCTTACCTCTAAGTCACTCTCGCGCCAATCATGACATATCTGTCGGTGATGCAGGCTGATCGGAGCCTTGCTTTAGCAGCCTCGGCATACAGCAGGTTGTCGTCGCAAAGGGTCGAAGCTCGTGCGCCAGTTCAGGTTTTCAATCCAACCAGAGTCCGATCGCGCGTCAGTCGAAAATGCAGTGCAGACTGGACCGATCCTAAATCTCATCTCGCGATATTTGGCGTGCAAAGCCTGCCCAGCCTTAGTGCTGCATGCATGCTCTGCCAATGGAGATGTAAGATGAGAAGGAACGAAATCAATCGCTGTGCCTTTAAGACGCGGAAAGGGAATTGTTACTGGATTCAGCAGTGCGGGTGATTACGAATCACAGTGCGACACGCAGGGGCATCTGTCACATGTTCAGCACCTTCCGGTACTTGGACATGGCTTTCTGGGTTGTTTTCTTTTTCAACAAAGGATGCATCATCCTCATGGCCATAGATCTGTCCGCTTGGCTGCCTATCGCGTTTGCCTCACTGACTTCGAAGCTCAGCTGCACTTTGCCGTGTCTAACAAGCAATTTCGGCGTTGCGTGCTCTTGAACTGGGCCGGCTCTGGCATATCTCGAGGCCATGAACAATGGCTCAATTCACGGCAGCGCTGCTAAAAGACTGCTCGAAGCACACGACGTAGACGAGAAGCAAGCGATAAGCATGACTATGTCAGCTTTCTTTGGAGCCCGACCTGACAGATGCCAAGGAGCACCATATTTACGAGACTGGCTGGTCGGCCTGCCTCATGAAATTCATCGGTGTACATAAGCACGCGACGTGTCAGCATCCTCCTTCTTACAACGTCACAGATCACTCCTGGCGACGTTGCTCAGCCTGGCATACAAGAAGCGTTGTAAGAGTGGGAGATCAGCCTTGCAGTGTGGATACCAAACATGATCGGGTCTCTAGGCTTCATACTCGCAAGTCTGCTGTTCATGGTTGCAACGCAGGACAAGTGATACAAGCCTTGGCCAAAGATTTTTGGCTGTTGGACAGGCTTCACGTCGAGAGTGGGTTCCGTTGGATCCGAATCAGCAGCCCTGCTCGAACCAGCAATACGACATCATGATATCATTGGGCCGATGTGAGCCAGCATCGAGGCAGTTCACGACATCTGGTGGCTCAATTCTGTTAGTATCAGACAAGCTTAGCCAGCACCTGGGGCTCCCAGCCTCTTCCCATTCGCCAGCGTAGTTCAGTGGTAGGCGGTCAACAAAAGTCCTATCGAGGGCTTCATGGAAACATCCGCAGCGCGCAGGTATCATGAGATCACCAAGGGATCATCCGACGGATCGTACTGCCGATACTGCGAGGCTGTTCATGCCGAGTCGTGCTGCCGTGGCCCAGAGCAGTCACTGATCCCGAGACCGCCAGCGGTATGCGCCATCAACTAAGCTTGGTGAGACCTTGAATGTGAGGGGACGACAGCGAAGTGCTTGCAATGCTCTGCATCAAAGTTCGTAGCTGAGAGTCAGCGCTATCGTTGCATAAGCTTTATGCCGCCACTTTGTCAATTACGAGCAAACGTATGTGGCCTTCAGAGTGAAGCTCTGTAACTGCAGAAGAATCGGATAGCGTCGCTCGCTGCATCGCACGTTCATTCGCAGACCTTGGCGAACAGGCGCTCCAATGCGCTCTCATTGTCCCGATTCTAAGATTTGGAAGAAGGTATTTTTGCATAGCCAAGAGGCTGTGCAGTCATGGATAGGACCCTGATGATGCGTGTCGACCAGGTTGATTTCGAGCTCTTGGCAGCTCGCACATATAAGAAGTACTTCGATGTGCTGGGATCTTTCCTGGTATAAACCTCGGAATATCATCGATCCTGGCAGGGTTGGGTTCAAGGATACGGAAGTTGACGGGCCCATGCCTGAATCATGGCCAGTACGGTACAAATTGCGCACCTTGCCTCGCTGGTTACTTAAATGGACGACCTCGACACATGTTTCTGAAATCATCTTGAGCTCAACTTTTGGCATACAGTTCTGCTCCAGATTCAACTCCTACCAGAACTGCGACCCTGTTCGAAAACCCTGCCACAACAATGCGCTCCTCGATCACATTTCTCGCCGTCCTGGCCACTTCGCTCTTCAGCAGCTCCGCATTCGGCTGCCTCTACTTCAACGCCACCCTCTCGGACGGCAACAAGCTCACGGTCAACAGCTGGGATGACGCCAACAACAATCAAAAGCTCAATCCGGAAGACATCATTTGCAAAGGCGAGGATCTGTCACCGACCGCACAAGACCCGTTGACCTGGACCGTGCAGTGCAGCAAGCAAAACAACGCCAAGAGCAACACCGTCTTCGATGTTTTTCAGAGCTCGTGCAACAAGAGGTTCTTGGATGTCATCTATCGGTACAGCAACCCAAATGCTGAAGACCTCAACAAGCCTGCCGGAGGAGAGAATCCGGATCAGTTCTACTTCAATTTCAGGGTTGGAAGTGTGGATGGCAGCTTCTGGAAGGGTAGGGAGTTTTGTGACCAGCAGGATATTTTGTCCTTGGTG
Organism: Passalora sequoiae; assembly: GCA_013248845.1. Taxonomy (NCBI): domain Eukaryota; kingdom Fungi; phylum Ascomycota; class Dothideomycetes; order Mycosphaerellales; family Mycosphaerellaceae; genus Passalora; species Passalora sequoiae. The sequence continues at coordinate 107,880 of WSQC01000023.1, forward strand.
AAGCCGGATGCTTTGAAGAACCCTTGTGATTCTTTGACTTCTTGCTAGAGTGCTATCGCGTCTAATTCTGAGGAGCAAATGTGGGAGGAGTAACCAGATAGGGCAGCTTACAGAATGTAGACCGAGGAGAAAGCATGTCACGAAAAATGAGTATCTGTGCATACCTTATAGTCCCGAATTGTATGACACGTGTGCTGAGCGTTGAGGGTGGCACAAAAGCTTCTCATCCATTCTCTCAATGGGATCAGTGTATTGTTGTAGCGTGATCTGCCGTAGATGGTACCTTGCTTAGCTTCTGGTGGTATCGATATTAGGTGGCTCTGTGGGTATTGGTTCTTGCTGCAGACAACGTACAGTCCGCCTTCCAGACCGTCCCTATCGGGAGTCTTGAGGACAGCTCCTTATTTGCTTGATGTCGTAAGTTTGGCTGTTCACTGAATACACCGATAGGTAAACTGGTGCTTTTCCATCTCAGTTGCCAACATGCCTCAGGCCACCTGTGCCCTGCATGATCTGACGGGGACGGCTACTCCCGCTCGGTGATGCTGGAACTTTCGGTAAGCGCGCAGGCGCGTCCGTGCTCGATATTTCGTGGAAGCTCATCGAAGAAAGAGCTGTTTGGCGGCTGATCGAGCCTTCCGTTTGCTCGTTGATTTATACCTTCACAGACAACATTTTCCATACTCCTCTCGCAAAAGTCCTACAGCGACTACACATTTGATACCCGACCACAGGTCACCAGTCTACAAACACAACTTCTGATACTGCAGACCATACAGCTTGTGAGTACAGACCGCAGCTCGGGCATTGGCGCTGGCCGTTGGTTGCCAGAGCAATTTCTGCCTATAACATTGCTCGGCCTTTTCTGTTTTGCAAGACCATCATCTGACATTCTACTACAGACACCTCTTCATCACCCACAGCATCGCAAACATGTCGGGCGAGACGTTTGAGTTCCAGGCGGAGATCTCGCAGCTCCTGTCCCTCATCATCAACACAGTCTACTCGAACAAGGAGATCTTCCTGCGAGAACTCATCTCTAACTCCTCCGATGCTCTAGACAAGATCAGATATGAGGCTCTCTCAGATCCCTCGAAGCTCGACTCGGAGAAGGACCTCCGCATCGATATCATCCCGAACAAGGAGAACAAGACCCTCACACTCCGCGACACTGGTATCGGCATGACCAAGGCTGACCTCGTCAACAACCTTGGCACAATTGCACGATCCGGTACAAAGCAGTTCATGGAGGCGCTTACTGCAGGTGCTGATATTTCCATGATTGGCCAATTCGGTGTTGGTTTCTACTCGGCATACCTCGTCGCGGACCGCGTGACTGTCGTCTCGAAGCACAATGACGATGAGCAGTATGTGTGGGAGTCGAGCGCCGGCGGTACCTTCACCATCAAGCAGGACACCGAGGGCGAACAGCTCGGCCGCGGCACTAAGATTATTCTCCACCTCAAGGATGAGCAAACCGACTACCTGAACGAGAGCAAGATCAAGGAGGTTGTCAAGAAGCACTCCGAGTTCATCTCCTATCCAATCTACCTTCACGTCCTTAAGGAGACCGAGACTGAAGTTCCTGACGAGGATGCCGAAGAATCCAAGACTGAGGACGACGGCGACAATAAGCCAAAGGTCGAGGAGGTCGACGATGAGGAGGAAGAGAAGAAGGAGAAGAAGACAAAGAAAGTCAAGGAGAGCAAGATCGAAGAGGAGGAGCTCAACAAGACCAAGCCAATCTGGACACGCAACCCACAAGACATCTCGCAAGAGGAGTACGGTGCATTCTACAAATCGCTGTCTAACGATTGGGAAGACCACCTGGCTGTCAAGCACTTCTCTGTTGAGGGTCAACTTGAGTTCCGCGCCATCCTCTTCGTGCCAAAGCGCGCGCCGTTTGATCTCTTTGAGACCAAGAAGACCAAGAACAACATCAAGCTGTACGTCCGCCGTGTCTTCATCACTGACGATGCGACCGACCTCATCCCAGAGTGGCTGTCCTTCGTGAAGGGTGTGGTTGACTCTGAGGATCTCCCACTCAACCTGTCCCGTGAGACTCTCCAACAAAACAAGATCATGAAGGTCATCAAGAAGAACATCGTCAAGAAGACTCTTGAGCTCTTCAACGAGATCGCCGAGGACAAGGAGCAGTTCGACAAGTTCTACACTGCCTTCAGCAAGAACATCAAGCTCGGTATCCACGAGGACAGCCAGAACCGCAACTCACTTGCCAAGCTCCTCCGTTACAACTCCACCAAGTCTCAGGAGGAGGTCACCTCTCTCCAGGACTACATCACACGCATGCCAGAGCACCAGAAGCAGATGTACTACATCACGGGCGAGTCCAAGGCCGCCGTTGAGAAGTCGCCATTCCTCGATGCTCTCAAGGCGAAGGGCTTCGAGGTGCTCTTCCTCGTCGACCCTATCGATGAGTACGCCTTTACCCAGCTCAAGGAGTACGAGGGCAAGAAGCTCGTTGATATCACCAAGGACTTCGAGCTCGAGGAGACCGATGAGGAGAAGAAGCAGCGTGAAGAGGAAGAGAAGGAGTACGAGTCGCTTGCCAAGTCGCTCAAGAACGTGCTTGGTGACAAGGTTGAGAAAGTCGTTGTCAGCCACAAGCTCGTTGGCGCACCTTGCGCCATCCGCACTGGTCAGTTTGGATGGTCAGCGAACATGGAGCGTATCATGAAGGCGCAGGCACTTCGTGATACCTCGATGTCCAGCTACATGAGCAGCAAGAAGACCTTCGAGATTTCACCGAAGAGCCCAATCATCAAGGAGCTCAAGAAGAAGGTCGAGAGCGATGGTGAGAGCGACCGTACCGTTAAGAGCATCACCACCCTGCTCTACGAGACGTCGCTGCTTGTTAGTGGCTTCACCATCGATCAGCCAGCCGACTTCGCCGAGCGCATCCACAAGCTTGTGTCGCTCGGCCTGAATGTCGATGAGGACGCAGAGACTGAGGCAGAGGCTGCTGCCCCAGACTCAGCACCAGCAGAAGCTGCTGGCGAGTCCGCCATGGAGGAGGTTGACTAGATCAATCGCATCGACTGACGCTTTGTAACGTGCTCACGTATTGTAACGTATCGATGCATCAAGACTTTGGCATAATGGCTAGAGACAGAGCAGGCGTTCGGGATATGACAGTGGTGCATCAAACCTCGGGCTGTCTGTGAATGAATAGATGCAGCAATTTCTTGCATTGTACCTTTAGCGAAGACGAAAAGAAACCTTTGAACATTCAAACTCTTGTGTCCTGTGGTGTTGTCTCATGCTGATCTCTTTCCTGCCGAGAATTGTTGATTTCCTTTGTTGTTCTGGGACTTCTGTGCTCCCCGTGTTTAGTGATCAACAAATGAAAGACTTCCAGCTCCAGCTCCTTTCTCTTCCACCTCGGCTTTCGCATCTTATGATCACAACATCACGTTCGCGAGTCAACATACATCATGTAGGCATCTTCTTGTACTCTGATACAGTAGGTCTTTCTTCTGCGCTCCTGTCCTCTACGCTTGGTCATCGCAATCATGGCTACTACTACACAGGAAGTTGCTATCGTGATCGGAGCTTCTCGCGGCATTGGACGACAGGTCGCCATCGATCTCGCGAGGAATGGATACGCTGGTAAATATACACACTTTTCCTTCTCCACCACTCGTGACTGCCCAGACAATCTGATTGCTAATACAGCGGTTGTTCCTTCAAGTGGTGGTCGCAGCCAAAACATCCTCGGACGCATCCCAACGCACGCCTTTCCCGCCTGACCCCAACTCTCCCCAATCCACGATCAATACTGTTGCCAGAGAGATTGAAGAATTGTATGGAGCGGTCGCGTTACCTATCGCTGTCGACGTGCGAAGCTATGAAGATATTCAGAACATGGTCAGGGACACGGTAGCGTGGAAGGGGAGGATCGATGTTGTGGTTTATAATTCTGGGGCTATATGGTGGAGCAGTGTGGATAGGACGCCGATGAAGAGGTTTCGGTTGATGCAGCAGGTGAATCCTGAGGGCTTGTACGGGACTGTGCAGGAGGTGCTGCCGGAGATGTATAAGAATGGAGTGAAAGGGAAGGGGAGGATTGTGGTGATTAGTCCGCCGGTGTATTCGAGGTTTTTCAAGGGTAAGACGGCGTATGCTATGGGCAAGGTTGGGATGAGTGTTTTGACGATGGGGTTGGCTGTGGATTTCGAGAGGGAGGGCAGGAGAGACATGGCTGTGACAAGTTTGTGGCCTGCTGTGGTGAGGTGTTGTCCGTTGCTTTCCGGAATTGTGCCTGTGCTAACGGTTCCTCTGTCAGGCTATTGAATCTGCTGCGACACAGCGCAAGACATCGTACCCACCTGATGTAAGGTCCGATGATGGGCGAAAGGATCTGAGGAAGCCGAGCGTTTTCTCCGATGCCATCTTGTCCATTATCAAAGCTCCATCGGCGGACGTTTCAGGCAAGACCTTCCTCGATGAAGACTACCTGAGGGAACATGATGGTGTCACGGACTTTAGCAAATATGCGATGGTACCAGGCGCAACGCCGAGAAGAATCATGCCGCTAACGTTACCAGACCTGACTGTCGCCGAGCAAGACGATGAGGGTGTGAGGATGGATAGTTCCAAAGCTAAGCTATAGTGCATACATTTGCGATAATCATGTCATGAATCATCGGACTTGTACATTACATCTTCCGCGCTTGTGCTAACTGTCAGCAGAACTTTTGTGCTTGCTGCTAAATTTCACCAAAGCCTCTCACTTCGACATGCTCGAGCAATATTGACCTCGCGCTTCATCGTGTCGACGGCGCTAGGCTCGTTGAAGTTCGAGTCTTGGAGGTTGTGGCCACAGAAGGTGGCTATACCATGTTGCTCGAGCACAGCCACTTGTCCCGGATGTGCCGTTCTCAACAGTGCCGACAGCACGTCTGTTTGGTTTGTCACGATGTACCTACACAATTTCACATCATAACATTGGTGAGCATGGTTCGAAACAGCAAAAGAGCATCGGATCCAGTCCACAGGATGATTCTGGCCGCGAGACTCGAACTCGCCTCCCTCACAGCTGGGAGACTGCCAGGCCTCGATGTGCGACGCTAACCTAACCCACACTGTGAAGATCTTAACCTGTTGTTAGACCAGATCAGACAGTGTCGACACTTGCGGAGAAATGCATATACCTTTGTGCATAGCTGATAACAAGACTGGTCAAGCATTCCCATAGCTGCACCGACGGAAGTCTATCACTGCTTTCGAGGCCCTTGGTTCTAGACTTGCTCATGATCACATGCCGCCTGTCGACGGGAACAGGTATACGCGCTACCGAGAATATGGACGAATGCTGGGTGGTGTCCTGGTTTCGTGCACCACGTCACCCCAAGGATAAGGCTACACCTACCACAGCCTCGCACCGGAGATCCCTCCCAAGACGGCCGCGCCCCTTATTGAGAGATGTAGAGGCAACCTGAACATCAACGTACCCAAGGTGCCTAATATGACTGGCTTTGCTGGAGCGCGGTCTTGTGGAGGCAGGCGTGTAACAGCGTAACATTGATAACCATGAGCTCCAAAGCACAGCGAGAAAGTCTTGTGGGCCAAGGCTCGCAGTGGGACTTGTTGGAATCACCCAAACGCGGAGCATTAGCATCATAGTCTCGACCTTGAATGCTTAGCGCAGCGGAGGACAGGGTCCTTTTCAGCTAGTGGTTCCGACAGGTGAGTTGTTTGTGGCAGCCATTAGATGTATGGTTTTATGTGGCCAGGACATTGCTACCAACGAGATTCTGCCTTAATTAGCGCCCTTGGCACTGTATATCATCTTACTGGCAATGTCCATGTGCGGCTTGCTGAGCTTACCAGCTTCTTGCGACTGGTGTCAGTCAGACTGCGTGTCTGAGGTGAATGTGGCTGCGTATCGTGGCCACACATCTATACAGCTCAACCTTGCAGATGGCTGACCAGCTTGGCTGCTCGATGAGTAGGACTGGTTGCGCTGCACCAGCATTGAAGCGCTCGCTGACAGTAGCATCGTAGTGGCGCTGTTGGGCGAGGATAGAGGGAGAGTGACGGCCATATGTTAAGAGTGTCGAAGGAGGACTCTGAAAGATGCGTAGGTGGACTATTACTGCTCACGACGGGTTGCTGTGGTCCATTGCTACGCACCAGCAACGGGTGCGAGCCAGGTGAATAGCACAGGTGAAGTGCAAATCTGCTCTTCACCTGGAGCGTTATAGAATCTTGCTAGCCGTCCACTCTTAGCTCCACCTCACCGCCAGCACAACGCCGCGATGCAATAGAAGCACCCACGCGACCGCGCCACTCGTCCACGATGTCGTCCTCACCAGCTCCGCCAGACGAAGAGGAATATGTCTTTGTCGACCACATCAACGCCCTCGGCCGCAACGCCTTCTTCTGGCAAGAAGATCGACAGTGCAGCGACATACAGTACCTACACCACTACAAGCACATGCTCGATAATGAATGGGACAAACTCCCCGCCATCAGCATCGTCCACACATGCGAGAACCAGAACAGCGGCTTGCTCACCCGCTTCAAGTGCGACCTGAAGCAAGTGCGCTGCCGGCAAGATCTGCCTCATTCAACTGCCATGGTGCCTACGCCGAAGGGCACTTTCCAGGAGATCTATCGCTGCAATGTCAGCCAGTGCAAGAAGTGCAAAGCTACAGAGAGGGAGACGGAGTGGACTCGGCACGTGCAGAGGAAGTTTCAAGAGAATAGGTTGTGAAGCTACAATTCTCAATTGCAGCTGAGAAGGCCCCAGCTGAGATGTGGGAGAAGCAAGGTAATAATCCCCTAAACCATATACTCGGAATCAAGTCGCTCATGGTCTTTGTAGCCAACCCCGCCATCCAAAGCCATTGTCCAAGTTGACTCGAGGAGAAAGTCAGCATCTACAGTGTCCATGAGGAAGTGCAGCATCATACCTGATCCGCTTCGCAATCACAGCTTCGCTGCGTGCGGGTAGAATTTGTCGTGCTGGCAGGTCGCCAACACAGTTCCATCACTTGCTCGTCGAATTGTTCCCACGATCGTGGCCAGCCGAGTCCCTGCATCGAGAATCTCGCACTCGATCTCGAGTTCTTCCTCCATTGGCACTGGTCTGTAGTACCGTAAGTCTAGGCTCCTCGTCAACTCGCGTCCATCCCAGAGTCCGTTCTTTCCGATCAGCGGCAGTGTCGCTGTTGTCACGCCATCGAGGAGCGTGGCGACTGCGCCGCCTGCCATGATGCCCAAGTGGTTGCTACGAGACTTAGTCAGAGGTGATAGCGCTGGAAAAGATATTCACTTACCTGTGATTGTCGGGAACGGTCACGCTGAACCTTGACTTTGCCGTCTTGCCGGAGTCGTCGATTGTGGCTGATACGATCTTCAGATGGTTCCAGATGCCACGGTCGAAATTGCGCTACGAGGATTTCAGGTATCAGAGCAAGTCACTCCAATCGACGAGGACACTAACCTGCGGCACATGGGCGAGATAGTAGTCTTTGAAGGTCGCGATGAAGGCGACCGCCTTATCCGAAGATGACATGTCTGCCTTTTGTTTGAAAGATGGAACCTCGGAAGCACCGATAATGGCGAGGATCTCTTTCGTAAGGGGCATGCCGATTGTGCGTTTGTAATGACCGTGCTCGAATTCGATTTCAAAATTATTGGAAGGAACCCACTTCACAGCCCGTCCGCTTCACTTTTATGGAGAAGAAAGGGCAGGTATTGTGTGCACCCTAGGGCATTCACGAGCAACGTGTCATAAGATTCACCTTTCGGTGTCGACTCGACACAACACTGGATCTTGCCTGATGAACAACACTGTCGATGCCGGCATCCGTACTTGTCGAAGGCAGGAGACGTGCGTCACATTGTTAAAAGCAGCAGTTTCCACCGTGGTTAGACACGGCTTCATGCGCTTGGCCATAGCAATATTGCCGTCCACAGCCATATCGGCTCTTGAACAAGGGCGAGCCCACCGATAGACTCAATCGCATTGCGGCATCTCACACCTCTAATAGGTCGCACATGTTCCCTGATCGAAAAGGATTTCTATCGTAGTTACTTGAGTCAGTGTCCTCAAGAGCAGCCGCAGTCTTGCATGTTGTCCCTGATACCTTGAGCGCGAAACCATGGCAAGAATGCGACTCGATCGCCATGCTAATCGTGGTTCTATTCATTCAGCTACTGCAAGCACCAACTTGTAAAATGCATATTTAATTCAGCGTTGACATCGAGCAGGATCGTGAATAGGCTGATCTCTGAAAGCGTGCCAGCATGGCCAATGGGCTGATCTCACTTTGAGCATAGAATGAGCGTACAAGTAAGCGTACAAGTATATGTCGTGGCTGATACGCACGAGAAGATGTCGTCCAAGGTGAGGTCGTTGCCAAGATATGTGGGAGAGCCATGGCATTCTGCAGGAAGCAGTATCCCGCACGGCTTGACACGGAACATCCCTCGCGATGCTCATGTACGATCGTCAAGGATAGCTTCGTATAGACCTCTAGTACGCATACGAGGAGTGTTCAACACGGATCGAAAAGTCATGGGTGAGCGTATCGCCGCGCTACCAGTGGAGCCTCTTCATTCTCCAATAAGGATGCCTCGATGTCCGATACCGGGCCAACGCAACGCGAATCGCGTTGGGGAAGTAGTGGTATACAGTAAATCCGATAGACGGATATCAATGTGAGGGAGCGACAAAGACTTTTGGGAGGATAATGTGATTGCCCAATCTGGCATGGCCCCCGAGCATTCACGCAGTGAAATTTGCTTGATCGGGTCATGACCTCAACTCGCAGAGGCACTGTATAGTAAAGTATCAACAGGCAATATATCGGGGGTATCGAAGTCCACACAATTTCCCCGTTTGATACAGTACCGTGTCTTGCCAGCAGCATCTTGGATCAATTACTGTGTACTATCCAAGGTGCACTGTAGCCGCGCTTCGAAGTGCTTGACAAAGTGGAGGTCCCACAAGCGCAACAAGCGATCGACTTCATTAGCATGTATATGGCAGTCGAGATCTCGCACACAATGTTCGTTGCCGGCACATTCTGGGTTGCAGCCATTACACGATACATGAGCGCAAGTAATACTGACAGATTTCAAGCATGATCAACGTGCGAAGTGGTCTCGCTAATATGGGCGACCTGGGTGAATGCGATGATGACAAATGCAGCTTCACAATCGCCTACCACAAAATGAAATCAAGGCAGTAAGGCACTCCAAGCGCCGCTGGTGCTGCTGCTTCATCCGATGCTGCTCCATCGGCATCTACAACGACGGCTCTCGTCGTCTGCAGAAGCATTGAGCGTCGTGAAGCTGCTCGATAGCCAGTGCCTAAGCAGCATCCGCGACGTCAAAACGAACAACGAGTCATCGTTGTACGTGCGCCACTGTCTGGTTCCAATGACAGCGGTGTTTGCTATACGCAGCATCGTGCGTGGCTTTTCGGATCGATGACGGTCTTTCTCAAACATTGAATTGATAGTGTCTCCGTAACTCCTGAGACTTTTCGTAGGATTGAGGTTCAGCGCTTACTCGTACTTATTCAATGCTCCATCGAGCACTGTAGTCCTAAGGCATCGGACTGCTAAGCTGCGCCTCAATCCTCAGCATAACAGCCGGAAGCGTGATCAGGTTGCACCAATTTCGGTCTAAAACCATTAGGGTGGGGAAGTGCCTTCTCCGCGATGTTCAACGGTCTGTTACTTCGACAGTCGTCGTCCACCATCTTTTGTCCTGACTGCATGATGCTATGCCGCGGTCGACAGTGATGTGCCTACACAAAACGTCAGCACTTTTAGACTGCCAAGTCATGTTCGTCGATCCCACAGCGCCAATCGCTACTACTCTTCTTCCAGGACTCAAGCGAGACCTGTCATTGGATGCCCGCCAGATCCGCCAAAGAAAGGTCACTGGTTGGAGTTTTACGAACAGGTCAAGACCTAAGATCCTTCTCGCGGTCCTACATTGCTGGCTACAGGCACTGCCCAGACCTCTTCCTCCTGTGTCAACGACCTCGAGTTCCATGCAGCCAACTTCGATTCAAGATCCGTAGCTGGAGCTTTGCGCGCAACTACAAGTCGTATCTGTGTAGTGTTCCGACCTGAAGGGTAAGAACATCGAGGACAGAGACTACCACGCGTACACGACGTGGCACGCTGACTTGTTCGGCGACGATGAGAATATCGCCAGTATCCCGGACAGCAATAGTGCACCGCATGTGTTTCGCATGACCTGTCCATGTGCACAAAAAGTGAGGCGAGCTGTACGGAACTTTCCAACGAATGGTCAACACACGGCAGCAGCATGCCTCCACTATGATCGTCCTGGTGGTGTTCACAAACACCTCTAAGTAGAAGGAGATGCTGTATTTGCGCCGAGATCAGGATCCGAGACGCACTCGAACAGCATAGCCAGAGTCTTGTTGATAACATACTGCATATGTGGCCTGCTCCAAATGCAATCATCCGTGACGGTATCGACATGGCTCTACCTGGCACACATCAGCTTCGTATATCCCATGACCGTGATAAGGACGAAGCCAATATGTTGTAATGCCGACGATATCATGGTTCGGATCTGATAAAAGGCCGAACAGTCCGCCATGTTTTCTTACCATCGATTTGCGATTGACGAATGGTCTTCGAGTTTTGTAATGCTTGTGCTTGGTCGGGTACATGCAAGATCTTACACTGTGGAAATTGATGATCTCAGCGAGACGGTCCAGTCGTGGTGAATGGCTTGCGATGGCTAGACGAGTCGCAAAGGCTTCTCTCAGCCAACCCACGTCAGTCCTTCGAGGGACAGGCCTCCCACTTCACAATAATGTCGTGCTCGTATTGATTAAGACGTCAGCTACTTGTGGAAAGACGTGCAGTGAACTCAGGGACTCGAGGATCCACCCCGTCTGGAAGTGAACTTGAGCAATTTCTCCATCCCACGCACGTCTTCACAATCGGACAGTACTTATTGCCGACGGGTGGTTGTCCGCGACAACCTGGTCTCGTCAACAACAGTCGTTGATGAAGAGCGCCAGCAAGGTTCGACAGAGTTCCGGCTTCCAGGAAGACGTCCCCGAATGTGTGGACTGCACAAGTGGCGACCCTGATCACCACAGGGTGGAATGCGCATCGGGTCGCTAGAGTGTAATAGAGAGATGTAAAGTTTATGGGGAGATGTTGCCGTCAGGCGCCGTCGGTAAGCCTCCTTTCCCCAGGAGGACGAACGGGCGCTCGTGCATGACATCCATGCCGCGAAGATCACCGCGCACCGCTGGATGGCACCGCCTTCCGCTCCCTAAATTGCGGATGATGCCACGACGGGGAAACGACCTGATCGGACCAAATGAATGCTAGAGGCGCGAACGGTGCTGGGGAACAGATCCGGTCAGTAGCGTTTGCTTCTCCCGGGTCAGTACACGACGTCCGATGGGCCGCCAGATCGCCTTGAGCGGACTGTGCATGGCTATCCAGGCTTCGTGATAATATGATCAATTTATAAGCGATGCGTGTCAGAACGAATGTGGAAGCAGTCGTGGGATGACCGTCGTAGGCTCGTTCTGTTTCGAGAACCAACACCCGATGCCATGAAGTGGCAGCAGGGACATTCTAGCGGACACCACGTGAGTGTACCCTGCAGGCACGACAATGCAGCACATGTCCAGACACCACGTTCTGGCCTCACATCCTTCTGCTTTGTCCGCAAGACCTTTGATGGGGTTTGTGTCCATGTAAATCACCGCTTGCAGAATGCGAATTGTCTACGTAAGAAGGCGAGCGCATTCCGGCTAATTACGCCTCACTGCCAGTACCATGGCGACGGTAGCAGAACGCAGGCCATCAAACGGCTAAATTAGCTGCGCTTGATCGGAAGAGTGCTAGGTGTGGCTGAGGAAATGTGCCCGAGACGAGCCCCGTTTTCAGGGCCTAGAGGTCACCACCCTTGCTTAGCGAAAGTGTTCAGATGACCAGAATCTGCTGCTGTGCTGGCGTGGCCGAGAAAAGCACATCTCGCAGCACCATGTCAGACCTGACGGCTGCGCCGTTTGCGTAGCGATGCAGGTGCCTCCAGTCCCACGGTCCTTCACACCATCTTTGGAGATGAAGGAGGTCATCAAAGCGTTTGTGTGACGGCTTCTGGCAGCGTAGCGCACAGCTGCCGAATACAACTGCCACACCGTATGGAGGAGAGATGTGGAGCAACAGTGGCGCCGGGCCGTGGAAAACGGATTGTGGGGATGGCGAGCCTCGGAGAAGGAGGGTGATGATCATCTGCTGTACAGAATCTTTCACAAATGCCGAACGCGGCCATGCATGTTGTCTCCGTATTTATGCGTAAGCATGCTTTAGCCGTGTCATCAGACTCGAATACCACCGCGAGGTATGCCATTACCTGGGAACAACCTGGAACGCAAAGGTCTATATTTGATACTACGGCAATGAGGGTACGAGAGCCTGCCGGGAGTCGAGTTCGGGACGGCTTACCTGTACGCCTCAGAGACTGCCATTTAGCCTGGTGATGATACCTGTAGATGGTCTTCACAACTCCATCCCTACCCCACTGTCTGCTCCAGCGATACGAATAGTAGTGAACACAAACGTTCAGCTGGTGGGATGATTGGATCATCGTGAATTCCAAAGTGTGGCATCTGCAGCGCGCGTTCCTTCGCTCGCAACCCTTCTCCCTCGATGCGCTGGCGGTCATCTGCGCACATCGCTGCAGGAGAAAGGTTACGCATTCCCTCTGATAGCGAACACGCTTCAGCCCGTGTGTCCCCGTGTAGGATGCTCTGGGGTTCGCTACGGCTGTGTTCGGTTGCGAATGTAACACGATGAGCATGGCATACGACGTGTGATTTGTTCTCCAATGTCGATACAGTATGGCAACAAGTTGGTGACATGCGACGGTGCTCTCGGAGATGACGAGATCAACGTGATGGCTGCGTGGATCCCAAGACATGCCTGATGTGCTGTGATTATTGAAAGCAACGTTTTCTACCAATCGACATCAGCGCGTGTGACGAGGCGTGGTTCAGTAGACCTATCGTGAGTGCAGGAGAAACGCGCGCGCACACAGATCGATCTACTCGCCACATCTACTAGCGATCGTCCAGACGCGTGGGCATAACAAGAAGCTACATGTAGGTTGCTTCTTTTGCAAGGTCTTCCGGTGAAACATAGGTCCAGCAATAACGCCTTCGTAGGCAAGCCAGGCACACTCATTCTTAATGAAAACGTGCCTGACCTCGCGCCGGGGTGCTGGTCCACAGGCCCTTCTCGAATGAGCAAAGCGGATACAATTCTCCGCCTTCAGCCACAACCATCCACGTGGACGTCATCGCCGAATGTCACCCGCAATGAGAACGAAGAGGCTGCTTCAGGCAATTTATGTACAACACGCGAGGCACGCGGCGCTCCACTGCGAGAAAAAAAAAGGTCGATCATGTCGGGCTGACGCTGCAATTTCATTCATGAGGTCCCGGTGCAAAGTCTGGCACAGCGAGAACTCACGAGAATTGCTTTTAGCATAGCACGCGTCGGCTGACCTGACTGCTGCGGAGAGGACGAAGCTTGTGACAATGCTGACGCCGACGACGAGAATCGGCTCTACTCTTCTCGTAAGCCAGCGGGTTTGCCAAAGGCAGGGCAGGGAGGCGGCGATATCGCAGGGGCAAGTGTTGCATCAATGAGCATGACTGTGTGTAGAATATGGCTGCTCGGAACACGATGGGCGCTCTGTGTGGGATTCTTCAACCCACAGGTAATAAAATATGTATCATCGACTTTGCCACGTTCTTCACCACGGCGTTCAGCCACAATCGGCCATCCCACGAGACCATGTGCATGCCGAGGTGTGGTGGTGGGACGAAGCCGAGTGCTGGGTCGTTCGTGGTGTGGCCAGGCTCGATCACGGTCAGTATGCACGACTGTCCGTCCGTCCTGTGATTGCAATTGTACATGGCGGTAGTCAGGAGTTGATACCCGACGTGTTCAAACGCTCGGCGTGACTCAAGATGGGATGAGGTATGATTATTCCAAACGCGGGAGGCGGAAGGCATGTCTATAGGCTCGAGCGGTGCAACGCGACAACGGAAGAGCAGAGCAGCACAGATGTCGGTCAAGACAGGTGAATCCCGCACAGCAACGGTCGATCGCAGACAGCAAGGATCGCAGACGGGGAAGCCTTCCACGACGCTACCAAAGTCAAATTGCGATCCGTGGTAAACTCTGCGAGTCACCCTTGGCCCTGCCGGTTTATGGTTACAGAGCGCCGAAGAAGGCCCCCCTGTCGTATGTAAGAGGCAGAACCCACCGAGCCGGCTTTGGGGCTTTAACGTGCATCGCTGCCAGTCACCAGTCACCGCTAAATCACCACCACTTACCTACCACTTCACTACCACTACTACCACTGCCATCACTCTTCGACACGCCCTCTTCCTCTCGCTCCGACGCGGCGCCAACGATACCTATCCTCCATCACCTACTTTGCCACGCCTGTGTCCTGTGCCTCTCTTCATGTCCACCTCTCTTTCGTGCGGGAAACAAAACGGGTGCTTTGTGCCGCGGCTCGTCCTGGATTGACGCAATAGTCTTGTCTCGGTCAAGCTGAAAGCAGAAAGCCGCTGTTGCGCCTCTGTTCACCCACCACTGCTGCACAGAGGTTTCTCCCTCCACTGCCACCACGCAACACCACCATCGCGTCCTCCTCGACGCCCATTAGCGCAATATGCCTTTCAGGCCCGAACAATCGTTGTTACGGGTCGAGGTACCCTCCCTGCACACGGTTGACACGAGTTCCGTGGAAGCACTCTTTGGCATGGTTAGTCGGCGCATTCATTGTTCGCGCACCCGCTGCACGTGGACTAACATCTCACTTCATTACAGTGGTCACTATTCTCCAAGACCTCACATGCGATGGAAGACGGCAAGCGACTCGAAAATCTTTCATGGAGATTGTGGAATCGAGAAACCTTCTGCTGCGCACCTGAGTCCGACCGACCACTTTCGCGCAGTCTACCTTCTCGACGAAACTTCTTCTCACGCACAGCAGCAGCAAGTGGCGATATGTCGGTACCTGCCCTCTCATCTTCATTGGACTCGGCGGCCTCATCGGACGATGGATACGGAGCTTCTACGTCACATACCGTTACCCCTCGCATCCCGAGAGCGCGGCCAGAACTCAGAAGGCACGAATCTGGCGACAGCACGCGTAGCCGTGGTCGCGAAAAGCACATCACGCCCTCCGACCTCGAACAGATGGTAACCTCCATCAAGGAAACAAGCAGTCTGCCGCCAGATCAGCTGCCTATGCCAACACCAGCGTTGCGTGCTCGCGAGCCGTCTCCAGCCGCCGCTCCCCAGGAGGTGATGAGAATGGACCTTCACAGGGATTCGGCGCGCGAGGAATCGCGCATTACTACGCCACATACCTCCGCGTCGCAGGCCACATTGGTGGAATCGTCGGCATCCACGATTGCTACAGATGACTCGCATGAATCGCACGCTTCGCAACCAGTTGGCTCCCAGGAAAGCTCATCTACCGAGATGAGCGGTCACAGCATCATCCACGGTTTTCTCAAGCCTTCGTCGTATCGATCCCACACCAATCTCGCAAGCACGCAACCGACGCCAATCTTGAAGACATCACCACCAGCGCGACAGCTAGTACCGAAGAAGAATGCCAAGTTCATCCTGGGCTCTGGATCTTCTGGAGAAGACGAAAGCTCGCTGGAGAGCCACATGCTGCGAAGTGTGTTGTCTGAGAGTCTCAAAAAGTCCAACAACAGCTTGAATTTGCTAAGTGCTAAGAGCAAGAAGCAAACTTCTTTCAAGGACGAAATAGCAGTCGCGCGCGCAGCTGCCGCACGGCACAGCCCAGTGTTCGAATCTGACGATGAGGACGATGATGTGTCAGGAAGTGCGATTGAGGAAGAAGATGACGATTCTTCTGATTGGGAAGACTCGGACGATGGTAGCGGGCCTTCGTCTGTCACCGAAAGCAAGGACCTGTTCCAACGAGTGGACTCGCGGCCGAACCTTTCATCACGAAGATCTCTGCTCACTTCAATGATGCACGAGCCGGATCGAGCAAAGGCTATGCAGAACGCCGCAGCAAGATCCCAGCCGGCACTTCGACGCTCCAGAACCAGTACTCCCAACGGTCCGTCAGTCGCCACTTCGCCTACAGACGGCGGCCATCTCCAGCTCCCGGGACAGAAAGCAATTCCCAAGCCCATCATAACAACAACGAACACAACGCAGCCGCTGGCACTGTCGCCGCGCAGCACTCGTAGGCACATGCTCTCGACTGAACTCACAGAATCACTTCGCAAGAATCTGCTGTGGGAGCGCCAGCACAAGAGCACTGGCAACCTTGCAGCCATGCAGCGAAGGCACACGTCGAACGATGTGAAAAACCTCAAGCAACATCCCGAACCTGTTGCGCTATCACAAAAGGATCCCTCGAAGTTTAACAACGATTACTTCCATCAGGGCCTACAAGAATACCACACCAAGGGCTGGTAGATTGAGAAATGTTTAGTATTGCGTTTCAGCGAATGTTTCCGGCTCACAGCGACATGGCGTTGGGACAAAGACGTCCACATGGATGGATCTCGGCGCTCCGACTTTGCTTCAAGGCAGCATCGATTTCATGGAATGGGAACTGAATGGGAATTGAACGGGAAGGTCACTTGAAATTCTTTTAAGATACCAGCATCGGCACTTTCTAGTTTTCAACGGTCAGCAGCACAACGTTTGCTACGATAACAAAGAACTAGTTCAGCAGTCTTGAGCGAGGGCGCTCGGCGCAAACACAGCTTTGTACACTACCACCAACCACGATGTAACATACCTCGTCCGACACGCTGCCATGGTCATTCCGAGTGACTGAGATGGTGTCATTTGACAGCGCGAGGCCTGGTCATAGCAAATAGCGCCAAGTACTTAATGCACATGCAAAAACGTCAGTCTTTGGCAGCTCCATGTTCCCTAGTCTCAACGTCTCGCAATCTGCACGTCAATCGCCTCTCATGCCGTCGTGAATCGCACACGCCGTAGTCTATGCAAGAGATATGCGAGTCTAGGCAGCCACGGTCTGGTCACGACAATCTGACCTTAGCATGTGAACTTGACCGCCATTCACAGACCAATGGAGCATGAAGTACTACTGCTGGGTCTTGGACGCTTGTGCTGAGAGTGCATAGCATTTCTGCAAGGCATCAGCCGAGGCGTCCCCCATAGGTCGGCAGACTCCAATTCTGCTGACGGATTGTTCAACGATAATGAGAAATCTCTCGACATCGTTGTCGTTGTGGTTATTGTACATCTCGTGGCCGTTGTCTCTCCCCTTGACAACGCATAGCCAGAGCTCAACTCTCACATGATGGCGCACACGCGCGCAGATCATACCGTACGTAGTCATCCTTCGACCCCACCTTTCATCCCAACACACACACCTCTGCGGAGCTGCTCTCCGTCTCTGCATCCTCTTGGTCAGCCTCCGTTCTGTCAAAGAAGGGTAGAACTCGGGGTTGTGATTTTCTCACATGCTCCTTCCAAGTGCACTCGCGCTGGCCGGCGGCCCAAGGTGCCCGCAACGGCCGCTAGAAACACTTCCAAATTCTTCGGCGCGCGGTCGCGTTCAGGAAACCGCATCCCGCGGGCACAATAATACAATGGCCGCTCGGCTTCGCCACAGACTTGATATCGGGTCGTCAAACAATGGTTCTTCGTGCTAAGCCCATCGTCGCAAGCTGGTGTCATTCTGCACTCCGGCGCTGGCGTGTCGGATGGTCGGCGAGCTCCGATGAACCCACTCTGCTCTGCGCACCGGCGCCATAATTACACCAAGAACGCGCACGTGTCCCATCCAAAAGACGGCATTGACGGCAAAAAGGCCACGACTCACCCGAGGCCGCGCTCTGCGGTGCTGCTTTCGTCGGAGGCGGCCATCGCAATATCCTCTGATCGAGCGATCTATGGCTTCAAGTTGAAACCTAGAACACGTGTTGGAACGATGTGGTTGTATTTCTCCACAATGATCAACTTGACGGCTTCATGATCGGTTGGTATGCGACGTCACCCATCATGATCCTCAATTCTGCCCACAAGGCATAGTAAGTGTTCGAATCAAGGAAACAACCGAAGCCACAAACACGCGTTTCGACATGGCTGGCGAAACTGACGCATAGCTTGCTGGAGTTTCGCGATCTGGACTATATCATGGCAGGTAGGGGACTATGGTGATACCAGACCTCGCCTTGACTACATCCGGCTTCGTGTTCGCATAATAATATACACCTGCTGTGATCGAATTTGATCGCCTCCCTATTGATGCAGCAAGTCGACAGTGCTCTTGAAGCAGACTGCTTGCAGGTCTCTGCTGCGATTATTGGCATGTGCACTGGTGAAGGCGAAAACGTAAACATGCGGTCAAGATTCTGCTATTGAGACGAGTCAAGAACTGCAGCACAGGCTCGAGTCAGCGATGCTGCGTCCAGGCCTAAGGCGGTCTGCTGTGCTCCGTACTTGGTGGCTGCCCGAAGAACAGCAGCCCAACCTTGAGGTCATCTGAAATTGCGCTGGCAATGCGGAGATGATGTAGCCAGGAAGACCGTTTCGGACGGTGTGCTCGCGAAGTATCGGGTCGGCATCCCGATGTTTTTCGTTGGGTCATCCTGCCTGTCTCATCTGCACCTGCAGCTCCGATCAAGCACCGGCAGTTATTACAACCAAGGCACAGCGCAGCCGAGTGTCGAAGTGTCTTCCCCACCACCTTGAATACGAATCAATCTGCCGTCAGGGCCCCGGATTCCCCAGAGCCAGATCCATGTGATAGGTAAGTAGGTTATACCTTGACACCTTGACACCATGTTTTCAAACAGCGATGAAGCATGAATGACTACGATCTAGTACGATCTACTGATCCGGAGAGCTGCGGTGCGAGAACCATGATCAACTACCCTCTTACCGCATTAGATGCACTCTATCAACAAGGCACAGAGACATTGAGAGGCTCCTGATAGATCATGCAACCACGACTATCGTGCTCATTTCAGCCTTGCGATGCCCGAGATACGTCCACAGGTCCTGCGCTGCTTTCGTACGGATGACTTTCTTTCATGGTACATTCTGTGTACGAGGTCATCGGGTGGTAGTGGCCTCACGATCCTTCAGGCATACCCACGGGTGTTAGGTACCTCATTATCAGGTTGTCATGACGGTTCGAAACCTAGCCAGCGCCCCACCATTGAGTTTTAGACACCAACTCGCGCGTGATCGCGTAAAATGGACAGGGAAACAGTGATACTAGGAAGCCTTGGGGTCCGTCATTTCGCGCGGACCAACATAGACGACACGCCGGTCTGCGAAAGAGTGCACATGACCGCACTTTTGAGCTGTTCCAGTCGCGCGTGTCGCAGGTCAGACGATAGCATTTGTAGCATAGTGGCTCGAGAACTAATAAAACACGCCGGGGACGCCAGTCCGTCGGCAGTTCTGGAACCCTATTCCCACCTCCACAGCCGGAAATGCGTAGCGATTGCTCAATTGCGGGACAACCCCAGACGCGCTTCAGCCATGGCTGCGGGTGTCGTGGAAAGATGGTGGAAGTATTTGCAATGTTCTTCCACCACCAAGCCCGAAAACTATCGACTTACATGTGATCGACCGCTGCTCTTGATGACTGCTCCTGCGATTCCGCGTTTCGATAGACGCCGGTATGCAGCGGAAGCGAGAGTTCGTGTAGTCAAGAACCTGCCCTGCGGCAGAGATGACACTTGTCGCGATCGACCCAGCAAAGTCAAGCGATCACGAGCAATGACTCCGCTGACGGAAATACTTGCGACAAGCCTTATTTCCTCCATGTTGTACTCACTCTCGTGTCAGTCAGTAGTCGTAGTAGTTAGTCTGCCGCTCTGTGTGGCCTTGCCCCGGTGACGAACCACCTCCACAATCAATCTAGTATTACGAACCCACCCGCCCGCTTCCTCCACTTGCGCAGCAGCAGCAGCAGCACCACCCCACAATTTCTGCACTCCGAACGCCCGGCTGCGAGTGGAGCGAGCTTTCTTCACATGTGCTTGCTTCTCCCCCCCCCCCCCCCCGCGTCCGATTCTGACAGCGGATCGGAGGTCCCTTGTGCGCGCGGCGCCCTTCGTGTTCAACCATTTGTTTGTTTTTGGTCCCAACGTTCTTTGCGCGGAGCGCGTTTGCTGCTTGCTTGCCATAGGTCGCCCGCGTATCGTACGTGTCTTGTTGGATGGTGTGAGATGCAGGGCTTGAGTTGACCGCGCGAGGCGGGGTATAGGATTCCCTCTTTCAGGACGTACTCGGATGGCACGATGGTTTCCCTAGGATACACATGACCAATTTGGCTGGAAGCTGTGGCGGTGCAGGATTTTATCCTCGTCTCGAGGCTGTGGGCGTTGTGTGCCTCAGGCTTGAGCACATCGCCGGTAAGTCAAGGCGACTGAGTGGTAATAGCCGTAGCAGCATAAGCAACCTATGACGATGGTCTGGTTTGCTGCCTTCGGGTTGCATATACCTTATAGGGTTGCTTGGGGCAACAAGGCGAACGATATCCTACTGTCCTTTGACTAGATTTAGGGCAGCTCGACTCGATGTCATTGTGCTGACTACCTTATGCCACGAGCATCCTGCCAACGTGCCACAGTACGACTCGGATGGTACAAGAGCCGCCATAGCACTATCAGCATGAGGATAGTAGTTACGTTTGGAAATGTGGTCAACCGATACTCAGTTCTCTCTATACTTTCGCTATGTGCACCGTCTCCCTTTGACCGCGATCACATCTCGAACATAGCACCTTCGTCACAAAAGCGCTTCAGACATTTTCCTTTCTTCTTGGCTTCAAGGCTCATTCACAAGGCGGGCATTGAGCGCATCTTCGATCTCCTTTCTCTCCTTAAGCCGTCGAAGGCATCAGCATCGCAAGCCTCTTGCTCTCCTCACTCGCTCTCCTCGTTGACATTCTCCTCCTCGCCTACTTCAGCCTTGATCGACTGCTCGACTGCCGTCTCGTCACCCAGTCCTTCGTCACTGTCAGGCTCTCCCTTCACATCATCAACAGCACCGTCTTCGTCCGCAGCCTCCTCGAGTTCCTCGTTAGCCTTCTTAGCCTCTTCCTGCCAAGTCGTCAGCAATGTCTCAGACAAAACCTGTCGACTCGAAGCACAGCGCGTCGTATTTTCGCGTCTTGAGTGCACTCCAGGTCTGACTCACGCTGCTTACCGTCTTCGCCTCTTCAGTAGCAACGGCAACCTTCTTGCCACGTGGCGCACGAGCCTTCTTCTCCTGCACCGGCGACTCCTCTGCACCACTGGTCTCCTCCGTAGCGGCGGCAGCAGCAGCAGACTGACGCTTCCTAGCAGCGCTCTTGGGTGTCTTGGTAGGAGTGGCCGGCTCCGTCTCACCACCGACTTGGTCAGCAGGAGCGGCCTTACGCTTTGTGCCGCCGCTCTTGGGCGTCGAAGCTGTGGCACCGTCGCCGTTCGCTTCACTGCCGGCGGCTTTGTTGATCTTCTTCTTTAGGTTGAACCAGGCGACTCGAGCGGATTCTGAGGTTTTGAAGCCGCTGTTCGCGGCGAGCTTCGCGTAGTCGATTACCAGGGGTTCTTTGGTGCTGATCATAGCGCCTGAGAGGACTTCGAGATCGCGGGCGGTGAAAGGGGGTTTGGCCTCGATAGGTTTGTCGCTCATGTTTGCGGTCGTACGTGGTGGTCGAGGTTGTCAATTTATGTATCGGGTATTGAAGTTTTGATACGGCGTGATGGTTCGAGTAGTTGTGGTTGGATGGTTGTGGTCTGGTGGTCTTGAAAAGTCGACGAAGGTCGGGTCAAAGAGCGGGAGATGGATTCGAGTAATTTCTGGAAGTAGCGTTTGTCTGCAAGTGAGGTTAAGAGCATTCACCAAATCTGAAACTCATAAAGACGCATGATCTTCCTGCAGTAATGCGCTGCCGGTTAGTCAGACGGCATGGGATGTCGATGTGACGCTGGGACAATTGGCAGCTGCCAACATCCAGGTGGTACTGTCTTCATCGTGCCTTACTACACAATGGCTACTGCCGAGTCCAGCGAGGGCTCAAGTATGTATCAGAGGAGTGACTGCCGCCAGCATCACGAGCTGTCACAGCACTAGTTGGCTCATTGACCAGGACCATATCATACCACTTCATTTGGTCTGTCGACTAAAGCGACGGTCACGCTCTAGATGAGCTCGTCGGTCTCTTCAGCCTTGACGAAGCCAGCCTCCTCCTGTCCCTCATCCTCCTCAATTTCCTGCTCCTCAGCTGCTGCTGCAGCTTTCTTGCCGCCCTTCTTCTTTGGTGTCGGCTTGGCCTTCTTCACTGGAGACGCGCCCTCCTCACCATCCTCGTCAGCAGCCTTCTTACCGCGCTTGCGAGGCGTCGGCTTGATCTACGAATGTGTGAGTACTTCGAAGATAAATGTCATGCGCAGGCGTGCGTACCTTTGGAGCATCGCCATCCGCGCCATCTGCGCCACCAGCTGCTTGCTCAGCAACAGCAGCGAGCTTCTTCTTGATAGCCGCCCAGGCGTTGGTGCACGACCTCGGATTGTTCATGCCAGCGAGCAGGGCCATCTTCTCGTAGTTGATCTATTCATATTAGACAGATCGGTCCGCGGAGTTGGGGGACCTACCTTTGGCTGTTCGTCGCAGCACTGCCAGGCGAATGCCATCAGCTGCGACTCGCGCTCGGTGAAGGTTGTCATGCTTGTAGATGATAGAGGGATGGCTGCTGGAAGTGGATGCTTTGCTGTTCGTGTGGGTGCAATACAGGTGTAATGCCGGGGCGATGCTGATGCAGTGTCGAACAAATGTTTTGACCCCCTCGGGAATTCAATGTGCCGCAATCTGTCACAAAAACTTCACTTAGATACAGCGCTGGCCACGTCTGTGATTGGACACTTCGAATCGTCGGGTAGGAACTGACTCACCACGTGCACGATCAGCTTCACTTTCTACCATGTGCAATGCATCGGCGAGCATGGGCTGAGCATCTACGAAGCATTGTGACGGTATCACGTCGCGACGCTCGTCCCTACTGATTGCGAAGGGACGTGATCTCGCCTGCAGAGAGATTCAGCAAGGAACCTGAACATTGCTGTGCTTACTCAAACAGCATCTATATCCTGTACACAACGACACAGAGGCGGTTCAGTCGTCCCACTCCTCGTTCAGCTCATCAATAAGCCTATTCTCCGCATCACTACTGTCTCCTCGTCCCCGTCCTCGCCCATATCCCCCGCCGATGCCGCCATTGACTCGACTATAACCTCGTCTTGACGGCATGAAGCGCGCACAAGATGAAGTCAAGATGACCACGAGATCCTGCAGCATGTCAGCGCCGCACTAGAAGCGTCTCCGGCGTCGACAACAGCATACCCTAAAGAACCCAAATATGCCTGCCCACAGCGCGTAATTCGGTATCTGCTGCCAACCTCGCTGGTTCAAGACCGCTCTGTTGTACACGCAGCCTCCAACGAAGTACACGGCGATAGCGATGACTGCGATTACGCCAAACACGCCGCTGGGGTTCAGGTTGCCTCCACTCGTTGTGTTCGCTGTCGCGCAAGCGCTGGGGGATCGTCCCTCGAAGAAATAGGTGCATTCGTCCAGCGTTCCGACGAAGCTCAGGGCAAACGGCGGTGCTAGTGGGTCCTTGTCGCAAAGCATGCTGATGATGGTACTTTTCTTCCTGTCGCCCGAAGAAAGCTTCTTCGGTTTCTTGTCGTCGTCATCATCGTCGCGATCCTTCTTCTTATCATCCTTGTCTTTGCGCTTCTTGTTCCCTGCGCGTACAATCTCTCGCACTTGTAGATCGTCTTCCAGGTTAGCGCGCTTGCTAGACACCGAGTCGCATGGAGAGCCATCGGTGTAGTTCAGCACGAGCTTCCGCCCTCTCATGACCAGTTCCGAGTTCTGCTGCCTGTTTACTGTCAGCTCGTCTTTCTGTCCAATGTCCCTTCGCGCACTGACCCAAGCGAATACGTCTTGCCATCGTGCTTGTAGTATGCCGATACGTTCTGCCACCTGGTTTTCTCGATTCCCACTACGTCTTCCACAGACTCAATGACAGGCCCACAGACATTGAGCGTAAAGTTATAGCCAAGCTCGTGCCCCGTCGCATTCCAACTATGGTCACGAGGATGTTTCGCTTTACTCTCCTTGGGATCGAGCAGATGCAACGGCGTCAGGTCGAAAAAGTTGTTGGTGGTCGGCGAGACTATTGTACAAGGTTTGGGAGGCTCTTTCTTATCTTTCGATGCGGCGGCGGAAGCAGGCGATGTCAGAGACAAGTATACCGCTAAGGAGTAGTATAGGAGCTTCATTGTTACAACGCTGTGCTGCCTCTATCGGTTTGTAGGAGTGATCCGTCTGCGATTGTCCAGCATCTGAGACGCAGATATACAGTCGTGTAAGTGATTGCATTCTCGTACGGACAGATGTTGCTTGTCGCTTTAAAAGTCGAAACCTTGTCTGCGCCATGCTCTGAGATCCACAGGGCCACAGTGCATCCGGAACCTCGGAGGCAAGCACACTTCCATGTACACCACTTTCCAAAATTGTTACCCTCAATATCTCGCTTTGAGGTCTCGTTCGCCTGGTGTCGTAAGCACACGATGAAGCAGGAGATAAAGCGCATAATGTTTGTTGAGGTGATGATTAAACAAGCTAAAGCAGTGCACTGTAGCATTCGCAACGACACCTTCGCTCTAGCAATTACAGGGAAGATCACTGGCGCACCAAGAGCACTACTTCGATTCGCCCATCCTCATTTCTACCAATAGCTCGTTGACGCTTTTCTCATAAATAGCCTTGGGCTCTCCATCAGGTAGCCGCTGAATGACAGGCTGACCGCGCTTCTCCAAGGCCTTCTCATCCTTGTTCAACTTGATCACAGCCTAGCGAAGACGCAGGCTTCCGTTCTACCTGACCACCGTCCGCGTTTCTCGTGCCTGACATTGCCCTGGAATGAAAGAGTATCAGCCATTCGGAAGCATAGCGTGCCACCTTAAGCATGGTCTCTTGCTCCAGCATGCGCACTAGCTCCGGACTCTAAGGCTCGAGGAAGGCAAGAAGTTTGATCTCATACCAGCCATCAAATCTGAAGCTTCGGCCTCGCTGACTTGCGGCTGTTTGCTTGAAGACCGCGACTGGCTGTGGATCTGCTGCGTAGTCACCATGTGAGTATCTGTAGTGGCTGGATATGTTGACTTTTCATGCACATGTGACGGTGTTGGCTTCGAGGTGTCGCTTGTAAAAGCTGCTGGCAGGAGCTCCAGGCTGGATTTGGTGAAGATGATGCCTTCGGCATCCTGCCGCAGAGATCCGTCAGCCTTGACACACCAATGACATGGTTGCTGTAGGCAATGATGGACGTTGCGATGCCTCGAACATTATGGACCAGCCGACGCGTAATGGGTATATGGCCGCACATCGCCATCTGCTCAACCATTTCGGATTGGCATGGCGGAAGAGAATCAAGTTAGACCACTTCCCAGATGTCGTGGCCGAGTTATGAAGCGTATGGCTTTTCCTGCCAGGCCCAGAACGACCATCCGTCTCAGTCGACGGCCAGAAGTAGTTTTCGATCTTGTCCAGCGTGGCCAGATCTTAGTCTAGGGATATGCTTTCTACATTTGTGTCGGCAGTCTCACTCTGCTTGCGACGAGCAGGCGTTATGTACTTGCTCATTGTAGCATAGCAGAGTCTGGCACTCACAGCATCCACTAAGTCGCCTGCATCTCGAAGATATATCTGAAAACTCGCTCAGGCAGTAATCGCGCTAAGACACGAGCTCACGCAAGGTTGATCTGGTTCAAAAGTCCTGGCATGACCTACATTTATGGCATCCAGCTCTCCATTCACCTCACCAGGCATGACGTCGTTTGCATGTCTACTCCTCTGATACCTAGGCAGGTACCGAGACCACATAGATAGCACAAGCTTTCTCGTCAAAGCCTTGAAGCAAGTTTCAATACACTCCAAAATGGAAGAACTCAAAGAATTGAAAGACTACCTCAAAGCCAGCAACTCAGACGGAATTCACATCCTCGAGGCAACCACGACATGGTGTTCCCAATGTAAAGCCATTCAACCATTTGTCAATAAACTAATGGCCAAACATCCCGATGCAAAATTCTATTACTACGATACTGATACCGCGCTTGGTCAGTATGCTCCTCCCTAACACCAAGGGAGCCTCAAACACCCAGGAATATGTTTTTGACGATGGTGGTAGATATCGCCCATGAACTCGGGGCAAACCAGATGCCGACGTTTCATATCTTCAAGGATGGTGATATGATGCAGAGTATTACGGGAGCGAAGGCGCAGGCGCTGGAGAAGGCCATCGGTGCGAATTATGATGGAAAGGTTGAGGATGCGCCTGCGGAGTAGAGCAGTGGTGTTGGTACTTTGAAGCAGGACGGCAGACTGTGAGAGCGTTGGGAAGATTTTCTTTGAACGGAGCTGCTGTGATATGGTAGAAGCAGTATGACAGTCGTGTGACCTGTGGCTGCGCATATCGAGGGTGATCCTTCTGTGTTGCCATGAATAAAGGTTTCGCTCAGCCCTAAGGTCGCATATAGGAATGGATCTCGGGAATTTGATCGTACTCATAGCTCCCACGACGAATGCGCGGCGCACTCTCCTGGATGTCTCGTTCGACGATCGAGCGGCATAACCCTTTTCGTAGCGTGATGGGTATCCGCTCTGCAGCATCTTCGTTAGAATCTACGCTCATTCACTTCCGATTCAACCATCAACGCCTGAGCTCCTCGCTGGAAAATCATGACATTCTTGGCAGAATCTTATTCGTCAATGTCCATCTCTTCAACACCGCCACCTCTGACCAGCCGCTGTTTTCTCTTCTGTTTCAGCTTCTCCTTGCTAGGCTGCAGTCTCTCTTGTTCTTCCAGATCCAGTTCCTCCTCCTCCATCTCAACTTCCTCCTTTTGAGCCGGCACCTCTTGCAGCGCTTCCTCGACTTGATCTCTGTACTGTGGTGGCAGAAGATGCTGGTTCTCTGCAACCAATTTCCTGTCCGCTTCAAGCTGTGCGGCCTTATTACCCTTCATGCGATTCTTGTAGAACTGCCTCTCTCTCCTCGCGCGGATCTCAGCTACCCTTTGCATAGCTTGCAGAGTCGTGGCGACCAGATCGCGGTTGTACCGGACTGGTACGTTGCGACGTTGTGCGAAGGTGAGGGTAGAGTCGACAGTCATTTCTTTGCCGTGCGCTCGGCGGAAAGATTTGGTCCATGCCAGCTTGCGAGGGTTTCGCTTCATTTTGAACTAAATGAGAAGTCAGGATTTGGGGAGTCATTGTGGTAGAAGTATGTGTGCTACTGCGTACATTTTTGTGGCATTTTGATTTGCAGAATTTGAAGACTTTTGCATCGTTGCGCACAAAAGTTATGCCTTTCGAAGGATAGCACGGCGACGAGCAAAAGTAGCACGTCTCGATCCTCATCGTGGCGGAGGTAGTCTGTGTTGTCGTGGGTGAAACGCTTCTGGTGGAGAGAAATCTCCAAAGTGGCCGAACTTTTGGCAGGGTCAGATCGGAATTCGGCTCGGAGAACTGCCCTCGGCCTGCCGTTCGAACATCTTCCAACAACCATTACTCCCGCGGCGACTCGTTTCTCAAATCATTGCCGGAGCACAACACAACCGTACGAAGCACTTCGACAGCCCAGATATCCTCTTGGCCTGCAACTTCTCTCCAACAATGGCGACAGTACTTGCGATCGGCGCAGGGGTCGCCGCCGCAGCTTTCTTCGTATGCGGAACATTTTCAACAGCACGATCGATGGCAACTCACTAATCGGCATTAGGGTCGCGCGGGCCTGGTCGCACTTCGAAGATCAAGAGGAGGAGTCAGTTCGATAGGCAAGGCATACTACAAAGGCGGATTCGAGAAAGCCATGACACGCAAAGAGGCAGCTTTGATACTCGAGACATCGTGAGTTTGGGCTAGAGCACACATTCTGTTCTATATACTGATAGTCAAGCAGAGAAAATGGTGCGACCAAAGAGATCTTACGCAAGAAGCACAGGCAGATGATGCTCTTAAACCATCCCGATCGGGGAGGGAGTCCGTACCTCGCGACAAAGATCAACGAGGCCAAAGAGCTATTGGAGAAAGGATCACGATAATGTTGTATTGGGTGGTCAGAAGTCGATGTTAGCGTGGCGTTGGTGGGCATAGCATTGCATTTGCATTGGGCGATATTACGATACTCAGCTCTGTACCACTGTTCTGCACAGAAGAATATACCTTCGGCTTCATAAAGCGTGTAAGCTCGATCACTTTACAACCTGGCGATACCGAATGTCCTACTACGAGTGCCATCCCGGTCAGAGTAGCAAGAAAGCGCCGAGAGCAGCATTTGGGCAGCTCATATGTGCTAGCTTGCAGAAGCGACGGCCGACTCATTCGTCAACGCATTAGCCAACTGCTGACTGACTAGTCCTTCTTCGACGACTTCTGGTAACGCCTCCAGCATCTCCACAGCAGACCTACGAACTTGTTCGCCAACCTCGTACATGAGCATAGACATCGCCTTTGCCAGGTCCCACCTTCGCTGTGCCTCTTCGCCTACCTCCTCGTCGCCACTGACTTTCGCATGAGAGACTGCGCCCTTGTAGTAGGTCTGAGCGTTCTGTACGAGTGTCGGTGCGGCTTTTCTCACACCGTCCGAGATGTCGGTCTTGGGAACGTTCGCTATGCGG
Organism: Passalora sequoiae; assembly: GCA_013248845.1. NCBI lineage: Eukaryota > Fungi > Ascomycota > Dothideomycetes > Mycosphaerellales > Mycosphaerellaceae > Passalora > Passalora sequoiae. The sequence continues at coordinate 136,669 of WSQC01000023.1, forward strand.
TGCCGTAATAGTTCGAGGTCTCCTTTGGTCTTGTAGATATCTGCCTTCTTCTCTTGTGCTTCCTCTCCACTCAACTTAGATGCTTTGGAGTACAGATCTTGAGACAGACTGAGCTGCTTCCAGCACAGGCTTGCCGGAAGATCTGAAGACTCGTCGAACCGATCAATAGTGGACAAGACCAGTTCAGTCCGTGCTTCAGCCTCTGAGCACAGAGCGGCTACATCGTCGTCTTTGCCCGGGATGTCGAAAGTCTCGAGTTTCTCCAGATACACATGCAATTCAACCAACTGTGCCTCAAATTGAGCATTGGCGTATGCTGCCACGAAGATTGCTCGATCAAGTGCCACAGAGAAGCGGCCTTTGTCCTGTGCATCTGCTGGTAACAGACGAATGTACCCAGGCGCTTTTAATTCCGTCAAATTTTGTGCCATCTCGCCTAAGTTCTGCAGGCCGCTCTGATCGGCGAGTGGCACCAAGGTAGTGAGAGCTGAAAGAGAAGCATGGACAGTATCAAGCAAATCGTTCGCAGTCACTGGACTTTCTACAATCGCAGACTGTTCCTCCGCCATATCAATGTCTTCGCTCGGCGCTGGCGTTCCGATCGGGCTTGGTTCAAGCGGCACACCACCATTCTCCGTGTCTGGGAAGTCCAGTCGATGCTGCTCGAACATCATCTCTTGCCGCGAAAGACAAGAAGAGAGAAGTTCCAGGGCCTCTTGCAGCAGCGGCACTGCGTCATCCTCTCGATCATCCTCGGACAGCTGCTCACTGAGCGAGGTCAAGATTTGCGCAGTATTGAAGAGGATATCCGAATTGTCTTCTTTGAGCCTGAGCGCATATCTATGTGACTGCAAAGTCTGCTGTAGCCAATCGATGAGAGGTAGCCCGATGTGACCAACCAGATTCGGTTGCTGCGATATTTCTAGCTGGAGACGTGCTTTGTTATAGGCGAGGTCGAAACTACTTGGATGCTTCTGCAATCCTCGATCATAGAGATCAAGAGCTCTGACAAAGGCTCGAGCAGATTTTTGCGGATCTCCTACACGGTGTTTCCCACCAGCACTTTCTTCGAAATCTGCAGCTTCTTGGAAGTCGTCCAACGACTCAAGCGCCACAGCTTTTTGGGGCTTCTTCTTCGGCGGCGGTCTGAAGAACTGCTTGGGCTTTCCAGCTGCCATCGTGCTCACAGGTTAGACACCTGGATGGTATGCTCTCTTCGGCTACCGAAAATCGTTTAGCAGGTTGGCAGGGTAGAGCTGCACAATTTGAGTACTTACCTAGGGTAGACGTTGACTGATCCTTTCGGTTCAACGTCGTGAGTTTCCTTCACGGGCCGAACAGTTCCGCTGGATGAGCAAGTGATCAGCAATACCTACATGTATCGTATCAGACTATCGAGCTGGTCTCTTTGTCCACGGCACTCACATCGTCGGCTCGAGTAAGCAAGATGCGTCAAGTTCCATGCGATGGTGCGCAGTCCCTAGGCCTTCTGCGGATAAGCTAATACCAATTGAATTGGCGGGGCTCTATACACAAGGCAGCTGTCGGCAAATTATTACATACTCGAAGATTCCTTGAGATAAGTGACGTCCATCTGCGAAGCTAGTACATCGTGCGACACCAGCCAAAAAGTGCCGCGATATACGCCATTGCTACGTTGTCAATCCAGCTCCTCCTCCTTCTGCTCTTACTCTTCCTTGCTGGCAGCCAGAAGCATACCGCAATCATGGGCAGACCACCGAACCTCTACTCCTTCCAAGACATCGACAAGGACCTCGCGCCGAACCTGCGCAAGTACGTGCTAGATCAGCAAAAAGAGGCATTGGATCGTCATGGCGTCTTCCGGATCGCCGTCTCCGGCGGCTCACTGCCCAAAACTCTCGCAAAAGCCTTGCTCGCACAATCCAATGGCAGCAAAGCCGACACGCCCGACTTCAGCAAGTGGGAAATCTTCTACGCCGACGAACGATGCGTCCCTCTCGACCACGAAGACTCCAACCACAAGCTCGTCAAAGGAGATCTCCTAGACCACATCCCCCAAGAGCTAGGCCAGCCGAAAGTATTTCCAATCGACACCGAGAACCTCGATAATGCGCAGGAAGTGGCGGAGAAGTACCAACAACAGCTCATGGACATTTTTGCGGCGCGAGACTCGGTACGACTTCCTCTCTTCGATCTGATTCTCCTGGGCTGCGGGCCGGACGGTCACACGTGCTCGCTGTTCCCCGACCATCCCTTGCTCAGAGAGACCGACGGCTGGGTCCTATCGATCGAAGACTCGCCCAAGCCACCGCCCAAACGCATAACTCTCAGCCTGCCGGTCGTGCTTCACGGCGCAAAGATAGGCTTCGTGGCGACCGGTGGAGGAAAGAAGGACATTTTGAAGAAAATATTCGAGACAGAAGAAGGGAGGAACCTTCCCAGCGGTTTGGTCAACGAGGGCGCGGGCGAGAAGGTCAGCTGGTTCTGCGATGCGGCTGCCACGGAAGGTGTGAACTTTCCACGACGTGGTAGTCTGATGTAGGAAGGCGCGAAGACAAAGTACACAGATAGAGATTGAGCACAGTCGACGATGTACTTCGTGGCGCAAGCAGAATTGATGAATGAATGAGACGGCCGGCACATATGCATCTCTCTCTATGGGACCACCATGTCGCGACACTTATGTGAAAAGCTAACAAAGGCTGTAAGTTCAATACTCAAACAGGGTCTAGCAGATTTTCCCTCGGTTGTATGTAAATGCGGCATACCCAAGCCAAATACCTGCATCCAAAGCCACTCCTCGTTACACCGGCCGTGATGCCAGAGTCCGCCCCAGGACTGCTATGCAAGCTCCAAGTCCCTTCAACCAAAAAGTATACCCGTTCTCAAAGCTTCATGCCCAGCACTTTGTGCACTCTCAATGCCTGCCTGATGCTCAGGTCCAACATAATCTCCTCACTACCTCCCGGAATAGCGTACGCACGAACGTCTCTGTATAGTCTTTCGACCTTGGCACCTTGGCCGCCTCTACTGTAGCTGAGACCACCAAAGATTTGTGAGGCTTCACGTGCGCAAAACTCGAATGTCGTGGTCGACTGTGCCTTGAGGCCGGCAATGGCGCCACCGAGCTTGAGCATAGCTTCCGTTTCGTTCATCTTCTGAGCTTGGTAAATGAGCGACTCCATCCAGGCATAGGACGCCTCGATCTGTCTCGCCATATGTGCCAGCTTCAACCGGATGACTGGGTGCTCGATAAGCTTCTGGCCAAATGTCCGTCGCTTGTGAGCATACTTCATGCTCTCCTCGTAGCAGACACGGCTGAATCGAATGCACTGGATGATTATACCGATTCGCTCGTGGTTGAAATTGGTCATGATGACCTTGAAACCTTGGTTCTCCTTACCGATCAAGTTCTCCACTGGGACCTTGACGTCTTCGAAGGTCACGTATGTGGTACCGGAGCTCCATACACCCTGGCAGTCCATACGACGGGTGCTGACGCCCTCGAAGTCCCTCTCAATGAGGAGGCATGAGACACCGCCCATTCCTTCGCCACCTGTTCGCACGGCCGTGGTGAAGTAGTCGCACCAGATGCCGTTGGTGATCCACTTCTTCTCGCCGTTGACTATGTAGTGCTTGCCATCCTCGCTGAGCTTAGCTTCGCAAGTCAGGTTGGCGACGTCTGAGCCAGCGTCTGGTTCCGTGATGGCGAGACAGATGCGCTTGTCGCCGGCCAAGATACCTGGGAGAATGCGGTCCTTCAGTGCTTTCTTGCCGTGTTTGACGAGAGGTGGAGCACCGATTCCAAAGCCACCAATGACATTCCACACGAAACCACCAGATCCACATCGAGAGAGCTCGTCGGTCACCAGCATTTCATGGAAGAGATCCCACTTCTCCGGAGGGACTGATTTGATCGTGTTCTTTGTGTACTCCTTGGGCCAATGGTGGAGACCCATCAGACCAGCGAGGTATCCGCGCTCACCCATTTGCTTGTAGATACTGTCGGGCACCTTCTTGGCCTCATCCCATTCGGTCACGTTTGGCATAATCTCATCCTCTACCCACTGCCGGATTTCGGCACGAAGATCTGCGTGTGTCTGGTTGAAGTATGGTGTGTGGTAGCTTTGGTACCAAGATGGATCTGCATATGGGACCATGTCACCAAATTGGTCCATGGCCTCTACCTCCTCCTCAGCAGCTGGTCCTGGGACTGCATTGACAGTTCCGGAATCTGGCTCCGGGACAACGACCTCTTTCTTTTCGGCTGGGGGTGGCGTCGCTGGTGGTGTCGGTGCTTGTGCTGGCTTTGGCTTGCTGTCTAATGAGCCAACCTGAAGCTGCTTTTGATACTTCTTGAGGATGCTCTCGTTGTGGTACTTCCAGAACTGCTTGCTGGCATCTTTGCCTGCAACTCTTTGCAAGACTATGATCCCGTCAGCGATCTACTCGTAATCGTTGCTAGCGACCATGGCGATGATGTGATGGTACATACTCTTCTTGCCGCCTGGGTGCTCGTCTTGGAACTTGGTCAGGTCGTAGACATCGTGGTCGACGATGATGTAAAGATCATCTGGCTTCTTGTGCGCAGCCACATCAGCCGCAGAGAAGGTCTGAGACATGCTGGAAGAGGAGAGTGTGTGATCAATACCGCAGATGGAGCAACAATGGTTTAGAGAGGGATGAATGCACACAAGGAGACGATGTGTGGGGATTCGCGAAGTGCAAAGATGTAAGAAAGCAGCAAACAGAGACCGATGAAAAGAGAGGAAGTCTTACAAGGGCACATGCGCACAAGCCTGACATGTGAAAGTCACAGCTCAAACCGAAGATGCTTGGTGACGGAAACCGCAATCAGCCGTGCCTTCCTCGTGATCGTGGTGGAGTAAAGCTTACGAAGTCACGCGCAGCGATTGGACGCCGAGATCTGAATAGCATGCAGCCGAGGCATCTCACAGACCAACAAGCTCGTGCATCGCTCGTGTCGACCGAACTCACGGCGATGATGCACTTTCCTCGAAATGGATTGTCGAGCGACGACGAAGCGACGACGAGCCTCCAGAGCCGGCGTCGAATTGGAACCTCGGAGCTGAAGAACATCATCGTGTAATAGACATTGTAATGTCTTAGATCCATGTACTCTTTCCATGTTTCTGCAACGTTGTTGGTGTCACGCGACGCGTTTGGCTTTCGCGACCGCCGTCATCTTGGTCTACGGTAGGGCCGTTTGCACATATATGACTTCGATATCAATATAGGGTGCGCCAGTCTCAGGTAACCCTCTCGCACAAATGCGAATGTTTGACACCACGGAAAGGAAAACACACGGAGTACAAGATTGCAAAGAACAAGACCAGCGCACTTACCCTGACATTCGCCATTGCCAAGTGCATCGCTCACCGTTACAATGTCTATGTCGATACTCACACGCCCTTCTTATGAGATGAGGGACGAGCTCAAGAAAGAGAAAAGATATCATCAGTAGCAAGGACGACCGGCCCTTCATCAGCGACCACGGTAAGAAGGCTTCTACGCCTCTCTGCGTTACGTCAGTTTCTCCTCCGCAAACCTTCCAGTACCAGCAGCGAGCTCATTTGATGAATCCAATGTTTCCCTGATATGCCCAGGTGTCTACCAAGCACCAAATACCTTCGAATCTACCTATTCGAAATCCTACGAACCAGAAACGCACAAAAATCCACCAAACAAGCCAAAAACTCCTCCTAGTAGCAGTAGATAACAGCAGCATCACATATCCAGCACCACCATGCCCCACGAACAGAATCCAGTCATCTACGCCGCAAGCAACGACCTCCAAACATCAGGCGGCCAAACCGAAGGCATGATCCGCCAAAACGGTAAGGCATTCCACGCACTGCCGCAGCGGAGAAGAGAGTCAGCATGAAACCAACACACCACATCTCAACACAGCCATCGTCGACGTCTGCGACTCCATCTGCGCCTCCCGCATGATCGCCAAACCGCACACAGCCTCAGCAGTGCACCACCACGGCTCCGAAGACACCATCGTATTCGCCGTACGTACACAATCAACCTCCCAGACAAAAGCTTTTGTGGTTTCTACTACTAATGGACTGCGTGCACCAGTTCTCCGGCCACGGCACAATCGTCAGCGACAACGGCAAAAAGCGCCAAACCCTATCACCAGGCGACTACGCCCTGATTCCCGCCTACGCAGAGCATCAAGAAGTCAACGATTCGGACGAGGATGTAGTGTGGTGTATTGTGAGGTCTGGTAAGGCGCCTATCGTGGTGAACTTGCCGGAGGGGTGGGGTACTAGTTAGTCGAGAATGCAAGCGAGGGCGGCAAAGTGATTGATTGATTGATCGATCAGGTATGTGTCGAGCAACGGAAGGAAGAGAATTCGAACGAGAAGATGAAAATAGTGCAATCGGTCGTTGATGTCTCAAATCGTATTCATCTTCGTAGACGTTCATATCCATGCATACATAAGGAAACTCCATGTTGTCCAGTAATTCGTTCGCCAGTCTACCTGTACCATTTTGGCTGGGTATCATAGTTCTCATGCAACACCTATAAAACATCCCATTCGTTACCAGGGGTGATGAAAAAGGAACGCTTTTCCGCGCCGAACATTCACAGTCGCCGCGACTTTTTCCGCTCAGGCAGGATCACAGACATCTGCAACCCATTCATAGCTCTCCTGATTTCCGGCGAAGCAGAAATCGGAGGATGCTGGGCTGGAGGTCGATGAGTGTCCGTGCCCCAATACGTCTTCATAGATATGCTTGGCGAAGCTGGCTGAGACAGAAACGCCAACATTCTCCGATCCTGTTCCGTGCTCGTTGGTAGATCCGAGAGCTCCGTATCGTAGCCATCTTCGTCGGTATCCTTCTCGTCGTAAGAAGTGATTGGTGAGGATCGGCCTGATGTGAGTTCGTCAGAAGATGATAGTCCGTGTTGTTCCGCGAGAGGAGGCTGACCTAAGGTGGTGAATGTAGGTGGGAGCGTCGGCCTTTCTATCATGGAGTGGATCGAGCGGTGGGCGGACTCGCGTCCGCGTGGCAGTCGTGGTATGATGTTCAAGCCTCCTGGACCTCCACTCTTGCGCCTGACGCGAGACATGCCCCGTTCTGATCGTGTCGTTGATGGCGCACGTCTAAGTTGCATCCCAAGCGGTGAGACTCCGACTTGTATAGCTTGGATGTGCCTGATGCCGTTGTCGAGCGCGATTTCGATCGCAACGGAATTGTGAATGCGATCAAGTTTAGGCCAAGTGGCTTGTTCACCCTTCTTGGTCGCCTTCATCATGAACTCGCGGTCTGGATTAGCCAGAATCTTGAGCCAAGGGACCCAAGAAATGTCAGGCAGAATCGTGACATCTCCATCGTACTTTTGACTCAGTACAGCGTGCGCCATCTTGACAGGAAAGGCATCCCAGCCCCTGTCCATGACGTTGTCGAGCATGTATATCAAATTTGCTTGCGAAACTGTCAGGCCTCTGCGAAGGAAGCTTGGCTCTTTTCCCTCCTTAGGCATGAAAGCGGCTACGTGAGGGTTGACTTGTGAGGCAATAAAGTTGTTGACGTTGAAAAGACGTTCCAATGTCTGAGCGGGGAGATCTCCTTCGATCGACCCGTCTATCCACTTGTGGTCGCTATGTCCCCATGCTTCGATCTCTCCTGTCTCTGCATTCTTGGCTCGTAAGCCAGGAGGCTCGAAAACCATGGGCAGTGAACAGGAAGAGGCCACGGCTGACCAGATGATGACATTCGGTGCTGTCACGTAGTTCAACAATCTCGGGAGATTGTGTTTATCGCGACATGAAACATGTATGTTCAGAACCATGCCAGTCAAATTGTATGCCTCCTTGAATGTGATGTTGCCCAGCAGAGTCCTCATGACCCGGCACAGGTTACTGATGTCGAAAGCAGGATCTCCTTTGAGGATGTTGATAGCCATGCCTGGCACACCTTGCCACTCTTCGGGACCTTGAAACACACCGAGATCACCGCCGCACAGTTCATCCAGTTTTGCCGGTATGGCGCTGGTCTTATGCGTACAGAGAACTGACCCAACAATGCTACCAGCAGAAGATCCGCAGACAACACGTGGCAGCAGCCCTTCCTGCAGCAAGCATTTCACAACACCTATATGGCACATACCCAGCGTCCCACCTCCGGACAGCATGAGTGCTGTGCTGCCAAATGATTGACGTGCTGCTTTCATGGTATCGAGGTAGCGATTCAGGGTAGGTGCATCTGCCAAGTCGCAGTACTTGGAGATCCTCTCAATCGTATATTTGACCACTTCGGTATACTCTTCGATCAAATGTTTGGTGCCCACCCAGGAGTGTTGATAGAGGCGAACGCTACACATACCGCCGAGATCTCTCTTCAACGCGGTGCGAATGTGGGATAGCATTTCCTCTATGTCTCCACGGTGATTAGCTTGCTTCAGTCGATCTAGACGCTTGCGTATCAAGTCCATGTTACAGTCCTCGGAGTCTTCCTCGAATTTCCAGTAATGATTGCCCTCCAGTATGTCCAGCTTGTCTGCGGCTTTCCTCCATGATTTTGCGTTTTCCGCAGCTTGCATACGAAATTGCTCGATGTGCTTGGCCTCTTCCGCCAGATCTTTACCGCCGTCCCACTGTCGCCTTATACTGTATGCACTCTCCAGGAGGTCGTTCGCCAGCTGCAGTGGACCTACGAGTGTGCTGGTCTGTTGCGGTGGGCGACATGATGACGCTCTCGCTATCTTCGTCCTACCAGTCGATGCTCCATCCTGCTCAGTGTCATGTTGCTGACCTCCACATCTTTTCAATATTCGAGGTCTGGCTAACAGCTCCATCAAACCCAGCCATTCGTGGTGTAGTGATGTTTTTCCCGATCAATATGCCTGATGAACGCATAGGTGGCCCGTCAGTTGCCGTGTGATTCGCCAAAAAGGTTTTGGACGGACGTAGATAAGGGATGTCGATGTGTTCATGGCAGGGGAAGACGAACGAGTACTTGTCTGTATTATGGTGGCTGCTGACCGCTAATGATGGAGCAAAGCGGTCGGTCTTGTGACGGACTCCACAGGATACCATCACCATTGCGCGCGCTAGAACTAGTATGACCATTCCAGGACGACACCACCTCCGCGGCTTCGCAGCAATAACTGCCGACCCAAGAGGAATAGAGTTTGTGCTCCTGCCTTTCCCCCCCTTCGACTTCCTGTTACGCTCCGGAAACAACCACACCGGACTATCCTCAAGGGATGCTACACAGAAAGCCTCTTCGACATGTGAAAGCTCCGTGAACGTATGTAATCTACACTATTACACGTACTTCGCATGGGTGCGGACTAACGGCGGGCACCCCATGGGGAATGTCTACACACCTTTCAATCCCAGTCCATCACTCCAGGCCCAGTCCAGCTCGCACACGACCACTGGAATGACGATGGCTGCTTCACATGCACTAAAACATTTCAGCAGGTGCAGGTACTCTCCCGTGCTTCTTCATTGGCTGCATCTCTACTTCTTCCACACATGCTGTACGCAGTCCAGTGACACGCGAAAGCGTGGGGCCTGCAGCTGCAGATCTACGATTTGAAGATCGTGGTAGGGGACGTCCCTACCGCAAGGACTCTAGCTACATATTCTATAGCGGCTGACCAAAGCGCCCGTCAGACGACGAGTAGCACGCGATGACCTCGATGCAGCAATGATGGTGTAGTATACTCGGGTCATCCTCAGGGCTGACTCTCAGGCGCACACTTCAGACGACACATCATGGGGATGCGGTCTGGCGCGCCGACATACATATGCTGACAGGCCTCCGATCCCTGTGTCGATGCGGCAACTTCGCCTATGTGCAGTCACATTACATTGCCGGAAATTGAGTTCCCGAGTGGACGCCAGCTGGTACACCTCACGTGAGACTCAGGACAAAGTTTTCAGACGATCAGTGACCGCAGGCATTTTCTTCACCCACGGCACAGTGGGCACTGGACTTGGAGATCTGTGAACCATTCTTGGAGAATGGCTCGAGCGAACATGTCATCATTCATTACAGTCATAGCCAAGCACGTAGGCAAATGCTCAGTGTCCCACATCAAATACGCCTTCGAGGCTTATCATTTCAATTCGACTCCAACTCATTTCCCTTGGCCTGCACAACGAGCAGGCTGCATCGGATTCCACTCGCAGCAAACGTGCCCGCAGCAGCACCAAGACAGTCTGATGCAGTTCCAGCTTTCTTGAAACGATCCACATGTCTCCCAACTACGACAATGTCACCACCATTTCTCGGGTTCTGCGCTACCTCCTCTTGCGCCATTGCTAACGCATCTTTCAGAGGATTCTCGCTATGCACAGAGTCAAAAACTACACGGGAAACAAGTTCGCTGGGTATCGACTTTTGTATGCTGGCAAAGAACGCAGCGTAGTCGCCCGTAGACGCTCGACTTGATTGTGTCGACGTGGCGACATTATGAGCTTGCTTGCCGTCTTCATATGCGACGCCCTTGGTTGTAATGACTTCTGTCGCAGCCTGAGTGATGGCATCTGGCGACTCAAAATGGACGATCGTTGCCGTGACAATTGGGTTCTCTGCCAGCTGCAGCACCAGCCGCAACGCTATCCGGTCGTCGGGACCGGCGCCAAAGAATGGCATGAAGATGTGATGGCTGCGATCCACGTTCAGCAGCGTAGTGGTCTGGTCTCGCTGACTTCGCAGGCTTAATGCACTCATAGTCCGCTCCAGTGCGTGTGTTCGTGTCCGCAACGAACCAGAAAAGCCTTGATTGATGAACACTGCAGTATTCGACTGCGCCGAGTCTAGAGCTTTGCACACGAACGTGCTGTATTGATCGCTGGCAAGTTTGTTCTTGACGTTGTCGTTTGATATGGTCTGCTTCTCACTCAAGGTGCCGGTTTCGCTCCACGGGATAAGAAGCAGGTCCGAGGACTCTTCTGCGGCTTTAATCGTGAGCGTGTCTACGAAACTGGACTCCGGGATGACTGCGACTTCGCCAGATACAGCAAGGTTGAACAATTGGCCTAGGACTCGGAAAGCATTGAGGATGGGATCGAACGCTGAGTACTCGTCAATCTCGGAAACCTGCATCACGGCAGAGCCACGCTCAGTCAGTTCCACTAGTCGCACGCCGTGCACTGCAACGCTCTTCTTTTTGCTACCTGCGTCAGTAGAAGCCTCGTCAGAATGCTTCCTGGATGGGTGTATCTTCGGTGTAAGCTGTGTGGATTTGTTGCCAAAAAGTGAGATAAGGGCAAGCAGGGTCGGCATATTGTCCAAGCGCAGATACACGGTCAAATTCCTGACACTCCGGAACTCTGCTTTCAGTGCATCAACACTGTCCGAGTCTTCGCTATCGCCAAGTTGCCGGCCAGTGTCCCAATCGATTTCTCCTCTCCTCCAAGCCTCCAGCTTTCGTTGATACCACTCCGGATATAGCCACTGGACTAAAGGTGTTGTCGCGAAAGTGGTCACCAGGGCCATCACCACGAAAATTGTGAACGTCCTCGTGCTCAAGATGCGTGCCTGCAAGCCAATATTGAGCACAATCAGCTCCACAAGACCCTTACACGACATGAGGGCGCCAATAGTGAAGCTTTCGCGCCAGACCAGACCATTAAGCTTGGCCCCGAGTGTGCCGCCCACGAACTTTGCTGTAAAAGCTACGGTAATGACTCCAATCACATATGCCCAGGTAATGCCATTGTCCAGAAGGCCGATATTGGTAGAGAGACCAGAGAGTGCAAAGTAGAGTGGCAAGAACAGTGCACTGACGAGATCCTCAATCTTTTCTGTCAGCTTGATCGCGAAGCCTCCTTCATGAGGACAAATCAAGCCAGCCATAAACGCCCCAAAGATAGGATGAACGCCGATCACACCGGTGAAGAACGAGGAGCTTAATGCAATAAGGAGTGTTACCACGATGACAGATTGAGATGGTCCATCGGATAGAGCGCGGCTTCGCCGTAGGTACCAGTAGAATACTGGCTTTACGGCAAAAAATAGGAAGATGCCATAGCCGATCGTGGTGAGCACAACCCACAAAGCAGTGAGACCACTGCCGGCGTTCACGAGTGCCACGCACAATGCGAGGAGGATCCAGCCGACGACATCGTTGGATACACCAGCAGCAAGCGTAATGAGGCCGACTTTTGTGCTGAGCAAATTGAGTTCAGTCAAGATCCGACAAAGGACGGGAAATGCCTAATTCGTTGTCGTCAGTAGACGCCCTCATTAGGAATATAATACTTCTCCTTCTTCTCCTTATACCTACCGTGATCGCCATAGCAATTCCAATAAACAGCATATACGTCCCGAACGCAATCGGAACCGTATTTGCCGCCTCACTATTGAATTCATGATAAAGTCCCCACGCGATCGCACACCCCAATCCAAACGGAAGCGCCATCCCAGCAGCTCCAACACTCAATGCGATCCTCCAGTTCGCGATAAAATACCTCAGATCCACTTCCAGTCCGACCATGAATAGGAATAGAATGAGCCCCAGATTCGCGGCATTGTTGAGGTTGGGGATGGAGGCTGCTGGGAAGATCGTATCGCTGAAGCCTGGAATGCGGCCCATTACGGAAGGGCCAAGGAGTACGCCGCCGATGACTTCGGCTATTACGCGTGGTTGACGGATCATGCCCAATGGCCAGTGGAGGAGGCGGCAGAAGATTATGATTATTCCCGCTTGGATGATGAAGAGGATGATGGGGTTCTGTGGAGTTCAACATGAGCCTGTGGCTATAGCAGAACGAATGTCATATGTGATGATATACTGACCTTTTGATCATAGTGTGTTGGATTTGCGCCTTCGAGAATTCCACCTTGTGGTACGGCCCTGTTCGTTGATGTAGCACTGGCAGTGGCTGCCGTCGCATTGATGGTATGAGTGACTAGCTCGGTCACTGTCGCGGTGAAAGATGCCATGATGGCGTGTGGAGCACTCGCGGAGCGCGCAGCACAACCTGAGGCGACTCAGAGCCGATCCTGTCAGCGACTTCGCATGTGCTGTGCTGTGCAGTAGAGTCCGCGAGCAGCGTCCTGTGGATGGTGTATGCTGAATATGAATGAATGTCAAGACAAAGAAACAATTTGAAGCATGACCTACGACTATAGAACTAGCATATGCAGGCTATATCCATATCGAGCGATACTTTTACCACGCATCTAGCTGAACCCGTGGCACAATCATGTACGAGATCTGGGGTTCTCGACCACGAAAGGGCTGAAGTCTTGGCGTGGATGTGCACTTAGCCCAATGGAATCCACGGAAAGATGACCGCAGAACCCGTGCTCACACCGCCCGGATCATACCGGAGTGTGCAGCTGTGGTATTTAGCTGTTCGTTAGCGCTGGTGCACATGCGAGCCCTTGGCCAACCCCAGCTTTCTGTTAACTTGTCCCGGGTGCTCACAAGATGGAGTTGTTACTACATCTAATAGTTTTCACTCCATGTAAAGACTTCAAAGGAGTGACGGCCGACAGCCATGCTTAGTGTCACATGCGGTATGCAAACGGAAATCGATGCAGTACAGACTGCTCGCTGTTCACATCAGCGCTCAGTGCGATTCGTATCCCGCAAATGTCGACATACCTTTCTCGCATAGTCAACGCATCGTGTGACCTCGTGCCAGGCCTGCTACAGTACTAGTAGTCCGGGTGATTCCAGTCTTCGCTTACTCCCCCGAGCTTCTTTTTGCCAAGCTCTGGGCTGAGATGTCGTATTGCAGTCCGTCCACTTGTGCCTCTTTTCTGACCAGCTTTGGCGCATCTGCAGCACCTCGTGGCCAGCCAGGATCCGCATTGACGGAGCTCTGTTTCTACACATGTGAAACAACTGTTTTCTTAAGTTCAGTAGAACGATTTTCTCGAATAACAACACGAACAGGCCTCGAACAGTCCACGAACAACTTATAAATACTTAGGTAGGTTATTAAGTCTACTTATCGCCTATAAATCCCTTTACCTTGTCCTTTATCGCCTTATAGGCATTATATATCTTACCTATATTACTATTAATCTTACTAACCTTAGCCTCTAATACCGCTAATCTTATTGTTAGTGTTTCTACCTACGCCTCTAGCGCCTTATTCTACTACTCGAGGGTAGTAACTCGGTACTCGTTAGGAATAGGTAGTAGTAGTAGTAGTAGTAGTAGTAGTAGCGGCGCTAGTAGTAGGTCTTTAAGACAACTATAAGTAGACTTGCCCTTTATACGGTAGAATACGTATACCTCGTCGCTACTACTAAGGATTCTATATAGGTTGCCTAATAGCGGAGGACGCGAATACCTAATAGTCTATTAGCGAATAGTACTACGAATACCCTAAGAATACTTACTAGCTATAGGGAACTTTATAGTTAACCCTATTAGAAGTCTTAACTATACGCTATACGGTATAATACTTTCGTAGCAATCGGGATACTGCCTTATACTTCGTCGTATCGCTAGATATATAGTCGTCTAACTAATTATCCTATACCGCCTACGATACTAAGTAGTACTAACCGGCTACTTATAGGCGGTTAAAGGAGGCGGCGGCGGTAGTACGACTAGTAGCTACGGCGGCTTCGGTAGCGGGTATAGTAGTAGTAGTAGTAGTAGTAGTAGTAGTAGTAGTAGTAGTAGTAGTAGTAGTAGTAGTAGTAGTAGTAGTAGTAGTAGTAGTAGTAGTAGTAGTAGTAATAGTAGTAATAGCGGTAATAGCGATAATAGTAGTAGTAGTAGTAGTAGTAGTAGTAGTAGTAGTAGTAGTAGTAGTAGTAGTAGTAGTAGTAGTAGTAGTAGTAGTAGTAGTAGTAGTAGTAGTAGTAGTAGTAGTAGTAGTAGTAGTAGTAGTAGTAGTAGTAGTAGTAGTAGTAGTAGTAGTAGTAGTAGTAGTAGTAGTAGTAGTAGTAGTAGTAGTAGTAGTAGTAGTAGTAGTAGTAGTAGTAGTACTAGTAGCGATACTACTAAGGGAAATAAGGAACGAGAGCGCGAATAGTAAGTAAGTAAAGCGCGAATAGGTAAGCGAACGTTAAGCGAATAATAGAAGGTACGTAAATAATAGTAGGAAAAGTAAAGCGAATTTTTATATACGAATTTCGAATAATATACGAATAGCGTACGAATAGCTAACTATAAGCTTAGTTTCTAGTAATAAAATCGCCCTTAGTATTACGCTTCCTCTATCCCCTACGTAGCGGTCGCTATATATTCGTAGTAGCGTTCGTAACCTCCTTACCCTTACCCTTATCCTAACCCCGATTCTAATCCTAATTCTAATTCCTTAAAGCCTTCGCTCTTAGCTTCGGCGGTATAGGCGTTAGTAGTGTAGGCGTTAATAGTATAGGCGTTAACGGCGAATATATTAGTAAAGGCCGCGGCGAAGGCTACGGTAAAGGCTATAGTAAAGGCGTATTCTAGATTTCTATACTCCTAGCCGCGGCCGCGCTATTCGTATCTATATTCGTATCTATATTTGTTAGATCGAGGAATTCCGGCGGTACTAATAGGTCTACGATTCGTATCTACTATAAACCGACCTCGCGAGGTCGCTACTAAAGCGGCAACTATAATGCCTCCTATTTAATTCTAATTATAGAGCTATTTGATTCCGTTCGTAGTAGTATTCGTAGTGCCGCTAGTATCGCTATCGGTATTACTATATCCGGCGATAATATATATTTTCGCTCGTTAGTCCGCGACTTTCGATCTATCTAGAACACGGCGATTACGAATTAGTATCGAGGAGTTTACCCCTTTATAGCGGTCTTCGTAAAGGGTATAAGTTTCTCCGCTAATATCGGAGTATCTAAAGCTCGTAGTCTAATAAAGTTAGGCGTATACTACTCGAGTTTATCCTATCTATCGATATAGCCGCCGATTAACTAGTAATTATAGTAGTCCGTAACGGAGGTCGGATCGAATCGATTTAGAAGGCTAGTAAGAAGGAAATCTCGTAGGCTTATATCGCTACGGATAAACTACTACTCTATCTAACTATCTAAAGTAGAAGGAATATATAGGCGAGGTACCTAGTATAAGCGCTCTCCGCTATACTCTACCCTTATATACTATATATATATCTTCGTCTCGCTCTAGATCTTTAGTACTACCGGTATACCTACCTTCCTACTCTTTAGCGAACTCGTCGTCGGAGGCGTAGCCTAGCGTAATAATAGCGGCCGGCTACCTACTAAGAATACGCTATAAATAGGCGTACGACGATAAGATTTAGCTTCGTAGATAATCGATAGGAATCGAATACTACCGCTAGTCGCGCCGCTAGTCGCGCTACCGTTCGCGCTACCGTTCGCGCTACTCGTCGCGCTACCGTTCGCGTTACTATTCGCGCTACCGTTCGTATCGTCTAGATCGGATCTAGCTATACTAAACGGCGTATAACCGCGCCGTATAGCTAGAAGTATATTCGTGTCTATATTTATCGGCCTATTCGTAGGGGTAGCTATCGACTTACGCGTAAAGGATTACGACGACGGCTAGGTAGGATTCCGTCCGCCGTATAAGCCGTAGAATACGTATATAGTAAAGAGCTTCGTATACTTAACGCTAGTCTATAGGTAGAACTTAGACTATAGTTCGTTTAATATTATTCGCGTATTATACGCGGAAGTATTCGCGTATTATTTTTAAATATATAGGCGTATTATACGTACGGAGGCTTAGGGTATTTATTTACCTTTATAACGCGCTAGCCGTACTAAGAGACGCTCGCGGTATATTCGCGGCTATATTCGCGGCCGCGCTAGCGTAGTATACCTTTAAGGCTACCTAGGTACTCCTTACGCGTAATATACCTATATATTCGAGAATAATAACGCGCTAGCGGTACTAAGCGTCGCTCGCGGTCCGTTCGCGGCGACGTTCGCGGCTACGCTAGCGCGTTATTATTTTTGAATATATAGGCGTATTATACGTAAGGAGTACCTAGGTAGGCTAGGTATATTTTTTTACCTCTATAACGCGCTAGCGGTACTAAGAGACGCTCGCGGCGTATTCGCGGCTATATTCGCGGCCGCGCTAGCGTATTCTAAATATAAATAAACATCCCTAGCCTACCTAGGTACTCCTTACGTATAATACGCCTATATATTCGAAAATAATAACGCGCTAGCGCGGCTAAGAGGCGCTCGTAGTATATTCGCGGCGACGTTCGTAGCTACGCTAGCGGATTCCTCGAAAATAGCGACGCTCCTACTACCTACGACTAGCGACGTACCTACTACGAATAGCGACACTCCTACCTACGAATAGCGACTATTCGTTCGGCTTTATTATATTAGAAGACGTAGCTACTAGAGGCGTAGGCGTAGGCGTAGGTAGGCGTCTATCTACGATACTAGAGTACCTACGCGGTATTATTAAGATCCTCGTATACGCCGGAACTAGTCGCTCTACGATCGTCGATACGCTCTTTAATAGCTATAGTATATCCGTTACGACGCGTACCCTATAGCGCTATATCCGCGACTAGGGCCTCCCTAATTCTAAGCGACCGCCTATCGTTAATATACCCCTTCTACGCTAACGAATTATCTATATATTCTATGTCCTTCGCCTTACCGATAACGAGACTAGTACGATACTTAACTTCGATAGGTATAATATTAACGCTTAGTAGATAGCTAAGTATCGGAAGAAGATAGGCCTATATAAGCGTATAGAAGCTAGTTAGAGGGTATAGGTAGAATAGTATATTACTAAGGTATTACGGAAAGAGCTAGATAATAGTAATATTACGGATTTTAGTAGGCGGTTACTATATATTTATATACGCTAGAAGTATAATATCGTTAGCTATAATCGGCTCTATAACGTACTTATTATATTAAGTCTAGAGGCTGTTAAGATAAGGAGACTACGGTAGCGGTAGTACTATATACTAGGCCTACGAGCTAATAGGCTAGGTTATATATACTCTATAGATACGTACTATAAACTAGAGTATTAGGGCTTCTAGGTATATACCTATATCGACTACTTCTCGCGATTTATCGTATAGATATATATCGGAGTTTCTAGTCGCTCCTAGGTCTCTATATAGGCGTAATATATCCGAACCGTATTAGCTAGTAATACTATATAAGTACGATTAGTACTACGGTTAGTACTACGAACGGGCTACGAACGGGCTACGAACGGGCTACTAACAGTATAGTCTACGTATCGTTTAAACGGACCGTAGTAGAGAGACTCGGTATACGGCGGACGCGTATCTTACGCTACGAAGATAGACGTATTTAGGCTCTAAGGTTAGTTAGTAGTACGAACGGCTATACAAACGTATAGCTAATAGCGATATAGCCTCTAATATAGGACGACTACTTCCGGTATAGTATAAGTAAGATAAATTAGCGTATTAAGATATAGTAGCGGTAGTTATTCTTATATACTAGCTTATAGCGCGAGTTCTTCGAAGAACTTAGCCGCGACGGGGACTATATTTAAACTAGGTACGTATTAAACGGATAGCTATATAAACGGCTATACGAACGGCTATACGAGTATAGCGAGCGTAGCGAGCGTAGTACGAATAGCTTTACGAGCGTAGCGCGCGTAGTATACGTAGTACGAATAGCTTTACGAGCGTAGTACGAATAGTATAAATAGCTTTACGAGCGTAGTACGCGTAGTACGAATAGCTTTACGAGCGCAGTACGAATAGTACGAATAGCTTTACGAGCGTAGCGAGCGTAGTACGAGTAGCTTTACGAGCGTAGTACGAATAGCTATACGAACGAATAGCTAATACGTATTATAGAAAGAGCGATTAGATCGTACTACTCTTTATCTATATACTAATCCTACGATAGGTCATTACTAAGTATATCGATACCTAGAACATATATCGTATCCGGAAGTAGAAGAATAGGCCTTATACTATTAGCGGTGTTCCCTTTATACTATACTACTATCTAGAGTAGTCGGGCTTCTAGTAGCGTAGTATCTACTATCTACTAGAGCTCGTTATATCTATATAGTTAGACCTCGAGGGCTTTAATATACATAAATACCTCCCCTAGTAGACGATAGAGTAGTACTATTCCGCGTATATCGTATAGATATAGCCTAGTACCGGTACCGTCTTATATACTAAGGTAGACGAGAACTAGGATAGGCTCTATCTATAGGTATATTAGCATCTACGTAATAAGCTTCGAGCCTACTTCTAGCTATTCGGTAAAGATAGGCTTTATAAAACGTAGAGGCTAGGTACGGACTAGCGGCCTAATCTAGCGAACGAACGGCTTCGTAAAGAAGCTAATAAACCGCCGTTCGAGGGTAACGAGGAAGGATAGCTCTATTCGTAGCGTATTTACTACGCTGTTTATTATAGTAGTAGTTATAGTAGTAGTAGTAGATCGGTACCCTATATATCGTAATTCGACTATCCGTAGCTTATTCGTAGGTAGTTCGCTTTAAGACTTATATATAGCCTACTTATACTTATATACTATCGACCTACTAATTCATATTGCGTATAACTAGCGTATTATACAAATATATAAGGAAAGTAATAGATAGCTAGGTACTAAGAATGTCGTTTTTTAACTATTCGTAGCTTATTCGTAGGCGATTTGCTCTAAGACTCTTACACAACCTACCTGTACTCATAACCTATCGATCTATACATTAATATATATAGATCTCGGTATGTTGTGCGAACAAATACACGAACACGCTACGATCAGACCGGATTTAGAGTTTTAGAGTTTTGGGATTTGAGTTGTTTCACATGTGTACATCGGGAGCTCCCTAGCATTTAGTATGACAAGGCCATCAGATAGATGCAACGGATTTGGTTCCAGGGTCTCAGGGGTCCGCTGATGGTGTCGAGAATCCAAATGTCCAGTGCGCCTCTCTGCTCCTAGTCTGCAATCACGTCCATGTGCACTCAGACGGGATCACAATCACCGCCATAGTGCTCTTGATACGATGGCGGTCATGCGCTGGCGGTTGGGGACCGATCAATTTGGATGTCGCCCGCTTCAGAATGCTGAACATTATAGTACAGCTACACGCACGTGTGCGGGACAAGGCGAAGAAGCAAGTTGACTGAGTGGTGGAGCCAGGTTCAAGAAGGGATCTGGTAGATAGCATACATCTAGGCCAGCCACTTTTAGTTTATACACGTCGCTTGCCCACAAGGTTCAGCTTCAGGTTCGCGCTTGCCTTACACATTAATAAGTGGCTCTCATCAAAGTGAAGAATTGACGATGGAGCTGAGTCTTGGGGACGCGAAAGTGATGCGAAACCCAGGCATTTCACGTCATAATTTGTTGCCATGGTGACCGAGGCTCGACACAATTTGTGACGGCCGCTGTTTGCTGATGCAAAGTAAACCCCTTCACAATCCGTTACGCTACAGACTATGAGCGAAGCATACCAACTCGGGAACACAACACTGCGTACAAGTGATAAACAGTCAGGCGCGGCTTGCAATCGGCGAGCAGGTTTTCGACCTGTAAACACGCTATCGTCACTGAAGAATCCGTGCTTCAGCAGCGGGACGGACACCAACACAGGGTCTCCTAGCGATATCGTAAGTAACTGGTTGGCATCTTTGGACATGGTCAAAGAGCGCGATCTTAGCCGGACTTCATCTGGTTATCATCTGTCGCCACAAAAGCGCGACGTGACAGATCGACCACCGCTGGCCAATATATCTGCGAGAATGCAGTCGCCCACACCCAAACCACCTCAGCCGGATGGCGACGATAAGGCCACGAACCTGTCCTTGTCGGACATTGAGTTTGGCAAGGCGAGTCCACTCCGCAACCCATTGAGAGGTGCTCTGCAACAGCCTAAGAAAGCGGCGTCGAGTAGCATATTCATGCCCAAGCAGCGTGCACGACATCCTGTCAGACCCGTTGCGGCTTCCCTTCCCACTTCGGACACCTACCCTGCAGACTCCTATCTGCCCAGTCAGCGACAAGACTCGTCCGCTCAGCATGCATCAGCAGCACCGGCTACAAACATCTATCAACCAAGTAATGCGCCTCCGAAATCCGTCTACCCGCCGAAGGCAACATTCAGCTCAACAGCGCAAAGCGAGTTCTATCGATCCAGCGCCCCGAAACCTAAGCATGTGGTGGACTTGACCGGCAACAATGATGCGGATAGCGACGATGAACAATTCGATCCAGACGCAGCAATCAGAGCAGAAAGCGGGAAGTTCGGCTCTCAAGACCCATACATGTATCTTGATGCAAACAAAGCGAACGAGAACATCAAGAATCTGCTCGAAGGTGCATTCGACGACGAAGAATCGAAAGGCAGAACTCGTCTCCGTAGACGCGCTAAGAAGCGCGAGCAGGAAGAGAAAGAGGCTAAAGGTCTTGCGAGTAAGCTCGCCGCGTTGAACGTAAAGGACGAGCAAGAGACGAAGACCGAAGTGGAAGAGGAGGGAGAAGAAGAGGAAGAGGATGGCACTGTTGATGGACTCGCGGTCAAGCTTCTGCCACATCAGGTCGAGGGTGTCTCGTGGATGATTGACAAGGAGGTTGGCACGAGCAAGGTCAGAGGAGTCTTACCTCATGGTGGCATCTTAGCTGACGACATGGGCCTCGGCAAGACGGTGCAGTCTGTGGCTTTGATGCTGCTCAATCCACGACCCTCGCACGATGCGAAGCCAGAGCGCAAAGGGCAGAAAATGCCCGGAAAGAGTGTCGGCAGAGGCACGCTGGTTGTCGCTCCGCTGGCTTTGATCAAGCAGTGGGAATCAGAGATCAAGACGAAAGTATCGCGAAGCCATGCTCTGAAAGTTCTCGTGCATCATGGCGCCAGCCGAACGAAGTCCAGCGAACAGCTGAAGAAGTACGATGTTGTCATCACCACGTACCAGACCTTGACATCTGAGCATGCAGGATCGAACATGCTTGTGGAAGGCGGAAGCAGAATCGGTTGTTTTGGCGTACATTGGTACCGTATCATGCTTGACGAGGCTCATAGCATCAAGAACCGCAACGCAAAGTCTACTCAGGCTTGCTATGCCCTCAATAGTTGGTACCGATGGTGCTTGACTGGCACGCCTATGCAGAACAACCTGGACGAGCTCCAGTCACTCATAAAGTTCTTGCGCGTCAAGCCGTACTGCGAGCAGCCACCGTGGAAGGAGCAGATCATCCAGCCAATGAAGAATGGTCGCGGCGGTCTCGCTATGAGGCGTCTACAGTACTTTCTCCGCGCTCTCATGAAGCGCCGAACGAAGGACATCCTTAAGCAGGAGGGTGCATTGAACTTTGGCGGCAAGTCCGACAAGGACGGGGAGAACAAGGGTGGGATGCAAATAGTGAAGCGCGAAGTGCTCACAGTAGAGTGCCAACTAGACGAAGAGGAGCAAGACTTCTATAATCGACTTCAAGCTCGAGCTGACAAGCGCCTGGACGAGATGGCACATGCTGCCAAAGCTGACTACATCGGTGCGCTGGTCCTCCTTCTTCGATTGAGACAAGCTTGCAATCATCCACGACTTGTCGAGATGTCGATGAACAAAGACAAGGACGCCATGACTACTGGCGTATCTTCGTCGCAGAACACCACGAAGTCGAGTAGCAACGACATGGATGACCTTGCCGCCCTGATGGGTGGCATCACTGTGCAGTCTAAGCACTGCGATGTCTGCCAGGTCCAGCTGTCTACACCCGAAGCCAGAGATGGAGCAGTCAGATGCTCCGAGTGCGAGTCTGATCTGGCTGCTGTAAAGAAGAGCAAAAAGGAGAAGGAGCGCAAAAATAAAGTCGGGAAGGCGAAGGCTAAGGCCGAAAAGGGCCAAGCGAAGACAGAACAGCGACGCATCAGAAATCGCAAGGTCGTAGACGATAGTGATGACGAAGATCAGGACAAGGGCGAGTGGCTGGTCGGTGATCATGACCGCAACCACAACCGTAGCGAAGCAGGTGGCACAGATGATGAGGATGAGGAGGGTGGTGGAGAGACGCTTGCCACGATTGACTCTGACCAAAGTGAGGACGACACTTCGGAAATTGTCGACTCTCCATCACGCGCCAAGACGAGAAACCGCAAGACCGATGTCTCAGACGACATCACGACAGACGAGGATGCAGAGGAAGAGGACGAGGACAGCGAAGACGATTCTGAAGGCTCCGACTCGGAGGCTAATATTCTCGATGGCCTGTCGGTCAGCGGCAAGTCTCACCACACTCCATCGACGAAGATCCGCCATCTTCTGCGAATACTGCACAAGGAGTCGCCGAAGCATAAGACCATTGTCTTCTCTCAATTCACGACCATGCTCGATTTGATTGAGCCACATCTCAAGGCCAGTGGTCTTCGACATGTCCGCTACGATGGTAGCATGCGGCCTGATGCTCGAGAGCAGTCACTCAACTCGCTCCGCACTGATGAAAAGACTCGCGTTCTCCTCTGCTCGCTCAAGTGTGGCTCCCTCGGCCTCAATCTGACTGCTGCTTCACGGGTCGTCATTGTCGAGCCCTTCTGGAACCCGTTCGTCGAAGAACAAGCTATTGATCGTGTGCATCGATTGAACCAGACGGTCGACGTCAAAGTCTTCCGTCTCACGATCCGCAACAGTGTCGAAGAGCGCATCATCGAACTTCAAGAAAAGAAGCGCGAGCTCGCCAAGGCAGCCATAGAAGGCGGCAAGGGCGTTGGTAAGCTGTCTATGAAAGATATCTTGGGCTTGTTCAAGCGTGATGCTGAGCACGGCGGTCATGACGAGGAAGACAGAGAGATGTGGCACAAATTTGGTGGTGACAACCGTTTGCTTGACCACAGAAGTGAGTTGGATGTTGCCAGTCCTGTTACTAATGGGGCCAATGCCTATCATGCTCCACCTGGGCGACCGCAGGCCAAGGAGAGGAAGCATCAGGAGCATGATATCTACGGACGGCGGTGGTAGTGGCTATAAGTGGACTGAGTTCCTTCTTGGACAGAGCGCCTTGTACTAGATGGGGACCACTGTTGTACAGGCGCTTTCAGTAGTCCATCATTATGATTTTCCGTCACAAGATGCACTGTAACTTAATTTTGTGGCCCATCAGCACCTGCAGGCTTTCAGTGAAGCGTCGGAATGTGCCTCCCTGTTGAATGTCAATCCACGCGCAATGGTGATGGCATACAGCTCCCCCACATGTAAATGCTCGCTTGAAGGCTTCTGCGCTGAATGGATGGACCAACGCATGAACTAATCCTAATCGAGTTCATGCAAGATTTGTGACATTGGACGGGACCTATGAAGCCTTGACCCTTTTGGCACGAGCTTGAGTCCTGACGTACGTCATATTGAAAGTGAGTGAAGGCCGCAACAAAACAAGGCAGAATTTGGTCCAGTCGCTGAAGCTTTCGGGGAGCTGATCGAGCTGGAGACAAAACATCGGAACCCTGGTCGAACGCGTGCAAGCGCGTGTTCATACGACGACGTCACGATCTCCCAGCCACACATGCAAGCTTGACAACAACCTCGTCACTAACACTTGGAACACCTTGGTCTCTTCACTTTCAGCTTGATTGCTTGCTTGCTTGCTTTTTCTGCACCAAGGCTTTGTCTTTGACAGCACATCTACTTGGCAGCATTTTCTTACTCGAAATCTCACGCGTCGTGAGACATAGCACCAACATGCCTCCTAAGAAGAGCAAGACCAGCTCGAGCCAACCTTTACCGGCAAGACAGACTCGCGGCTCTGCGACTCCACAGCCTCCAGATTCGCAACCCATAAGACAGACACGGGGCGGTCGTAAGCGTCGACATAGCGATGCCTCTAACATCTCTGAGCAGAGCCAGCAATCTACTGCAACGCCTAAACGCGCTCGTCGAGGAAAGAAAGCAACCACCGAAGCCGAGTACGAGCACGAACTACTGAAGGAGGTGGTTGAGGAAGAAGAGGTCGAAGTGGACGGGGTAGAAACACAAGCTGGTGCCGCGGAACCTACAGAGTCGGTCGAAATCATGGAAGAACGCCATGTGCACTTCTCCAACGGCGACGAAAGCCACCACGAGTCTATGGTTCATCTCGACGAGTTTGGCAACAGATCGACAGCGACACAAATCACGCCGCATCCAAAGGCAAATAAGCGCCGCATCACGGCCTCGCCAGGTATTTACGGTATAGGCCATGAAGCCAAGCGCATCAAACACACCACGCGCCACTCGCTTCCGCCAATCTTGTCTCAGCAAGAAGAGACTACCATTCGAGAAGAATATGACTTCGCTCCATTTCCTGAGGTTCTGGCCGAGACCATGCAGCGCATCAAACACACTTCTGGCGAAGATGCGGATATGGCCGACGAGAGCTTCACTGTTCTAAGGGGTCAGCAAGAGTCGACATTTCGTCAGTCTTCGCATGCATCGACCTCGCTCAGCTTTTCGCAGTCGCTTATCGAAGATGCCAAGCCTTCTCCAGGATCTCTCATTGAAGAGCTATCACTCAGCCAATCCCAGACACGTGCCGCTGAGGCGAGTTGGGCGCTTGAGCGTAAACGCTTTCATGATCACATTCTAGCACTCTCGAACGAAGCCGACGAAGCCAGACAACATTTGAAGATCATCGAGATCGAACTCAATGGTCTGGTCAACGAAGAGGGAGAACTGTCATGGGAGGCTGTGTTGACCACCATGCGTCAAACATTCTCACGGACTCGCGAGCGATTGGAAAGCATTCTCCCTGATAGTATACCGGAGCATGCTTCCAGCATGGACATCGTCGAGATCTTGGTAGCGAACGTGTCTGAATTTGCTCAGCGACTGCGGGTACTGGACCATGATCTGAACGACAAGGACAACTTGGTAGCGGAACTTGGCTCGCAGATACGAGGTCTTATGGATCGTCTCGCTCAGATCAATATTCGAAAGGAAGAACTTGAGGTTCGCTTTGAGGAGCTCGACAAGACCAACGATGTGAAGACAGTAGAGATTGAGGATCTCCAAGAACAACTGTTGAACACAGAGCAAGAGAGAGATAACCTGGAAGATCTGCTTAACGTCAAGACAAAGGAATTTGAAGCTCTATCAGTGGAGAACCGCGAATTTCAGATTCAACTTGGCCGTACGCTGACTTCGCTCGAGGAGTATCAAGCTAGGGAGAAGGAGCTCGAAAGCAAGATTTTCAGGATGGAAGAGGATCACGCAAAGACCTTCGCTTCTATTAATAAGGAGCGGGAAGAAACTGTTCGAGACCTCGAGGATCGCCTGGATGAACAAAGTCAACTTCGCACGGAGGCTGAGAAGATTGGCGATGAGCGTCAGATCACGATTACAGAACATGAACTTCGCATCGAGACTCTCGAAATTGAGCGTGACTCGCTCCAGAATGAGCTCACAGAGGTCACAGCACAGCGAGATGAAGAGCAGGCATTTCGCGAAAAGGCAGAGTCGGATTTGGAAGAGGCAGCTGGCAAGGTCGAAGAACTTACTGATCGGATCAATGTTCTGGAGGAGCAGCTATCAGAGCTAACGAACGAAATCACTGAACTCCGAAACCTCAGTGAGGCCGAGCGCGCCCAGCGCGAGGCAGCAGAAACCGAACTTGATGACCGCAATGCTGAAATCGAGGAGCTGAACGAGAAGCTGACTGCCAAAGGCAAGGAGGGTAACGAGCTGCGCCAGAAAATCTGGGAGGCTCAGCAGGATCATAAGGCCAAAATCAGTGGTATGGAGCTGCTGGTATCAGAACGTGACGAGCAATACCAGTCAACCTTGGCAGGCGAAGTGGAGCGACGCGAAGCTTCTGAAGAAGTCGCACAACAGCGTGCTGCGAAGATCTTGGAGCTCGAGACAAGTCTCGCAGAGATCGAGCTGCAGATGCGCAACCTTTTGGAAGAACGCGATGAGCGCATCCAGGATTTGGAATCTGAGCTTGCGCACAAGAACGGCGAGATAGAGACATTGCGGGAAGAGCTCAAGGCGTCTGAGGACCAGTACGAGGCTGAAGTCGCTCACCGCGCGCAGGAGAGGGAAGAGCTCGAGGCCAGCATAGTGTCATTGAAAGTAACGATTACCAAGCATGAGCTGGAGATCACCCATCTGCACGATCAGGCTACTGTCGCCTCTGACCTCCACGACAACGAGATGGAGGATAGGAATGCTCGCATCGCGGAGTTGAACCACGATGTCGCAAAGAAGCAGGCGTACATTGCCGATTTGGAGAAGGAAAAGGAAAGCTTGGAGCATCGTGTCGAGGCAGAAGCGATGCAGATGCTCCAGCTCGATTCGGTTAAGACTGCCGAGATTGATAATCTCAAGCAGCAGCTCATTGACAAGCAGAAGAAAATATTAGTGGTTGAGGAGAAGCATAAAGAGACCGACAAGGCTTGGGAAGACTGGGCAGAGGGCCGCAGAGCAGAGTTCGAAGAGCTCGCCGCTATCGCTGAGAAGAAGACCGAAACCATCACCACTCTTGAGGGAGAGATGCACAGTATCCGACAGACCATGATGGCGTACGTGGAGGAGACGAATGCAGAGATGCAGGATCTTCGTAAACAGATCGCGGTCCTCCACGCCAATGCTGATGAGGTGACGGAAGAACGCGAGTCCAAGGGTGAGAGGCTCCTCGGTGAGATCGCGAGCATGAGTGCATTCAAGATCACGAGCAAGACGACATCCACTGAACAGAGCAGTCGGTCATCATGGTGGGCATCTCAATCAGCGCAGCAGTCCTCTGCTTCGAAGAAAAAGACACCCAAGCGAGTCACTCGCGGTAGACGAAACATTGACAGTGGCATTGGTGTCGCTGCTGACGACATCATGGACGAATCAATGATGGAGGAGATTGCGGAATAGGCATCGCCGCAAGAAGGTGACCAAGCCCGTTGACATTGAACTTCGTAGGGCAAGATTGCGCGAGTTGGAAGCAGGAAAATCGTAGCTTCAATGCGGGATTAGGACATGGTCTTTGCAAGATCTGTATAGCGGCACGAAGTTGAAACGCAGCAACGCAGCGAGACTGAGCGTTTTCTTGTGATCGGAATTTGAATGCGAAGCGCAGCGTACTATAAGTAGCAGCACAGCACTATTACATAAGTATATTGGCATGTGAACAGTCGAATGCCTGGCTTACTGATATTATCTTTGTCAGCTTCTGCGTTGAGATCTGTCAAGCTTGCCCAGGTTCATGCATGATACCTTATGCTTTGATTCTCGCATCACTTCTAGAGTCATCATATACGTTGCCGAATCGTGACCGGCACATTCCACAACGAGACCACCATGGCCACATCTCAAGATTCTGAAGACCACCACGCCCTCAAGCAGCGCGCCCGCGCCTTCGCACAACGCTACGCCTCCCTCTTTCAATCACCGCTGGCCTCGAGAGACGATGGTGTGGCTCAGATAGCACACGAAATCAGCACACTCTATCGACCTGGTGTCACTATCTTCACGAACGAGAATATCAGCCATTTCCCCGTGCGTCGACCCTTGCCCATCATTCACCTCAAAATTCCACTGACGAAGATTCCTAACGACAGACTCGGGCTGAAGCAGCGCACCTCATCGAATCGGAAATGCGGAAGAATATCGAGTCTGGACTAGGCACGAAATTGGTACTGCACCCGATAGAAGAGGATGCTCTTCGGGTCTATTCGCCTTCGGCGGTGACGTGCCATTTGACTTGGACGTTTGAGCCTGCGAAGGGAAGTGAGTTCGAGGGGAAGGGATGGGTTTTCACAAATATTTATGGGTATCGTGATGCTGGGTTGGAAAGTGGGTGAGTTCAATCCTGTCGTTTGTACCGATGGAGAATTGGATGTGCTGCTGATGTAACTGGCGGGTTTAGGTGGGAGTATGTTGTTAGGGATCAGGAGGTATTGGAGTTCAGGCGGGCTACCGGGACGACGTTTGAGGGGTGAGAATGGTGGTGATGGTCCTTGGAGCATGGTGGTCGCCTGCAGAAGGAATTGCAGCTCCCGGTATGGACTCGCAAGGTATAGCATGACGTGAAATCGATAGGTCAGGTATAAGGTTATCTAGCAAGGTGTTGACCATTTCCCCGCCCAAAGATTTCTCCACTTCCAGATCTCATTCCACAAAAAGGCACGCGAGTTCCGCTTATGGCGGAATTCTTTCCAGCCGAATCGCCATGAGTGTCAACATTGACCTGCAAAGCATTGCTTCCATGACCACACGACTCGAACAGGAGAGTGAGAGCCCAAGCTTGAGCCATAGCAAAGAGAAGGAGACCGAAGAAGACGAGCGACAGAACAGACTTAAGCGCAAGGCCGGCGACGATGGTGTACAACAGCAGCGTGCTCGCCGCAACCGCTATGTCTCGATCGCATGGTGAATATTGTGACACCTGGAAGCTATGTCGAATGCGTGGACTGATCTTGTCATCGCAGCAACGAATGCAAACGACGAAAGATAAAATGCAACGGCCAAACACCGTGCCAGCGATGCGGCAACCTCAATCTCGAGTGCGTCTATGCGCCCAATTGCTGCAGTGGCTTCAAAGACACGTCGGAGTACAAAGATATGACGAATCACATAGCATTGCTGCAAGATCAGGTCAATGCCTTATATGAAGGTCTCAATACACTACGCGCCCAGATTGCACATGGAGGAGCAACGGGTCCGCAACCACAGACTCCTATCGACCCGTCTCTGCAAGCCGGTCCGTATGTGGGCCACAGAGGCTCCTTCGCAGGCGTACAGACGTCGCCAGGGCAGACCACAGCGGGCATGTCACCAAGCATGCCCCGACCAAGGAGCGAGTCCCACAGCAAGCAGTCACGTTTCCAGGGACCCACGAGTGCGGCGTTCAACTTTGGCGTAGCTAAGAGCAGCTTGGAGGCTATGGGCATCACTGCACAAGGCGAAGAGGATTACGGTGGAAGTGGCGCAGCAGGTACTGGAACACGTGATGCCTCGCCGGACAGGACGCCTTTGCGAGAGCACTGGAACGCCAACCCTGGCCAATTAGTGTCTACCATCCATGGCGAGAAGGATCCTATCTGGAGAATTCCTCAGGAAGAAGCGTTGAGGCTGTGTAGAGTATACGAAGACGAGATGGGTCTGATGTATCCCGTCGTGGATGTCAACAAAGTGGTGCACTATGCCACGAAGCTGTATCGCTTTATGGAGGCTGCGCATCGGACCGGGCTGATGCAACAGGGCTTGCCAGGACCTGATGCCCTTGATGACGAAGATACGAATATCCTGAAGGTTGTACTGGCGACCGCAATGACTGTCGAAGCATCAGGTCGCAGTGAGGTTGGACAGCGACTATTCGAGTATGTCCAGCCAGCTATCGACCAAATGCTGCTCGGCAATGTAGGCGTCAAGGCTATTCGGTTGCTGTCTATGGCTGTATGTATGGAATCAACGATGCCAGATGCTTGAGGCTGACACATCTAGGCAATGTACGAGTTCCATCGCGACAACGAGGGCACGTCTTGGCG
This sequence comes from Passalora sequoiae, assembly GCA_013248845.1. Classification (NCBI taxonomy): domain Eukaryota; kingdom Fungi; phylum Ascomycota; class Dothideomycetes; order Mycosphaerellales; family Mycosphaerellaceae; genus Passalora; species Passalora sequoiae. The sequence goes on from WSQC01000023.1 coordinate 167,042, forward strand.
TATCATTGGCTTGACAGCTCGCCTCTGCATCGAGCTTGGACTTCACCGCAAAGAAACATACGAAGCGATCGAAGATGAATCTGAGAGATCTGACACTGCCCTTCTATTTTGGGCTATATATGTTCTGGACCGTCGCTGGAGCTTCGGCACAGGTATGCCATTCGCACTACAGGATTCTGATATAGATCCACAGGTACCAAAGCCAGAAGACCGATCGCCATACCTGAGTGCAATGATTCAATACTCTGCCATCAGTAGCAAGGTTTGGCGATCTGTCGCTGCACCACAGTCGCCTGGCCGTGGCGCGTCTCAGATCAACACAGACGAGCTTGGATACCTGGATTACCAGGTAATCCAGTGGCATCAGAACATACCTGCGCATCTGCGCTTCGAGCATCCGTCGAAGGCCGCACGGGTCGGAACGCCCATTGGTCCATCACCTTCACGTGCCGGGCATCGCCTGCGCATCTTGCTGTATCTTCGTGCCAACCAGATGCGCATTCTCATCTACAGACGTGTACTGCATTCGGCTACCTCGATCATGCAGTATCGCGAGCTGGCTCAGAAGGCTGTAGATGTGGCCAAAGACACCATCCGTGTGCTGACACATATCAACCAGACTTCTGACTTGTATCGCACGCAGCAAGTACTGTTCAATGCGTTTCTCACCTCGGCACTAGCTGTCCTCTTCTTGGCCGTCAGCCACACCCCAGCATTGTTCGCCGAAGACGTGCGCGAGGAATTCTACATGGCGCTAGAGCTTGTACGAGGCTTCAGCAAAGGTAGCTGGGTCAGCAAGCGTCTGTGGAAAATGATCCGTGTGCTGAAGGAGGTCGGACCCAAGCTTGGGTTGAAAGATAGTCAGACACGCGATAAGGACGATCTCGACCCCAATCGCTCGGCGGCAGTGGCGATGGCTGGCCTGGCTGGACACAATGTGGATGAGCTGTCGCTATACAATGGTCAACAGCATTGGTCCGCTCAGTCTGGTGCGAGCAGTAGCCCAGAGGGAATGGTGCACGATCTCACGTCGTTGTTCGAGGCAGCGGGCGGCTACCATAACATGGGTGGCAACCAGACTGGGTGCTATGCTAACGGTGGTGGTATGGAGCCGTTTGGTGGCGATGAGGGCCTGACCAACATCTTGAAGGAGCTCTTCTAGATGTGCAATGCCATGTCAATCAATGTACAGAGAACATATCACGACAGTTTGTGGGCCTTCGAGCCACGCAGCTTGTATCTCGAATGTGTATAAGCCTTTTGGGAACTGATGACTCCAGCCATCGTTACTCTGATCCCGCACCTCACACTCTCTCGTTCAGCATGGTGTTGTCAATTCACATTCACCCTGGTCACCTGGTGTGTTGCACGGCCACTTCGACACGATGAACTTTATCGCTCAGTAGCCTAACCTAACCGAATTTGAGTGCTGCACGCCATGGGGAGCCACGAATTCAGCCCCTCCATACAAGTCACTGTCCATGCCGCATTGACCGCCGGGAGGGTGCATTACATCTCTGACGCGCGGAGGGTGGCATAATAAGCATCTCCACACCGATGAAATCTCTAGCTGTGCGGAAGAGGAGAGAGGCTTATATCGATTACTGCCACACACACTTCACATTCACGTACTGTAGTCCGACAATCTTGGAAAGAGAGGTCGGAGGCAGGACCCCACTTGCCCACATCGCACAGCCGAACAGGGTTCTACAGGGAAGGGCCAGACACTACTGCGCTTTGCAAACATATGACCACATTGCTACCGGGGCACGCGTGCGCCATTATTCTACATACAGTGTAGGCATGAGCGGTGACGGCCATTTGTATCGCATCACATCGGTGTAGCAACAGCACTCGTCGTCGCTTTCGGTGCACAGCCAAGGAAAGCGACTCTGATTTCACCGAGACCGCCCCTACCTCCACCCACGCCGGCAGCGAAGAAGTCTCCGATTACGACGCGGTCGAACGAGTCACTGAGGAGAAGCCCTCGACTGGAGCAGGAAGGAGCTAAGCTTACTATCGTCGTTGCAGAGAGCAGCTGCGAAGCTGGCTCACACGTATTTTTCGGACGCCGCGCTGCACCCGAGCAGCGATAGCAATTCTTCTTCGACACCGCCCACATACTACACCCGCGACGCCCCTCCTCCACCGCGCAGCGAGGCGCAAATCCGTCCTGTATTTCACGAGAGGGGCCTGAGTGCAGCTTTCGAAAAGGCGTGCACTATCAACCACGTGGCTCTCGACGATTTAGGCAATATGTCTTCCTCTAGTCAAGCGCCGGAGAGCTGGATATCCGCCTTTTGCTCGCTCGTCGGCCACGAGTACTTCGCAGAGGTCTCGGAAGACTTTATCGAAGATGACTTCAACCTCACGGGACTGCAAAGTCAGGTGCCCATGTATAAAGAGGCGCTGGAAATGATCTTGGATGTGGAGCCAGAAGACGCGAGCGAAGATGAGGAGGAAGAGGAAGAAGACGAAGACGAAGATGAGGATGAGATGCATGGTGCTGTGCGTGGTGGCTATAGGAGAGCAGCAGATGCCGCGGCCGCTGCAGCGGAGCGTAGGCATCTGAGAATGGCTAGCGACCTTAGCGTGATTGAGAGCTCGGCGGAAATGCTCTATGGTCTGATACACCAACGATTCATCACGAGCCGCCCAGGGATACAGCAAATGGCAGAGAAGTATGAGCTCGGCCACTTTGGGCATTGTCCGAGAGTATTCTGCCATGGCGCGAAAGTGCTGCCGGTTGGATGCTCAGATATTCCCGGACAAGAGACCGTCAAGCTTTTCTGCCCGAGCTGTTTGGACGTGTACAGCCCACCAAACAGCAGGTTCCAGACAGTGGACGGGGCGTTCTTTGGAACGACCTTCGGCTGCTTATTCTTCATGACATTTCCAGAGCTAGACGTCGGTGGCCACAAACCGCAGTCGCCACAGCTCGACGGCCCGGTTTCAGCATCTTCACCCTTATCTGGCAGTACGGCAGCCCATAACAGCAGCATAGACAAAAACTCTCGTGGCTCCGTCTCGTCATCACTAACATCACAACAACCTGGCGTCCCACCACCACCCCTGGGTGAGAATGCCAATTCATCCCAACAACAGCCGGACTCGATCAATGGTGTCACACCACGAAACCTTGCACCAGGACTCGGAGCAGGCAACATCTACGAACCACGAATCTACGGCTTTCGGGTCAGCGAAATTGCCAAAACCGGCCCTAGAATGAAATGGCTACGAAGTCGACCCACGGACGTTAATGAGCTCGATGAATGCGCAATCTGGGCACAGAACCAACGAGCGGTCATGAGCAATGCTGGGGCCGCTTCGGCCGAGGCCGAGATGGCTGACTCGGAAATGGCCGATGAAAATGAGGAAATCGACGATGGGGAAGTGGAGGATCAGGATATGGATGCGTCGAGCTCGATGCCGGTGACGGCGAATGCGGAGTATATAGTGGGCGGGGATGCGAGGCAGCAGCACCAACAACAGCACGAGGTGGCAACGCAAAGGAGGAAGTCGAACATGAGGAAACCCCATCAGCAGAGGCATCATGGGGTAGAGACGGGGGCGGGTGGCATGATTAATGGCGATGCTCCTCCTTCGTCAAGAAGTGCGGTGAGGGTGGGCAATGGTGGTTGATTTCACGTGGTGGCCAAGAGCTTCTACTCTGCTTCTGAGTCAAGCGTCTCTTTTGATATATTTTCTCCCAGTCGGATACGGTGAATGGAAGGCTTCTTCGAATTTTGAGCATTTTTGAAGTGTCGTCATGCTGGGCAAATATTGCGAGACCTTCACTTTCATGGAAGGACAATTACTTACATATATCACGAATGAAACTCCTGCATTCCACGGCACATGAATTAGAGGAGGTCATGTTAGTAAGGCGTTGTTGAGTGATCTCTTTACGTACGATGTAAAGCGTTGCAAACTATATAGGTGCTCCTGTTGGCAGCCTTCAACGACAATGTCGCCGGACCGGGATAACCAAGCGAACCCTGCATGCACCCCTGCAAAGTGACGTGCATGTAAACGTGGGAGAGCCCGCGAGATCTTCGTGGTCCTTGAGCTTAACTACAGCTATGACCTTGAACTACGATTGCCCTAGAACATACTGACAGAGACACTCTGCGATCAACCACTTGGGCACTGACACTGCGAGGACCTCCACTGCAGCACACACAATGTCGGTCCAAGCACCATCATTCACAACTCCCCCGAGCGACAAGGACACGCCCAGTCAAGATCGTGGTATCTTCAACCAGCAATACCAAAAGCACCAGTCACATCACTACATGCGTACCTACGGTGGACAGGTCCTTAACGCAGCTATGTGGGGATTCGGAGCCACACTGGGCGCGGATGCAGCGAATGCTGCTGTGGGTGAAGTCAGAGTAATGCATCCAGCAATCTTTACGCTTGAGTTGTCGTGCTGACTTGCGTGTAAGGAGTGGTGGCGGCATTGAAGGTTTGCAGAATCGCGGTGAATTGTAGAGAGATATGAGGCATGAGAGGCACGACAGCACAGTCTTGAGGTACCAAAATCAAGGCCAAAGGCGTTGTAGACGGCGTTACGGATCCCATTTGGGAAATAGAAACAGCTAGAAATGTACATCCGCGAGGAGATAGGATGTGGGCATAAGGTCTAAAAGGGTAGTCATATACAGACACAGACATGGAACGTGAAGGGGAGCTTTCTCGCATGAAGAGAAGTTCCAGTGTCTACTGCGGAAGTCAGAAGGGCGCGACGGCCACAACATAGTGCCCCCTTGCGCCATATGATACGGTAGGCGACGTCCCTGGCCACGGTACTTCTCTGCCGTTCGACAGGACTCTGGATAGTCCAAAAGGTCGCATCCTACGGAGTCGGCGATCCACAGCTCGCGAGCGAACATACGAAGATGAAGAAGCTCCAGAGAACCTGGACCATAAGCTCCCGCATGCAACGAATACATTCAGTCGAAAATAACAAAAGACTAAGTACATGATTGCGACCGTGGGTCGACTTACACTCACTGAACCAGGAACTCCTTCTGCGCCCACCAATACGCAGTATACCTCTGTTTGAGGTACCTCTGCGGCTTAGACGCAATTGCCTGGCCTCCCTTAACGTGTGACCATATCCCTGCCCAGAATCACTGCATACATGGCAGTCCGTGTATGTCAGACACTGTGCACCGAAAAAGCATCTCAGGTGCGAGCACGGTCGTTTCTGGAGGCTGCTACCACCTCCATTGCTCGCGAGATCTTTGCCGTTGGCTGAAGCCTGAGCGTCAACCTCCTCATCCCTTAAGAGGGTCGATCTTCTCATTCTCAGGTGTTAGAGTGGCGTCCGCGTCTTTGGTGATCTCGTTGTCGGTCGTCACCACAATCACCCCGTCGTTTTCTTCATCCGCCATCCACCGTATTTCCTTGTGACTAACATAGACCAGGGTTACTCGGGTCCTCAAAGGTGCAGCGTATCCCATCCAGTCAGTCAAAATTGTCGCGGACTCGGGAATCTTGACGACGTAGTTGTCGGTCGCCGCTGTAGTGCAGACGGTTAAGAGTGAATATGACCTGGCCGGTGTTCGTGATTCTTCTTCTTCAGTCTGGACAGCACAGAAATGAGCATCTCTTCCGGACAAAGGGCCCGATTTGCTGAACTACAGATGATAGTCACCCTCCATTTGGTGTCTTTTGTTGATGCTCGAAAGGTTTGACATGTCTCTGGTCTGGAGCAGGTGTTCCTCCTAAAGCTACTGCCGAGTTCAACTATCGTTCAGGGCAGAACCTACTGCTGTTGGATATCCTGAAGATTTAACCACTTGACGCACGAAGCTTTGGCTTCCCGCTATTATGCCTCGATGTGGCACAGGAGGTCATGTAAATAGAATTTTGAAGCTCGAGGAATGGAAGACAGTCATAGCTGAGGCTTGCTTGCTCTTGCACTTCACACAAGCTGTCATGTAACGTGTGTAAGGAGGAAGTTAGGCTGTCAGGGAGCTCCCAGCGCCTTGATAACCCAGACATTTCACTCGGTTGGATGATCAGAGCCTACAGAGAACTCCAATCGATGTACTTTACTGTATGGCGGAACGAAAGGCTTGTCATCACTACATTGTCTTCGATCGGGAGGACCATGTCCATGCAGGATTTTCTGGTCACTGTGGACAAAAATCCTAGCTAAAAGAGCCAACAAATAGCTCTCTAGGTACACTGGACGCCAGGGCGTAGACCCGTATATCACGCGCCACGACCCTACGAACATCTCGCACAAAGGTCTGATGTACTGTCTCCAGAGCCAATTCTGGCGCTCGACTCGAAGACCACTGTCACTGCACCATGACTCCGGCAGGTGCCGCTCCATTCGGTCGTGTACGGCGAGTGCGACAGACGACTGCAACAGTTACGCCAGCCATGCTTCGGCTGGACTATTACTAGCCTTAGTGGAATCGCGAAGAGCATGCCTATCCATGTTGAAGACTTCGCAGTGTACGAACGGACCTGGCGGTTACATGTAGCCTTCTTTCCTCAATTCGTCTTCGGCCGTGGAGGTCCTAGATTCTTGGGCCAAAGGAGCTCTGTTTGGGGCGCGATTGACGTCTTATTTGGGCGGCGTCGATGTTCGTCCTGGGCGAGATAAGTACGAATATACTGTGATGACTACATAGCAGTTCTTCACTTTGTCTTGTGCGATAAAATGAAGTATACTCTGGGTCTGTTAGCGGCGCTTGATGTCCTGCCGCGCCTACGCACCTCTTATGAGAAATGTCGGAGTAGGGAGGATATGCAGGACTAGTGATGGCGGGTATATGGGTCCAGAACTAGGAGCTGTCTACTCACGCGTGTTGCTCCCTGGGGAGCGGAAGCTTGCAACACGAGCACACCAAACAAGGGACGGCACGCCTACCGCATATGTAGGCATACGATTGCGAAGTGGCACTAATTATTCCTCCCTTGTTCACTGCTGATCCTTGAAGCAGAGCTGGCGATCGAGCCGCTTGGATAGGCGCTTAGTATACGGCCTGTAAGCTCGCGTACGGCGTCTGTGTGCTTATATCTTGTGACGATGCTTATTCTCCACGCTGGCAGAACACATGCAATGCCAGCCTCGATACATGCACGCGGTATATATGCAGCACTCGAGGATTGGACGGCTGCATCGATTGAGCACCTGTTGAATGAAGGGTGTGGGCGATTGCAGCCGGATCAAATTTGTCGCAGACCTGCTCGCTACCGCGTCTCAAGGAGCGGACACAAAGGGCCGCCTGGCCGTGTTATCCAGTCTGTCAAATCACGACTCCGTAGGCTGCTTGAGAGGGGACAAGCTCTACAACTGCTGCCTCTGTAAGTGGCAGCACTGCACCCTGCCCAACTTGCAGAGTTCGAAGTTCCAGGAGACAGAAGATTGCGGTAGTGTCCATACCATGATCATGCAGAGGACTTGCTATCCCAGCCCGCGGCTCGTTGTTCGCCTGAGTGATGGATTCCGGGTCTGCGCAGAGTTAGTGACAAAACAATATGTTCAAAGTACAGGAAGCTGAACTTTCGCACACCGGCCTTGGGATGAACGATCATAATATCTGCTCTAGTATCCATCCGATGTTCACGAGCGCGTGAATCCATGCGGGGCTGATCGGTACAAGTCCACCTCGTTGACCAGTCGGCAGGGGCCAAGTGTGCAAAGTTCAGCCATCTCATGCTAAGACGCTGTCTTCTGCGCCCAGTCAGCTCTGCTCCTACGATGCAATGCGGATTTGGAAGACTATGTCCAAGTGGTGTCGGACCATGCTCTCGTCACCTGTCTGAGAGAAGGGCGACATACAGCTTGCGACGCTCGGTCCCTCTCAAATAATCTGTCAATGGCTTGGGGGACTAGACAGGTAATCTGGACGGCTATCATATGTAAAATTTACTATATCCTCTTGAAGTACGGCCGAATCTCCAGAAAGCAAGAAAAATGGTTGCATCATCGATCCCATCTCGCTTCTGGCTTGGCCATATTTGAAAAGTAAACGGAAGTCATATTTCGGCTCTAATTGGTTTTGCTCGTTCTACTGCTTGTTGCAAGGGTAGAATTGGCGGCACGAGTGAATAGTATATGTATCTTTGCCGGTCAATATCGAGCAGCAGCCTTAAGACTGGAAATAGTGGTTGGCAACGAGAACACTTATCTTCTCCAAGACCCGGATTACCTCAATTACGCCAATAAGAGGGATGCCGTCACTTAAGATGAAGCAATCGACTACCTCCACTATGCCGAGTAGATGGATCGAAGTTTTGAGCGCAGACGGCCCTAAGGAGTACCTTGATTGAGGGAATGCTCTTCAAGGCGTTCTGATGCATGCGCGATTGATCGAATTTAAGGAAGACTATCACATCCGCGTGCGATAACCGGGCTCGACTGCTCCTCCATGAAGTGATTGATAGTTGTTGAGAGCAGTCGATACTACTGTGCGATGCTATCCGGTCATCTGCACTCTCCGAGGCCGCCGCAATTGCGGTCCTGAGCCTGCTATACAACCGAGGCGCAGTCCCTTTTATGCCGGTCACGGGGAGAAGCGCAGGGAAGACCTTTTCCACGCAGGATCCTGGACATGTGCGAATCAAGAGTGCTGAGAGCTTCTCGCGCGCGTTTTCCGAGCCGGACTTCTGAATAACGACTCCATGTCACTCCACATGATGCCGAGTGAGCGCCCTCTTTCTGTATGAACGTGATTACAGTGAGGCTCAGGAGTCGAAGTAGGAGTAGCTCGGTACAACTACGGCAGAAGCTTGCTACCCCTGTCTACTTAGGTATCCTGCTTAAACACTCTTCCGAGTTGCATATGCCGATATAGGGTCCCGCAGCCGCTTACTCCTCTCGTCTAATGGCGTAAATAGCGGCCATTCATGTGCAAGACTGGACCGATTATCATGAAGATACTATCAACCTCTTGCACATCATACAAGACGCAATGGAAGGACCTGGATATCTAGCTGTCGCCATTCAACCAGGCTGGAATACGGATGAGGCCATCTTCCATGACTGGTACAACACCGAGCACGGCCCACTTCGTCTTCGCCTTCCATTCATACGGACAGGAGACCGCTATAAAGCTGCAGACGGACAGAAACCGGAGTGGTCCGCAACCTACGATGTTTCTGACCTTTCATGGCTAAGCAAGCGGATATATACACGTCTTCGAGAGGAGCGGTCACTTCGTGAGAAGGCTGTAATGAGCACTTTCGAGTCACTAGATCGCAAGATATATAGCCTGATCTCCGTGCGTGGTGAATTCAATGGCCCAGCGCCAGTGACGCTAGCTGTTTCCATGAGAGTCAACGAGTCAGATCTCGAGGAGTTCAACAAGTGGTACGAAGAAGAGCATACTGATATGTTCTCCAAAATCCCAGGCTGGATTCGCGCCAGACGTTTCAAGATGATAGTTGGAGGCATAGATGGAATGCCACCTTCAGGGCAAGTGGAGATTCTGGCTGTTCATGACTTCAAATCGAAACATGGCATAGGTGGTCCCGAACAAAAAGCAGCGCTAGAAACACCGTGGGGAAAGAAGATGATGGAAAAAGTCTTGAAGCTGGACGTGAGGACCTGGTCGCACTATCATAAATTTGATGCTCTTGAGGAGCCGCCGTCGTCTGTCATCTCAACCGATGATGCGGAGCTTCGCTTCCAGTTGGAGGGCAATCCCACCGACCCTGTGGTCGTCTGCGTCAACTCCATCATGACCAACCTGCACATCTGGGATGCCGTAACGAAAGCCCTGATCGCTGGCGTGAATGGCAAGTCATATCGTGTGCTACGATACAACAGTCGTGGATATGCTCAGCAATCGGAAAAGAGCAACCACACCACCTTTGACATACTTGCCGATGATCTCGAGTACCTCCTGGACAGGCTCAACATCGATCAGGTGCACGCTGTCGTAGGCGTGAGCATGGGTGGCGTCACAGCGATCAATTTCGCGATCCGTCACCCCGACAAGCTAAAGAAGTACGTTGCCTGCGATTGCAACGTTGCCTCAAGCCCAGCGAACAGCCAAGCATGGGCAGAGCGAGTAGAGCTCGCTAAGTCCAAGGGAATGCCGGAACTTGCCAAGATTACTGTAGAACGTTGGTTCACACCAGAAAATCACGGCTCTGCAAATGCTAAGAAAGTGCTTCCGATGGCCGAGCATGCTAACTTCAATGGCTTTGAGCAAAACGCTTCGGCATTGAGCAACTACGACCTGAAGCCAGAATTAAGCAAGATCAAGTGTCCCGGCTTGCTGATAGCTGGAGATGGCGATGGCAAGATTCCAGAGGCTATGCAGAAGTTTGGCATAACGGACACAACTTTCAAGTCTATTCCGAATGCGGGCCATCTGCCTTTCTTGGAAAATCATGATGCTTTTATGGAGGCTTTGGCAGACTTCTTGTGACCTTAGATTGAGGTATAGGAAATGACTCAAGCTTCCCAATGGCAGATGAAGGCACCAAGATCCAAGCAATGAAAGCTTCGGCGATAAGAGCTTAAGTCCAGCGTTCGGCACAACTTGAGTTACCAATACTGACTGTCCATCTTGCTATCTTCTAGAACGAGACCAGCTCCCGCGATTCTACAACAGTAATTCAGTCAACTTAGTACGAGCGGCGGTTAGTGTGCCCGTAGTGTTTCTAAGGACGTCCAACGCTGTACGTTTGACGTGATCGCATCGACCGTGCAGCCGTGATGTGCCTCTGGGAGCGGGGGCGCTGAACAGTATATAGCCTGCAAATACTCTCTACTAATGCAGTATATTTTATAGTCACAGACCTCCAGCTCGCGTAACCCAGCATGTCAGACCTCGCTGCGGAGACGAGTATTGCGAACTGGCGCGAAAGTCCATATAATCAATGGGCATTTGTCAACGTCGACAAAGTTCTGCATACTCAGACAATCGGCAGGTCAGAACATGCAAGAGAACTAGATAGCCAGCCTAAGAGTTTCGACACCTTTCAAATCGATATAAATGGCGACAAGCTCGATCTCGATGCCTTCATCGAAGCATCGGAAACCGACGGCCTCATCGTCCTACAGCACGACAAGATCGTACTCGAGCACTACTCCCGCGGCAACACCAAAGACTCCAAACACATCATGATGTCCATGACCAAATCCATCACAGGCCTCCTAATCGGCATCCTCCAAGCCCAAGGAAAACTCCACCCAGAAGACCCCATCATCAAATACGTCCCCGAAATCCACTCCACAATCTACGCCCCCATAACAATCCGCCAATGCCTCGACATGAGATCCGGCGCGCACTACTCCGACAACACCCACGCCTACCGCTGCGCCACCGGCTGGAACCCCGAATCCGGCTCGGAATCCCACACAAATATCCACGACTTCATCGCGAACTTCAACCCGCCGCGAGCCAAGCACGATGGATTCGAATACGTCTCCGTAAACACAGATCTGATCGGATGGGTGATCGAGCGGGCTACGGGGAAAAGTTTCGCCACCGTGATTCAGGACTTACTCTGGCGGCCCATGGGCGCCGAGAATGATGCTCTGATGACGGTGGATAAGCAGGGGAGCGCGCGTGCGGCGGGGGGTATGGTTGCGACGCTTCGGGATATCGCGCGGGTGGGAGAATTGATTCTTGATGATGGTCGGGATGTTGTTCCGTCGAGCTGGTTACGCGATATTATCGATAATGGGGACCGGGAGGCTTTTGAGAAGGGGAGTTGGGCGACGGGGTTCGATGCTTTCTCGCGGAATTTGGCTTATAGGTCGTATTGCTTTGCGGATAAGACGACGGAGGTTGTGATGGGTCTGGGGATCTTTGGACAGATTCTCATTGTTGATCGGAAGAATGGGATTGTGATGGCGAAGACGGGGTCGCAGAAGGAGGCCGTCGATTTTGGAATGGTGGGGAGTACTTTGAGGGCTTGGGGAGAGGTGCAGAGGATTTTGACGATGTGATGGGATTGCATTTGAGTAGCGCATGCGAAGAGGAAGTTGATCAGACAAGACGATGAGGACAGAATGCCGTGGAAGATCTCAATGGTATAGCTGTGGAGGTATTGATCCACACGTTGTTGATAAAATACAGCTGCTCTGTTTTGGAAGTGAAACCACTCATGCCGAACAGTGTTTGCGAGCGCCACGAATCGCTCTCCACCACGATGCTTCACGAACTTATTCGTATCGCTAATGGTGATAGATTGCATCGAGCCAGTTGTTGTATTGCTCCATGGGCGTTCGTTCTCCCGCTGTTGCTGCTGTCTGCCGAACTTGCCCACACTAAAGATATTCCATATGCAAAGGCTCAGCTTTGTCGAGTAAAGCGGCGGCCGTTCTTGGTCGTGGTAAGCGGTAGATTTCAAATATCGTCAATCAGACCATTCTGATCGAGGTTCTCGCCATACGGTCTCCCACGACGCTTTTTGCGCGCTAGCTGAATACCGTCCCTGACTACGATTGGACCGCCTATGACCAGCAGTCAGCATCTACGTTCGAGATATGTGCGACGAAACGTACCACCTGGCCCCGTTCATGTGATCCTAGCGCCTGGCTATTCCCTGGTCATTGTGATACCTCTTTTGCAGAGTTTCTTCCGATGCTGTCGAATACATTCTGCCATGCGCAGACATGTTGCCTGTACTTTCAGAACACAAAGCAGCAACTCTGCTCAGAAGCAGTGTTGCAGAGCAGCCCGTGATCTGCACCGCACCAAACCTGTGATGTTGGAACGGCGTCTCACGAGCACCACAGATAATGCTCCGTTTGCACATGCGACCTGCACATCACATCGCCGGCCTTCTGACAGTCGGCAGATCGTCTTGCAACTCGTACACGTTGAATTAACCAGGTATTACCTACGCTTGAGGTGTGTACGAGGTATGTATAGACGGGATCAATTCGACTGCGTCCGGAACCTCACATCCAGGCCAGGCAGATCAATACCACTGATCTTAGTCGACCACAAATCACCGTCTCTGATCGGAAGAGCTCTTGTCAAAGTTCCAGTGGTCACAACCTCCCCAGCTTCAACTGGCTTATTGTATCGATCCTTCGTAAGCAGCTCAGTCAGGTGCCGCAATGCATTGATTGGACTCCCCAGAACATTGCTGCCACGACCATCCTCGACCTTCTCTCCATTCTGCAGCAGCTCGACCTTGAAATCTCGGAGCTTCTCAAGCAAAGCTTCGCCAGATCCACCCAAGTTCTGTACCCTTACCCGTGGTCCTACTAGGAGCAATGCATGTAACGCGAACGCAGCAGTCGTGTCGGCAGCGGTAAACTTCCAATGTGGATATATCGATGCGACGACTTCGAACCCATGCGAGATCCAATCGACACTTTCCAAAAGCTCCAGATCAGCCATCTCAGCATCCACGGGCCTATTGAGACCAAATATGACTTCCGGCTCAATCTTCGGCTCCTGCGCATTCAGATGCGCGATATTAGCCTGCACTACTTTTCCCTCACTCAATTCATGCTTCTCTGGTAGATCGACTACAGTATTCTGGTAAAGATACGACCAATTACTTGCATCAATACCGTACTCTGGCCATATATTCTTATTAGTAAAGCCAATCTTCCGTCCTGAAACGACTTCTCCATTCATTTCCCGAAGTTTCCGGATCGCAGCGGCGATATGATAGGCCTTGTCCTGGCTGAAGTCACCTTTCTGCGCTTTGGACAGGAGCGGAATCTGGTAATTGTGTGCACGAGCGTGCTCTGCAAAGACGGCCAATTTGCGAATTTGTGGATCAAAAGACTCCCATGCTGTCTTTTGCTTGAGCAGGCCATCGATATCGTTTGCTGTAGCATAACATCTCCGTGCTTGTAAAGTAGGGTGGCGTATGTCGAATGCTCCACGGGCTCTGGAAGCTATCCATGTTGCCGGACGTGATGGTGGCATCTTTTTATTTTGGCTGGGCTGGCTGTCAAAGATGGTTACAAGATACGAAATATAATGCCTTGATACAACTCCAAACACCTCCAATGCTAGTAGCAATATGCCGCGGTGCCACAAGCTCGCGTGCTGTATATCTAGAATCGTGAAATGGGAGAAGACAATTGAGGTGCCGAGGAAGACGAAAATGGAAGCTCGATAGCTAGAGCTAGCCATTGACGTGGGTCTGATGCCTGTGAGACAATTGATACCCATTGCAGTCAAGTCAAGTATGGCCTGAATGCAACTCCAAGAGGATTCAGAAAAGAGAAGAGGCAGACTCGGTGCTTCTCGCATGGCATTTCAGTAGTAACTATTACTCGTAGCACTCCGTCCGTAATCTCCCTCAGTCCCCGGGAATGCCCCAACAGGCTCAGCCCTACTACCATAGGTATCCTCTCCACCACTATCTTCTTCGTCACCACGAAACACCGCTTCCTCGGGCTCAGGAGGCGCTCGCATCCTCACGAAAGTGTCGTGATCCAGGAGCGGCGGCATATAGGGCTGTGGTGAGTGATATTCTCGCCCAGACGGCATACTTGCCAAAAGGGGTTCAGACGCCGGCACAACCTGCACATTCACCGTACTATTCTCCTTGTCCCACTTCGTCTCCAACATCTCCACCACTCTCGCTTCCTCGAATCGTCCAGCATCCATACCCCATTCTGCAGAGCCCTTTTCGACTTTGCGATCCTCGCGACGTTCTTGCCACGTTTGACGCAGGCCTTTCAAACCTTTACGTTTGCCGTCTTCCATTTCTGCAGCCAAGCCAAGTTCCTTCTTTGCACCTTTCAGCCAGGCTAGGGCTTCGCCTGTTTTACCGGAGAGTTCGACATCGATGGCGAGGAAGCGTGCTGCTTTGGCGCGGGCTGTGCGGCGCAGGTCGTTGGCATATCTGACCAGATCTTCGTCGATTTTGCCTGTGGTGCTGCGGGCGAGGAGTCCTGACGCGCTTGTTGCATGATCGGCTGCGGCTAGACATATTCGTGCGAAGAGGTGAGCTCTCACTTTTGGTATAGAAGGAGCTTTGAACATCCAGTCTTTGTTGTCCTCGTTTCTGTCATCTGCTATGGCTGTAGTGTACGGATCGTCCTTGGCGACAACAATGATAGTAGCCTCGGCTAGCGCGAGAGACGCCAAAGCTGAAATGGTTGAGGGCTGTATGTCGACTGGTGCTTCGCGGGCAGCAGAAGTGGAGGGCAGAGACAGAAGATACGTGTGGATGCTGTGTGCCTCGAGAAGATGCTTCATCGCCGCTCCGATGGTACTCGTTCGCTGTTCTGCAGAAAGGACAGAGGCGCCATATAGCATCCTTAACTGTGACCGCGCAAGTAGTGAGTTGACGTACGCAAGCGTGGACAAAGTGAAGGCGACCTCATGGTGCAGGCCCACGAGTGGCGGTCGTGCCTTCTCGCGCCCTGGAACCGCAGCTGAGAGCGTGCTTCGCCATTCCACTTCAATCGGCTTCTTGATTTCCACATCCAGTTTCTCTGGACCGACATCTCGGTACCCTGAGCCGGTGTTGAGTGCCAGGAGATATGGTAGATATTCGGCTACAGCGTCCTGAACTATCGGCAGGTTGGTAGCTTGTGCCTTGGGTGGCAGTCGTTTGTGTCTCTTCAGGGCATCTTTCAAGACACTTCGCTTCGTAGTTGCCGACAGTGGCAGCGAGGGATGAGTCGCACTGTCCAGGTAGTCTGATAACAGCACCGAGCTGGTTGTTGGAAGAGTGAAAGGAAAAGGCATGTTTGTCGTCGAGGAAGATCGCTTTGTGGGGAAGCAAATATGGAGTTAGAAGCTGGAGAAGCGGATCTTGGCTCTGATGCTTCGGTCACTGGATGCTCACTATTAACAATCTGTGCATTCACCTATGCTACCTGGAATCGGTCAAACTGATGCTATTCTAGCCATACACGACATTTGCTCTCTCTAACATGTGGCCCTGATACATGCCAGTTCACCAAGCACGCTATGTATGGGTATCTTCATTCGTCCTACATCATAGCCTCCGTCGAGTCAGGAGCCAACCTCTTCTCAACATCCTGGCCCCTCAAGCGACAACAGCACAGTGATTCCCTGCCACCGAGTCGTGAAAACGCTATGCGATCCAACAATGTCCTACTAGTTCTCGTCGGCGAGCATACCCCGAATTGGCGCGGTATTCTCATCTTGTGTCACCTCCTTGCAAGCTTTCTTCGTCAACGGCCCGCTTCCGAGATGTGGTATTGCAGGTGGAGGTAGTGCAAGATGGTCCTCAAAAATCGTTGTCGTCGGCTCCAGTGCTCGCTTGCGTTTGTGGACGTCGAGATCGAGCACTACTCCGTACGTCAGCATCGACTTCGGGATCGCTTTCATCGCCAATGCCCCATGCTCTACCACCAGATCTGCTACCCTACAGAACCACGATGTCAGCTTTACTATCCGAGAAACAGGTGGCGAACCCTTGCCAGAACACCCAGGGAGATGCAGTCATCCGCAGGCTCTGTAGAAGCCATTGAGGGTGGCTGCACAACCGTGTGGAGTTTCGGCCTTGGAAAGGCTCATATACATGAATGCTTACCATACCGTCTCCGGCAGTCTTGTATATCTTCTTTTCCTGAGGACTCTCGTACGCCATTGAGCGGGTGTTACGCTTGACCTGCTGCACCTTGGGTCCGCCTGGCGAAATGTCCGTCATATTGGAGTTGTCGCCAAAGTCGTTGCCCCGGCGAGCATTGTTGGTACTGGTCGTGTTCCCCTTCTTCTGGCTTTGAATCGGCTCGTTCTCTTCATCACTTTCGACATCCCACCAGCCCTTGCCTCCCTTGCGACTTCCCATGCCATCACCAGCAGTCTTATAGATCTTCATCTGAGGGACTGGAGAGTTGTCGACTAGCTCGAAATGTGCTGCAGCGTCCTTGCGGGCAGCGTGCACGATCGGTCGTTTTGGCGGAGAGGATGGATCATCCTGTTGAAGCATTAGCGAGAGTGTTGAAGTGTATCGATGCATAAAGCTCACCTCATCCACACCGGCACCCCAGTGCCGCTCAAAATCAGGCTTGGCCTTTTCAACATGCTTAGGAGGCGTGGAGAAGTCTTCGAAGCTGAAAGTGGCGTCGCTCTGCTTGCCCTTACTCATGGTCTTGCTATCGGGACGATTCTCCTTCTGCGGCGCATCCTCTCCGTTGCCAAATGCAAAGTGTTCGTATTTCTGACCGTAAGTCTTCTTACGCTCCGGAGATCTCGGTGGAGTCTTCTCGTCCTCTTCGTCGAAGAGACGGTTGCCCAAGAAGTGCTTGCCTGCTCCTGCCTTGAGGATTGTGCCATCGTTCTTGTGAGGCGACTGGCTCCTGGCTGTCGCGCCGACAGCAGCAGCAGTCTCCGCGCTGGCGAAGATCTCACCATATTCGCGAGGTCCAGGCTTTGCTGACTTCACTTTGTCGTACTTCGGCCCGGCGTAGGTACTGCTATCTTCATTTGGGTCCCGCTCTGCGAAGAGCGTCAAGCTCGCATGTGGATCGCGTGTCACAGAGACGCTTTCGCGCTTGTTGTGGCCAGAGATCAAGACCTCGTTCGGGTTGCGCAAAGCCAAAGGTTTACCGTTGCTCTGGGCAGATTGATCGCCGCCAGATTTGATACTAGCACTCACGGCATCGACCAATGCTTTGCCGTCTCGGATGGGCCAGTTTCGACCAGTCTTGCCAATGGCTTCGACTTGCTTGAGCAGAGTTCCCTGATCCCAGTGCAAGCGAATCTGCTGGATCTTGCCCTCTCTGTTGTAGCTAACCACATGCGTGAGTGGGAAGCGCACTTGGCGCTCATCGAGCATATTCGAGTCCATGCCTGGGAGGAAGGCACCACCTCCGCTCCTGAACTGTAGTGTAGTGTCTGTCTCGACGCAACATCCATTGTCGCCTTCGATGGTGCACAGCACGGTCTCCTCTTTCTTCTCTACTTGCTTCGCCTGAGCGCTTATGTGTTTCAAGATCGCGGTCGGCTCATTGATCGTCGTAGTGGTGGTGATATAGCTGATGGATGCGTCGCTGGCTAGGTCGCCGGTGTTTGGCGACTGCAGAAAACGCAGGTATACCCCCGACGACATCGTGTCTGCTATTGAGAGGATCACTCGGGCTGTCGTGGTCGGGTTGTCTATTCAATGCAAGGAAGTTCTGTGGGGTAGTGGTTACGAAGCTTGCGCTTCCGAGGAAGTGGTATGTTGTGGTACACCGTGTTCGTTGTTGTCTGCCGCGAAGCGCGTCCGGCTGGCAGGAGAAATGTCAACAAAACAACTTTGACCTGCAAGGTGCAAGGGTCATGCATCTTCACGGCGGGAGACAAGTAGGGAAAGAACGACCAACCGCATTCGTTTTGGGCTTGGCGTAGTCGACCGGGGTCATCATGGCGCAGGCATTATTAACGTCTCGAATGTTTCATCTTGTTCCAAGCAAGAGGAGGTTAGGACCTTGTCTTTTCGACTCGGCACCAAAGTTGTGAAGACTCGCTGCGGTGCTACATGAGCTCGTCGGCCATCGCTCTGCCGTCATCATCATGCTCTTTCACTGACTTCATGTTCTTGTTCCGTACGAGCAGTAGATGGTAACAGGAGGCCCCTTGTAAACGCGACTTCCCCTCAACCCCTCCGCGTGTTCCTGCATTAGTCTAGTCGCGGAGTCGTTGAGCTCTCAAAGTCTCACATGTCGAGTTGCACGGAGCTACATGCATGGATTAGGAGTACTAGAGACCGCTTGTGCTTCTCGCAGCATCGTCTATGCCTACGTACATGTCCCTGGTGATTTCGCTCAAAGGCATCAAGCAGAATGTAGCACGCTCGCCGCCGCCAAATCTACCTTCAGCTGTACTCTCAGCCAGGGCAATGTTCGCTTCAGGGAAACCTTCATCTCTCAAGCTTTGATAATATGCTGCAACCAAATTTGTACCCATCTGGTCGTTCTCCAGCAGCAGATCCACTGCAGGGTTTGCGCGCAGTGCCCATATGTACGTTAAAGGTGGCTCTCCATGCTCGAGTCCAGGCTGCACATGAGCACTTAAGCTCTTGCCATCTCGCTTTCTCCTCAGCATAAGAGCCTGGCTTCCACTCTTCGAATGAATGCCACTTCGTTGCGAGGCAACGGTCCGCTCTGCGTCGTTCGCGCCTTGAATTGCAGGCTCGGTCTCAAACAAAGTAAATGGTACATTGATCGCCAAAGCAGCCTCGTGCTTCGCTGCATCGGCTAGTGCCGCTGCCAGTACTAATGTATGCAGCACTTCGCTCATGTCTTTTCGACGGTATTCCCGGCGGATGTATATGTATTGCAGATACGGAACAGCATGTCTTCTGTCCTGCAAGAACAGTACCGAGAAGTGAGCTGCGCCAATAGCTTGACCAGTACGATCTTGCAAACCTACGATACGATATGGAGCTAGACCACCGCGTCTGCCAGCGAACTCCTCCTCAAGGCGAAATGTGATCAATTCGGATCGTTCGCGTTCGCCACCATGAAAGGCCGAGCAGTATAGCTTGTCGTAGAGATCCGCGAAGACTGCGCCAGAGACTAATTCCACCATGAAAATGCTAGGGACTGCTGTCAAGGCGAGCCGATCGGGAGTCACACGGGATATTGTGTTCAGGTCTATGCCATTCAGAAGTGATCTGAGTCGTGCATCGAACTTTGGCGCAAGGATTTTGCTGAGCTCGTCCAGACCGTCATCCAATGTCATCTTGAAAACTATCACGATCAAGTCTTGTGTATTAGCAAATGGAACTGCTGAGTCCGTCGAGCTCTACGACAGCTGTGGAGGAGCAGTGAAGGAGAAATCCCGCAGTTCGTGAGCAGCTTTCCAAAAGGTGGGGCGACTGACTGGGGAACTGGCTGTTTCTATGGCTGGCGGCGGCAGCAGGATCTGTCGCGTCTGTCCACGACATGGTATCCGGCATTCAATATGCAAAATATGCACGTAAGCACGAATGGAACGGTTGGAGAGATCGATCTGATCGTGCAGAGTCCCTGCAATCTATGCAGCGCCAAGCTTGGCGAGCAGTCTATCTTCTACGCCGTTGAGAATATATTGGTGCTCAATGACTTCGAGGTTCTCGACCTCATTTGCAAAGATCTTGTCAGGATCTTCTTGCCCACCCATGGGATTCTGTCCCATCTGAGCTTGAGCCATTTGCTGCGAAGCCATATTGGCAGCTGTGATGGATTAGAATTAGCTCTATTTCCCAAGTCTTCTAGGCTCAACATACCATTATTATTGCCGAGTATGAAGTTATACACCGGCTGCAGTCCGAAAAGCGTCAGAAAGTACCAGCTCAAACTCGACACCCATCGCACGTCAAGATCCCTCGTACCAACACCGGCCTGCAACATTTGCTTGAACTGCGGCGTTAGTGGGAATGGCAATTTCACTACCGAAAAATCAGCATGACAATCATAGTCAGTAGCAGCAGTCGCAACATACTGATGACATAGCCCGAGAAAAAGGCATTAATCCATCCCATTATCAAGCTCTGTGGCACCATCATAGCCACGTTTCCCTTCATCATGCCCATCATGCCCTCCATCATGGCAGGATCACTCATAGGATTTGGCTTCCCCTTGCCTCTATTCTCAGGATCTGCGAGGAACTTGCCATCTCTGACGCCATCTATAAAGAAGTCTTTCCTGCGGTCGAAAGCAGCTTTTGAGATTTGTTGGTGGTTCGCTCGGAGGTGCTGCGCTCGCATAAGTGACCGTTGTTCGCGAAGCTTGTTGAGAGGCTGCTTCTTCGGAGTTGTTTGCAAGAGGGTCGAGAGGTAATGACGGAGGACTCCAGTTAGAATCATGACTACAGTAATGGGTAGGAGGATCCAGTAGCTGCGGATGTCAGTGATGTCGCAGAAATAGGATCGGGATCGCAATCGCGATACGCATACAATAGAGCAGGATCCCTATGGATCTGCTGTTCCACAGGCCCAGCCATCTCGAGAGGGCGATATTGTATCTGTACCGTGGTGTTAAGGTCGCAGTCGTGCTCGGTCTCAGGTTCCGTGGAAGTAGACTAGCGACTCGAGTCAAGCACGGGCTGACAAGCTTCAGCCTCTTGACAAGGATCATAACCCTGGTTCACTGGCAAGTTCGTGAAGAGGTGTCCTTAGCAGTAAACAAGCCACTTTGCACCACTACTTTCCACAAAAGATGCGATAGTCAAATCGCGACATCACAAGCTTCCGAAGAATACTGTACCCAACCCGGCAAGCAAAATGTCAGACTCGCGCATATCACCATACTCCCTCAACGACCTCAAGAACACAACCGACGATGCGCTGGGCAACTATCTTCGAGGCTTGAACTTCAAGCAAGATAACAGCAAGCTTGACGTACGATTAGCACTAGGCTACGTCGCAGTGATAATAGCAGGAGCAACATTCGCAGCAGACTACAAACTCGGCTGGGATGCCACCAAGAACTGGACTGCCGTAGCGGTGGCCGCATACACCATGCTAAACGGCGTCCTCACATATTGGATATGGGCTGTAGAGCAGGGACTCGTATTTGAAGGGCAGCACAATGGGAACAAGGTATGCTACAATTCTCCACGTGTCGTGGAGGGCATAGGGCTTTGACTAACGTGTCGTGCGGTAGGTCTCTATATCCGCCAAAACCAAAAAACATGACCCAACATACTACCTGACTGTCAAATCTCCTAAATCCGGCGCTCGTGCAATTCAAGCTCCCTTCACTACCTGGTTCACAGCCGACGGGTATTTCGTCGCGAAACCCTTTCAGCAGTGGATCGCTTCGAGCATAGAAGAGGTTGGGAACGTAGATCTGAAGAACGCGAACAGGGATGAAAGAGACGAGCTCGCTGCGCCGACAGCTAAAGTGGGCTTGTTGCAGAAGGGCGATGGGGATGCAGACGCGACCGGCAGTTCGGTAAACTCGAAAGCGAGCAAGAGGTCGAAGCGGAAGGGATAGATTCTGATCGCAGGCTTTGTGCACAATCTCAAAAAGACTGAAAGGACTCCTAAAAGTCAGTCTCCAAATCATGCGACTGCCGCTTTCTTGATATTCTCTCTGTCGAAATATGCATTTTATCTACTTGGGCATCACTGAAGAGTCTACAAGATTCTCCTCTAGGTCGACTGATGCATACAGCCATGCTCGAAGCTCATCTCATGCTCGCGACGGAATAAGACCCTCTTTCTGTATCTGGCCCTGCACACGACGTACAGGAAATGCATCGTGCGACAGTATCTCTCCAAGCTCAATATGAAGACCTTGTACAACACGGCCACTGCGGTCTCCCGGAAGGGCTCCGCGCATCAACCCAAATCGAAGCGACGATGGCAGATCTTGCACCTTGTTATCTTGCCGCCTGGCGTGCTGGTACTCTCAGTAACAAGTGTCGTGCTTGTCCACGGCAGCACTGTGATTTCTGTCGTTCTGTGTGCGAGAGTGCTGCGGCTTGCGTTTGCACAGGACTTCAGCACCATCAGAAAAGAGCTGCGCCACTCGTGAAAGACGAAGTGAATCGATCCAAGTCTGTAACAGCGCGTATGGTGGGCAGTTTTCAGAAGAGAGCATCTAATGCTTCTTTCGCGGTAGTATTTGGTAGCGTTGCTAAGCTTTTCTGTGCAGAATCGCGGATAGAATCGATCTTCCTCCTGGGCTGTCTGGCTCAAATCTACTCTGCTAGCCCAGCAATGCGACACCAAAGTCAAGAAATTTCTGACTTGACAATGTTTATGGATATCCTTGTTGCCTTAAGCTCTGTAGCACGCGTATGCTTGATGGTCGATTACGCACAGTCTCAAGGAAAAGCATGGGAAGCGAATCAAAAGGCGCTCCATCCAAGCAGAGTAGCATGACCACTTCTATCTTCGCATGCTGGTCCCGACGGTGTACCTAGGAGTCTTTCTGTTCTCGGCTGAAAGCGCTGACGATTGCGTCGCTTTTCTTCAATTCTCGGATCTAAAGGTTAGTACGCAACTCCACATACGTAATCTCTTTCTGTCATGTGGTCGTGCTCTTCGCTTGCCGCACTCTTGGTTCCATCCTGAGCGCAATTGCCACAGTGAAGCTGGTCGATCGTGTGCTATGGTCGAAGGGACATGTTGGTCTCGGTACGCAACTGAAGATGCCTTGGCATGACCCGATGGTGTGATGTAAGTCGTACTCCACAAAGCATGCATGTGCCTGCGAGTTGCGAATCTCGATGTTCCTGCTCTAGTAGAGCTCGGCTCATGCCCAGTGCTCTACATACTGCTTGGGCTATGACGTCACGTGGACGTCTGGCTGATAGAACACGTGCATGAATATTGGGTGCTGTACATGTGCCCAACGCCCGCCTCTATCACCGATGACATGCTCGCGCAGGAGCTGCAAGACCGCTCGCAGTTGACATACTGCTGGAGCTTCTGGATATGTCGCATTGAACTGAACAGTCTTTCAAGGGCCCACGGGTACCTGCAGTATTGACAACCACAGGAGCGGAGGTGCTATGGAAGCAACATCCTCTTTCGTCCGATTCTTGCCTTCTGTTGTGCGCAAGAACGGCACAATTCGCGAGTCTTCTCGGTAGCTGCAATCGCTAGCGTGAAGAGCGAATCGTTGAAGGGTCACCACGTGCAGACATCGACCGATCCGTGGTATACGTCAGAAGTAATGCCATATGACACGCATGCGGGAGGTGCATTATGCTGTCTATCGTCGGTAAGGGATACCGTGTCAAGAGAAGTGACCAGGTCGACTCGCATGTGATGTGGCGTCGTCAGAAATGTGGCGCTTATGACCGAGTTATGACGCGATGGCAATAACTTGGCATCCCTCATGTCGAACAAAGACTCCAACAGCTATGCGGGCCGAATTGCAGATGTTCAGAAAGATCGGGTGACCAGTGCTTGCCCAATGAGCGCGAAGCAAGGTCGCCTCTACGTGCACGGAGGTTGCGAGCACGAAAGTGACGATGACGCGTGAAGCGTGCCTTGGAGGGGGAAGTCACGCCCCGCTATTGCTGTGTACCAGTTTATAAGTTTTGTTCAGTGACCTTTCTCTTCCTCACAACAACACAGACTCCAAACCACATCGAGGAACTTCAAACTACCAAAAACTCTCCAACAACCACTTCAGACAATCGCAACTATGTCCGACGCACTGTGAGTCAATCCTTGAGACCAGTCTGTATGCCTCGTCGGCACAAGATTGTACTGACATCAACCAGTCGCCAGAGCAACACCGACAAGGCCACAAGCGCCCTCAAGCCAGACTCCCAGAAGAGCACCCTCGAGCAGGCCGGAGACAGTCTCAAGAGCACCGCTGACTCGGTCGCCGGCACCGTCCAGCCAGGTATGTCCTCATCCAGCTTCACTCGCAACTGCAGCAACCTTTTTCCTTTGAATTCGTCACTGACAGCAACTAGAGAAAGAGAAGTCCATGACCCAGAAGGCATCCGACACCGTTACCGGCGACGGTAAGAACGCTGAGAAGGAGGGAAAGGGTATCGTCGACCAGGCCTCCGAGATGGCTTCCAATGCTGCGCAGTCGGTACAGGAGACCCTTGGACTCGGCGGTAACTCTGCCACCAGTGAGTGACTGACAGATCTGACAACCATATGTATCACATACTGATAAGCAAACAGACAAGTAAGCGTCTGCCACTCTACATCCAACACTTGACCTGGGCTTGTGCCTATTACGGTTCAGAACGGTTATTTCCTAAGCGGGTTTCAGCATGGGCTTGACATCGACAGGAAGAGGGTGACGAAGGATACCTTAACGAGATATGAGCGACGGTTCACAGATACCACAAGAATACCATTCAGTGTTTAACATACCATCATGTTACCTTTGTGTCGTTTGTGCCATTGCCTTAGACGTTTGACGCTGATTCAAACTCATCAGTAATCGACCATCTGGAGATTACATATGCCCATATACGGTGGGTATGAACCTTGACCATGCTCTTGCATCGTGCGTTTCCAATTTAATGCTTAGTAGTGGCGGAGAGCAGCTGTTGGAATGTGAACAGCAAACGATCCCGGCCCAACCGAACATATTCCATGTGCTTCTCCCGACCGTTGGTGATCCATGTGACGGTTGTTGTTCAATGTTTCGCGTGCTGAGCGGACAGGAGAAGTGACGGGACGTGAGCTTCTTTCACGTGATCATTAATTGACGACGAAGCTATTCGGATTTGGGACGACAGCGATCTCGGAAATTTTAGGGCGGGAATTGCTGTCGTTCTCACGCCCTCTTCCTATCGGAACTTGCTGTTGGTTACAGCTTCGACAGAGCTCTGCATCGTGCACATGTAATATTAGTCCATTTCTGAGCATTGATTTATAGCACAATGCTGCGTACTGCGATTCCACGAGCCTCGGCAGAGATCAGAAGCCTGACCTCGAGCTCTCTCCACAGAAGCTTCACCACTACAGGTATTCCAACGAGATCCATAGGCCCTAAACCAGCTCATCGACGCCCGAAATCTCTTCATTCTGCCGCTATATCGACGAGGACGTTCACGAGCACAGCCAGGATGGGCAGAAAGGAAAGCGATGCCTTCGGCGAGGTCGAGGTTGACGACAAGGTCTACTGGGGCGCTCAGACACAGCGCTCCCTGGGCAACTTCAAGATCAATCAGCCACAAGATCGCATGCCGCCGCCGATCGTGCGTGCATTTGGGGTGCTGAAAGGTGCAGCCGCGACAGTGAACATGAAGTTCGGCCTGGATCCCAAGCTGGGAAAGGCTATTCAGCAGGCTGCCAGTGAGGTCGCTTCGCTCAAGCTGGTGGACCATTTCCCACTCGTTGTATGGCAAACTGGCTCGGGTACTCAGTCCAACATGAACGCAAACGAGGTGATATCAAATAGAGCCATTGAGATCTTGGGCGGCACAATGGGTAGCAAGAAGCCAGTCCACCCGAACGACCATGTCAACATGTCCGCTTCTTCCAACGACACTTTCCCAACGGTTATGCACATTGCTGCAGTGCTCGATTTCGAAGAGTCGCTCCTGCCGGCATTGAAGAACTTGCACCAGGCAATGAAGCACAAGCAAGAGCAGTTTGAGCACATCATCAAGATTGGACGAACACACTTGCAGGACGCTACACCTCTCACTCTTGGCCAGGAGTTTAGCGGCTACGTCACACAGCTCGAATACGGCATTCAGCGTATCGAGTCTGCGCTGCCACGCCTGAGGATGCTGGCACAGGGCGGTACTGCTGTTGGTACAGGTTTGAACACATTCAAGGGCTTCGATGAGATGATTGCGCAAGAAGTTAGCAAATTGACCGGCAAGCAATTCATCACGGCACCAAACAAATTCGAGGCTCTGGCTGCTCATGACGCCGTCGTCGAGGCCCATGGTCAGCTCAACACTCTGGCGACATCTCTGTTCAAGATCGCGCAAGATATCCGCTTCCTTGGCTCTGGACCACGATGTGGTCTTGGTGAGCTCAACCTGCCCGAGAACGAGCCCGGTTCATCGATCATGCCAGGAAAGGTCAACCCAACACAATGCGAAAGCTTGACCATGCTTTGCTGCCAAGTCTTCGGTAATCAGGCCGCTGTCACTTTCGCTGGCTCGCAAGGAAACTTCGAGCTGAACGTTTTCAAGCCAGTAATGATCCGCAACCTGCTTCATTCATCCCGTCTCCTCGCGGATGGCATGAACAGCTTCCGTGAGCATCTTGTGCTTGGCCTCGAGGCCAACGAGGCTAAGATCTCAAGCATCATGAAGGAGAGCTTGATGTTGGTAACGTGCTTGAACCCCGTCATCGGGTACGACATGGCTTCTAAGGTCGCGAAGAATGCGCACAAGAAGGGCTTGACATTGAAGGAAAGCGCGATGGAGCTCGAGGCGCTGAGCAGCGAGAAGTTTGACGAGATTGTGAAGCCAGAACTCATGATTGCGCCTAAAGACGTGCAACAGAAATAGATGTAGCTGATATGTACAGATACTGAAGGGCTCCTGTTGAATCAGCCATGCCAGATACTTCTTCGACGATTCTCCAAAACACTTGATTTGCATCTGATGTAGGCCTGCCTGTGCTGGGTGCTACAGCTTCAGCCGCGGCTGGAGAACGAGATTTCCCCAAATCTAATTTCATCGCAGATCGTACGACTCTGACGAGCAGTCTTGCTGGAGTGCTTCGATGGATATCTTCTCATATAGCAGAAGATAAGGTTGATTTCCTTCGACGAATGCCAAAGCAGGAGCAACATAATGGTATTACAGTCTCGATCATCATTCTGCAAAGCAGACACCTGTCGTCTAAAGGAAATTCATGACGCTTATGCACTCAGCGCTGCAGAAGGACCATACTACGCCATCGCAGCTCGGATCACGAACGAGCCCCATCATGGCGGTGCTCCCACCATCGCGGTATATATTCCCGAAGCAGTAAATGCGTTCGATCGGCAATGGAAGATCTTCAAGCATTCGGCATATGTATGATGCGCGGAGGACTGAAGCGTTAGAGTTCGACTTGGGTGCATGCGGGCAAGGAGCGCATCAACATTCCACTCTTTTGCCACAATCGATGTAGCTTGTGAGGACGTCGCTGATATCGACTGGACTGTATGCGGCAATGACTCGCGGGACGAGCACGGGGGTGTACGCTACGATGCCGGAGTGGCCCGCTGTCATGAGTTGCGGATGCACTTCGCTTAATCATCGACGCGACACTAAGGTAGGAATCCGCTAGCATAGGGTGTAGAGCTGTCCTCTCTGAACCTGACGGGCACTGATACATAAGATAACTTCGTTGGCGACTTACGGTGTCGTAACCTTCGAACCGTGCCTCTTGTGTTTACTGTATTTAGTTAGTTGGTGGAGCCTTCGTTGAGGTAGTAAGTTACTTAATGCTGCGGCGATGAACTGTACGTAGTAACAGTAGTTGCAGATTGTTTTCTCTCCGATAGACTAACGCGCATCGTGTGTGTAAGCACACTGTCCGCTTGTATTCGGAACGTGCCTTGCTGACATGTTTCGCAGTTTGCTATCTAGTACACCGATTGCCACTTAGCGAACGCCCGAATTCTTTTCCGCTATCGAAAGCGCAAGCTTGATGAACCGATAAAGCGAAGGACTTGGTGATGGCGGAGGACCTGGAGGACTTGGTGTTTGCGATAGATGGACGTGGCTGAACTGCATTGCACAACGCATTCCAATGCAGCAGCAGCTTCGAGCGTGTCGCAATGATTGTTTCTTTATCGACTGCATAAGTACCGCAATGCAATGCAATATGGATACCTTCACCCGAACCCAAACGTGCCTAAACTCTAACCTAAACATGAACTGAAACCTAAAGTCAGAATCTTTGCCTAAGCCTGCCGGACCGTGCTCGGTAGCTCGGAACAGAGAGTCCTGATAGAACTCGGCGGCGTGTTGGGCAACCCGAAAAGAACTATTGACAGCGTGCTAGAACTGCTTTTTTCGGGACTGACTGCTCGTAACTTCAAAATACAAAAACACGTCACAAACGATCGCGCACAACGAACGCTCGGCAGTTGCCAATCGACACGCGAACAGTTCGACGATTTGGAATGAATGTGAGGCACTTATACAAGAGGAACCAATCACACATGTGCTTCTCTTCCCACAGTTATGATACGGTTCAATAGGGCCCTGGAAATGCCTAAGGTTAAAACGAAGCGTAACGCGACAGTTCGAAAGCTTTGAATGATACTCTCTCCGTTGTTCTGGACCCATGTTTGCTATGGATGAGTGGAGTACATCACTCAAGAGTGCAATGGCTTATCGCAGTATAGTCATCTCGGTGGATGACTTACCCTCAGAGGGCCTTTATTACGCTGCTAGGGCACGTAAATAGACAAACACCTTTCTTTCAGACCAGACGAGTAGGTGGTCCAACTTTCAAAAGACACATTGCATAACATGGCAATATACCAATGCCACTGCGGGCTGTCGGCGCAAGAAAAATACGGAGGCCGCGAGATTGTGTTCCCATACCCCGAGCGCGAATGGCCAAACAGGATACTTGAAGAGGCACCGGTTCTGACTTCGTGTGACTTGCGCGACGGGAATCAATCGCTAGGTAGCCCGATGGTGGGTGATCAACGACACGCTGAGGCAACTCATCGGCATTGGCCTGCTGACTGTGGCAAATGTAGACATTCGAGCAGAAAATAGAGATGTTCCTTCTCCTCGTAGCCATAGGATTCAAGGAAATCGAGGTCGCTTTTCCTTGCGCCAATGCGACCGAGTTCAATTTTGTACGGCATCTTGTTGAAACGCCAGGTCTCATTCCCGACGACGTCTGGATTCAGGTTATCACACCGTGCCGCGAAGACACTATTAAGATCGCCGTCGACAGTGTGCGCGGGGCTCGGAGAGCCATCATATTCACGTACCTGCCCAGTAGTGACTCCTATCGGCACACCATTCTTGGTCTATCCGAGACGGAATGGATTGAGCAGGCCCGCCGAGGTACTCAATACATCCGTTCGCTCACCAAAGACGCAATACCATCATCAGGGCAGGCACAAACACAATGGAGGTTTGGGTTTGGTTTCGAGGACTTTGGCAGCGCGCGGCTAGATGCGGTGGTTCGATGTGCCGACGCAGTGTCGGAAGCCTGGGATCCCACCATGGAGGAGTGGATATACTTTGGCGTGGCTTCGAGTGTCGAGGTATCGATGCCTAACGTGTTTGCGGACCGTGTCGAGCGATTCTCACGTACCATTGCAAGACGGGATTGCGTTCGCGTTGCAGTGCATGCCCACAACGACCGAGGTACAGCGGTGGCGAGTGCAGAGCTAGCATGTCTGGCTGGTGTGCAACGTGTAGAGGGCTGTCTTTTTGGAAACGGCGAACGTGCGGGCAACCTGGACCTGATTACTTTCGCACTTAACCTCTTGGCAAGGGGCATCGACCCGAAGGTGGACCTGCGACAGCTCGACAGCATTCGCGCTCATTGTGAACGTCTGACCAACATTCCAGTGCATGTTCGGGCTCCCTATGCTGGTGATTACTACTTCCGCGCCTTCAGCGGTGGTCACCAGGATGCCATTCGAAAAGGCCTTCAACTGCGTACAGCGAGTTCCTCGTCCACTCCTGATTCCCAGGGTTTGTGGCCAAAGTGGCGTGTTCCATATCTGCCCATCGACCCCGCAGATCTTGGACGCTCCATGCAATCGGTCATGGGCATCACGAGCCAAAGTGGCAAGGCCGGAGTAGCCATGGCAATCCAGCTTGGCCTGGAGCTCGACATCCCTACCGAACTGGCGCGGGTGTTCAGTAAGCGCGTGAAACAGCGTTCGCTCGACTGCGCGCAAGAACTGTCTATCGAAGAGACGTGTGCTTATTTTCTCTCGACCTTTCACGTTTCGGAGGCAGTAGAAGTGGCCGCCACCAAGACTGATTCCGCTATCCACGACGTAAGGAGCCGGGGTAAATTTGCATCATCACATTCGGTGTCCAACGCCTCGACGGTATGGACCCAATGGGCGGCGCGGGTAGGTTCTCCTAGCATTGAGTTGTCGGGAACACTCATTGCCTCGTACATCCAGGTCCCACGTGATGCGTCGCTAGAAGACTTGTGGGGAGTTGGCGTCGGCAGTGACGAAGAGCAAGCGAAGATGCGCGCTGTCTCTTCTGCAGTACTGCAACGTTGCTAGAGTTGTTTGACGTCTTACCACGCTCTTGGCGAACGTGGCTTTTAGAATTATAGATTTTAAGCTTTATATAAGCTACAATTCTTTCATGTTGAAAGTGTACACCACATGCAGGGAACTGTTCAGTGTCCTTAGCACAGGCACAGACTGCCAAGATTGCTGACGTCATCGGCTCCTGTGCTCATGCCAAGTGCAAACTATTCAATCGCGACTACTACACCGAATAGATGTTCCAAGAAAGCACACTGATCGAGTCGACGTGAGCTGCTCATGCTGGGCAACTACAGCCTCGTGTACGATCACGAAGGAGTACCGCTGGCCATGGTATGCACGTCGCTGCGATGAAGGTGTGTGCGCCTCACGCAAGCCTTCAGTGCTGCACATCAACACTGTACGATCATGAGGCAGGCCATTGACCGTATTGCGCAGGCTGCTACGCGGAGGGTGCACGCGCGGACTCCAGGTTCAGCGAAAAGATACGCACATCTGCCCGCTCTGACCAACCTGACGTGCTTAAGGTTAGACATGAGCATGCACAGCACCCATTCGGCATGGCCAACTTCGATGACATGAATCTCCTGGATCTGTGCCCATCCGGTATCGGTATCGTATTGTCCGAGAGATGTACCGATCCTCGGGGGACTCTCCGTGAGCCCCGGAAAACCATACCCATTCTTGTCATCACAAATAAGACGCGATGGGCATGACGCGAAAGGAAGAGCGTGTCCTTCAACCTAGTCCTGGGTTCCCCTGCATAAAATCAACGCAGAAGAGTCGAAAGCAGATATCATGGCGCCTCCAAAGCATAGCGTTCTCGTGCTCGGAGGGAATGATAGCGACCCAGAGGTCATGGCGGAAGGACTGAAGGTATGCCTGTTGGAGCGGGCTTTCAAGACACAGGAGGACGATACTCATGTAGGAGCAGTTGCTAGCCGAAGTGCAGCAGCAATACCCGGAGACTGTACAACTGGAGCTTACGCACGGCCTGATCGGAGGCGCGCCTTGAGACGCGGTTGGCGAAAGCGTCAGCGTGGAAGTCTTGAGGCAAGCTACAGAGGTACCAGCAGTGTTGGTAGGCGCGGTTGGCAGGCCCGTGAGTACATACGGTGGCTCTTGTTTCCACGTTCGCATGAACGCCCCGCAGGAATGGGCAACCCAACCTGTGCCCGTCCGGGTTGAGACAGCTGCAAAAAAGCATGCAAGCATTCGCCAACATCTGTCCTGCCCGGTTCGCCTTGTCTGTTGTAGAGGAATGCTCGGCGCTTAAACCGCATTTGTGAGGCACCGCCCGCTAGAATGTAAAAAATGCTTGGCACTAACCATTGTAGCGCGGGCGACCCACCATAGTAGACCAATGCAAAGCCGAAGGAAGCTCTATACACTATGCATAGTGGTTATGCGTGGGTTGCACACGTCGTTTTATCCCATGCGGATTGGGGAATAATGGGCGAGTGGTGGGTGCTGCGAGGGACTCCCGCACTGTTATAAAGGAAGGGGTGCCAGTGGTCCGAAGCTGTGTTGTAACTCTTGCATTGCACACATGCATGCTAGCTGCCTTGCGAGGAGTCTTGACAAATTCACCCATGATGCCTTCTCTGCCTTCTCTGTCGAACCATCGAAATCCTACCGGCAAGGTGAGTCAGTCAGTCTGTCAGTCACCCTTTGACATTTGCGATTTGCAGCAGCAGACAGAAATTAGGCACTGACCAGAGTAATGACACATGAACAGAACTCCCCACCAAAGCCACACATATGCGAAGAAGGATTCCCCAAATGTGGCGCCAAATTCACCGATAAGAAGGCATTGGAAAAACACCGTCGGGAGAAGCACCAGCCCTCTTCGGCGGCTGTACTCTTCCAATCAGGGTTCTCGTGATACATACACCCAAGGGCTTGTTAGATACACGGAGCATCTGATGTGATGGGATCGAAAATCAGGAAACCTTGAACAACATGTGCCTGCTGGAACGACGATGGCTCACGAAGCAGCGAACGAGACGATTTCGAATCTGATGAGTCTCGGCGACGATGCAAAGAAGACTGGACAATGCGATATGACCGACTAGATCCATGACCCTGTCAACAGGAAGTATCTTTCGCGGTTCGGCACTAGCAAGCATCCTTCAGCTGTTCACGGCTGCCTGACGCAACCCCTGGCTTCTTGCTGCTCACAATTCAGCGAGTCTATCGCACCTTACATTACTGCGTAATCGCATGTCGTGTCGACTGTGGTGTCTGAAAGATTGATTTTGTCAGCTTCGGCGTACTGTGGGCTTAGCAGATAAGGTTACTCGCGAAGAAAAGTCGCCAGAAGCTGTTATTGATATTCGTCGACTATAATAAGAAATGGTAACATCAACAAATCAAGCTATAGCATCAACAAGGTGCTTTATTACCAGGCTTCTGTTCCTTCCCTCCGCTTCCGAGAGCCACTTTTTGATCCCGCTTCGAATGGCTAATGAAAGATACGAACGGTATCCAAAAACGCTGAAAAGAGATGCCAAGTACTCATCAACAATCATGATCCCTATAAAATCCTACATCTGCCTCAATTTTTTCTCGACTGCCCGGCGGTAGGTCGCTTGGGCGAATTGCTCTTGGTCCTGCTGCGGGTTCGTTCGAGGCCGATCTTGTTCTTGACCTGGCATTTGTAGGCGTGCCGATAATATGGTGTCTGCCAGCGATCCATACGACCGATGTAGAGCCACTGATTGCATCCACCGCATAGTACTTCACAACCAATCGACCCACTGGCCTGTCTTGACGCTCGGGGCTTTTCGAACTCCTTGCCGGTGGTGAAGCTGACGCCGTGCGTGAAGTGCATGTGGTACCAATAAGCAGAATCCTTCAGTTTGTGCCATGAGGAGCAGATACCGCACCACCCAGCCCGTTCGCTGCCATCGCCTCGGATCCAACGGGAAGTATATGCGTCATGGGGAGACCTGGGCATCTGGCGGCGAGGGACGCCATCTTCAGTACTATGCAGCATCGGCGGATTGGTCCTGCTCACAGGCGGTGGCCGTGACGAGGTACTGCTTTGGGTTTCTACGATGGTGTGCATGGCGACATCAACACCATCATTCTCGAAACTGCTACGTTGGATGCCATAGTCGCTGTATTGGAGAGCGTGAGCGGCCTGTTGATGAGCATCATTCCAGTGATATTCATTTTCCATGTCGATAGTGTCGCCATCGGAAGACCACTGCGATGCGGATAGTGGTGAGAGAGGAGAGGTCGCGTATTGGTAAGCCATGCTCTCTGCAAATGTGCCCTGCATCGCGAAGGAAGGCTCTTGGCTTGCTAAGGCCATGGGCAGCTGCGCTCGACCTGCACTGGAGGCATAGAAAGGGTAGTCGAATTGATTAGAAGCTTGTGAATGCTGAGTCGGTGCTTGATCCACGTCAGGCAAAATGCCAACAGTGCGCCCAAGTGGGGTACTGTAGCTGTAGTCGTGGTTTTGGGTAAAGTAGTCGACCGGGTGGTTGTCCTCTGAGCCGTCGTACCAACCATCAAAAGCGTCGAATGAAGTGTTCATGAGCACTCGTTGGCCAGAGAATGTGAATCAATATGACAGGTTTCTTTGCACCAGCAATGAAGGCGATGACGGGAGTACGGAAAAGCGAGTGGAAACGTACAAATCAGAGGCGGTCTACACGACTCTTGAAATATACTGACACTCTGTGTGACTTAGCAGCATCCTTCTAGATTCCTCATACAAGATCGTCCTGCTGCATACGGCCTAATCCAGCTGTGCGCTAGCGAGAAGGCAATAGCAGCACCGGTATCAAGAGCATTTGCAGCACGAATGTGGTCGCCGCCAGCTTCTCGCTACAAGCAGACGAGGTGTGCATGAACAGATAGAGGCAGTGCTAGCGCCGATCCAGGTTGACGGCAAGGTCCGCGCCTTGAGATGCCATGCAAGGGGTTCTTACTCACCTGTCACCAGCAAACATGGTCGTTCTGTGGGTGGGCGGCTGGGTGTTTGTATGGTTGGAGGCTGAGCAGATGGACGCTCTAATGGGCTACACCACGACAGCTCATACCGTATCTGGTAGTCCTCCAGGGCTGTTGCTCTTTATGACCGTCTTCCTTGGACGTATAGGGCGATGGCTCTGACCACCGGCTCAAAATGGCGTTGTGAGGTCGCACTAAAGTCCAGGGTCATAGCATTGAATCTCGAGGTTGAGCTTGAGCACTGCAGGTAGGTAGGTATGCTCAGTTACATGAGCATTCCTGTTGAGCTTCATGCTCCGAGCATGAAGCAATCGGCAAGGGCGAGCAAAACGCACGATCGGGTCGTAAGTTGCGGCCATCGGCTCGAGAGTCCGAATGTCTCGGTCGTCACAGCTAATACTCATGCATACCTAGGTGCTTTAGCAGAAACGGCTATGGCATGTACGGTCCTGATGGTGGTGGTGGTGGTGACGGTGACGGTGACCGGTAAGCGCTGTCGCCGATGCATCAACTAGCAGCGTCGTGTCTGAGGTTGTTGTGATGGTAGATGGCATGTAGATCCATTTGAGATAAGGATGTTGCATTCAACTTGCATTGGACATGATTGTTTCACCACTTGGAGACACCTTGAAGGTGGCGACTTGCTTGCGCACAGCGGATGTCGACAAATGAATATTGGATGTTCGGAGGTCCAGCCGATGTCGTGATGTCGGCTTCAAGTCCGGAGAGGAGAGCACGAGGACTCAGTCACGTGTGAGTCAATGCCTCCTGCCACGTGCCTGCCATTCCGGGGTGCGTTCCTTCTTCACCAAGTGGCTGTGAAGCACCGATGTAAAGAACCTAGTTTCTACGGAGGAAGGCGCGATCTTGGCTTCCTCGAGCACGGCGCATCGGCTACGAGCATCGGCTTTTATCATAACAATGTTGCCTGAGGTATCTCTCTACCAGCGCCGGCCAGCATCGTACATGTATGTTGTGGACAATCGACCTATCGGGACATTGCAGAACTCGCGCCCTGGGCTGTCTACGCGACTACCTAGTATCATCTCGCTTGAAGCCTACTGGCCGCTGCTTGACCAATCTTAGTCAGACCGACAAGCACATGTTGTATCGCAATGCAGCGCATCCAGGCCAGGCTCCTGATAATCTGTACCCGTGGAAATGGCTCAGCCCAACAACATCCCCTCAGACGTCGAAGCTTTAGCTCGTGATATCGGTCTGCGTATCAACGAGGAATTGCCCAGGATCCTGACGCAACTGCTCAGCGAACAGGCTGGCTTCGCGGGAGGCCAGTTTCACCTCGAGTGCAGCTTGCTCGACAGCCGAGACGGCAGTGGCGCTAGAGCACAGGCAATCAAAGTAGCATCTGTCGATATTCCTACCGAAGTGACCTCACCATGCAGCCTACACACTCCCAGTGCTGAACAGAGTGTCGAAATATCATTGCAAGACGAGCGCCAACATCTTTCCGACAGCTACGCTGCGCCAACATCACCAGCCAGAGTGTTCAGGCCCAGACTGTCAATATCATCGCATTCGGAAGATGACGACGATTCCAGACCTGCAAAGAGGCGCGCCACTGGCGGTCTGAGAATTGGCCGAGCTGATTCTACGGCGACGTCGCCTGTTAACGCAAGCAATGCTATCACGAGGCGACTGGAGAGCGACAGTAGAGTCTTCCCGCAGCGTAAGAAGCGCGTACCGGATAATCCCAATCTTCAGCCCAGTAGCGTAGACAAATTCATTGGTGGTATTTGGGAGAGCATCTTTTCTGGCCAACGTATGGACCCCGCAGAAGTCATAGAACAGTGGCAAGCCATAGAGTCGAATGGACAACCTAGGCTCCTCATGGAGACCGAAACGGAGATCTCCGCCCGAGAGGATTCAGACGTGCGAGGCACGTTCGGGCGCATGAATGTACTCACACGAAAAATCAGTCAGACAAGCAGAACGTGTCGGTCATTGGAGGTGATTGTGCAAGCGCATTGGATACAGGCTTTCGACGACCGTGTCTGCGAGCTCACTACTACCATGACCAAGGAGAAAGCAAAGAAGACCGCTATCGCCGAGGCGTGTATGGATTTTAGCTGGAGCGAGAAGGAGTTGCGGAATAAGATGGCTATCTGGAAAGGTTACCACGACATTCAGTGTGCTGGCGGTTGGGCGTCTCTCGTCTTTGCTGGTATGGGCCTGTACCGTTTCTGCAAATACCGAGTCTCTTTCACCGAGGAGACATTCCACACCCTGAGGTCCTTGCGCCACCGCTTTGAGGTAGCCGCCGACACTATACATCCACGTTGGAGAAGTCTTCTTGCGATAGTCGGTGCGTCAACAGAGCGTCGATACACTGGTCATCCACACGACTGGGTTGTCTGCGGGCCTGGCGACGAAGCCTTACCTCTTGCGACTACGTACCACCAATGGGACAAAAACTTTAGCTATAACCACCTTGACGAGTCTGCGGTTGACGAAGATACCTGGGGTCTGTTCGACCCACGGACCGTTGTGCCCGCAACAGATGCGGCTTCAAATCTCTGCCAAACATGCGGCGAAGAACAATCTGACGATCCGCGACTCAACCATTGCGCTTGCTTTCCTAACCTCTACGGATCCGCCAAGGCTGGCTTCATACCCGTACAAGTATACCGCACACCGAATGGCAAGAACAACGGCTTATTAGCGTGCTGCGCATTCGAACGTGGCGCAGCCATAGGCGAGTTCGTGGGTGAAATAACTTCCGGTTTAACCAATCTAGATGTCATGGTCGGTCAAACAGAGAGGGCCGCATATCAAATATGGCAAGGCAGGCAAGGCAATCACACCCGATTCGTGAATCATTCCTGTCAGCCCAACAGCCAGTTCGAACGCTTTGTGTGGCTTGGCATTCAGCGTGTTGTGCTTGTATCAAAGGGCATCGAGGCCGGTGAGGAAATCACTGTGGACTATTCGGATACATACTGGAAGGTGAGAGTCGATACCACTTTCGTTTCAATAGAGATTATCACTGACCGTGTCAGAATCTTGACAAAAAGTGTTTATGCGGACAACCTAAATGCCGCTACAGAGACCGTTCCAGACCACTACCAACGCCACCAGAATCGAGCTGATGTATGGAGAACAACCGTGAGCATAATACAGAAAGTTGAACAACGCTCGCTGTCTATATGTATATAAAGCTCACTCACCACCTCCCATCTATCTCCTCGGCCTGAATTTGGTATAGAAATCCAGCTGCCTCACAAACCAAGCATTATGCGTCTTCCAGTCCGAATGCCCATCCGCCATCTCCACCTCAAAATTCCGCAAAAACGTCGGAACCAATTTGTAGATCTCCAACAAACTGATATTCTTCCCAATACACGTTCGCGCCCCAGCACCAAATTGCAACATACTCGCCTTCATCTCCCTCAACTGATTCGGCGGCGCTTCTAGCCACCGCTCCGGCCGGAACGTATCGACGTCAGAGCCAAATACCTCCGCACGCCGATGGACAACCCACGCGTTACAGCCGACGATGGTTCCACCAGGGATGAAGTGTCCAGCGATGTCGATTCCCTGCGGCGGGACAACACGTTCGATGATGAGACCAGGAGCCGGGTGCAGTCGAAAAGACTCTTGAATGACAGCGTCGAGATACGGCAACTTCTGTGCCTCGGACCACGTCACTTTCGCATACTCGCGTTCGGCGATTGTGCCCTCGCGCTGGGCATCGTCGAGCTCGGTCATGAGCTTCTTGTAGATTCGAGGGTGTTTGATCAAGTGGTAAAAGACTGAGCTCAAACTGATAGCGGTCGTTTCCGAGCCGGCGAAAATCATGCTCGTACACGATGACAGGACTTGTCGATCCGTCATGAATTCAGGGTGATCGTGCTGCGCTTGTGTGAACTTCATGAGGAGGTCCACGCCTCCTCCGCCCTCAGCATGCTCTTTCAGCGAACCATCTTGTTTGATCTTCTCCATTTCCGTCGCTCTATCAGCCGCTTGTGCTAGTGCAAACCTGGTGACTGGGAAAACAGTCTTACTGATGCCCCATTTCTGCAACTTGAGCTTGATCGGGTTCTTCTCATAGATGAGATCCAGGAAGGGCATCTGACCAATGGGAGCGGCATAGTCGAGGAATCTGCCAACGAAGCCGACGATACCTTCGACGTCCTCATCCTTTTCCACGAAACCGAGTCGTTTGCTCCAGGTGATCTCGCCAATGACGTCGAAGG
This sequence comes from Passalora sequoiae, assembly GCA_013248845.1. Classification (NCBI taxonomy): domain Eukaryota; kingdom Fungi; phylum Ascomycota; class Dothideomycetes; order Mycosphaerellales; family Mycosphaerellaceae; genus Passalora; species Passalora sequoiae. The sequence goes on from WSQC01000023.1 coordinate 205,718, forward strand.
CGAAGAATTGAAGCCATTTGGAGAATTTGCAAGCCTTCCCTGTCTCGCTGAACCGTTTCTTCGTCTGTTCGATGAATGCTCCCATCGTGCTGTCCACCAAAGGCTCATAGCCGACCAACGAGCTCATGGCGAAGGCATTGTTGACACATCTTCGATATTTGGCGTGGTAGTCTTCATCTTTGGTGCTGAATAGCGACTGCAGTCTTTCGCCCTTGGCTACCGCTTGCTGCACTGGATAGAAGTCTGACTTCGTCATGCCCTTGTTGAGCCCATATATCGTCTTGATGGCTATGGGGTCCGCGAATGATAGCACGTTCGGTCCGAGTCGCACAACGTCACCATGTTGCCGATGCAGCTTAATGTGTGTCTTCTCGGGGTGGCGGGTTCGTACATCGAAATAACGCCACCAGTTTGTGTAAGCTGCTAACGCCGGTCCGGGATATTTGTTGAGACCATTGTAATACTTATTACGGAGGAGTTGAATGCCGAAGAGGGTCAGGAGCACTAGCGGCCAGTATGTGACCAGAACAGAGACTACACCTTCCGCGATCATGTTGAATGTGCGAGGTCCAGGAGGAGCAGAAATGGTCAAGTCATGATGACAAGAGGAACACAGACCTACCTATATAACTCAGGGCATGAAGCCACCTACAAATGCCGATATAAGCACTGCTTGGATCACGAAAGGCTGCAGCAGACTGCAACGCGGCAGATGTGTCGTGAGCGGCAGATCCGGGTTTCACTTGCGCATCGTTTCCGGGACCCCGGCCATTTTCATATGAGTTGTGGACCTGGCTGACTCAGAACTAATCGGTATGCATCCATGCGAGTAGATAATATACGATTGCACTTTGTGAGGCTGTCAGGAATGTCCGTGGACGTTGTCTCCGATGCTGGCTTGGTGAAGTGCCGAAGCAGGATGACGAAGCTCGTGATCTCCGCGATTCGAAAGCTGGAGCGATCGCAGCTCTGAAGTGGCCAAGCTTCGGCAGTTGAAAGGATTTGCGTTTGCCGATTTTTAGCCTGAGGCACAACGCCGTATGCAGCTCGAAGTGCCATGCGTTGATCGCGCTGTGTGTGCTGTCGAGTGGGGAGTTGGAGCGCATGGTAGCATTAGCATGAATATAGTCCGTGTCTTTTGATGTTTCTTGGGCCAAAGTCCAACGCTCGTGCTATCCTCCATCGGCACGATTCTCCACAGCATCACAGGTCGCTCGGCAAGAGCTGACAGCATCGAGCGACATCTCTCACTGTGTCAGAGTCTGAAGACTGAGGTTACGCTTGCCGGCTTGGTTATCGGGACAATTGAGTTATGTATGGCGTTGCGATGCTGCTCTGGCGATCGTGACGCGCGGATACACGGGCATTGCATCTCTGGTCACGTGACGAGCTTCAAGCCGTTCTGGTGACATGTACAGCCTACTGCAGTCCTCTGATCGATATTGACATTGGTCATAATGTTGCGACGCAGACCAGAGCTCACGTTCTTGACCGTTTGGTGGCCGAAACTGTGCATCGTTTGCCGCAACCGTCTTGAAAGTGATTCGTTCTCCAGCTCGAGCCTATGGGAGTATCGGAGTCTTGGAAGTCTCTGTCGCTGTTATGTCTTCGCTCTCTCTCTATGTCGTCCATGTCGTTCTGGTAATACTCCGGCATTGCGCCCCTCCGAAGCGGGGTGGAACGGGTAGTCTGCGATTCCAACTCGCTGGAGGTCTTTGGTTACACAAGGATAGAGGCGTCAAGACAGCGGACGAGTGATTGTGGGCATCGAGGCCATCATGTTCAGCGATACGCAATGTACTCATGCAGGAGCATTCCCCTGGCGCAGTCCTTGCTTGGAAGCTTGAAAGTGGAGCCAGTCAGCAGATATTTTACAGCCACGGACATGGCCGTTACTTCCCCGGCCGGTACCTGGGGAGAAACGCTGACGTAGCTATGTTTTTTGGCGAGGTCAGAGCAAGCAGCGCTGCGGGAGCTCGACTACATAAATACGCGGAACCGGACATGTAACCATGAACTGCTCGCGCCTATATTTGCTTCAGTAACACAAAGACAGCGTAGTGGTAGACATGACATATGTGAAGACCCAACGCCCTCTACTTCAGCAGCTGCATGGCGCCGTGCAACGCGGGTGACGCGAGCGGCGGCCCTCGACAGGATGCGGCATGCTGATCCATGTTCTGTTCCTGTAGCCCATGATATCATCGACACGAAGTATTTTTGCGCTACTGCTTTGGTTGAAGCAGAGGCGCGTCACTGCGCGTACACGAGTGTGAAGAAGGGTCAACTCACGAACCTGATCCCACTGAACCACGTGCTGCCCATTCGTGGCACTTAGCTTCAGCCTCAAGGACGATCACTCTTCTGAGCGATCATCGACAATCCGCCGTGCATGACAGTTGTATTATGAGTGCCGATGCTGCTCGAGATCTCGCCGGAAGTCGCTGGCTTGTGTAGGATAGCTGCCCAGACCGAGATGGATGCGTTACGGCCAGAGCTACCTGGCCAGTCTGCCAATGAGCACCTCCTGCATGGTGTGACCGCCTTGTCCATGCGGCCCTTGCCATATCAAAGCTAGACATCCTTCTTCCCTCCGCCCCGTTCCAGACTCACACCGCCAGAGCGCGTCTTCAGCGAAGATGCCACCGAGGGTTCCAGCACTAGCACAAAGCGAATCCAAAACAAAGTTCTTCGACCGGATCGGCTTGAACAAGGATGACCCGGCCGACAAGCAGCTGTACTCGCTGATGAAGGTAGCTTCCACGCCGATGCAGGTCCCCGTGTACGTTCTGACCTGAAGTAGGCGGAAGCTGCAGCAGGCAGGAAGAACCTCATCGAAAGCCATGTATCGTTGGTCTTCATGCATCGAAACATATTGGCCCCTCTGATTGTTTCCAGAAATGAGTCGATCAATGAGACTGCCATCCATCGCGAGATACTGAATATATATGCAAAGGCTTGTCGACAGACTAAAGCGGTCTATGATCTGGGTCGAGATACAGACGGCGTCGAAGAAGAAAACTGGATCGTGCGCTGGTTGCTGTGGCATGCCTTTAGATACCGAGATCAGCGAAACAACAGGAAGGCCCGACCGACTTCGCACGCATATGATTCTGCCGAAGAAGACCTTGTCCCAACGCAAAGTCGTATGGGTGATTCTTCGGCATCTAACATGAGCAGTGATTCGAGCGGTACACCTGCCGCGAGAAGCGAACAAAGTGAGTACCTTGCTCCACCGTCCTTCGTACTTGCTGATGTTCGTGAGCAGGAGGCTCTTCTTATGGTCGGTACTGGGATCCTGTTCGGAATCAGTGGCAAGGCCTGTAGTCGCTCGGATAGCCGGGACATTTGTATATTGCTGGATCGTAATGACGGAGTATGGAGCCAGGCGAAGGCCCCCTTGGAACGTATTGAACTTCTCTAGCAGCTATACCATAGCAACTCTGATCACTTTCCAATCCGCACTGTGCAATCAGGAGCCTCCTCATCCTCTTGGAAGACCACGACATGTTTGTCTCCTGAACATGATACGCTGCGCCTCATGCTTAGGATAGACTTCCGTGTCAATACTGTCCATGCCTCGTCTGGGACTATGCTGATGACGACTACCTGCCGTCTTCTTCGAGACAGAAGATCTTGCCTTAAGCCTTGCCGTTTGTACCTCTGGGGCCCACTGCTGGATATGGGAACTTTACAGCTGAGGTTCAGTTCCTATCCGGAGCAGGTCCCGTTCCAATAAGAGCAACGAAGGCCTTGGATGGTCATGGATGGTCGGCAAAAGGGCTGCAGGCATCAACGCGGAGGGAAATCCGATATGACTCGCTGTATGAGATGGCGATCGGGGGTATGTTTCGACGACAGCTGTGAGCTGAAGAGGATAGAGGATGGACCTGAGCCTGTCCGGGTCATCATTTTAAAATGATAAGAGGCTCGGTGCCCTTGCAGAACGTCGTCACGTTGACGGCAGAGTCCACTATGGCGGAAGAAAAATGGTTCGTGCGGTCCCCAGTCCGGATGATGTCCGAAGAAATTGATGCAGCTTCACCGGCCACTCCGTCTTGTACTGCCGGTAAATCATTCCCGACACTTCGACACCATACAAAGTCATCCCCCAACAGCCTGTCAAGCAGCACGGACCACAGAATATCTCCAGGGTTGCTCAGACGGAGAAAGCCCCGAGGCCGACATCATCGACGATTGATTCTCCAATACGTTTAGAGAGCTGCCGAACGTTGTCGACATCCATGATCATGTCGGGCTGAGCCGCGATATCACTCAGCCGTGTCACCACCATGAGGATCAGACCTCAGCCGTGAACATGCTTTAGCATACCTTGCGCTTTAGCTTGCCAGTAAAATGATGCCCAGTCATATTGCGATCGGTCAGTCAGATCAAATACAGAATACATGGATGGAATATGTCAAAAGTGAAAGCTTTCACGTGCTCACAGCCACCGACCACGATCCGCAAACCATATGACATCTGTTACGCTATCGCTCTGCCTCGATAGTCATCGATCACCAAGGGTGTGGCACGCAGGACCTGCAGGACACCGATAGCGCAGAATATAGAAGGATAATGAGACGATACAAAAAAGGTGATGCGGATTTCATTGCCAGGTAGTGGGAAAGACAACCAAGCTTATGTGCGCGAGCTTGAAGCTACTGGCACACTGGAACAGAAGTGCACGCCCAGACGAACTCAGCTCGCAGCGTCTCGAGATCTACACAACCACATGAACTCTATGACCACAACAACCTCAATTCACGCAGAGCCACCCTCACTATCACGCCACAACTGGGAAACTTCGTTACTGGGGCTGAGCGTGATACCTAGCCCATCATTCACGTGCATGCATACGATCTTTTGCTTCATGATGATTGCTGCGTATAGCGTGGATTGCCTTGCTTCTCTCGCCGAGGTTGCAGGATAGCCATGGCAGCTTCGTACGACGAGAAGCTCGGTTAGGAGCGGAAGCCGTAAACTCTTAGTAGAGCTTGAAGAGCTCGTATGGAGCTACTGGTATCAAATATGCGACAGAATAGTCACTATGGCGCTTCGTGCTATCGCCTCTGTGTTGTAGCGGCCCGTGTATCTGCTTGGCCAACTCGTAGCGATTGCGGTATTTGTGAGGTGGGATGGATGGATAAATCGTACGGGTCAGCTCCCAAAAGGATTGGATTAGACGATACCGTAGGCGCAGCCGAATGCGTTCATCCTTACGCCAACATATTTGCACATGACATCCATGGATGGCGCCGACCTGTTGTATTGTAAGTATATCGCAATGCCTCCTCCGTGGGTCTCAACGCTTTAGTCGACGGTCTCCTCGGCCGAGTATACAGCTCTATCTCGCTGCAGGACCAGCAAGGAACGTCCATTTAAGAGCAGGAAGACCTGCATGATGCTGTCATAAAGTAGTGTTGGAAGCCCTGTCGGCGACAACCCAAGGTCGAACGTAACGTGCCTGCGTTCTTTGCGTGTCCATTGCAGCATTAGCGTGTCTATCGCAACATCAGCGTCAGCGTGTGAATCTTATTCGCAGTATCTATACATGTCGTGCTTCGCATGTCGTGTATCATGTGTCGTGTGCATCGTCGCAATATAGCTCCACTGTTTCTGTCCGCGGCCCCAGGTGCGGATACATCCAGCCAATCAGACTGCTCTTTACAACGCCGAGCATTTCCCATCGCCATTGCCAGGCGGGCTGTTTGCCTGCGGCGGCGCTTGTCAACCAGGACTCTGTGGTACCTACCTGTAGGTACTGTTACGATGATTGTAGAAACGCGAAGCACGCCAATCCGAGCACTTCACTTAATAATGAAGCATGTGCCGCCACTAGTGCGTGTCGGCTCTCTCCGAGATCCGAAGCCCTGGCACCGAGGGAAGTACATGTATGATACACGCGTCTACGGAATTTGCTCCAGCCCGACTGGAATATTCTAAGTGGACTCTGACATTCTTGTGTTTGCCTGCTCTCGATGATGCACCAATGTCCTTCGTAGAGATCTTACAACACACATGTCGAGCTTGCGACATCGATCGTGCACTACACATGCTGCACATTAGTCTCATCGCTGTTGCAGCGTGCCTGGCGCATCCGTGAACATGGGTTCCAAAGAAGCGTTCACGGCGTTGTAGGCGTAAGATTAGCGTCATCGTCATCTCTCAGCTTGCCAACCCCCCGTTCGGCATTCTACACTTTCCCATTCTCCGTGATAGTTCACCTGTGCGAGCACTACACCAATCATTCGGTACGATCCAATATGCTTCATTACGCTATCTGGAGCTGCTAGAGACGGCTGCACTCGCGAAAGATGCCAACAGCGCACTTGCCGGGCCACCTGGACTCTTTACGCCAGAAGACTAGGCCAAAACATCAGCTACTCATCCTAAAGTGCTACCCTCGATTGCCTAAGAACTCGACAGCTGATGTCAGGCCAAACTCATCCGAATTGAGCTACCTATTATACTACGCCTCAACTCGGCAGGACAAGCTGCCTAAGGTCGGCACGTTCCTCGAGCAAAAGACGAGCCACGATGTCCGGCACTACCAGAGCACCCGCGTCCTCGTTACCTTGCAGATACTCACGGCATTGCTAGAACACAAAGAAATCGGTCGCGCCAGCGGCTTCGCTCTTATCGCTCCTTCGGTAGTTCAGCTTACCTTTGCAACACTTGCGCCGCTAACATATCCAGGTTCTACGCATACTGCGCGAGATTATCAACAACACTAACGACATCAGTCTGATCGAAGCGAGCGCCACGACCTGGGATGAATTCTGCCAACATCAAGATGTAGCCAGTCTAGCAGCAGACTCAGAATACCGGACGCTGTATGAAGAGGTGGTGAGGTTATACGGCTCGCTTGCGAAGAACCATGCGCAAAAGTTAGGAAATTCGACCCAGCCAGTACCCTATCACGACGCCATACGTCTACGCAAGATCGGAGTGGAGACAACCAAAAGCATATTCGAGCATAGCGAGCTGAACAGGAACTGGAATCGCGAGTATAACACATCTGTAGCTGCCGTGTTGACCAACCTGCGACCCGAGGAACATCGCGAAGAAGCACCGCACAACTACTTGGAGCATCTTGTGACCCTGAGCTTGAAGAATGAGGAAGATGATCGTTCGCCAGTGATCAACAGAAGACAAAGTCTTGCTCATAGTCGAACAATCTCTGGTTTGCCGGATGAGCAAGATCCGGACCCACGCGCTGCTGAAGGCACAGCGCAGGATGCAGATCGTCTTGAGGAGGAGGAAGTGGGACTTTTAGCGCTGAATTGCCTAAAAGCCATATTCCAGTCGCAGAATCGTGCCCAGGTTCGAGACGGCGCAGTGGCATTTATGCGCTATATCGCCGACGAAGAAGAGCGGCTAATAGCGCTGGACAAGCTCACGAGTATACAGATCTGGGCTGCAACGCTTTTCCGGCTTTCGACCGCCTGGACTCCAGTGCAAGATCGTTTTGTGTTATTGTTTACCGCAAATGAAACCATGACAAGATATCCATTAGACAAGCCGCAAAGCTTCAGAGTAGCTTCGATCTACGCCAAATGCATCCTGAATGTACTTAGGTCGGATATGAATCTCATCGGCCTTTCTGTTATCGATATGCTGCTAGGCCTGATAAACCAAACCATACGACTTGCAGCGTCTGTCGCAGGAACCGCTCCGTACGCCGACGTCGCGATACCTCAGAGTCGTCCAGGCACCAGCGACCTGCTGTCTACCAACCCAGCATCAACATTGAAAGAAGCAGCAAATGATCTGTTGCCTTTGCTCAAAGACTGCATCGCCAACCTTGCCAGGCACGTCTACTACGCCGATCAAGTCACAGACATGATTAGCTTCATCATGCTTCGAGTCAAAGCGAGTCCATCAATGCCCGCCAAAGAAGTCGCAGCCGCCACCGATGGAGCTTCGGGTGATGCGAACTCGAACACGACTCGAAGCAAGGCAGCTAGCATCAGCGGCAACGGCTTCTCTACGGAAAGCGGACGACTCGCAGCGCTTGAGATTGTGAAGAGCATTATCGAAGTTGCACAATCAACTCGACAGTACTCTGCCGGTTCCAGCACGATTAATCGTAATCCAGTTCCTCTTGGAGTATGGGAGGGGTCACAATGGCTCGCTAAGGATCCGAGTGAAGCAGTACGAGAAACATATAGGGACGCACTCCTGGTCTGGGCAAAGTATGAGGCGGACGACGGAGATGCTGCACTGATCGACTTCGAAGCTACAGACTGCATTGAGAAATTAGCCGACAGTAAGAAACCAGCTTCCGTGCATGGCAGTGCGAGCCAGAGCCATCGCAGTGCACACCCACAACTTCTCATGCTGCCCAAATTTGATGGCGAGCGCAGAATGAGTTCCGGAAAGAATTCCGAAGGTAGTGAAGAAAAGCCGCGCACGAGGTCGAACAACCTCAAGGACATTCTCGATGGAAAGGTGTTCGTACCACCACGAGAACTTGATGGGAAACCGATTGACGTGAAAGCATTGATGGCAACAGTAAAGGTTGATCGAACACGGACAGGGCTTACGATGGATCCTCCTTACTACTAGATGCATCGTGCGTTGCCCAGATAGTCTGCGATTCGAGAGTAAATCTATGTCATATTTGATGATCCAGCCGAGGGATCGACACCTAGGCGATTGCCATGGCGAATCTTTCTTGCACATCTCTCAAGCACTTGCCGGAAGCTGACGGACGATCAGTAGCCCGCGTGTTGGTCCTCGCATGTGCCAATAAGTGCTTAGACTTCTCTGCGATATCAGCCATTATGTGGCGCTGTGGTCTGGACCGTCTTAGATCAAATCCGCATGCAAACTCTCGCCCTTGGATTCCGCTGTAGTGCCCCCAGCAAACGCCACAGGTTGGTACGACAAGTTGAGGAAGCGATTCATAAATGTCCATTTCTGGCACATAATCTGGTGTACGAAGCAGAGTTGGCTTTGAGAGATCGAAGTTTTGCAGCAACTTGCGAGCAGCATTGGGTCTTACCGGCTTCGTTTCAAGCCGCATGCAGCATGCTCTGAATGAGGAGCGTCGACAGCAGTACTACCAGGTAGATAGGGCAGCAAAACTCTTCAGGACTCTTCAGCAGAGCATCATCAGCAACGGTGAAGTGTCATTGACTAAGACCCCGCACGCGACAGGTACACATCCTTTAGGACCGACCAGCAAGCAAGTCCTTCAATCGCTTTTCATTCAGAATCTCGCCTTCGACCAGTCGACCAGTCTCGCGAATCTGTCCTGCCAGTTGCTCCAATCTCACCAATGTTGGGATACTGTGCACATTCCATTGAGCACGAGCAAAATGCTTGGGATCTCTCCATCTGTAACATGAGATAGAGTAAATTTTTGGACAGTGTGGTGAGATGGCAAGGGAGAACGTACTCTGGTCTTTGTCCTACTTCGACGAAGGCGACTGTCGGCGCGTCTTCTCCGACGAAGGTCTTCTCGAGGACAGGCAGTGCCGCGATAACGTCGGGGCACCATGGCCGGCCTGTTGTTGGGTCCTTTGGAGCCAGGAAAGCGACGAAGAATGGTGCGTCTTTGGCGTCATGGAGATTTTCTGCAGAGACGGGAAGTTGATAGGGGGTGAGGATCGTCATAGTTTGTGGTCGAGTTATGGCATGCGGGTATGGAGATGGTGGATCAAGGTTGATGAATGTCAGCTTGGTGGGAGGCGATGACGGGCTATCGCCTCTTCTACGGCTGCCGGTCAGTCGTCAGACATGGATTTGTGCCGGACCCACTACTTGGCGCTTGCATAATATGTGGACATTATCACGATGTCGAGACTTTCCGTGTTCTCCTACTGTATACAGTTCGTCGAATGCCTTTGCACAGGGTGCTGCGAGCCATGAAGGTCCTGGTAGATGAGAAACGCGTGGTCGACGCTTTCGGAGATGAGCCTCTGCTCGTTCTTGTTGACGACGCGGCCGGTCTAATGTCAGGCTGCGGGTCACTGTTGGAGGATCTAATGCTCTTCGTTAGAGCAAGATTGAAAGAGACCTCAGAATATCACTTTCTTCTGACCGGCGATTGTGGCAGCGGGAGGATGACGCCCGCGAAGTATCTGTGCTGGTGCCTTGCTGCACACAAACGCCGTCACCGTTTGCTGAGATCATCAGAATCGAGGCTGGTGCTCTGCCAGAGGATCTTTGAGGTGCAGCGGGATCTCTAGCCTTGCTGCGTTGCCTTCGTCCAAGTTCTAGCAATACAGAGACGATCACGGGACGTTCACAAGAGGTGAGATCTCGTAAGCAAAGCATAGCATTTTGAGCGTCTAGGCATGAGGAAGCAACAGGGAACAAGACACATATAGTTCCAATAGTATAAATGGAGTAACGATTGATCTGCGTGGTCGTTTGTCTCAAACCCGCCGCGGTTCTCCACAACGCACGCATCTCAGGCAGCATCACCTCTTCTCCGAAGCGACCTTGTAGCCTCATTCACGATACATCTTTTCAGCATTGAGGGCACATCCCGCATGTAAATTCACCTTCGTGTCAAGGCAGACGTGGCTGCCTAAGTTGATGCTGATATCATGTCCGCGGGCATCGAAATGTTGTCATCTCCAGAAAGCGAGGAAGCATCAACTCCGCAAGCTCAATCCGCCGCAACTTCCTTGCTCTCACCCCCCGCCTCTCAACAGCGAACAGTCCCGATGAACTCGAACGGTAAAAGGCCCTTACAGACTATCAGCAACGGCATCGAGGATATGGAAGGTGAGATATCTATACGAGATGAACATGTACGGGCATACATGGCTATGGTGGGCTGATGGTAACGACAGAACTCGCGAGCGCAGTCAACGGCAAGGCGAGATCGGAACTGCCAGTGCAGACAGACAAGAATAGCGGATACCAATGGACACGTCAAGAGGATGCACCAGGATATGCTTGGCTGAACAAGAAGGCGCAGGATGAGGCAGAGGTGTGTGATGCCCGGATGCCTTGACAAGATTCTCTGCACATCGCTGACTTGGTAGCAGCGTGCTTGGGATAACCTCCAGCACCGCGAAGTCATGGTCAAGAACAAGTACGGCGATCCATTCGCTGCTGTCGAGAACGAGCGGAAATAGTCTCCTCCGATAGTCAACGACAATGTGACCCGGCTCAAGAATCCTACGCTCTGTGGTAGCCAACTGGACGATATAGCGCTGGTCGAACCTGTTGTTGTTACAGCTCAAGCCTCAGCCACAGAAACTACAAAAGCATCAAATTACCGACATCCAACTGTCGAAGATGAGTCAGAAACACCAGTTGAAAGACCTGCTTATACACAAAATGGAGCAGTTAGCTTGCCTGGTGCTCAGCTTGTGGAGGAGCCAACATCATTTTCACCAAAATCTCCAGGTAGTGTCATTTCACCTTCATCAGCAGCAGCTCGATCACTAGCGTCGCAGCCACCAGAGATACCAGCCGCGCATCCTGCTCGTTCAGGGAATGGACCGGCTACCTCGCCTTGTACTTCGTCTCCATCGGCAGCTCTACCGACGGAGTCGCGCGCATTAAAGGAAGCAGTCGCTCAACCTGGTCAAATCGAGAACGGATCGGCCAGCTCATCTTCTCCTTCGACTTTACCAGCGGACTATGATCCTTTTGAGCGGTTTTCTCATTTATCGGAGAGCGACCTTCCTCCAGAACTTGTAGCGGCCACTCGTCATCTGGTCGAAATGCCAGTCGGCCATCGCGAACTAGTGCTTCAACAACTATGCGATAAGGCCGGCATCCCGTACCCAACAACCATGGGATAAGTACTGCATCTTGTACCTGTGATGACGGAGATGAGAGGGAAGGAGGGGAAGACGGATACCAAGTCCAGCAGCATCTGCGGCTGCAAAATCAATAGGAATCGGTATCAGAGAACCACCGGCTATCGTTTCGGATCAGAAAAGGAAAGCAGAGCATCTCATTGAAGCAGCTGTAGGTAGTCCCAAACCACTATTACCACGTAGTCCACAGCAGTACAATCGGGAAGGCCTATTCAGCTATGACACCATCCTTCACCAAAGCAATCATCCCAACTTCGCCATCTCCTCGAATTTGTCTCTTATATCGTCGGGATGTACGCGTCTACCTGTCTTATCCATGAATTTACTCGCCACGCCTAACCAGCTCTGTCCTTTGTCTGCGCCCACCAGCTCGGCGAGTAATTGCAATTCGCCGAAGCTGAAGAGATCATCTTCTTGCAGTGTCATCCATTCGCGCATGGTGAATTTGGCTTCGCTGCCGTGGCTGCCGTGGCTGCTGCTCACGGTGCTGGTGGCGGCGGCGGCGGCGGCGGCGGCTTTGGAAGAGGGTTTGGCTGTGGCTGTGACTGAGACTGAGACTGAGACTGAGGGTTTGGACTTTTGCTTCGCGCTTTTGGGGTTCTTTTCCGTGGGAGGTTTTGGGGAGGGTTGAGTTTCTTTGGTGTTGGGCTTTTTGCTCTTTTTGATGCTGCTGCTGCTTTTGTCCCTTTTGAGTTCAGCGGTAGAGGGTTTGCCACCGCTGTCACCGCCGCCGTCGCCGCCGCCGTTGCCATCGACTTCTTCCTTAAGCTTGGTGCAGTGTTCGGCGAAGTTTTTGCCCATTTTTTTGTGGAGTGTTTTGGCGATTTCGTTGTATTTTTGGCCTTTTGCTAGCATTTCTTTGATCTTGGTGTTGTCTTTGGTGGTGAAGTCGTCTTCGCCGCCTTCGCCTGCTGCTGCTGCTGCTGCTCCTTTGCTGCTGTTGTCTTTCTTCTCTTTCTGTTTCGAGTCCTTCGCTTCGCTAACGCCGCCGCTGGCTTTTGCGGCATTGACCTTCTCCCTGAGCTTGTTGACGTGCTTTTTGAAGTCCTTGTTGTTCGGGCGACCGAGCTCGTTGGCAATTTTCTTGATGCCGGTCTGGTTGGCGAGCAGTTCTTCGATCTTGGCGTTCTCTTCTGTGGTGAAGTTGCCATTGGCGTTTGCGGCGGCAGCATTGTCCTTGGTATCGTATGCATCGTTCTTCTCTTGCGAGTCTTTCTGCTGACCGCCACCAGCGTCTGCTTTGCCCTCGATCTCCTTCCAGCGTGTCTTGAGATCATGCGGCGACTTGTTCATCTCTGCGGCAATTTTCTTCCAGGAAGTGTTACTCCCCTTCAGCTCTTTGAGCTTGGCATCTTCATCAGCTGTGAAGGTTTCATGTCCTTTGGCGTCTTCGTATTTATTTTCGGCGTCTTTCGACCCTGTCTTGCTTCCTGCCTTGCTTCCTGCCTTACTTTCTGCCTTGCTGTTCGCCTTGGACGCTGAGGCATCGCCGTCGACGATACTACCAGACGATGTGCCGGTCTTACTGTGGTGGCGAACCATGAGCATCTTGCCGCTGTCACCTTTCTTGATGTCCGTATATGCGATAGATGGCGCGGGACTCTTGTTTCCGTTCCATGGCTGTCCAGTGTTAGAATCGACTAGTGAGACGCTGACCTTAGGCCAGAGGAAGCCGATGGGCGAAAACATTGTGAAGCAAGTGATAAATGGCGGCAAATTCAATTCGTGATGGAGTTGTGAGTGCGGGATCTATGGTGACGGGATATGCATGTTTTGGTGGTAAGGAAATGTGTTCTTGAAAAAGGTGTCAGTGCATGAGGTCGTTGCTTACCTGTCTCTTCACTGAGCCTAGCGAAGTGAGCCGTCTAGGGAGAAGGGCGTCGATTAGCGACACCTCTGGCAGCTGATCTGTCTTCTGCAAGTTGTCTGCATGAGTGGCAGTCGCGGCCACGTATGTTGCGAGTCGTCCCATGCTGAATTCGAAGGATTTACTGGCGATAGGAGACAATGAATATCGAGTTTTGGTTCACGAGCAATGCACGCTAGTACGTATCTCATCTGAAGGTTGGGTGGAACACAATGGCCAAAGTGCTGTTCTACAACTCGCATGTTGCCCAGGAAACGGAGTGACCGTATGGCTTCCAAAAGCATTGATCTCAAGTGGCTTCAATTGTACCGACAAAGCTTACAGTGAATGTACAACAGTAGTGTGGCAGTAACAGCCATCGGTCGAGACCATCATCACGTTTCTTATGGCAGACAAAAATGGACTGGCCTGATACTGCTTCGCAAAACTTAATGAGCTTGTGGGGTGTTCCTAAGGCGCGTGAGGAGGTGCGCACGCATATGCCTGAACTTCCGCCAAAAGGGAATTGCAGCGCGGTTCGAACAACTGACCTTCCACTACGTGTTGAGGACAGCGAGGTCGAATCGGGCAAAAAGACCAGCTACCGCCATTGTGGTAAATCACACACGTATTCGTGGTGTAGAACGCACACAGTCAGGTTGTCACTGTGGTGTATGTTACGCACACAGTTAGGACCTTTACCACTTAAGGTGCGAATGGTAACTAACCGGACATCTGACTGAGCCATTGGTGCTGATCTTGGTTGCAATAATTTACAGCTCTATCAAATAGCTTGTCCTGGGAAGAAGTCGGCCCGAGGCCTTGTGCATCTGAAATGTTGTCGTGGAAGCGCCACAGCTGCACGGGCAATGTTTTCGCCATATTCGAAGCATCCAGATCGCTCGTTCGACGCGGACCCTTCCAGCTGAAGAGAAATTCAACGTGTGCTGGTCATCGTTTTCAGCAACGACTTGAAAGGTCTTTGGTGGTATGTGGCGTGGTCTGGTTGTGGACTCGTCAGGCCGAGATGGCGGTGGTGCTCGCACAGCGCTTCTTCCTTCAGCATCAAATCAGACCCTCTACAACATCGACGTCTTTCTCTTCACTTCGCGAGGCTCTTTTGTGCACTTATGTCTTTCCTTACATCCACTCTTGGCCATCCTATCTGCCGCCTCAAAGTGCCATCACTTCCATCTAAATCAGACATTGTCAAGTAACGACTATGCCATCTGCACGTGATCGCACTCGGCTCCTCTGCTCGTACCACATGATTTCGGCAAGCAGAGGTCGATGACTATGAAAAGGGAAAAATGTACGCAGAAAATGAAGCAGAGAGTCAAAGTGAAGTGAAGCTTTCTCCATGGCCAGAAGTGAAAGTACCCCTGTCACTATCGGAGATCGGCCCGTTTGACAGGGACCCTTCCTCGCGTGCTTCTGAACACGAAAGCTGGAAAGCACTCTACTAGTAATCAAGACAACTTCACAACTTCTCGATCACCGACTTACTTCCTTTCTGTTCAACAGCCACGCCCACACCGCCAAGATGGCACCTTTCAGCTTCTTCCTCTCCTTACTGTCACTCTCCGCCCTCAGCCATGCGCACAACATCCAGCTGCGAGCACATTCCCGCGAATGCTTCCACGAATCATTACACAAGGACGACAAGATGACGGTGACATTTCAAGTGGGCGACCGGGAGTTTGGTGGAAGTGGCAATTTGGACATTGACTTCATAGTATGCGCAACCTCCGATACTTGATTTAGAAGAAGAAGAGGCGGCAGGTCACATCACATTGGGCTCGCAATTGGAAAATGTCACATGGGCAATTGGACAGAAAAGAGGCGATATGCTGATCACACTCTTCTGGAACAGATCACCGCACCGTCAGGCGCCTATATCATCGATTACAAACACGTGCAATCTGGCGACCACTCGTTCGATGCCAAAGAGGACGGGAAATACGTATACTGCTTCAGCAACGAGCACTGGTCCGCGAACACGAAAGAAGTCAGCTTCAACGTGCACGGTATCGTATACGTCCCCGAAAGCGAAGCCAACCAAGATCCGCTCGAGAAAGAAGGTAAGATCTCACATAGAAGATGATCCAGGTCAAAAGCAAGAAACGCCCAAAACCGTACAAGACTCGCTGACAACTTTCCCCTCCTAGTCCGCCACATGGCCGAGCTCCTCGCCTCAGTCAAAGACGAACAGAACTACATGGTCCTTCGCGAGCGCACACACCGCAACACAGCCGAAAGCACCAACGCTCGCGTCAAGTGGTGGAGCATATTCCAACTAGGCGTGCTTCTCGGCGAAGGCATATTCCAAGTGTGGTGGCTGAAACGCTTCTTTGAAGTAAAGGACCCCTCCCGACCTTCGTTTGGCAGAGGCGCGTTGGGCTAATCTTTTGTGTCTTCGCGAACAGGTCAAGCATGTAGTATAGAGTGCGTTTGCGTACACGAGACAGATGCCCGCCCATGTCGAAAGTTTTTAGAGTTTATGAAGAAATGCACGAGGCAGGCAGGTTCCTTTTGGGGACCTTTTTCCTGTCAGAGTCATACCCTTTTTTTTCTTCTGTTCTTTGGTTGCAGAACATTGATGCAGCGAAGAGCATGAGTTGACTAGAGCTAGTGGTTACCGTACTGCAGTGCCACAGCCAGGTTTGTTGACAATGTAAAGCTGAAAATGTGCTTCGACCGGTTGTTAGCAAGTCCAGCTGGACACCCTTTGATGTGCTAGCAGCTACACCTCAATACCGACTGGTAAGACGCAGTGTCACAAAGTGCGGTGCGACTTGGAGTTTTTCAACCGGGAAGGCCCCAATAACCTCAAATGTTAAATGCTAATGTACGGAAATCGCCGGAGTCATGGACTGTGGCTACGACACGGATGTGTTTCACTTCGAGCGCGTTGCGAACTCTCGCGCTCTATCTCTCTGTTCCTCTCTCTCTTCATCACGATGCACCTACGTACCAAGACATACGAGGAATCAATCAAGACGCATTATTGACGGGCTTTTGATTCTTGTCGTGACATTAATGTCCTTTGTCACGTATTGGATGCTTTCTCTTCTCTATGGCTTCTGTCTCTACTACACTAGTCCATCTAGATAGGATTCCCTCTATCTGCACATCAGGTGCCGTTCATAACCATATATCTCTATCATTGAATCTAATCTAGTCTAATTAAATCTCAACTCATCACATCATCAACATCATCATCACCATGACCATATAAAACCCTAAGAATTCGGCCACCTCCTCATCTCAAAATCCTCCGTCGCCGCCCGTCCCAAAGGCGCCAACACTCCCTCCCCCAAAGCCCCCGACCCACTGACCTGCGTGGGCAATCGCGGCGGCGCAGGAGGTCGAAGATTAGACTCATCAGTATGGAGCCTGAATGCCGCAGGCGAGATCATCCCGCTCCGAGGATCGATCCTACCTCCCGTGCCGATGCGCTCTTCCGGAATATCGGCCATGCCGGCTTCCATATTCGAGTCCATGCCGATACTCTGATTGCGACGACCGAAGAAGCGGTTTCGGTGGATGGAGCCCGATGTTCGAGCGCGGCTGGTACTAGTGTCAGTTGTAGCGCGACGGGCGAGGTGGTTCGGAGCGAGGAAGTTATGGGTTTGGTGCTCGTGTCCGGTCGAACGTCCTGTATCGGCGCTGGCACGTGCTTGGGACATTTCGATGCTGGATCGGGAGCGTTCGCGGTCTTGCGAGGCTTCGATGATTTGGACGCGGGCGCGGTTGGGGTCGCGGTCGTCGAAGACGTCGCCCGATGTGTCGCCGGAGGCTTGGGCGCTCATGCCGAGGCTGAAGTCGACGCGTTTGGTCATGGCTGAGAGGGATTCGCCGCGAGCACGACTGCCGCTTTTCATGATGGAGCCGCTGCGTAGGCGGGAGTGAGGCATGTGCGAGCCGGGACGGTGGATGGATTCGTCTTCCAGAGGAGCGACAAAGGGTGGATCCTGCATCTCTTCATCGTCCTTGATACCCATCGGGTTGTCCGGGTTGCCATTGTGTCCAGCTCCTGCGGCTGCAGTGTGCGGCACTTGGGAGAGGTACATTGGGAAGCTCTCGCGCATACCAGGCAAGCGCATGTAGGGGCCTTCGATGCCGAGTTCTTGCATGGTGATCATCAATGCGCAAATGAATTTGTTGCGGCGAGCCAGACGAAGGCCTTCGTTTTGCCAGTTGGATTTGTAGAAGAAGACGACATTCAGGTTCATCGAATGCACCTCCACGATGTCGCGAAGCTCGGTGAGGATGTTGGGCTGATATTCGCGCTTCTCGGACTTGACGAACTCGAGCAGCTTGGTTCGCAGGCCGTCAATCTGTTCCAGTGTTGTGCCGAATTTGATGGTGATGCTGACCGGATCGGCCAATCCACCGGAACGACGCTGGTTGAGAATGAACAAGGTATTCAGGTAGCTGTTGGGAGCCTGAACGATGTGGCCTTGCATCTTCTTGAACTCGGTATACAGCAAGCTGATCTCCTTCACAAAATAATCGTCTCCTTTTAGCAACTCGCCGGTGTTACCATAAATACCAACACGATCGCCAACATCGAAAGGGTGCTTAACGAAGACGAAGATGACGGACTGAAGGAACTCCTGCGCCGTAGCACTGAACAGCCAGGACAAAGCAAGTACGGCAGAGCCAGCAGAAGTCAATACACCAGCGGCCGAGGTCGATATGAGCGAGATCAGCACGAGGATGACGATTACCACGACGATGAACATGAATACGTCGTCCAGCTTGCCCACCACGGAATCCAGATCCTTGAGCGATGCCGTAATGGATTTGCGCTCGCGACCAATCTCTACGCAAACAGCTTCGAGCTCTTCCATGCTGATGTCGCCGTTCATGTCTTTGTCAAACATCGTAAAAGCTGCATCGGCTTCGTCGTCGTTTTCGAAGGCGGCTCTCAGATCATCTACGAAGCAAAAGAAGTCAGCCATACCCTACGCAAGATCATTCACATGGCATCGAAAATTTGCGTCGGGCGCAGAGTTTGTCACGCCGCGACGCGCTATGTGGCGTTCCTCACTTCTACGTAGCACATTGCTCCTGAAGGCATCATGGAGCCTTCGCGGCCAGCAAGACTTACCTGCGATCACGGTCTCGGTCTCCTCTTGCGCGAACGTCCTGTAGAGACGCCGAGCGAGCACTTGCGCACCAGACGTCGAGCTTAACAGCGTGAGCACGACCTGCTGCGGATGGGTACTCTTAATCACAGACTTTCCGGTGAAGTCTCCAGCAACCTTTCCAGCGACGTCTCCGAATTTCTTCATGCCCACCTTTCCTATCTTGGCTGCCTCTGTAAGAACCTGTCCGGGTGTTCGTGCGCCAGAACCGGGTTCAGCTGGATGCTGTTCGAATTCGGAATCTTCCATCGCAATCTTTTGTTTGGAGAAAGTATACAACTTTGTGAGAGAACCAATCTGGAACTTGTTGACCTCAATGCGATCGGCATATGTCCGCAAGTGGAAACTGATTGCAATGAGCTGGATGAGGATCTTCTCGAAGAAGTTGAGTACTGCGCCGACGAAGAATGATACGAGGACCTTGTTCATGGTATTCATCCATTGTGGGTGAAAGCCGTGCGGGTGATCCCTTTGATGATAGGTCATGGTCGGCAGGAAGGAGACCTCAATCGCAAGCCACCAGAAGAAGATGGTCGCCGGCAGCTCCAATTGCTTGCCCATATCGCGCCACTTCTTGCTGTTGTTTGTGAACAGACTCGACACGAGTCCTATCGGCCACGGGAGGCACTTGGCGAGGATGCGGCCTGCCCATAATGAGAGCCATACAATCTGCAGCCATATCATGAACCAGCCAAGATATACGCCACCGACCACTGCTCTCGGGAATTTCAGAAAGCCAAGCAGAAGTGGTATAAGTAATATCAACGTGAGAGGCGCAATGTATGTGGCCCATCGCACCAGGACGTTCGATTGATGAATTTTTTTGATGAATTTTCCAAAATGAGTGGCAGGATTCTCGATTGGCTTATAAACTTTGGTTCTCTCGTGGACTGGACCTGTCGCGGTATCGAATTCATCGACATGATCGTCGGGCCTCCGTGATCTGGAGCGGTATGTTTGGTCCGTGCTGCTCTTTTCTCTCGACAACTCCTGCTCCTCATCAATCCTCGAGACTTGACGTTCGATCTTCAAAAGGTGCAAATCATCATCCAGCCTGTGCGCCTGCTCACGATTTTGGGAAGGCGAGTGCATAGCTCGCAGTGGATCGCCAGGTTCATACTCTGTTGCGACGGAGAGACGGCTAGGTGCGCGTGGCCGGCCCGAGGGTTGTAAGTGGTCTTTCAATTGTTCTTGCGACCTTTGATGCTGTTCCTCGCCTTCGCCGACCATGGTACCCTCATCCTCTGAGGATTTGTCATGGCTTCCGGTTCGATGTGCGGTATTATTCACATTATACGAAGGCAATGAAGGTCTGTCGAGGCTGTTTCGGCCTTGTTCTTGTCCAGGGTTACTCATGCCGTATGAGGGCTGGATGTACGTCGGCTCAGGCCGATCATCAGTGGGTGTAGTCATGGCAGATTAGTCTTTCGTGGCAAACGAGTGGAGCGGAAAGCTGCAAGGATATTTCGAGTGGTAGTCTTGAGACTCGAGAAAAGGCGTGACTTTCGACGAAAGGACTTCCAGCACTTGGTCGTCCTCGGAGGCAAAGCCAGCGGAGGGTACAAACACACAGCTTGAAGTTTGCAGAGGGTGACGTCGCACGCGAGCGTAAAATATAAGGCTCGCGGGTTCCAATGGCGGGCGGGAGGGAAGAAACGCTAGGAAGTGTGGCTTCTCGAGTTGAGGTATAGGCCTGTTAGGGTGGAGCTAGGGATGTATTACTTAAAATAAAGATAAGATGGAAAGGCGCGGAGAAGAATGCGAGGTCGTAGGGTATATTGATAACTAGTCGTATCCAAGTGCCAGGAAGCGGGAACGAGTGTGTTGATAAGAGGAAGAAGGGGTCAACTACTATGGAGCCTTGTGCTCCACCATGTGTAGATGCTTGAACAGTGCAGATGTTGAGATTGTGCACACTTAAGTTGTGGCAGTGTGTGAATGGTTGGGGGTCATACGACAGGAACAGCACTAGCGTCAACACGCACAAAGAAGAAGCAGAAGAAGAGTGGAGCAATCGAAGACGGGTGCACCTTTGCCGTGTTGTGGCCCTTTGATGCACATAATACTAGTAGTATGTACAGTACACGCACATGAAAGCAAGTGCCGTCGGATAAAACGCGTGCTCGACCGAGCACATGTGACGGTAACCAATGGGTCCGCCAAGTGCCACCGGCGCGACAACGGCGTCGAGCAAGGAATGACGATGATGGGCTCATAAGGTATGCATTTCTTTGTTGTAAACCTGTCTCGATGCGATGCGTCCATTTCGCCATCTCGATTCGCTCGTGTCTCCCCTCCTCGCGCCTTACATGCACTACTACATCAGAATGCATCGGCGCCGCTATTGCCGCACTTTGTGTTTCGTGCATTCTTTCTGCCCGTATTATGCACCAACAAGCATTTGCTCTTGTACCTGGCAATGGTATATTTGTGATGAGCCGCATGGAAAATGCAACGCGTCTATATGTCGAGGTTCCTGTTTCATGACTGCGTCTGCCAAGAGACGCTAGTGAGGCTGATTATACCCGTATAGGTAAAGCGCGTACGCCGCTGACGATGAGCACGAGAGATCCATGTCCTTCCTCTTCTTTCCATTCCCATTCTAGAAAATCCCCCTCAACCAGTCCGTGCGTTTCCTCGACGTTACCAGGTATCATGAACATCCTCGCTGCATGTGTTGTCTATTACCGTGCGTGATACGTGGTCTGTCATATTGGAATATGTCTTGAAGTTCTTGTCTGGGAACGTGTTATGTTGAAGGATATATCAAGTGCACAGAATGTGTACACCTGACTCTCCAACCCTTCAGGAATCCTCCAAAATGACAAAAAGCAAATGATTCTTATGCAACACATACGCCTTGGTTGCACTTTTTGCCAGACGCATTGTTCTGACAATCAACCTGGAATTGCCAGGTATATTCCGGGCATCGAATTTGACCGCAGTCAGCGTCAGGTTGTTGCTCCACCACGCACTTCCACTACAAACATGTCAACACTGGCCCGAAGAGCTCCAAGAACACGAGATACTGACCACTGATGTGCCGTCACACGCGACTTTGTTCACTGAATCTCCTGCACAATCTGAACTTGGTGGAGCGCCCATCACTTGCTGCGACAAGTCGAGCATTGCCATGAGACCGACCATGATCATGACAATGACCTTCATCCTGGTATTTCTTGGATAATGCACGCACAAGGCGTCCAGGTAGTGCTCTCGTCGAGGTCGTGTTGTCGATGCTGACAGTGATTCCAGGCGTCCATGACAGAAATACATCCCCCATATATACGCAATACGACATGATCCATCGACCGATATTCGCCACTCCGCCCCTTCCATGCTAGGATTCATGCCGACTCTTGTATTATCTAGAGTCTTAGCGTCGACAACACAGCACACATGTTAAACAACTCGAATAGCATCAAGCAGCGCGTTTGCAGACAATTTGACCGACGCCGGACCGCTGGATGTACACCTTCGCCATCAGGGCATTCCTGCATTGAACCTCGGACAGCGTCTCACTCAGGCGGTCGTTGACAGCAGACTGGTTTGCCAAGCCGACTTCGATCGCCTACCATATCGCCTTGCCCTTCTTCAGAAAGCGACCCAAAGCGACCCTGGCACAACGTCACCACGTCGATGCTCGACTACCAGCACGTTTCGAGAACATATCGCTCTCGCATGGCATCTGGAGTATGCGAAATGGATGGGAGCATTTTCCAGGAAGTTGCTTCTATGCACCATGTTTCAGCCGCTTCTTCCTGCCTAGCTATGACCCACTGCTAGCGTGCCAGAGCCTTGGGTTCTCGACGAATTGCGAGCGTGGCAAGCTGTCGCATCTGCCATGACGCCAGATAAATCTGCGTTCCGGCTGATTCCAGAACGCAGAGCTACGGAACGCGAGTGAAGCAGCTGGTGGTTGCGCCAGCAGCACAAGGCACGCGGTTTATACTGCATCCGAGCCGGATCGAGTGCCCAGGCAGCGACACGAAGCGAACAGAAATGCGTAAGGCAGCCATACTGACAACGCTGAACACTCGGATGAAGAGCCCATCTCTGGACAAAGAAGTGCGCGCATTACTAAAAGGGAAAATACATTTGAAGGTACGACTGCTGCACAACCTGACACCCAAGATGGGAACTCCAGCAATACTGAGCGCAGAGACCTCGGACAGACAAGCGTGCAAAGTAGTTGTGCTGGAAATGTCAGAGACACAGAAGAAGACTTGAGTCCAAGAGCACAAAGTACTCGAAGCAGAGGTACATCGCAAAGCTTCGAGAACAGCCATGATGGTGACGAAAATCCAGACCTCTACGACAGAAGCGACGCTGCAGATGCGAATCAGCTAGTTGTGTTACCATCCGTAAGGTATAAACAAACAAGTGAACACGATCAAGATCGGGCGGAGAGCGACTGCAAGGGTACGACGAAGAGGAGTAACGCGCGAAGCAGCCGATCCAGTAACTTGGGCAACTCGGACGAAGAATCGATCCTGGACCAACAAGCAGGGTCTGAGAATTGTTGAGCTGAAATCGTTCGATACATTGTGAGCATGAAGCACTTCGCTACACGACCCCAACACCCTTACCCTGGTAGACTCAGCCGGCGACTTGAGCAACGTCAAATCGCCGAAGCTGAGGCAAAGATGAATGTGTGAGGGATCAGGTACGACCACCGAATCCAATGGAAACATTAATGGCTCTCAGGAGACTCAATCAGGAGCTGTCGCGGCAGCCAAGCGCTTCTCGAATACATACTTGTAACATGAAAAGAATGGCCAAGTGGTACAGTTGTGAACGTAGATATTCCTTGAATGCGGAGAATCGAGCACGGCAAGTAACCTTGCACTAAACGTAGTCGCTGCTCACACTGAGAAAAGCATGAGACAACGCACTCGAACGGTCGACCCGTATACCTATCATAGGCCGGTGAGGCACTGGTCGATCTGTAAGACTGCATTTGTCGTGCCAAGAGCAGGACACCAGCTCTCCTCAGGGCTGCTTGTCTGGAGAGAAAGGAGATTCGCAGCATACATGGTCGTGGTCGGTCTATGTGACCAAGGATGACCTTTGCTGGTGAAAGACGGCAGAGCGGAATGTTTTGCTGAGCAACATGATCATCCAGCTATCCATCATACTCCTTCACTCCTACAGTCGACCCACATTCTGTCAAGTCATGCAATGCGGTTTCGTCTGCCGCTTTTCACGTGATATCATCCTGATGTATTAATAAGAGTAAGCCGGAGCCAAGCTTTTAACTCCGGACTGCTACAACGGTTATCCAGGTACCATAGTGGAGAGCTCATGATAGCTTCAGGACGGAATAGCAGATTGATCTTCTGCATCAGCATAAGTCAAATGGAATGCTGCACCCTCTGCTCTATCAACAAGTGGCGGTTCAAGCGCTGAAAGACATCCACAATCTCCAATTCAAGACTTGCCTTCTTGCTGCACCACGAATTCAGCCGCATCGAGCATCCAGCACAACCTCCATACCCACTTCACGACCACTCTATAGAACACATACCACCATGGCGCAACCTTCCAAGAAACAACGTACACAGCCTACCTACGAACTGCTCTATCATCCAGGAATTCCCGGCCGTGAGTCGATATCCCCTCGAATGCCAACATCACATGAATCCGACTGCTGACATGCCCATCACCAGGCGGCGAATTCATCCGCCTCGCCTTTGAAGCCACCGGCACAAGCTACACGGACATCTCCAACTCCCAAAAAGACGGCTACACCGAAGTCCAAAAAATCTGCATCACCAACACCACCACCACCAGCGAAGCCTCCAACCCCCCGATCTTCTCACCCCCAGCCCTCCGCATCACCGGCACCGCCTCCGAAACGCCCCTCCTCATCTCCCAAACCCCCAACATCCTCCTCTACCTCAGCGAACCCCTCGCCCTCGCCGGCACCACCGAGCCCCAAAAATTCCACATCCACCAACTCGCCCTCACCGCCCTCGACCTCAACAACGAAATCCACGACACGCACCACCCGCTCGCCGTGGGCAAATTCTACGAAGAGCAAAAAGACGCCGCCCTCATCAAAGCCGCCGACGTGCGCGAGAACCGTATCCCCAAATTCTTCTCCTACTTCGAACGCGTCCTCCGGGGGAACAAAGATCTCAGTGGCGGGGAAGGGAAGTATATGGTCGGGAGTCGACTGAGTTATGCGGATCTTACGGTGTGGCAGGTGCTGGATGGGATCATGTTCGCGTTTCCGCGAGAGATGGCGGCGCGGAAGGGGGAGTTTCCGGGGTTGTTTGCGTTTTATGAGAGTGTTCGGGAGGAGAAGGGGGTGAAGGAGTATTTGGGGAGTGAGAGGAGGTTGCCTTATAGTCAGGGGGTGTTTCGATATTATCCTGAATTGGATAGGCAGTGACTAGGCGGGAATGGAAGGGAGGGAGGAAGCATGATAGCGCGAAAAAAGAATACTTGATGATCATGATGCTCATCATATTCATTCATTTTTATCTGGCCAATTTGTTATTCTCATCATAATCCCTCTCCCCAATCTGCCAGCTCACCAAATCTTCCCTACACTCCAACTCATCCAGTTCGCCCGCATTCTTCCTCGGCCTCCGATCCCGATCATGATGATGGCTCGAAAAGTTCCTCCTATGCCCCATGGGCGCACCGCCGCTGACCTTGGACGTCGTGCTACTGTCCCGCGATATATCCGGCTGCTCATTATTTGGCGTAGAAGAGCCCGAACCAGGTTGACTCTGCGTGTGACTGGTCGTCGGTCTACCCGCCTTGCCCCATCCATCCCCGCCCGCAAATATGTCCTCGATGCATTCGTCTGCGCGGAGCTCGCCCGGCTGACTGGACCAGTATGCTGCTAGCGTCCGACGGTACATGTCTTGCATTTCGCCGAGCTCTTTATTGGTTGTGCTGAAGTTTGGGACAGCGGCCGCGTTTGGGTCTTCGTTGTGAGGATCGCCACCACCGCCGCCACCGCCGCCTCCGCCAACGTTGGTCGTGACGCCGTGGCCGCCGGATGCCGGCTCGGAGGAAGAGATTATTCCTGCTATGCCGCCGAAGACTGGGGCGGTGCGGAGCTGTGGTGCTTTGTAGTCGCGGGTGCCTTCGATGTGGCGCATGGAGATGCCGATCTTTAGGGTACTGTTGATTTTGCTGTCTTGCATGAGGTATCGACGCGTGATGGCCTCGTCGCTATCTGCAGCGCTGGAACTTATCCCGTCGGCGGAATCGACGTACTCGGCTAGGTTCAGATGGATGTGTCCGAGGACTATGCGCTCTCCTCTTCCTCCGGCAGAATACTCCTGCACGACGTCGAACTGGATGGGACATTCCTGCAACATGCCACCTTTGCCCACGACCAGTCGTACTTGTGTTTGCTTTTCGTACGCATATTGTACGCGGTGGTCTTTGATGGCGCATTTGTTCGTTCGACCACGATGTTCGGCTGCAGTAGAGGCGGGGAGATGCCATTTGATGAAGCTAGTGCCGGACACCAAGGGGACGTTGTTGAGGTCGACAATGCGCAGCGTCATCTCGAAGCGAACGCGGCGCGATTTGCTAACGAATGCGCTGGCCATACTGAAGGGTTCGCAGTCGAGCGTAACGATGGGATCATCGTGCGCGCGACGAGAGATTTGTGTCAACTATATGTAGCAAATGTCATGTTTGAAGGTGAAGTTGTTCTTGAATAAAGTATCGAAGAATGGAAGCAAAGCGTCCCCTCCGTCGGGATGCGGTCTCGACACGAAATCGTCACCATGTCCCTGTCAATGACGCACGGACTTGCGAGCATAGTCTAACATCCTTGTGCAATTCATGTGAAACCTACATTCATCCTCACCTCGCCTTTTGCATTCTTCATCTTGCTCGCCAACGCCCTAAAATTCTGGTACTTCTGCTTCATCCCGGTATATTGGTTGATAAGCGAGGCTTTGCTGGTCAGCTACGACTACTGCGACCTGCTTCTTCAACTGTATTCTCTGCGTCATGATACCTGGCACTGCTATGAACACTACTAAAGACATTGGTCAATTCTCAAGACCACCACAGTCCTGTCACGAGGCAATGCTCAAATTATGCTTTCCACAAACGTTTGTATCTCAGACGAAGATCCCAAGTCTAGACCAACATGACCAAACTCCATAGCTCCGAGGAGGGGTTGGGATGCCACAAAGGTAACTCTGGTAGTCGCCGTTGACGCCAGCATGCTGTCTCCGATGAGCACAGAAGTAGACAAATAGGTCCTGCATGCAGTATCTTTCTCCAGTATCCTCATCCATCGACACAAAGCTTCTGTACCATATCCAAGATTCTCACAAAATGCCCGAGCAAGAACCCATCCTCTTCCTCTGGGATCTTTCAGCATGGGCGGCCAAAATCACGGCATACTTTGCCCTCCGTGGCATTCCCTACTCACGCTGTGAACAACCCATCACTCAGCCCCGACCAGAT
Organism: Passalora sequoiae; assembly: GCA_013248845.1. Classification (NCBI taxonomy): domain Eukaryota; kingdom Fungi; phylum Ascomycota; class Dothideomycetes; order Mycosphaerellales; family Mycosphaerellaceae; genus Passalora; species Passalora sequoiae. The sequence continues at coordinate 232,960 of WSQC01000023.1, forward strand.
CTAGCAGCGCTGGGCGTGAACTACCGAAGAATCCCAGTTCTGTCTATGGGCAGAGACATTTACTGCGACACCCTCCTCATCATCGAAAAGCTCGAACAATTCTATCCCAAAGAAAAATACAAACAAATCAGCGCCAACAACCCAACCGACAAAGCTCTCGAGCGATTACTCGAAAAATGGACCGATGTCGTCGTCTTCAAGTCCGCGGCAGCCTGTATTTCCACAGATCTGGATCTCATGAAAGATCCCAAATTCCAAAAAGACCGAGAATCCTTGTGGGGAAGGTCCTGGAGCAAAGAGCACCAAGATGCATTGAGACCGGCCGCCCTCGCCGAGATGAGATCGAACTGGGACTTTCTCGAGGATCTCCTCTCAGACGGCCGTCAATGGATCCTCGGAGGCTCAGACGGCCCCAAACTCGCCGATATCCATGCCTGCTGGATCTTCGACTGGCTACTCATGCTCCCAGGTTCGTTCGACGAGAACTTCTTCAACGAGTCACGGTACGTCAAGTCATCTATCGACCATCACACACCCACACACAGCAAACCACCCCTCCCCCTTTCCCCTTCCCCAAAAGCGGCCTCCCACACTCCACTAACCCCCCCTCCCCTCCCCCCAGATACCCCCACCTCCTCACCTGGCGCACCCGCTACACCACCACCATAACCCGCGCCAAATCCACGCTCCCCCCACCCCCCTCCCTCCCAAGCCCGACCTGCATCTCCCAAATCCTCCACAGCGACTTCCACGAAGACTTCTCCTCTCCCGACCCCACCAACCTCGAAAACGACGACCCGGACCCCGACCCCAGCGGCCTAAAACCCGGCCAACGGATCCGCATCGCGCCGAGGGATACGGGGTTTTTGTGCGCGGACGAGGGGAAATTGGTGAAATTGACGGGGGAGGAGGCGGTGATTGGGACGGTGACGATGGAGGAGGGGAAGGAGGTGAGGATTCATTTTCCGAGGTGGAATTTTAGGGTTGAGGTTGTTGGGGGTGGGGAACGAGTGTGAGATGAAGTGGGATGGAATGGAATGGAATGGAGTGGAGTGGAATGAGGTGAGGTGAGATGAAGTGAGATGATATGACGATATGATGGATGTTCAGTCAACCAGAGAGACACTTTCACGAAAGAACAGGAGAGAAGCAATACCACTATGACGACAGCCACGATTCACAAGTTCGTGCACGTAAGTAAGTGTGGGAAGAAGAATTGTCAGAGCAAAACACAAAAGTGACATGCTTTCACCTCATTATTCTTACAAAAACACCGCCTCTTAAAGAGCTTTTTCTCTCTCTTTTTCTCTCTCCCTCCTCTAATCTCCCTCATCTCTATATGCATTGCACATGCGCACGCTCCCCCATGCATGCCCATATTCAGTCATCATCTGCGTGTCCAACTCAGGGCTCTGCGTGTACCATGCATACCCAATTCCCAGCTCACCACTCCTTCATACTGCTGCTGCTACTGCAAGTACACATACTCGCATGCATGAAAAAAAGAAGGGGGTATACCCAACATTGTGCCTCTCCAAATGCCCCTATGCGCCAGTGCTGCAGCAAGCTGTAGGAGAGAGAGAAGAAAAAAGCTCTCCTTTACCCATCGTCGCCAATGTTGTTACGCCATAATGCAAAAGGCGAAAAAATACATTTGAGCTCGCTCAGAAAATGTAATTAATCGATGCGATACGTCCTGCGATACCTTTGTGCTGTGTTTCTCGTATTCCGTGGTCTGGCTCGTTGATGAGGATAGGTTACATGATCATAATACATCCAGAATATTACGAGTAATAGGACTCGCTCCTTTGTGCGCAGGACTCCTCGGATCCTCATCGGCATTTCGATGCTTCGTTGAGTTGCTGCACGTCGTCGTTGTCGTTGGATACAATGAATGCGCCAAAGCGAACGGATTACTGGTAATCTCTGCCGCGCGAGGAGATAGAGGCTCATCATCTACGCTGCTGCTCAACTTGTGCGACGAAACGGATAAGCTCCTCATAGGCAAAGACGCCTCAATCCTGGCCTGCAAGCTCTGAAGTTGCTGCTGTTCTCGCAAATTCGGAGACGAGATCTTTCCTCGTAGCGGTGGGAGAGGAGCCTTTGGAGTTCCACGAGCGTGTCCATTCTGCTGTGTTAGCCCTGTGGTGTGCTTGTGCTTACTCAAGGAGGTTGAGCGCCTTGGAGACTCCTGATCCGGATGCACTGAGCCCATGCCCAAGGACGCTAGAAGTGCCGATCTGTCAAAGGGCCGCGGTACGAACTCGGTAGACGTCGGCGATAGAATGCCGAAGTTGTCGACGGGATCGGCGTCTTCCGGCGGCTTTACAGGGATCATCGCAAACTCTGCAGACCGCGGCGAAGTCATACCCGGTTCTATCACTGTTGTCGTCGGCAGTAGGTCTAGGTGCTTTATCTCTGAATTCGGTGGTTCAATCGATATCAGGTCGGTGTCGATGACCTGCAGAACTGGCACAACATGCCCCGACGGATCGACTTTCAGAGCACTGACCGTCGGTCCCGTCCTCTCATCAGGGGATGGCCATGATACACCCGATGGCGCTGACGATGGACCAGAGCTCAACGAAGTAACGTCGTCTGCCGCTGGTGGTTGCACTGATGGCGACCTGGCTGCGGACGCGGGATGCTCTTTCGCAGATAGGGGCGAAGAGATGCTGTGAGAGAACGGGCTCTTCCACTCACTCAGCGCAGAACCGGGAGTCACGGGGCTCATGCCACGATTCCCCTTCAACAGTCCGCCTCGTGCTAGGCTCGAGCGGAACTCCTGCAACTGCATGATGAAATTCATATTCGGCCCGATCCATTTGCTTCGCTTCTTCACAGCATCGTAAGCTTCCTGCACGCTGAGGCTTGGATCCTTGTACAAGCCATAGGCAACGACAAGACTCGCGGATCGGCTGACACCGCATTGGCAGTGGATTAGTATTTTTCGGCCTTGGGTGACCTTTTCATCGATGAGCTTGACCAAATCGAGCAGATCTGGTACAATGTCACTGTTGTGCTCCCACGGTACATGTATGTATTCTGGGTCCTTTTCCGGTATCGCGGCCAAGCTGATGCTTGGGAACCGTGCTTCGGACGGTGTCGCTTTTGGCGTCGATGGAGATGTCTCTTCGCTCGGGGTATCACCGTTCTGACTTCTCACTGCCAAATGTGTCCGCTTCGGTGCGTACTGAATACCTCCGCCGCCATCAAGTCGTACTTCGGGTTCAGCGGGCGCGGGAGCCACAGGCTCGACCATTGGGTTTCGAACCTCACTGGCGACATTCATGATGACATCGTATTGCCGACATTGTTCCGCGGTGGGTTCCAAATACAGGTCAATCCCCGGTTCGTAGACACAGATTGGGCCGTCGGGATATGCTTCGGGCTTCTCCTCTCGTGATAGTGGTATGTCAAAGTTCTGTTCCTCTTCCTCTACAGTTGGTGTGGGCACCTTTTCTGAGGGAGAAAAGATGGTGTCGAGGGTTCGCTGCTGTTGGACGATTTGGCTAGTATGAGGCAGACCGAGGCCTGACACTAGAGGAAGTGATGGCGACGACTGATATTGCCGTAACGTGGCAGGTCGTCCAAAGCCTGGCGTGGGAGGTATCATAAGCTTAACCTCTTGTGGCGCTGCTTTGCCAACGGCCGGAGGCTGTATAGTGAGGCCCAGATTGCTCGGTCTCCTTCGAGGTGGAGTAGGCGGCTTCACGAAGGACGGTGACAAGATTGCCGCATTGGTTTCTGTCTGGACGCTGAGCGGCAAGCTCGTGGTGGACGAAGCTCTGAGTGGTTGTCGTGCCGTATTGACGGCCAGGTTTTTGAGGTTTCGCCCTTTTCGGGGCGGAGGCGACTTCTGCAGTTCAAAAAATGCACCTCTGCCGTCGTCAGCGGTCCGTGGGCGTAGCATCCCCACGGCAAAAGTAGACGGAGGCGGTGATTCTGGCGACGACCCCGGCGAAGGCTCGGTGGCGCTCGAGTCGTCGACAGTTGATATTGTAGTCGTTGGCGAAGAGTCGTTGGAGCCGATTGTATTCGTAGAATCACTTAGATTATGGTGGTGGAACTTCCGGAGCATTCCTTCATAATCGTGTGACTGGAGCAGAGTCCTGGGGGAGGTCGCGGGCGCCGGATGCGGCAGGGTTTTCGTCAGCTCCTCGGGTCGTGACATGTTTGTGGGTGACAACATTGGTGGCAAGATTGATCGAACGGCAAATGCAGGCGCTTCTGGGGAATGGCCATTCATTCTTTGCCTCTGCCAGAAGCCTCCATGTGTCCCTTTGGCGTCCTTTTTGGTTCGTCGTCGTGAATCGTGATGTTGCCAAGTAGCAATTAATGATCTGGGAGAGGCCATGTTAGCAGACGGATCCGCGCATGTTGGAGCAGACGACGATAAATGCAAGAAGGATAAGAGAGCATCAAGCTGATGCTGACGGCAAGGAGGTCCATTCTGAGCATGGAACATCAACGGCGCTTGCGATAGACAGCGCAGCCATGTCCGAGACGGGAAAGCCAAATGTGCAACGCTGCAGGCGCGAGGCGTAGACAGCGCTTTCGTTGCGCAATCGCTTAGTAGTACGTACCGAAAAGGCTTCACCAGGAAGACGTGTTAGTGGTGAGATGCCAGATCTCGAGGGCGCCAAACGCTACACGAAAGAGCGGCGATGCGCCTATGGCGTCGACAATAGACAAGCAGAGAGTGTATGATGGTGCTGGGAAGAAGTCGTCAGGGAGCTGCTGCTTTTCTTAGAAGCTCTCTAGCACATGGTCGCGTGGTCGCGAAGTGTGCAAGTAGAGGCGAACGGTGAGTGGGCAGGTAGGCTGCAATGACATGCAGATAGACGCTCGCACCAGCCGGGCGACAAGAGCACGGCACCGTCGACGAATGTGAAGGGGCAGCTGAAGGTGGGTCGGCGCAAAGGGCTACCAAATGCTATAGCCAATGGGCGAGCTGCGTCACGCGCTTCTTGAAAGACCTATCCACCAATTAGCACGCCCATTCGCATGGCCACCGGCACCAGGTCCCGCCATCATAAAAGGCTCGCCGTGATAAGCACAGAATGATTGCTCGACAGTCTCCTCCGAGCTTGCCATTGCTTTGCGGACCGGTTTGGAGGGTGGTGACAATGTGGCAAGTGAACTTACCAGGTATGTTGCGCGAAGCTTAATACGAAGGCAAGCTCGCACTCGCTACCACGGAGCCAGCTAGCCAGCCTCGTCTACAGAGTCTGAGAGAGCACCGAGTACTGACGCAACGGCGGCGTATTAGGATGAGACTCTTGATCCAGAACGGACTGAAAACTAGCGCTTGGCAGAAATTTCAATGTTGTTGTCGCGGGCGGTGTTATCCTTCCCCAGCAGCTGCGAGCCAATTGTCCCACAGCTGCACTCGTGTTGTCTACGCCGTGAAATAGTTGCGATGATAGCAGGTGAATTACGATGATGTGCGCTTGACGTGGTCTGTCTCTTGCAGTGGTTCCACGAGCGCGTGTCTATTGAAGGTGCCGGTTGCGAACAAAGGAAGGTCGAGTGGTAGTCGCTGCTCGGGAGCGCCCAGGTCGATTGTCTGCAGTGTCGCGGCGCACAAGGATGGTGGGCGAAGAAAGATATGCGAGAGAGCGGTCGCGAAGGTGGGAGAGATGGTGACCCGAGGTGGTGAGATGTGAGATGTGTGATTTGTGTATGTGTGTAGGTAGTGTTGTGTATTGGATAGATAGTTTGGTCAAGGCGCAAGTGTGGGACGCTTGACAACGCCCGGGGCATCTCGATGCACGGACAACGGCAGTGTCTAAAAGTAGCTCTCGCGTTCTGTTTCAACTTTAGCGCGACTCGAATCATCTGTTTCCGCCGAGGCGACCAGACTTACTAGTACCCTCCACTGTACTGTATAGGTACCGACGAGAACCATCGCCGCTTCTTTTTCTTCTTTTACACTTCTCTCCCTGTCTCTCTCTCTCTCTCTCTCGCGCGCTCAAGTCCGATATTTCTGCATATGCGCTTCTCGAGACACAAAACGCATGCTACATACATGTATGCATCCCGCGAAGGTCCTGCCATTGACGTGTCCACTAAGCGTCTGCGAGTCTAGACCTTGATCAAATGCTGACATTCCATGTCGCGAAAAATTGTCGTGCTCTCACGCGGCTCGCTGGCGTGTGCTATGTATAGACTCAACCCTAACGCGCTTCCAGTCCAAGCTCCGCGCTGCATCTTGTGACGCAGTCTTCCTGCTGGAACCACACTCCGACACCACTACCTTGCACTGCATAAAGTCCGAATTTACCACCGCGAATGTGCTCGTTTGACGCGACGGACACTGTATTGTATATAGTGATTGGACCCGTCTACATTGTCTAGTGGCAAGAGCCAGCTCGTACCTTACGTGCTTCCAACTTTGCGGTGGGGCTTGATTGCGACGGCAAAGTGCCACACACGGGCATGTATCCACTTCATGCTGCAACGTAACGTAACGTAATCCAACACGCATGCCTCGTCCACATCAAATCTGGACGCAACACTCCTCCCTTCGCATCGACCACTTTCAGCCAGATCACTACTCCGCGAAATTATCTGCCCCGATCTCGTATTCAGCACCACTCAGCACGCGTGGCCTTCAACCAGGATGATCCCGTCGTCACTGCTCTGCGGGCCCCGGGTTCTCGTTCTCTGTCAGCACACCTGTCAGCACCATGTTTTTATACCAATGCCCATCACCTGGCACCAAGTACTGATACGACGGGCGCTTACGCCACCATCATCAGACTTTGTGATGGCCATCTGTTCGCAATCGACGGCCCAAAGGCCAGAAATCGACGACAAAAACAGTCGTGCCCGTCCATTCGTACAACACACACATTTGGAACTCACCTTGCAAAATCCCTTCCTTCACCAACGCCTCACGGTCCGGTCGCGACTGCAACTTCTTGTCCAAGCTATCCTTTCTCATATGCATCTGGAGCTCTTTCTGTTGCCCTTGTATTGCCGGCGCTGCTGTCGAGTCGCGTAGCACATTTCGCTCGATGAGCTCTTCCTTCTCCGGACGGTTCGCCAAGCCCTGTGGTGTTCGGCCCTCAGCCTTTCACTCCGACTTCCCCATGCGCTCTGTTGGCCACGTACCTTTTTGAGGTTGTCCGTGATTCTCTGTCGCTCAAGTTCTGCCTGTTTGGCCTGCAGGGCTGGTGCTGCTGTTGTGTCCAGGAGGATGTGCCCTTGTTCTGTCAGTGCCACTCACGAACCGAACACGCACACTTATGGCGATGCACCTACGATCCTTCAATTCCTGCTCATTCGGTCTCATCTGTAAGTGTTTCTCCAGACTTTTTTTCCGCTCCAGTGGAATCGGAGAAGTTATTTCTGCATTTGAGTCTTGAGCGGCAGCCATGGTGAACGGTCTGGTGAGATTGGGATGTGTTGGAGCTCGCTGCTTCACCGCTATTGATCGAAGGTGTGAGCGGAAGGTAAGAACTCGCGTGCCTGCAGACGTAATAGGAGCCAAGTAGATAGTTTCACCTTTCGGCCAAGTCTTGTTTTCATTTGCCTGTCAGTGCTCTTGACGACCAATCGAAGCTACATGTGCAGCTCGATCCAGACCCCTAGCTATTTCCGCGCATGCCTCGAGCATGCATTCCTTGCAGCTGCTGCGAGCACTGCAGGTGCCCCGCCTTCGTGAGGAGACACTTCATGGGCAGGTGACTGCTGATGTGAGGTGAGATCGACAGTCCACATCGCCGCCGTCGCACCTGCCAGTCGTGCACGATTTGCTTGAAACACAGATAATGAACGACCACAACACCAATTATGCATTAGCTACATATTGTACAGAGTGCCATTGGATGCTATCGAGCACCTTGGCTGGCTTTCGCCTGAAGTAAAGCTGTTCATCCCATGCCTGCCATATAATTCATGCTCGAGCCAATGAGCTTTGGTTCGTTTCTTGTACTAGGAGTGTAGCGTCTTTTCATGTCGTGACGTCTGGCACCATAGCTTCATGTCGATAGTGGAGCCACATTGACCAGATTTGGCCCGCGATGCGTCTAAGCACCCTCGTCGTCATCGCCAACGCGGATCTGGCCCTCAGAGCCAAGACCGTGGGCCCAGAAGCCACCAATGTCGACGTTGGTCTCTGGCATGCTCAAGTGGGTGAAGAGAAGCCATGCGCCGAAAATTGGCTTGGCAAGAATGTCGAGGACAGCGTAGGAAATGATTTCCTCGTCGACGTTCATGTGGCGGCTACCATCAGCAATACCCCAGATGCTGTCAAACGATTAGTACATTGTCGATGCTTGTGAGCTTGCTGAACTTACATTGGGTAGACGGTCCAGATGATAAGAGTGAAACCACCGATGGCTGCAAAGAAGTTGCCAACCTTGCCACCCTTGGCAGTGGCAGCAGAGCGGCCGTGATAGACGAGCTGCCAGATGATGACGAGGTAGGCAATGCATGCAATGGCGTACCAGCCCCACTTCTGTGGCGTTCCCTCAGCGCCGAAAGCAGCGAAGAGACCAGTCAAGATCATGATCAAGTCAGCAACAACGGCAATCAGGATGCTGCCACCGTTCATGCCGGCGAGAAGTGCAAGGTCGAGGAGCAGAAGTGGAGTGGTGAGAGACCAGTCCACGTATCGGGCCCAGTAGACCTGGCGGTAGAGATCGCGCTCGGTGTCTGGGACGTGCTTGTGGGATTCACGCACAACGACGTGGTGGTAGCTGATGCCGTGGCCGCTGGCCATGGCGAAGTAGGAGATGGCAGCAATCGTGGTGATCAAGGTTGTGATGATGTGGTAAAGACGCTTGCCCTGCGCGCGACTGGTCAGTCCTGGTGGATGATAGAAACGGATCTGGCCAAAACTTACCATTGGAACATTCCATGACATGCCGGTGAAGACGATGGTAGCAACGAGCATAACAACGAAGACGACCCTGCGGAGCCATTGTCAGCCAGAACTGATATGAAGTCTCGTCGGCTGCAAATTGAGCTGTCCAGTGCAGCTTTGCACGACGATGCTCTTGCTTCCATGCAACTTACCAAAGGGTTCGGTCGCCAGTCTCGGTAGCATCTTGATATTCTGGAAGACTCGGAACAACGGTCGGAACTGATGAAGTGATCAGTACATGTTCAACTTGCTCCCAATTGAGCTCTCGGAGCATCGTCATCGATGGCATACTTGGAGACACGCTGGTCGGTGAGGACAGCGGGACGGTTGGGTGCGTCTTGAACGCCTGTACTGGGTCGACGATCATGATGGCGAGCTTCTTCTGATGTTTCTTTCAGGTAGTGCTCGATGAGTGGATGGTGGTGGTGGTGAAGAAGAGAGAGGGAGGGAAGTTTGTAGGTTCGCAGGTAGTAAAGTAGATGGAAAGCGGGGCGAGCTCGAACCAACGCGCTTTCCGCAAGCAAACCTGGCACGAGGCACGGACGAGGATCGAGGATTGGGTGTGGAGGGAGGTGACGTGCCGTATCCATACCTGGCGACAACCTCGATGGGCACAATACATGGCATGGCGTACGGGCAGCTCTGTTTCTGCTCCGTTGCTCTTGCATTATTATTATGTCTACCATTATACACGCTGCATCTCTGCTACACACAAGTCCCCTACTTCACAATGTACCTTGCAGTGCTGTATTGTGCTGTGCGACTGGTCACAGACAATCCCTCTTTTTCTCTCTCTTTCTGTAATAATGAGTACACTGCAGACGTCGCTATCTTGCGAGACGTTTATTTGTTTTCGTTGCCTAGCAGATCCGGGAGCTCTCAAAGCTTCCAGTGTGGGGAAAGCTCGCCATCCTGGTCAAGCACGAAGCTAGATCACTTCGCGATGCCTGCAGCTTGATCCGTGAGGGCAGGTACGAAGGTACCACCTGCTCCAACAAGATCTCGCATGTTACAATACACCTTCGTGCTCCGTATTGACCGACCTCATCATTGCACAGCTTCATCAACCTTCTGCCACTACTACAGAATTTACATCAAAAGATCGAGGCGAGACGGATGTCTCCATCTTCTGTGCACGATCTGCGTGATGCAACCATGACGCGCTCCAAAAGCTTCCAACATGCAGTAGCCAGCGGCTGGGCAGTTTCTGCAGGCCCAGCACAAGTCTTGACCGGCAAAGTCGCTCGATACCGGCAACCACCAGCCTTTTAATTAACGGCGGCTCTGCAACGTTTGCAGCCGCTGCGTAGGAATTGCATGCTGAGCACATATCACCGCTTCTAACCAGACAATTGAAGCAACCAGCCACGGGTATATGAGTCGGCGGGGCACGTTGTCACTTTGATTGGCTTGAGTCAGCCTGCACAAGATATTAGCGCCAGTTTCGTGCGACGGACCACACCCTGCCATGTGACCCCTTCTGTACGAACAGTGCTCCCAGCTTGGAAGTCAGCGCTAACGTTTGTGTCGCACATGTCGGCTTGGCAATCGAGCGCCATCATCATGATTGAGAGGTTGAAAATGGCGACAAGTCATGACTTCAGCCGACACTCAACCTCGTACTCATAAGACATTACATTCCTCAGCCAAGCTCATCCTCCAATCCGTCTATCTCTTTCGCAGATATTCTACCAGATCTGCGTCGCAACGACTTCGGACGTGGCAGGACGACCCAAGCAATCTTCACCTCCTGCGCAGCCACAAAACTATCGACCTCCGATCGGACTCTCTTTTGCCGCGGTGCGGACATGGCTAGGACATCTGGCGAGCCAAGTGAGTCTTGTGGCGTGGCAATAGATTGACTTGAGCCAGTCGCGCTACTGGCAGAGCTGGTCATGCCTGGCAAGGGCGGTGCGTGGAAGTGACCGATACTGCAATTATTCAGAGGCGTGGCAGCAATCCACTCGTTCATGCCATGCTCCCATCGGAAGCGACCAGATGACTTGACTTGACCAGGCGTCATCAAAGTACGATTGACATGGGATCCACGAAATATCTGCTGAAGATGATCCTGCAGAATGGCTTCTGGCAATGGCCTGTCGGATTCTCTTAGCTGCGTAACAACTTCCAAGGCTATCTGCCGCAGCAGCAACGCGTGAGAATCGGCCACAAGCACCTCTGCGATGCGATTTAGCATTTTATCCAAGACGTTGCTACCAGTGAAGTCGGCAAGTCCAATGATGCTGGATGCAAAATCTGCTGCAATGTCTTCCCGATACTTGCGTCCCGTTGATGGCAGCGCACGTTTCGACATCACCATCACGTTCTCGGAAATGGCGGCGCCCAGAGTTGCATGATCAAGCTCCTGGTTGCAAGTCCGATCTAATGTCACGAGTATCTCTGCGCATACCATAGCCAAGAGTTTAGCCCGGGTACATCGGGCAGACTTTGCCTGTTTCGTTTCCGGGATGATATTGTTAACGGCAAGACGGTGTATAATCTCAACCAAGCTATTGTTGTTGTCATATCCTCGTTCGGACAACAAGACTGCTGCCGCGGCCATTACTGTGAGCTTGAGCAAGGCCCAGCGCATCTGTGATGCAGCACCTGATTTCAAACGATCTGCCGTTGCAAGACGTTGCATGCAATGCACGTAGCTGCAAAATAGCTCGGATGCTTCATGCGCTGCCGGCCCTGTGAGCTCACCCAGTACATCGTTTAAGAAGTCTCGCTCGTCGCATAGCCGTAAGCAGAACTGGGCATCCTCATCGACCAGAGCACGCAGGAGCCGGAACTTCCCAGGATCATATTCCTCCACATAAGGCAGCATGCTGAACCGATATATGGTACTCGCACTAGGACTTCGATGACTACTCGCAGTAAGAATCTCAAAGCACTCTGGTATTGCTTCGTGCATGACGCATAGCTTGATCATGGCATCTGTGCCATTGTCAGACGTAAACCCACTGTATACGGCATCAGCAACGAGCTGTAGACTATGGCTCCGCACTACCTCGCGAAGACCATGCCATCCTCCATTGTCAGCCGTGCCCATGTTGTCGAGATAAGCATACACCTCCGAAGTCGGGTCTTGGTGATGATCTTCTTCCTCGTCGTCACGGGCGACTCCCGTCTCCAACATCGCAATGTAAGCGGGAACTTTTCGTAGGCACGTGCTAAACAAAGATCGTGGTCCTGATGTGCTGTACATGGGTGGTGGCTTGGTCTGCCTAAGAAGATTGTCGAGTGCGAATCCCAACCCATTCTCAGCTTCTTGCGCTGTAGAGGTGGGCTTCAACGGGAGTTGTCTTGTCTGTCTTGGTCGGATATCACACAGAAACTCGTGCTTGGTCGCTCGCGGATTGGCGCTCCCTCGGTCTCCAAAACGTTTCACGAATGCTGTGGGAAAGTGGTTCGTGCTCGTGTCTTTGCGCTTGTGCCTTGCGGCCACTGGCTTCGATGCGTATGTCTGTCGACAGGTCTTCTTCGAGTTCGGCAGCCACGCGGGATCCACTGTCGACCAGTGCTGTGAGGATCGCCGCTTCGCCTTGTGCTGCGATGCACCATTATTGCTCTGACTGCTTATATCGCCTTTGTGAAGTCTGCGCAATGTGTTGAGTCTGGAGGTAATGCTCCTGAGCAGTCTGTTGCATCGCGCTGCGGTCCAAGCGAGTTCTTCTTCCAATGCCGCTTCCTGACATGGCCGCTTCCGCTTAGTTCCTGATGGTGTATCATGATACTCGTATCTGCTGCATGGAAGATGCTGTATGTAAGGCATGCTCGGCTAAATATCCAAAAGTGCCGATTATTGCATGCATGTATTATTCGTGCTGTGCCATCGTTGTTGATGGAATATATTGCAGTGTTGTCTGTCAACAAATAGCCCGTTGGCTCGGAAGCGGACAAATTTCGGCTGGAGATTCTCAGACAAAGTTTCACGTTTGCAGCTCGAGCGATTTCGTCTCCTCTGCTCGCACAACTCTGGCAAGCCTGTGGTTCAGGATGATATGACAATACCTAGATCCACAAGAGGCCTCAAACTGTTCGCTAGCATAAATATCACGACGCTGATGTCTTGGGTCATATTGCACAATTCGGGTACAACAACGCACATGGTGAGCCAACAACAACACAATACAGCAAGAATCGCTCCCTCCCGAAGCCTTATTTTCACTACAGTATGCATTGAATCGCGTTGGTCAGCCGTGCGACCTTTAGCTCGACGTCTTTGCTTGGTCGAGCAATTCTCGAAGCGCAGCCTCGATCCCCTTCAAGTTAGGACCCATCACAGTCTTTGCCCAACGATCGCCAAACATAAGGACCGTGACAGGAAGTTGATTCGGCGCGAACTTGAACATCATGCTACGAGGCTCGTTCAGCACTCATCGAGCAAACACTTCTATGTCTGGCTCACCTGGTCTTGCTTGTGAATTCCAGCTGGCAGAATTTGACTTGCGTGTCGCTCCGTTGTACGGCCAAGGCCTCAAACATCGGCGTGAAGGTCTTGCAGGCTGGTAGGCTGGAGTTGGAAACGTATATTATCGTGGGAACACGCTTTGATTGAGCGACAATTTCGTCATGTTCAAGCTTATCTGTGATCTGGAGCACTTTGGAAGCCATGACTTGGACTCGATATTGGACTTCTAAATAGTCTCGAACAGCGTACAGATGAACAGCTTCATGAGCATTGTTGTAAGGTGGTGCTGGGTTTCCCTTCGTCCAGATCGATGTGATTGGCTCGCACCATGGCGCGTTCAAGGGTGCACGTGGTGATCGAGGAAGTCGCGGAGCTGCATCATCGTTACGGTCACGGCTCATACAAGAAACATTTTCGAACACGTAAACTTCCAGTAAGTCTGCTTTGCTTTTAACTCTCTTACGAATCTCGTGAACTTCACAGTCAATATACCTCCAATATGGCTACTATTGACACACCGCCTGTGCTGGGCGCGCACATTCGTATGAAAGCTCTCAAAGCCTCCGACCTACCAGCACATGCCTCGTTGGCCTCACTTCAATCAGCGAACCCACCTCCACCACTCCTCGATTTTGTTGCCACCGTTCTGGAGGAAGGCGAGAGCTTCATGACTTCGTACCTGCCATCTACATTCAAGGTACAAGGACAAAACAAGCCGGCACCTCCATCAACAGCAACAGTAGAGCTATCGTCGCATGAAATCAGCGCGCATGATCTCCCTGAAGAGGGCAGAACGATGGGACAGTCGGAGACCTGGTTCGCGCGGAAGAGCATACATGATAACGCCGCGAAGGCTGGAACCGCAAGCTGGGACGAGTTCGATGCAGGTCTGAGACAAGACCATAGTCAACACGAGAAGGACTATACACCGGACGTCCTTGACGCTCATGAGGTACTCAACTGGAGCAGTGAGTTGGAAAGCCTACAAGGCAGCATTCTCGACTTCGGCGACGTGCACATGAGCTTGATGGAGATGCAACATAAAATACCATTTCCGCTCAACAACAGAGTCTTCCAGGTGCTTGTGATCACCGCGAAGAAGAGCCAGGAATTTCTTGTGATACAGATACCAGTCGACATGGACAATATACCCGGAAACAAGTATAGTAAGGATTCGAAGATAACACTTGGAATGTACTGCAGTATCGAGCGCGGCGTATTGTTGGATCAGAACAGAGTCCAGTGGCACATGGCAACGGCAAGCAATGCCAAAGGCATGCTGCCAATGTGGGCACAGAAGATGGGAGTGCCTGGTGCTGTTGTGAAAGATGTTGGCTTGTTCATCGACTGGTGTGACAAGAGGAGGAAAGGACAGGCTTGATGACACGGCGGCGTTGTTGACGTGTACAATCTGCATCGTTTGCGTCAGGAACGACTTTCTGGAGACAGTCTTCTTGTTGTGCGCATACGCCATGGATTGGTGCAAGAGGCACTGTGAGTCTCTCGAATGAATGAGATGGCACAATTTTGCAGGGCAATCTCTCCGACGGAAGAAGAATCCGCTCGCATGCGGCTCATCATGTCTGTGTTCTCTAGTTGCTTTGAATGACGGCATCCGAGTCGCATCTCAAGAAGCGTCCGGCGCGCGCATGCTTCAATTTCTGCGGCGCAGTAGCTGTAGTACTGTGTCGCATTCAACGTCTTAGCTGTGCTTGCACGGCAATGCTACGGATCTTGCAAGGCTGTTCCCACTGAATCTGGACGCCGAAAACACCGATGCGCGAAGCTCAACAGCTCCTGCATAGTGCATATCTTACCCCGAGACTACAACCTATCACACAGCTCTAACATCCAGCAGCATGACCAAGATGTCAAGCAGTCATGTTCGTAGTATTCCAATCGTTGTCATGAGCATGTTACTTTGAGCGCCCAGCGCCACATAATTACCTAGGTAGACCCGTTCTTCTGGAATGCGCAGCCATCAGCAGTCAGATTCCATAGCAGCAACATCACCAACGCTATATACGACATTTTCAATGCCATACGTTTATCCTTTAACGACATCGTCAGGAAAGCGGCAATGTCGGCGCCTCGTCCCTCAAGCATCTTTTCCCGATCAAACCTTCCCCCTCCATTAACGTCATGACCCGGACCGGATCGAAGACGACATTCCATCATTGCGTCAGATAATCGTGAAGAAAGGAGACTACTAGGATGAGTCCTTACTAGTATTGACGTTTCAAGGCTACAGTTTTGTAATGCTCAGTGTGAGCTTCGAAGGCACAGAAAGACAGATCCGTATACTGTACACTCCTCATCAGCTATAGTCCTCCTCCTCCTCCTCCTCCTCCTCTTCCTCAACAATTCCCGCACCCCCACAACCCCAAGAATCGCAACCCCCCACACCCCTCTCCATACTATTCCATCACCAAAAACGAACAACCACTTCCGCTCCACGCCCGCGCCCGCCAAAGGCTCCCAATCCCCCCAATCCCAATCCCCGCGATCCCCCTCCAAGCCTCCAATATCCCCCATCCTCCCCTCCCCCCTACCGAACCAATATCTTCTCCCCCACCTCAACAATCCTCCCTCCGCCCGCTAGCCCACTCACAGCACCAAAGAGTCTACAGAGCCTCTCTAAAACTCGCCTTATCAGGCGAAGGATCCCGCGAAGAAGACGGCGTCTTCCTCGCTCGGATCTGTTCGTTCAGTCTTCGGGCGGCAGAGTATGCGGCCTCACGACAGCGGATTTCGAGGGCGATGCTGTAGCGGTGGTCGGTGTCCTGGTCTTCGAGGCGTGAGGAGATTGTGCGGTGAGGGTGGTGCTGCTGGTTGGTTGGGTTAGCAGAGAGCTTTGTTGTTGGTAGGAGGAAGTGATGGCGGGAGCTCACTGTCGTTGATTGTTGGTGGGTTGGGTAGATGTGAAAGGATGTTTTGGGGGTTGGCTTTCGGATGTTAGTGACTTTACTCTTTGTATGTTGTGTTATTAGCTGGTAGTGGTGACAAAAACCTACAGACATGGTTGCTTTGCTTGGTCGGTGTTTCTGCTGGCTGTATGGCAGACGTGATATGGCTGTGGAAACGACGACTTGAACGATGTCAACAGTGTAATAACGCCAATATTGATGCGCAGCTCGTAATGAATGTGAGTGGCAGAGAATGAATGTGGTTGATAAAGAGCAAGCAGTAACAGCGGCAATGCTTATAGCCAAGAAGAATTACACACAACGCCGAGATGCACACCTTTCAGGTGAATGTCATTCGTGGAGCCAACGTTCGAAATAGCGAAGAGAGAACAGAGAAAAAATCATGAAACTTAGCCTCAAGGTGCCTGAGTGGCGGTCTGCAGAGGCCCTCAACACGGCCCCATTGCTCGTACCGTAAGGTCGTGCTTGGTGCTTCACCGCACTATAGTTGAAGCACACCTGATAAAAGTGGCATGATTCGTTTCACAGCGCTGTTCGAATAGTGCGCAATATAAGCTTCAGTCTTCGAACCCAACGTTGTCAAGTGATTAGGACACCGACAGTCGTTCGCATTTGGTTACGAAGTGTTTGGCAGTCTCGTCGTTCTCTTCAACAGCTGTCGCCATATGCCTTGTCAGGAGTGGTCTGGTTTTTGCCAAGTTTGGCAATACGAGCAGGGACGGCGATTCGTGATCCGCAGGATTAAATAAAGAACAGCCGCGGAAGTTCGGGTCGGACAACCGTCCGCAACGGCGATGTGCACACCAGGAGCGGGCACGGTGAGACCAATGGAACGCTGGCCTTGGCTTTACCAATGCTGGAGGCAATTCTCACGACCAGCCAGGTCCCACTGTCAGATACTTATTCTGCTGAAGGAGTGGTTTGCCATGATACCTCGCGGTGGGGCTTCGCCATTTCTTGTCTGGGCCGGCCAGGTGCATGTCGATGCGACCAGGCCCGTTTGTGCCTGCGGTACCTGCGCATAGTGGAGCTGCGATCATTTGCTGAATCACCCTCGAAACGCGAAGCTGGAGGCTTCGGTATCGCCGTTGTAGCGTCAATTTCGTCGATCGTATTTTGCTGCTGTTTCGAAACTTGAAGCAGATTGCCAGCTGACTCGCGCGATGCAAAGCGGGTCAGAAACCAACGACATTAGATGTCGCTGTATCATTAGTGAACTACTGTATCTTCTTGCCCTTCAATTCTGGTGGTTGTCCTACGACCACACCCCGATAGAGCGCATCCGCAACGCCTTTGCGTATGCCTTCGTCCAGCTTCACCAACGGTCTGTAGCCTAATCTTCTCTTCGCCTTGTCGATGCTGTAGTATCTCGTCATGCAGGTGTATCGTACTTGTTGTCTGGTCAAGTTTGGCTTGCCTAATCTAAAGAGGAAGAAGATCCATTCCATGACGGTAGCGAGAAACAAGCCAACATCTTTGCTCAGCTTCCAGACCTGCTCCGGCCTAGTCTTGTCGCCAGCAGCTGCCCAACACATGCGCGCGAAATCGAAGAAGTACACAGGCGCATCGTTGGTGATGAAGAATGCCTCACCATCAACCTTCTCGTGGTCGAGAGGTGGAATCTTTCCGCTCTTTTCGCGATCGCTTGTGGCCATCAGTGCTGCGAGTGCCAAATGATGTGCATGGGCGACGTTTGTGATCTCGGTGAAGTCGAAGAGGTTCTCGTTGTCGCCAATTTGGACCCTAGTCTGCCCTCTGTAGTAGGCGCTGAGCCCTGGTGGGATGAGCTGCACGTCGCCTTCGCCAAACATTGCAGAAGGTCTCAGAGCCGCTGTGAGGAAATTGGGATGCGACGGAGCACGATTTTGACCAAGCACGTGTAGCTCTGCCTGGGCCTTGGTTGTGGAGTAATATTCTGGCTGCTCTTTGCCCATGATGAGAGGATATGTCTCGTTCGCGTTGATGAGATCGCTCTGGGTATCGTGGATGACACTTGCTGAGCTCGTATACACGAATGCTGTTACTCCCGTCTCTTGTGCAACGCGAACCATGTTCTTCGTTCCCTCCACATTCACCTTGTACGTCAGATCCCTGTTCTTGCTCGCAGTCATGACCGGACTGGCAGTGTGAATAATCCCGTCGAACTTGTGCTTGGCGAAGAACTCCAGCATCGCATCGTAATCGGTCAAATCGCCTTGTTCGTAATTGACACCGCTGACAGGATTGGGCGGTTGCTTCAGATCGAGGACTGTAAGTTGCGAGCAAGCACTACGCGATGCCAGTAAAGACACGATATGATGGCCCAGGAAGCCAGATCCGCCCGTGACTAGAACGTGGCCAAGACTCCTAATCTGCGTCTCGTCTGCCATGGTGATCGAATGCTCCAGGGTGTTGGATGGGTTTATTGTCGGTGTGGTGGTATGGAGAGTAAGTATCGCGTTGGCTGGGTCTGGTTCCTTTCTGGCGATGCAGCGCCGGCTGATTATATAGCAAGTATCGTATCAACAAGGCCAAGCCGGAGCATGAGGTCAGTAGCAGCTGGAGGTGCGGATGTAGGCGCAAGTGCAGAGCGACATCACAAAGAGTACATATACATTACTTTCTTCTCGTACCTCGTGTCGAGAGTGGAGATGCCTGCACCAGCTGAGATCTGATGGTACGATGTGCCAAGAATTCGCAGCTCGCCTAGAAGAGAAGTCCGAGTCGCATCCTCCACCATTGCCAACAACAAATACTGCACAATGATCCATCTGTATGCTGAGCATCTAGTCAACATTCGAACACTTTCACTTCAAGCCTCGCTGTCCACAGTCTCCAACAAGGCGACGCGCGCAACGCTTTCAGCAGATGGCAGTACGCTCTCGCTCGCACACGAAGGCGAGGTAGCGACCATCACACTTCCTATACAGGTGCCTGGAGATCATAACGATGCTACACTCTCGATTCCCGCAGCACCCACGAAGCATCTCAGCTTCCGTATCTCCCTTCAGGATAAGTCAGCCACTAGTGGACTGCTCAGCAGCGCAAGCTACGAAGATGGCAACATTCTGCCATGGTCAGCCACATCGCTCACACAACGCACAGCAGTCGCCTGTCGAGCCTGTAGCACAGTGGTCGTCGGGCGCGGCAAGATCAAAACGTGGAAAGACCTGCCATCGGAGAATTGGGCTGAGATGATGGACTTTTGGCACTGTCACAGACCAGACATACCCGATGCTCATGATCACAAAATTCCCGTCAAAGGCTACAGCGCCAACAGCAGATTGATGCTTCGCAGCGGCGTAGGTATGGTCGATCCAGTCGACTTTGTTCTGTTGCCTGAAGACTGTCAACACTTGAACGTAGGTACAGCTATCCATCTTCAGACATCTCCTTTTGCCATCCTCTCCTTTCTGGGCAACAAGAACCGGTCTTCCTAGACCGTTGGGTCGCATACTAAGGAAAGTATCGGGATACAAATGCCCTATACCAAATAGAAGTCGTCGCGAAACCAGAGCTAACCCTTGTGGCTGGCCTGACGGAGCACTTCTTCACTGTCTTGCGTTTCACTGCTGTGTCTAGGAGCTCATGGACTCAACGGGATTTAAGCTTGATACAACTGATATCACGATGCTGATGTCTACGTAAATTCAGATACACAATTCTACTGATCAAGACTCCTTGCCAAATCACATTAATTGCCACAACTGCGGTGCAACCGTTGGCCAAGTGCATGCCGCCACTAGTGGTTACAAACTTCGCAAGTCTTCTCTGTCCGTATCAGTAACATCCGAAGCAATATTATCGTCCTACGACCCAGAAAAGTGGCTTGCTTGTCTACTCCTATCCTCTATGGAGACTCATGGCGTCCGCAAATTTACCATCCGCAGTCTTCGTACGGACGATGCGGCTCTAAAAGCCTGGATCTTCACTCCAGACATTACAGTGTCATCATCTGCCTCAAAGACTGCAGCGCCTGTTCGAGCACTCAAGCTACTCTGGGTGGACTCGCTGGAGCCCGCAGAAGAGACAGGAGCCTTGAATCGCGCAGCACTTTCCGAAGGAGAATTGGAACTACCATCAAATGAAATGGCAACTCTTCGTGAATTACTTGTGCGAAGCGCTACGTTGCTACCAGAAAATGCTCGAAAATTCCAGACTTGGAATGTCGCGTTGCTTCCGAGATTTACCAACGATGACATTGGTGTGTACAACACTGCTCCGCCGCCACCACCAGTGCTGCTCCCAGAGGTCCCTGATCTGGTGCATAAGGAGGCATTGTCAGCGCTCACTACATGAAGGTCGTGCTTCGATGAGGGACAAAATCCGTCATGCCACCTAGGTGCGCCTGGCGGAGAAGCATTTCGGCACTGTGACGGGCTGGCTCTGAGCCATATCGATCCAGAATACTGCTGAAGGATGCAAATCTTGTTTCTGCCAAAGCAGCTTCGAAGGATCGGCGATACTCCTCTTGCACAATGTCACGATTGAGCAGAATTTCCGACGGTACTGGGTGGTGATCCTCGAGGCGCATTCTCGGGGAACCATTCGAGACTGGCCTTCCAGCTTGCGTGATGCTCCGATGTGCCTCTCTCTTACCTATGGTAGCGGTGTTGGAAGTGATACCACTCCTTTCTAAACAAGGCAGTTGGGTAAGTTCGTCATCTCGAGCCTCGCCGATCAAAGTCGCTGTTTCGTCGTGCGCATCCGTACTTTTTATCGATTGTGAATCTGAGCTGACACGCGGCGTGTAGTGTGAACTAGCCCGAGAGCCCGATTGCGCCCTCAGGCGAGCTGAATAGTGGGCCGCCTGAGAAGGGTACGGGATCGTAGAGGAGCCTTGATAGCTGTCGCTATGATGTACTGTCCTGCTCTTCTGGTTCCTGCATCGCTTGGATCTGCCTTGCTCCTCCTCCTCCCCTTCCTCTACCACAACGGAGTCCTTCCGCCCTCCAGACCAGGGCCACACTTTCTTGCACTTTTCCCACGAACCACTTGCAATTATACTGAGTCTCCGAGATGCCTTCCTCTTAGGAATCGCAACCCCATTGTCGTTGTCCTCGGCTGGCGATGCCATCTCCTCGTCCACATCCTTGACATCCTGGTACTTACCACTATTCTTCCGCCTCGCGAAAGCATTCGACAACTTTCGCCCCCAAGTAACAGTAGTACTGCCGTGCCTCACGCCGTCTACTCGCCCTTCGCCATAACTCACAACCGTCGCACCAACAAGACCATTCTCGGACCCATTCGGCGTACCCAAGACTTCAATACACTCAGTTTCCACGCCCCCATCACCACCATTCCACCTGGCATCCTCCCTCACCCTATACTCCCCAACATCCAGCATCCCTAACCCCTCAGACCGCGACCGAGGCCTCGACGTCGCCGTCACCGGAAAAAGCTCCTCATCAACATGAAATCGAAACCTCTGAGCATAAGACCCCATCGTCACCGCCCGCGACATGGGACCACCACTTTCGTCACGGGACGACGACGACGACGACCGCTGCAAATCAAACCCTGCCTCCCGCGTAAGTGGCAAGGATCCACCTCGTCGCAGTTGTCGGTTCATAGCCTCGTAGTGCATGCTCGCGATACATCCTGACGAGGGCGTAGATAGATCCATACTCTCAGAGCCGTCGTGAGTAGTAGCAGTAGCAGTAGCAGTAGAATTTGTAGTCGTAGTGTCCAGCGCCTTCTGCTGCGAAAGGAGGATACCACCAAGGAATTCGTCAAGTGATCTAGCAGAGTACCGGAAAGGTAGGCCTTCACAAGAAGGGAGAGAGAATGTGGCAGATATTGCATCAATACATCCCAGCACCACGGTAAGATGTGGAGTGGCAGTTAGGGTATACGCGGAGCATATGCGGAATGGTCATCATAAAGAAACACACGTCAAAGGTCAAGCAATGGATATGAAAGGTAGTGAGCATGAGAGCAGGAAGTCGAACGCGTGAGACGGAGCAAATGGCAAGAGTTCTCAGTCATCGTTCCATGGCCTTGTCATTTTTCACGATCGTATGAGCATCAAGCCCACACATCAAAGCCATCTTTAAATGTACATCCCGCCACGTTCCATAAAGGAGTGGTGTGGTCGAAAGAGCCATCCATCATATTCGTCGTGTCCAACGTCTTGCCCAGTATGGAACAGGACAACAAGTGCAAGCAGTCTTGGACGTATGTCCCAGGGGATCTCGATCGTCAACCTCGTAATCGCATCTCGTCCTTTTCTGTTTGGTCATTTTCCTCCTCATATCGTCATAAGTCCAGCCAGTGACATGGCCAAGACAGTCACGCCAAGCTCTTTTCCGCTTTGCTTCTACTAGCTCGAATATACGAGTCTATCGTTGCTCCTTCAACTCCGGAAACAGCTCATCGAGTGTGCTGTTACCCACCGGCATGGCTGGAGCAGAGGCCGAGTCAAAGTGGGATCCGAAGTTGTGGCCCATGCTATCTAGGTTTCCCCAGCTTTGCTCAGCCGGCAAGGATGGGAACATATCTCCACCATTAGTGGTGGCTGGTGCGGTAGCGCCGAACAGCGTGAAGTCGCCAGCTGGAGCTGTGTTGAAGCCACCATAGGTTTCGTCGAGGTTCATGGCATCATTCGTAAATGTTTGATCCATCTGTGCACCTGGCGAGCAATGAGGCATTGCTGCGCTTGGAACAGCCCTAGTCGAATTTGGAGTAAGGGACTGGAATGTGAAGTTGCTAAAGTCGTAATCGTCCATGCCACCAAGGTTGTACTCTAATGGCGATGCCTCATCAAAAGAACTGCCATCGAATATGGCATCGTGCGATGATAACGATGCAGAAGTGTGACGATCCTCGCTCAGAGCAGGAGTGACAGGAAACGCTGGGTACTTTTGCATGTCGTTGAAATCGAAATTCATGTTCATGTTGAAGTGTTCACTCCACTGTGGTGATGGTTGACTCAAAGCTGGAGTACCGAGTGCGGGAGTATCATGGCTGCTGGCGCCTGAGGTGGGCGGTGGAGCCATGGAGCCTCGGCGCGATGATTCGGACCAAGTGTGAGTCGATGGCGATGGTGCGATTGGAGAATATGGTGTAAGCATTGCCGACGATGGTGAGGGTGGTACTGATCCATGATGAAGACGGACGACATCGTTAGCGCGACCCTTGCCGTTGCTCTTAGATCGTACGTAGTTCCAGCCATGAGCCTTCTCCATGTGTTGCTTGCAATTGCTTTCACGCTTGCTGGTGTATGGGCATGGTGTGAAGAGGCAGTGGTATAATGATGGTGTCGAGGAGTGCTTGTCATTGACGTGACGGTCACGCTCCTTCTCTGTCGGCCAGCCGTATTCGTGGTATTTGCAGTCAGGTTCGCTGCACTTCCATGGTCGCTCATGTGTCTTGATGTGCTTGGTCAGGTCGCAAGGACGCTTGAACTCCTTGCTACAGATCTCGCAGGTGTGGATCTCTGGTTTGGCATTCTTCTTGCGACGAGCCATTGACCGGAGGACATCTTCATCGTCGTAATCGGCGGCAGGACGCTTGCCATTCATGGAGCCGGATGCAAGCTCATCTTCTGGAATAGGTAGGCCGCTGGCGACTGATATGACTTTCCCGTCCGGCAGGTGACGAACAAGCTCAGCTGGCTTGCCGTTCTGAGTCATACCTCCATGGAGCGAGACACGCTCATCCCTGAACATGTTAGCACATGTAGCTCTCGGATAACGAAACTTGTCCAGTATGTTTCTGGCTGTGTGGCTGGTATCTGGCATTGCAGTTGGCGGTTGTCTTGTTCAAAGACAACATAAGTTGTTGCATGAAGATTAAGCAAGCGACGAGAAGATCGCATCAACTCTGCGAAGCATGCACGACCAGCGACAATACAACAATGGTAGGACACTATTGTTCCATACTATTGTCGATGTCTATTGTGGCGATGCACGCCAATTCTCCGCGGAGGCCACAATAGGACTAGAAAGCCGTCACAGCCGCCCAAGTGCTTAGCAAAGGAATCGTTAGTACTTACTTAGTGACATCCATCGCGTTGTCGAGATCTTCTCCCTTTGCTTGTTTCTCCCGGGTAGCAGCCAAAATCATGGCGTATCTGCGAATCTGCATTGCAATGTCAATAACGGCTGCCGCGCCTAGAGGCGACAATGATCCCAAACGAACCTGCTCAACCAAATCAAAAAAGTAGCCTTGCGTATATGGTCGATCAGTCGGCGCTCGCTGGTCGGACTCGTGTAGTGTCGTGACCGTGGTATGGAGGACGCGGATTGTTCGTTCGCAGAAATGAAGATACTTTCGAGGAGAACGCGAATAGTCCTGAACGCCAAAACACCCATAAGTAAATGAGCGATCCGAGTGAATACGGATGCCATGACTTACCGGTGCCAGGAAGATTAGTGTCTTTTCGAGGTCGCGAAGGGTTTTGATCTCCTTGTCGCCAATGCGAGACGGGACACTCTTGATGAGGTCGTGAAACTCCTTGAGCGACTCTTCATGCAAGATAGGCTTGATGATATGCTTGTGAATCTGGTCGGCAGCGTACTTGCTTAGACCACGCTCCTCATCAGCAGCATCAGAGATGCTGGAGAATGTTTGATGGTTGACTGCAGAGGGCGCAGATCGTACTACACGGGAGTTAGCTTTGTCCAAGAGGGCGCGTACGTACAAGCTTGCTCACCGGTCCTGACCGAGCCCTTGGCAGTAGAGTCGGATGCTGATTCGGTGGAATCCGCAACAGACGTTCCGAGACCACTGTCTGAGGAATGGCTGTGATGGCGTGTGCGACTCTTCTGAGGTTGTTCTTGGAGCGAGGTACGATCAACCATGAAGGTTGGCACTGGCAGAACCTCAGGCTCGCTCAAGATGTTGCCCAAAGCGGCCTTGGACTTGGCGGCAACGGCCTCGTCTACCCGAGTTAGAAGTTGCGCGACACGACGCTCTCCGGAACCAATGAGAAGGTCCTCTAATGACTGCGGAGACGTAGTGGAACGTGCAGGCATGGAGGGAGATTGTGAGGCCAGCGGATCCCAGAAGCTGCTCTTGTTCGTGTTGGTGTTTGGATGAAAGGTGTCACCTTTGCGAATGTTCATGTTCTGGAAAGATTCGATGAGTGAGGGAGTCACATCAGGTTTGTTGGCCCTGGCGGGACGGCGGCGCGGGTTCGTGGCGGCCGAAGACATGTTGGCGGGATGAGATCGAGGGTATGTACCGATTGATGAATGAATCGGGAAGGGCAGTAACCTTGACGATGTTAGATCAGGTTCAAGCGTATGCGGGTTCAAGGTATAGCAGTGTGACTCACGTCCTGATCCAGTAGCAATAATCGTCCCAACGATGGACTGCTAGCTTGTCTTGCTCATACGCTCTATGCTTGTGTGCCGAAGATGTAGTGGTCTGATAGCCACGGATAAGGCAGAGTCCGATATGGGAGGCTTTCCAGGTCACGTTGCAGCTTGCATGTGCTGTTGTCTGGCTATCCGGGCCCGTTGCGGTGATGTATCGTTCAGAGGAGTCGGTGTTGCGAGAACGATGAGATGAGGTCGGCGGAGGACAATGCGCGGAAGAGTGACCAGGTCGAACCAAGAATGGAGAGCGTCTCGAACTGAGTTGATCGTCTCGATCGCTGCTTTCTGCCAACTGCCAACTGCCAATGCCGAGAGGCCTGAGGAACGTGTAGATGAGAGATTGTTTCGCTGGAGCGCGTCCGAGGTCGTTCTCCAGCGATTCTAGGCAGGCGCAGCACTCGCGCAGCGCTGCTGCCTTCGGTTACTACCGAGGAGTGGAGCAACTATTCTTGGCACAAATAGTGCTTGATAAGTCGGTCGTGCCTTCTTTGTTGCAAGTTTGGCAAACTGGACTTGATGGATCAGACGTCCGTGTGCTCAGACGATGACTTCCCTGCTTCTGGCCTTATAACTCCTTCGAACTCCTCGATATTACGATGAAGCATAAAGCAGCGATTCCTGGGCACTTGCCTGAGGCCAGAACGCCTGTTAGCGCCACACCGGAACACGAGAAGGATGATGAGCTAGGATGTTTGATTGGCCGTCCAGAACAATTCCGGTGAAGGCGCGAATCCTGTCGGAATGCAGGACGGGAGGCACAGCCAGGGACAATATTGCAGGACGATGGCACAGACTGTGAGCATTTGCGAGTTGCAAGCGCTTCCAGTGAACGCAAGCTGTCCTCCATCGTTGTCATCGAGCTAGACACGGGCTGTCGGAAACGGCCTTCTGCCCGTCCACCGTTGCTGCCGTAAGCCCCGACTCGTGCCTTCCATGACGCATATCACAAGAAAGACACGTACATGCCGATGGATCTCTCACCGAAACGTTTATTTGGCAGCCTGAAGATGATGTAGATGGTGATGCTGAAGACGGCTTAAAAACAATTGAAGTTAACGAGGTCTGCTCGTCAAGCGACCCGAAAAGACTGCGCACGTGGACGTGGAAGTAGCAAGTGATTAGTGATTAAGGAGGTAAGGTATCAATCCCATCATGTCGCACCAGTCTGCTTGCTTTCTATATACTCCTTCAACCCATCCGCAATCCTCTGATTCATCCTTTCCAACTTCTCCCCCAACATCCACTTGCCAAGCCACGCCACCGGCCCAGCCTGCGTCTCCCAAATCTCATAAAAACACTCCCGCTCTGCCTTCACAGTCACCTTCTGCACCTTCTCCGGAATCAGCGCCCACCCTGGCAAGCCCTTAGGACATCCTCTCCAGCAAATACTGAGCTCTTCGTCCGAGACAGCAATAATCTCACACGGCACCTGCCCTATCTTGCCTTCTGGCTCCAGACGATAGTGCAGTGTGATCATATCACCTACGCTGAGGACCAAAGTATTGGCAGGGCCGTCGACTTGAGGCGTGTATATGTTCCATTTGGAATAGGACGAGTAATCCCGCAGGGCGGCGTAGACTTCTTTTGCTGGGGCACGGATTGTTGCTGAGCCGTAACAGGTGAACACGCCTTCGCCAGCTTTGATGGACGGGGTCGCAAGGCTGGTCCATCTTTAGCATAGACGGACTGTGTGTATGGAGTTAACCTTGCCATATACCTCTCCTTGTGTATCATCTTCTATTCGAAATTTTAGAGCTGAAAGTGTGTTGCATTATGTGGTTCGACATTTTCGATGGCTGACAAGCCGCAACTGGGAGTGCTCAGCTGCTGAGATCGGCCAAGGACAAGGATTGCCACGCATACCATCCTTGCACAAACTCAATTGATGGATGATTTATGTGCAGCCATCGCCCGCTATACTACCCGTCTTACATCTCATAAGTCGATGCGCAGATGAGGTTGCAGCTAGGCGATCAGCCGGCACTGTATTCTGTTGTTACAAGGGAGCCACACCATGAACGTAAGCCACCAGCCGCAACTATAGCACACAAGGCCATCATTTCATTTTCAAGACACGGGAGTCCTTCTAAGCTGAAATATGGAACCCCAACCCAGTCCGTCATCCTACTTGGCAGTATCTTAAAGAATAATACCGGCGTAAGTCGCCCTCGTCTCAGTCTGTTCTATGCATTCGCGCACTGATGCTGATCTTCGCATAGCCGCAGCTTCCTACGATGAAGTGCATCTATCTACAGATCGCGCTCGGCCGTTCTTTCTACCGCGCGTTTAGCATATGCATCACCCCAAAACCACTTCGGCTTCAAGCCAAAAACGTGGTAAGCTCTAGAAAATGAACCGATCGCTTGCGACGAGGCCGTTCGAAGTGACGGTTTCGCTTTGTTAGGAAAAGGAGTTGATCGCGTAGCGTGTCTAAAAACCAGAGGTCGATTCTTTGTTGATGGGTTCAGACGGCACATGCGAATTGCTGCGCTGAGCTATACGGACTCCACGTTGGTGTTGCGAGGTCTTATCGTCGTTGTCTGACATAGGTCTCGACCAATCCCCAGCTGCGCGTCTGGTGGATTTGTAGCTGAATTTGTTGAGATCGCGAGTGCCAGAGGCTTGTGCCTGCGAATGTCGTGCGGCTCGACTCGCGCTAAAGTGAGGTGGTGCAGCGCAGCGCAGCGCCTGTCAGCTATGTTGTATACGATTGTGACGCGACACAGTAGCTCCGTTTGCGCACCGTTCGACGAAGGCTGTATTGAGTCTGCAGCAAGCCAATTAAAAGTAAGCTTTTCTTTTCGACGACTCGCTTAAGATAAAGATGTTTTGAGACCAACGTACTCACCGTCCAGACTATGACTCCATCCGGCACTTGTTCCACATCTACGTACTGACAGAGAACGATCTTTGCTACTATGCAGTGATGTCAGTGTCAGCGACGAGGGCAGTACAAAAACTGGAGCAGTGTTCTTCGCGCCGAACAGAAACATAGCTTGGCGCTTCTACAACCACTTTGCCGACTTTCTCTCATCATCGGAGATAGGCTCATCCTCATTGCAAATGACGAAGAAGTCGCCGCTGATCCAAGAATTGAGGCATGGAGGCATTGGGGGGTGAAACTAAATTTGTGCGAGACGCTGCGCTGTATCAGAGACTGGGTGAGGCATGCCTGAAAGGACCATGGCGATATACGTCTCCGTCCGTTGGTGGACCTATCGGCGCCAAGAAATACACTTTTGGACAAATATCCGTGCAAGAACTGTCGTGGAGGCAATGGATGGGCTCATATCGCAAACTGGACGCACATGGAACTGGTGTATGAGATCCTCGGGGTCAGAACTGTGCTGTACCCGCATTCTATCGTGCCGCAACCCTGGTGTCGAGTCTTGGAGATTGTGAAGGAGGAAGAGCCTTCGCTGTGAGCTGATCACACTGCGTAAATCTCTGCTTAGGTCGAGTGCCTGGATCTTGGACACCACTGGTGTTGCGGAGACAGTCAGGTCGAGAGGGTTTGAGACGATGCAAATGAAGAGGTCACATCGCGTATATGCACATTTCCTAAGCCTGGGTTCGATGATGCTGATTCAACAGACGAAAAGCCTGGAATTGTTGGCGCGGGTACAGCGGCCCCAAAACGGAAATTGCGGGTAGCGCAAGACTGGTTCCATTCGACGATCTCGAAAGCAATTACCAACTCGGCCGAGAGTCCTGCATGCGCACAATGTCTTGGGAGTTTATGAACAGCGTCGCGTATTTCGTACGAGCCCTTACCATGCTGCCGCCATTCGTGCCTTCGGCTTTCGCCCGTCCCGCGGTAGGTAATTCCTTCTCCTTCGGGTTCTCGCTCAAACGATATTGCCGTTGCCCTCCAGATCTGACAGATTTGACCCACCCGCGACAGGACTAGGGCGCTGCAAGCGATGTGTATGTTGTGTAACAGGACAATAATGATGAACATGTAGATGATGTCGAAGGCTTTCAAGGTAGTTGGAAGAAGAACCGCCAAAACAGTATCGCGCCTAAGTCCGATCTATGTGCCGAGTTCCGCAATTGTAGAAGCCGCATTCTCTTCATCCTCAAGAATCGTCATTGTCTGCATCTCATGTGGGCATTTAATCTTTCACTGTTGCGGCATGGAAAGGGAAACAATCATCAAAAACCAAAGGAGGAAAAGTAGGCTCTCGCTAAAACGAATCTCGATCCAACATATTATTGTCGCTTTCCTCGGATATTGGCAAATCAAGCAACGCAACCCTGGCTTGCCACAGTCAGATCACCTGATCCATGTCGGCCACTAAAGCTACCTCAGATGCTTCCCAACATCAACAACATGGTGAACAGCTGGACTCGCGATCAGACGAAGAGAAGTCACTAGACAGGAACGACGAAGAGAAACAAGATGCTGCTCCACAGCCGCCTGCCCAAGCTGGACCTCCCGGTGGACCAGTCCCCAACGGCGGCACAACAGCATGGCTCCAAGTCTTAGGATCCTGGATGCTCTTCTTCAATACTTGGGGCATTCTAAACACCTTTGGAGTCTATCAAACCTACTATGAATCAGGTCAACTATACGAACAGTCGAGCAGTTCCATCTCATGGATTGGATCAATACAGAGCTTCATGGTCCTGTTAGTTGGGGCATTCGTAGGACCAATTTACGACAGAGGTTACTTCAGGGCACTATTAATCGTGGGAGGCTTCTTCATCGTATTTGGTCACATGATGTTGAGTCTTTGTGATGAGTATTGGCAGTGCTTGCTCGCGCAAGGGTTTGTGATCGGCATAGGAGGAGGATGTCTTTTCGTGCCGTCCGTGGCCATCATGCCGACTTACTTCAATACCAAAATCGGGTTGGTCATTGGGCTTGCGGCGAGTGGCAGTTCGACGGGTGGCATCATCTACCCAATCATGTTCTACAAACTCATCGACCAGGTCGGATTCGGCTGGACGGTACGGATTCTGGGCTTCACCTCAATGGCGACTTTACTCGTTCCAATTGTGGTCATGAAGCAGCGCGTCAGACCAGCTAAGCCGCGGTCAATCATCGACTGGTCTGCGTTCACCGATGTGCCGTACATGACCTTCATTTTTGGCTGTCTAATCGGCTTCGCCGGAATGTACGTGGCATTCTTTTATACGTCGTACTACGGCGAGTCAACAGGATATACAGACAAAAGTCTATCCTTCTATCTGGTCCCGATTCTAAATGCTGGAAGTGTTTTCGGAAGAACTTTGCCGAACTGGCTCGCGGACAAGATCGGACCTACGAACGTGATTGTGCCAGGAGCGACTTGTGTTGGGATTGTACTCCTTTGCATGCTGGCTGTGCAAAATGCTGGCGGACTCATCGTGGAAGCTTTGCTTTTCGGATTCTTCTCTGGCATATTCATCGCACTCCCACCAGTGATATTCGTTGCCCTCACGAAGGACAAGAGCAAAATCGGAACACGAATTGGCATGGGGTTTGCGATGTTAGGTCTTGGCGTCTTGGCAGGCGGTCCTGGTGGTGGCGGCATTTTGGGCAATGACGAGAATGATCTGAATTGGACCGGAGCGTGGGTCTACGGTGGCGTATGCGTTCTTGCAGCAGCAGCTGTCTTTGGAGTTCTCAGAGTCATGCGAGGCGGCTTCAAGATGGTGAAGATATAGTCTTGATGCAAAACAACAGCATAACAGTACTGCCACAGGCGGCGGTTAGCATAGCGTGGCGACTGATCGCATAGCGAATTGTACATCTTGGAGAGCGTTGGCTCTCGTGGCTGACCTATATGGTTTCTCATATTGCCACGCAGTGGCGTCGCCAAGTTAGCCCTCAGCAGAGATAGCGCTTTCGTGCGTAATCTGCTGCGGTGAAGTGCTCTTGACCTCCGTCCATGGCCGTGCTATAGTTAACAGATCTCTTATTCAATCCATGCATAAGCTTGGTCCTTCTCTTCCATTGCTTCGCGCTCTGGACCCAATCTGTGCGATGCACGGCGGAAGCGAGGCAATGGACCTTCGCGCCACAGACTTTTGCTGCCTCATACTGGTGACTCGTCGGCGTCCCGCGATGATGATTCCGACCACAGCTACGATGGTAGTGAATCTTTCGTTAGATGTGTAGCCCTGCTGCGCCTGTTTCAACCCAGCCCGAGCCAGGAGTAAGTCGCGCAACCTTAGGCCCGCCTTCCTATATGACCAAGAAACATTTTCATAGTCATCGCCGGGCCCACACCAGCCCTGTTTGTCCAACCAGAAAGATGTCTCTAGAGTGATGGTCGAGCAAGGTGGCTCGGTGACATATTCGTCCAACCTGTCCTGTATGTCTTGGTCATCCTCAAGCAACTGCTCCAGCTCGAATCTCAGTACCCAGCGGAATAGAACGTCAGTCCGCGGCCATACGGGCACTTGGCCAACGATTGGATGCAGGCGTGGCCAGTCTTCTGTGGTGTAGGCACAATGGTCCACTTCCTGGAGCGTGAGGCAGACTTCATACTTGTGGTCGATATCGTGCAGACCATCCCAGTCCCAGTCACAGTGATGTGGAAGCTGGAAGGTTGACATCGTGTCGGAAACACATCTCAAGACTCGTGCTCGAGCAACAGCCTTCGAGTTATGGACGGTGTCGCTCCAAGATTTGCTGACCAGCTTAAACTCCCGGATGCGGTGAGGTTGTGCTTGCACTATAATCATCTCGAGCAGCTCGTATGTATTCAGAACCTTGTATGCTGCCGCCATGATGGGTATGATGGTGATGCGTCGTGAATCTTGTGAAGAGCTAGCTTTACGGTTCTATGTTGCCGCGTGAGGTGTCATTGCGGTTGCGCTCGGAGAAAGGCGACAGCGGCGGTGCTTGGTTGCTCATTTGATCGTGCTAGTGGACTGTATTGTGGTCGAGCTTCTGGGTGCAGATACTGGTTAACGACTGTCGCTTACGAAGCTTCGTCCTATGATCCCACTAGCGACAGATTAGCAAGGACTTGCTCAGACGACCTCACGTCGGAAAATCCAGTTACAAGTATTGCACTTATGCAGGCACCGCTATACCATTGTGAGCTTGACTGGCTCAAGCTTGATAGCAAGGTCTGTTGTAAGTAAGCTACAGCTACTTCTCGCAGCTGGCGCTTTCCAACCTCAAAGCAGTATCCTCATCGAGGGGGGGCCTCTATTTGCCTGTCTTCGCTTTTTTCTTCGGTCTCTCGACTTTCGCCGCTGTATCGCTATCACTTCCGGCACCTCCATCCGCATCATCCATCTCCGCATCACTATCGGCATCGCTATCACTCTTCGCGTCAGAATCAAACTCTTCTGCCACATCGCTCTCACTTTCCGCCGCAAAGTCCTCGTCAACACTCTCGTCATCCTCATCCGCACTACCGCGATCGCGCATGACCACTTCCTCATCCTCGCTACTAGCAAGGTCAGGGTTGTCTGCAAGAGCCGCAGCCAGCATAGATCCATCACCGTCCATCTCGTTCTTCGTCTTGATGTTCTTGATCTTAAAGAAGGACTCAAGCGGGGATTGTTCTTCACGGTTGATGTTGGAGAATTGGTGCTCGCCCGCGCCATTTTTGAGTGTCACTGTGATGTCGAATGTGCGGCTGGCACTAACAGCTCCACCCACGCGGCTCATGGTTACGGTCGAAATATGGTCAAACGAAATATAGGTCGCAGGCTTCGGCACAAAGAGGAATGCTCGATCCAGACAGAACAGGTGTCCTTCGTTGGCCTTAATCGAACACTTCACGCCGGACATTTGGTGATGCGATGTGAAGTCCGCCGATGGTTGAATCAGCCGCTTGCCGGTCAGTCCGTGGAAGATCTTGCTAACAACTCTGCCCACAGGCTCCTCGTATCTAGCGTTGAGCTTGCCATTGTATTTGGTGTTCAGATCTTCCTCGGTCATATTCAGCTCGATCTGTACTTCCTCATCTTTCTTGAACTGCATCACCAGAAACGGGTATCGTGTTTGACCTTGTCGGAGTGGTGGATCAAGACCGATGCAGAGCAGCTGATGCATGTCGTCTGGCTTGGGTAAGATGAAGAATCGCTTCGCGCTTTCGTAGGAGATCTTGTAGTCGTATGTCTTTCCGCGCAAACGGAACGAATTCTCGTAGAGGTCAATATCGAATCGTCCGCGCGGCGTAAGGTGTAGCACGTCCTGGAAGGTGGCGTATGTCTCGCCTGCTACCTCTCCGATTTCTGCCTTGTTCATGAGCGTCTCGTAGAACAAGTTGGCCGCGTTTTGTTCCTCGTCTTCTTCGCCTTCAGCCTTCTCGCCATCCTCGTCGTCCTCGTTCCTCTTGACCTTTTCTGTGCCAGGTATGTAGAAGCGCATCTCCGTAAGCTGATCAACTGCACCGCCCATTTTCCTTCCTTTTGATCGTGCGCCACCCAACGAGCCGTTAGTACCCGTCTCCTCGCCGTTCGCCGGTAACGAGAATTCGACCGCAACTTCGTTCTTTCCAGCCAGGTTGGTGTTGGAGATTTCGGTATACGGGATTTCGAACGCTGGCTGGTTCCGCACGTTGAACACCAGCTCATTGCGTCCGAGCTCGTTCTTACCCCAGTTCCATCCTCGAAGAGCGTGTTCCTTGTGCTCGAATGATGCGCCATACCACACCTTGAAGCATTTTGCTATGGTGTCGAAGTCCTGTAGAGAGTCAGCGCATGTGCAATCATGAGTTACGGGCACACCCACCTCTTCCTTGAAGCCATCGAGTTGCACCACGCCTTCATTTCGAGCATATATCTTGAGCTCGTGTCCTCGTGCTGCTCTGCTCCATTGCGCGCTCTGTAAATCTGCTTTGTCGAGTGTGAACGTCTGACCGCCTGCTGCTGGCTTCCATCCCAGACCTGACTCCGCGAGTCTGCACTTTCCGGGCTGCTTAGAGAGATTCAGGTAGATGTTGTCGAAGGACTCCCTGATGTCTGTGTTAGTCGTGCTCAAAAGGTCATGTTAGAACTCGAGTCCTGCTGATGCCGTCAAGCTGGCGACCTGTTGATTGTCGATCAAGCAGACGGTGCGAGAACATACATTACCTATGAAGGCGTGCGATTGCTACGCCCGCAGCGTGTGCAACAGGTGGCTGTCGCCTTTTGCGCGTACACTCGGGGCAGAATGGCACGAGCGGTGGTATTTGTGTTATTTGTCCAGCTCGTGATGTGGATGATCGTAAAGTCGGCAAGTGCGCGGGGTTTAGCAGATGCTGTAGTCTTGGGATAAAGAAGATGGACTCGACCAAAGTGCTTGTTAGAAGACGCGACTCTTTCGTGTTCGGAGCGTCTGTGCTCGAGCCTGCCAACTAAAATGCTTACTAAGCGAACTCTCTTTGTCGCCTACAATTTCTCAGTCACATGCATATTCACCTCCAACATGTTCGAAACAACGTACCTGCGCTCACTTCCCTCTGTGTATCGGGCACATCGATGATATGTTCCTCTTCGAATCATCTTTGCTACTGAATGATGTGCACAGTGGCCGCGGCCTGCTTCCTGTGGCAGCTTTACAATACATGCATACGCTGCACGCACGGCTGACGACCTTCTCAGGACGAACGTACCAAGTCGTTACACAACGACTGCCTAGGAATGGTGATGTGGACGGCCATCCGAATTCGCACAGGTCAGCACATACTGTGCCATTGCAGCTGTCCCAAAAGGATGGATCGTCAACGCCACCTCGCTTGTAGCTGCAGCTAGATGTGGACTGATATGTTCTGGGCCGAACGATGCACTCAACCCAGCCTTTGGACAACATACATGGCTACTATTCTATCACTCACAGACTGATCGTCAGCTATGCGCTTACTCAGAACAGATACAGATGATCCTCAGCTTGTCACCTTCAACGACGAGACCAAACTACCAAAGTATGCCATCCTGTCGCACACGTGGCTGTCGGACGAGGACGAAGTGACATTCGGAGATCTCAGCACTTCATCGAACCTGGCGGCGAGAGCTGGATGGGTTAAGATAGATTGCGCTCGTAAGCAGGCCTGCAAAGATGGGTTTCAGTATGTCTGGATTGATACATGCTGTATCGACAAGCAAAGTAGTGCTGAGCTGGCAGAAGCCATCAACTCAATGTATCGCTGGTACAGGAATGCTGAAGTCTGCTACGTCTTTCTTTTGGATCTGGCCGATACCGATGCTCGCGACTTATCACTAAGACAATCTGGACGGTGTTTACGACCAGCTTCGTACAATAGAAGCCTACGCGCTACCTGTCTATCTGAAGCATCGTCTGTGGACCTGTTCGAGCCCGAGGATGATGCCGTTGTAATGTCCAATGTCCTACCTGTCATCCATCACGAGATCGCACCTGACGACCCCTCCTGTACTCCTGTCGTGTGCGAGGTCGAGCAGAAGCTTTCACGTGACCCGTGGCATGCACTCGCAGTTGAGAAGCTCAAATTCTGCAGATGGTTTAGTCGCGGATGGACTCTACAAGAGATGGTTGCCTCGACCAACGTCCGCTTCTACGGAGCCTCCTGGCAATTCATCGGGACGCTGGAGGAACTGGCTGAGCCTGTGACCGAAATCACCGGAGTCGAAAGCAGTGCTCTTCGACATGAGCGACCTTTGTCGTCATACAGTATCGCTCAGCGGATGTGCTGGGCCGCAAAGCGCAGCACGACTAGGATCGAAGATCGTGCTTACTCTCTGCTCGGCATATTCGACATCAGTATGGCAGTGATCTATGGCGAGGGCGAACGTGCCTTTCAAAGATTGCAGGAAGAGCTCCTGCGCGCACATTCCGACCAAACTCTATTCGCGTGGGGCTACGACACACACCAGGTTGGCGGCATAACCGAGCATCGAACCATGCGAGAAGCACCAATGATTTCTAGCTCCGGGACTGGCAGTAATTTGTTGGCCTCCTCGCCACAAGCTTTTGTCGGATGCGCGAACCTCGTACCGCTAAGAGAAAATGCCGAAGAACATCAGTACCAGGTGACCGGCAACGAGGTCAGATGCCTTCTTCCTATCTTCGCGTTGGGAGCTGCGCCTAATCGTTATGGTGCAGTCCTGAGCTGTGTCTGTGCGGATGATAGTACTAAAGTGATAGTGCTATACCTCACGAGATCGCAAGCTGGGTACTTCGTTAGCGAAGCCTCGCCACGTAGTCAGATGTTTGATCTTTACGACGCCACTTTACGTAGCAGTCAAAGCATGGTCAACATATTCCGGTACGCAGACCTTGTAGGAAGGTCCAAGGCAGAAGAGCAGAATTACCAGCAGTCCGTCATAGGCATCATGTGCCGGTATCGGCATACAGGTGCAGACGAGCCGTTGGTGCACATGGTTAAAGCCGAACCTTCTAGTAGGTGGGATAAGGACTCGTGCTGCTTTCGCATGCCTTCCAGGCCTGATTCTCCTGCTTTCCACAATACTCACTGCGACTACAATGATGATCAGTATACGCTCGCAGAAAGTCGAGACGCTCGCATGGCCTGCTCTGTGACACATATCTACATACTGCACTTGCAACTTAGCGATGCTTCCACCATCCGGGTCAAGATCGAAGAGGACTGCTACGCTTTCGAAACTCGTGTTTGCTTTCACCCCGCAGAGCAAGGCAGATTCTGGAGTTGGTACTCGCCTCGCATTATCTCCCGCAATGGATTGGTGATGGTTATTAGGGTTGCCAGATGTCGTTTGCTACATGAGAAGACAGCATATCTGGTCGAAATGGACTCTATGAAAATGTCGCTGTTCTTGAAGACGCAGCGGCGGAAGCTTGGTCGATATATAGGCTACTTTCTTCTCGTCGGAATTGGTCCACTCATCGCGTTGTCGCTCGTTCTCTTGGCTACCGCGCTACCAGTGTGGTTGAATGTGAACGATGACGCCGTCAGCTATAGCGGGAAGCTTACACTTACTTTGGACATAGGACTTTGCTTAGGAGTGCCCGCAATGGGCTATACCGTGGGAGTCGTTGTTCGAGCTCGACCGAGATGAAGCGGCAAATTTGGCTTATCTACAGTACTCCTACAGCGACTCGACCTGCCGCATCTCTGAAATCTCGAAGCTAGGTCGTGTCTGACACCATACGGTCTCGGGCTGGAACATTGACATGGTACGAATGTGGATGCGACTGCTAGATGAGCATTGTGCGAACAATGTGATTACATGATTCGATACATTACTGCCTACGTAGAGACTGGCTTGGCATTCGTGCCTTGAGATTTCAACATGGATGGAAGTATGCAGACTCTGATAATGTGATTCTGCCATCACAATGACGTCCTTTGTACTGGTACAGAGCTATGCAGAAATGTGCAACAAATGCGATTTCACGCGGACGAAGCAACACTTCTAGGACAAACAAATGGCTCATGGCTAGGTCTGATCCAGTTTGGCTAGACTGTGCGACTCGCTGGATGTGCTCATTCACTGTGAGCTTGCGCAGTCTAGCTATGAAATCTGGTCAATTTGGTCGAATTTGCTCCGTCATCCTGAAGCCTTTCCGTTGCGCACGTTGACCGACCTCTGCGCTGGACAATTAACGACGTCGCACCACATACGGAACCTGCTCTGCCGTGATCGAAGCCAGGAACTTTCCTTGTTCTCAATATACAAAATCGCCTTGGTCTACCTATAACAACACTCAAACGCCAAGTACAAAATCCAATCAAGCAAAATGTAGCTTTCGCATTGCACCTAAGACAAAGTATAGAGCATATTGGGAATCTCATCAAAGAAGTCCATACCACCCGAGCCACCCTCACTCACACCATTATTCGAGTTCCAAACTTTGATATCCTGAACGTGCCTCGTGTCGCCCAATCGCTCCTTGTGCTGTATGAGCAACCATCCCACGCCTCTGCCGTTCGGAAAGCCGATGGCCGCACGAGCTTTGTCGGAATCATCGTATTTGACGTGTACCGCATTAGCATATGATCCAAGGTCACTGAGCTCTTTGTTGATGATTTGGGGGATGGTGTCTTCTGCGACGTCGCCGGCGATGTTGATGCGCATGATGTATTTTAGGTTCTTGGGATCTTGGTGCTGGGTTTCGCAGATGTTGAGCCAAGTCCTGGAGCGAAGCGTGTTAGCTATGCTGGAGTGTCTCGCATGTTGGAGGTGCAGGAGAGTTGGTAGTGCGTGATGTTGTGTTGGTTTCGGTCAAGCACTACTATCACTCCGTGCTTGATGTGGATGATGACTTACAGAGCGGCGACATCAGACCATGCGCCTAGAGGTACAAGACCTTTGCCCTTCTCTAGACTAGGTTTTGCGCGCGCTGGGCTTTTCGTGCTGGCCGCAATGATCATGCCTCTGCCATGCGCATCGGGTCGATACCAGCCTATGAAATAAGCTCCAGTAGCCAGAAAGGTATGTCAGCATTGTCAAGGTCCGGCAGTCGTGTTGTGCACTTACTGGATATTCCTTTCCACCAATTTCTGATGTCGCGCTGTGGACCCAAGCGACCTTTCGCCAGCCAGACGCAGCCGTGTCTTCAGCTTTTTCTGGAAGCCTCGGAAGTCCCAGAGCCTCGAGCGCTGAGTCCACAGAGGGTTTCCGCTCGTCTTCATTGGGTTCGTACCCCTGATCTCCGTCTTTCTGCTCTGATGGCCTCCAGCCGTACTTGTGAAGGTCGGAATAGCTCTTGAACTCAGTGCGCCTGCTCGCTGGAAGTTCATCGTTCGTCGTGTGCATCAATTCATTGAGCAGGCATCCACGGCCGACGTTCGCTTCCCAAGTCTCAATAGGCTCGGGTTTGGCCTCCTCATCCTCGCCCTCACCGTCTCCGCCTGAGGGTGGTTCTGAGTCAGAGGCTGAATCTGGATCACCTCTTTCGAGAATGACATCGCCTGATTCGGTGGCGTCTCCAAGTATGGACTTTTGGCTGAGCTCCAAGGCTCGCCCCCAGCGCTGTTCTTCCTCGAGCGGGTCAAGACCATTCTCGGAACCGAGAGGATAGCCATGGACGAAGTTGTGGCCGTGATCTTGGTGCT
The DNA here is from genome assembly GCA_013248845.1 of Passalora sequoiae. NCBI lineage: Eukaryota > Fungi > Ascomycota > Dothideomycetes > Mycosphaerellales > Mycosphaerellaceae > Passalora > Passalora sequoiae. The sequence goes on from WSQC01000023.1 coordinate 272,430, forward strand.
CGAAGTTCAGTGAGGATAACAGGGAGCCCAGGAGGAAGCACAGCCCAAGACATGCAACCAAGAGCATAGGTGATTTGTTCAGACGCCAAGTCATACTGCTATTGCCGCACGATAATGCTAGTCCCTGCTATGGTTCTAGACTGGATAAAGTGCAGTTAGTGTTGTAGCAATGAAAGGATCGCAACTTAGCATAAGGAAGCATGACTGCGGATAACGATGCTGGCTCATGATTCCGCAAGTTGCATGTGTTCCTGGTTATCAAGCAGGATGTTCACGTGTCATTGAGCTTCTTCTCTACGTTAAGAGCCCTGCGGCGATGCCAACATGACCAGGAAATACTGGCCGGCTCTATTCTACCACATCACAACGGCAGGTGCCTCAACCATCACTCTTGTGACTGACCCAATCCAGAACGTGTTATCCAACGCCGCCGCGCCACACCAGGTGATCTCATGGCCGCATGAACATCTTGTAGGTCGGATTGTTTGTCTCTTCAGTATGACCGTAGCCCAACTCCTTCAGGAATTGTTCGAGGCCTGCTTCTTCTTCCGGTGGACACTGGATACCAGCAAGCACTTTGCCAATATCGCCGCCATGGTTTCTGTAGTGGAAGAGACTGATGTTGTAGCCCGGCTGCAAGGTCGTCAAGAACTTGTAAAGCGCACCTCCACGTTCTGGGAATTCGAAAGCGAACAGACGTTCGTGCTCAGCATTGCTACGACCGCCGACAAGATAGCGAATGTGGCTCTTGGCAAGCTCATCAGCACTGATGTCGTGGGCTGACATGCCTACCTTCTGCAGACGTTCGATCAGATCCAGTACATCCCGCGTTCTGGTTGCTGCCGAGCACTGAATACCAATAAGGACATTGGCTGCAGATGCACTGGCGTAGCGATAGCAGAACTCGGTAACAACCATGGGGTTGACTGTCTCCACGAGTTTCGCGAAAGCGCCGGGCCGCTCTGGGATAGTGATGGAAAGAAGTGCTTCCTTCTTCTCGCCAATAGCTGCGCGCTCTGCGACGAAGCGAAGTCGATCGAAGTTCATGTTCGCGCCGCTTGCGACCGCAACCAGTTGCCGTCGCGTATCGTGAGATGGCTTGTCCGCGACATATTTCTTCAGACCTGCTAGCGAAAGTGCTCCAGCTGGCTCCAAGATGGATCTTGTGTCCTCGAAGACGTCCTTGATGGCAGCGCATATGTCATCAGTGTCCACCTGAATGACATCGTCGACAACATCCATGCACAGCCGGAATGTTTCCTCGCCGACAGTCTTTACTGCTGCTCCATCAGCAAAGAGTCCGACTTCCGGGAGAGTGACTCGTTTGCCAAGCTTGAGCGACTGGACGAGAGCATTGGCGTCGTAAGTCTCGACGCCGATGATTTTGACGTGAGGTGCAAAGCGCTTGATGTACGTGCCAACTCCACCGATGAGACCGCCACCGCCAACGCAGCAGAAGATGGCTTCCAGTTTATCAAGGTCTGCTTGACGGAGGATCTCAGCTCCAATGGTGCCCTGACCAGCAATAACATACGGCTCGTCAAAAGGCGGAATGATTGTCAAATCATTAGCTGCCGCTCGTCGGTTGCATTCAGCTTTCGCTTCATCGAAGTCTGCGCCGTGCAAGATGACACTACCACCAAGCCTGGAGACATTCTGATGTTTGATAGCAGGCGTACCAACGGGCATCACGATTGTTGCTGGAATCTTGAGCTTCCGCGCTGAAAACGCCACACCTTGAGCATGGTTACCTGCGGAGCATGCAATGACACCTTTCCATCGTTCTTCTTGACTGAGATGTGCCATCTTGTTGTAGGCACCTCGAAGTTTGAACGAGAAGACAGGCAGAAGATCTTCTCGCTTGAGCATTACTGTCGTCTCAAGCCGATTGCTGAGATTGACAGCGTGAGTGAGAGGTGTCTGCTCGACGACATCGTAAACTTTCGCGGTCGTAATTAGGAGAGTGTACTGGTCACGGTAAGTTCAGTGCCGACACAAGCATGATCGCATCGTATCTCGTCAGGTTGAGCCAACGTGGCGGTTCTGACCATGAGAGGTAGTCCTTACATCAGGGTGTCCGTTAGGCAACAACAGGTGCTCTGGTAGACCATACTTGGGTCTTTCTGAGGGTGTTGCTGACGGAGGTGATGGATTGGCAGAGTACTCGGTGAGCGCCAATGCTGTATGCTTTGGTTTCGGTGTTGTTGGAGCTTGCACGGATGGTGTTGATGTGCCATTGGTATGGCTCACCGCAGTGCCGTTCGGCGCATCATTCTCCTTCGCGGTCATCACATCCAGACGACCGTGAGTTGGCGGTATTGGAGTCGTTGTGTTGGCACATTGATGACAATATTTTTGGCGGAACGGTCGGTGAGTCTTGAGTTGTGTGTCAGATCTGATAAACTTTCTGCCAGCCACAGATCGCACGAACCCTGCAGGAACAGCCACTAGCGAGCTTAGCTGCAAGTGACTTCATCGACTCTGGCAGCTTCAGTTCAATTGACCTTCTTGTCGGGCCTGCTTGTACAAGAAAAGTATTACACTCGAAGCACAGTACCCCGTGTATTGGAGACTGTGCATAAGACGTAAAGGACCTGCGTTGATCACTTGAGGAACATCACATACCCGATCAAAAGCACGCAACTCAAATTCATCATAACCGTGCCTTGAGCACGCGACAACACCCATCATGTCCGTACCAGGCAACATCAACACCGCCCCACCGCCCTCATCCTTCGATGGAGATGTAGAGTACTACGAGGAGTCGCGATGGGGCAAACTCCAACGCCGCCTAAAAGAAGAACCCCTCATCCCTCTTGGCTGCATCCTAACCTGCTGGGCTTTGTACGAGGCGACTCGCTCCATAAAATCAGGCGACAAGTACCGGACGAATCGCATGTTCCGTCGTCGAATCTATGCTCAAGGTTTCACTATTCTGGCCATGCTCGCTGGTTCCGCGTACTGGGAAGGTGATAGGTCAAAGAGGAAGGAGTATGATGGGTTGGTGGAAGAAAAGAAGAAAAAGGAGAAGCATGAGGCATGGCTAAGAGAGCTAGAGGTGAGGGACCAGGAGGAGCAGGAATTGAGACGTATTAGGGACCGGCTGATTAAGGGACGGCTTGCTGAGAAGGAGAAGTTTAGTGAAGGAGAGAAGAGGGCTATCGAAGAAAAGGAGAAAGAAAAGTCAGGCCAGAACAAAGGCGGCGTTGGAGAGGTGAGGAGTGCTTTGGAGGAGAGTGAGATGAGGAGGAGAGGTGGGATACTGGAGGCTGCGGCGGAGCTGTGGGAACGGAGGACATGAGGCCGGGCATCTTCGTGTTGTTTTCTCTTGTACAAATTGTGACAATTCAATGTTTACGGCTGTAGTCGATGATACGGCAGACTGAGTGGTACAGAATCTATGCTAAGCGATACTCTCGAGATGTCGATGTGCGACGAAGAAAGCCTGTAAATGATTTTATGATGATTGGCATATTTTGGGTTTCGCCAGCAGCAGGGCTTCCCTCTGCTTCGCGAAAGGAATCAATTCAGTCTACTGCTGAACGATCTTTATCGTGATTGACGCCGAAAAGTGTTCCAGTGCGCTAGCAAAGCGCGAATTCGCCACATGAATATATCACCGAGCAACATGCTACATCAGGCGTATTGGCGGGCGCGGCTGCTGCATTTCCAGGGGAATCAGTGGCATGGACGATGAGCATGTCTGCGCGTGCTGTCCGAGGCTCTCGGATAGACGTGATGTCGTACAGAACAAGTTCAGGAACGACGGATGGTGTTCTTTCACGTGACTGAGCACTCACGTAGTCGGTAGAAATGTGAGCAGCGAACAGTGCTGACAGCTGAAAGTCAGTTGAACAATGATGACCATTGCGTCGGCTTGCGGATGGGTAAGATGGCGCTTGTTGGAGACATGGACCTGACATGATCTTATGAAGATACCAAATGTGGTGCTGCACCTGCAGTATTGAAAGTGTCATTACTGTGGAGCTGTCATGCTCGAGACATGCAATCATCTCGTCGATATGAGATTGAAGTCGCCAAGTGAAGAGCAAGCTTGCCCTTGTAGATGCTTAGACGCCCACGCGCACGCCTTGAGCGATGCTGTCTGGCTGGAGAATCTAGAATCCGGTAATCGAATGATAGTATTCGCGCCACAACGAGCCCATATCAGCCAACCAGCACATTCACAGAAAGTGATGACAATCTCGTTGAAGACTTGCTGAGGTTGATGTCGAGTGCGAGTTGCTGCTATATTGAAGTACGACGCCAAAAAGCGCGTCGCCATGACAACAACCCAAAACAGCTGTGGCTTCCCGTAGCCGTTCATGGGAGCACAGCATTCCTGATGATCTCATGTACATTTTATTGTAGCGAGAAGCAATTTGTGTAGAATGCCGAGTCCCCATGCGCCACGCGACTCGCCCGCACGGCGACAAAGACGAAGAAGAACTCACCAGCGGATTGATAGCAATGGCGAGCTTCTGGGACGATATGACCGGGATCGGGACCAGGATGTCGATGCCAGTCCTAGTAAGAGCAGACCGAAAAGATCCCATCACCAACGACGAAGCTCAAGAACACCAGAATCTGAGTATCCCAGCAGCAGAACGACTACCACAGCGCTATCTTCCGATCAACTAGCGCAACTCGATAAGCTCAATCGCAAGCTTGGCTGGAACAATTACGACAACGTACCGCAATATAGTCCTCGTAATGACGATGAGCAGACGAGAGTACAGCGCGATGCTTATCAGGAGCGGGAAAGGGAAGAGAGAGAAGTGGAGCGTGAAAGAAGACGGGCAGAGCATCGTGAGCGCAGACGGCGGAGACGAGAAGAAGAAAGGGCAGCGCTGGCAGCAGAGGAGCAAAGCTTGGCTTACGAGCATCCTAACAACTACAAACATGAGCGGCGGCGACAACGCGATCAACGTAGGGTAGCCAGTGGGCAAGCGCTTGAACGAGGTCGTGGATCATCAGGATACTACAGCGAAAAGGAGGACTATCGGGAAGACATACGGCGAAGAGATGGCGGTAGCAGTGATTTGGACTACGACGAGCAAGAGCGCAAGAAGAAGAAACGGAAGAAAATCTTCATAGGGGTGGGCGTGTTGATCGTGTTGCTTGCTATCATCATACCTGTTGCTGTGGTGGTGTCAGGCAAGAGCGACAAGAATGGCTCATCAGGTGCAGGCGGCGCTAGTGACAACTCGACGAAGCCGGCCAACAGCAATCTGGATGGCATTTCAGAGGACGACATACCGAAGAATGCGCAAGGCACGTACCTTGACCCTTTTACTTGGTATGATACCGAGGATTTTAACGTCACATACACTGCGGCAACGGTGGGCAACTTGAGTGTCATGGGATTGAACAGCACCTGGGACGATAGCAAAAAAGCCAATGGCCAAGTGCCGGCTTTGAATGAAGAGTTTCAATATGGCACAATGCCTGTTCGAGGTGTTAACATCGGAGGCTGGCTCAGCGTAGAACCTTTCATCACACCATCGTTCTTCTCCGGCTACAGTACCCACGATAATGTGGTAGATGAGTATACCTTGACGCAAAAGCTGGGAGCAACGACTGCAAAGTCCACCTTGGAAAAGCACTACTCATCGTGGGTGCAAGAATCCACGTTTGCAGACATCCAAGCCGCGGGCTTCGACCACGTTCGCATACCATTCTCGTACTGGGCAGTCACCACATATGATGGAGATCCATACGTTGCGCAAGTGTCATGGCGCTACCTGCTTCGAGGCATCGAGTGGGCACGAAAATATGGTCTCCGCGTCAACCTCGACCTTCATGGTGCACCTGGATCACAAAATGGATGGAACCACTCAGGACGGCAAGGTGCGATTGGATGGCTGAATGGGACGGATGGTACACTGAACGGTGACCGTACCATCGACATTCACAAACAACTCTCCGAGTTCTTCACGCAGCCACGCTACAAGAACATCATCACAATGTACGGCTTGGTCAACGAACCTCGTATGGTGGAGCTCGACCAAGACACAGTCCTTGCTTGGACACAAAAGGCCATCGATGCCGTTCGCGCCAACAACTTTACAGGTGTCATTGTCTTTGGTGACGGATTTATGGGCTTGGACAAATGGCAAGGAAAGCTGCAGAACGACAAGAACCTCCTCCTTGACGTGCATCAGTATGTGATTTTTAATGTGGATCAGATAGTGCTGAACCATCACGACAAAATCAACTTTGCGTGTGGAGGTTGGACTGCACAGGCACTGAGATCGCAGAACACTGCTACCGGCTTCGGACCCACACTATGTGGTGAGTGGTCGCAAGCCGACACCGATTGCGCACAGTACCTGAATAATGTCGGCGTCGGGTCACGCTGGGAAGGAACTCTGAACATGGTCTCTGGACCCGGTGGCTCTACTGATGGCAGCGTCCTCACACCGACATGTCCTACCAAGAACAACCCACAATGTTCTTGCGATGACGCCAACGCGGATCCGAACGGCTATTCTGATGATTACAAGAAGTGGCTGTTGACGTTTGCAGAAGCGCAAATGCATTCTTTCGAGCAGGGTTGGGGATGGTTTTATTGGACTTGGCAGACTGAGAGCGCGGCGCAATGGAGTTATAAGGCTGGTATGGCGGCTGGGACGATGCCGAAGTTGGCGTATCAGAGGGACTTTAATTGTTCGAGTGACATACCGGACTTTAGGGCTTTGCCGGAGAATTACTAGGATGTGTTTATGATGCATGGCGGGCTGGGGGAACGACTTTACTTGGCTACGGGCGGTAAGCATTGGAATGGTGTTTGATACGACCTGATGATGTTTGACAAGACCTTCATGCATTGAGTCGACTCATGCCCTCTGGCTGTACCTCCATGGTGTTTGGATAACAATAGTTCAACATCTGCACAAAAGTCTTGATCCTCATATCGTCGGTGTCTGAGGCAGATAACGTGCCACGCGACGCGCTACTTTTGAGTTCATACGCACAGTCAGCAGTTAATCAGCAGTACCTCAGCTGGACTTGGCGCCTCCAGTAAAGGATGAGAGCTGCACACGCCGTTGATCCTTCAAGCGAGCTTGACTTATTAGTATTCGTGAAGATGAGTGCTCTCTACTTACCTCCTGCATTGCGGTCGCATGCACAGGCGAAAGCGCACCACGACTTTGCAACATCAACTGAGAAATTTCCAGTCGTCAACGACCATTGCATTGGCGACTGACTGACCTTCAAGCGCCGGCCCCGGACATGACAAGCACCCCAGCGACGAGCGATGTGGAGAAGCAGGAGATCGATGTGACCCAGAAAGCTGGACAAGGAGGCCACCATCTTCATCTCCCACACAATCCACTTCACGACCACCATGGCGCTCACATGCGAGAACGTCTGCGACACTTCCTCCATCCCAATGGTAAACGCATCCATGTCGCTGCATCGCCAGAGGAGGCAGTTACCCTCCGCCAACGCCTGTCCCAAATAAACGGCGACGACGAGTTCGACATCTACATCTCCGGCACCCCAGAGCACCTCGATGCGCTCAGAACAGCTCAAAGCCATCACGAAGATGCACGCGACAAGCTTCGTCAAGAACATCCTGAGATGTTCGAGAGGTTCGATAATGTCCATAGTGAGCTCGATGCGCTAGCTCTGGAGTTGGACCGCGTCACTGCTCATGGTGTTTCGTTGGATGCGCACTTCAGCCGATTCGGCTACAATGCTCATGTGAGGAGCTACGACGACGAAGGTTCCAATCCTTCCGGTGGCAATACTCCACGGTCCTCGCTTTCGGGTAGTACTCAAACGCCTCAGGAGCGTGGCTTTGCGACGCCGTTGAAGTTGTTCAAAGTGCCGACGCTGAGGCAGTACTTCCATAAAGGTATCCTGTGGCGAGCGTCTGGTTCTGAAGAGGTTCAGAGCTTCGAGCTGTTCGTGGATCTGCTTTATGTCGGCATCTTGCAGATCATAGGTGATCATGCCGCTGAGCATCCTGATGGCCTTGCGTTGCTGTACTTCACTATCACGTTCACACTAGCTTGGAAGATCTGGAACGACATGGCTCTATTGATCAGTTGGTTCGAGATGGATGATGTGTTTCAGCGAGTCTCGATACTCTTTCTCCTGGCTTGTCTCTTTGGCTACACGACGAATACTACAGAAGCGTTTGGTGGCGAGGGAAATACATACGCCACTCTGGTGGGCTTCTACCTAGCCGCCAGATTCTTCATGGCTGCCTACCTTCTTCTGGTTGGCTATTTCATCAAGATGATACGAGCAGTGATGATATACCATTTTGTCATAGCACTCCTTGGCGGCGCTTTATGGATTGGTTCGATACACACAGACTGGCCTGGTCAACTCGCCCTAATATGGGTCGCGTTGTTCGTGGATATTTGTGGAGCTATGGGTGTGATCTTGATCCAGATGACCGTTAATAAGCTGGGCAAAAGCTGGAGAACCTGGTTTGAGTCGAAGTTCGAGTTCATCCCAGCCATCAATATCGAGCATCGGACAGAACGTACCAATGCCTTTGTCCAGCTTGTGTTCGGCTTTAGCGTGGTCGCCTTGCTATACCAGAGCGCGAGAAATGGTGTCGGTGAGTCATTCCACAGTCAACGCATCCATGCCACATCACTAACTTTCTACTCAGATGCATATTACGGCAAGGCCATCCTAGGCCTGATCCAGATTTTCTGCTTCAACTGGATGTACTTCGAAATAGACTCCTCCAACCTGCTCATGCACGCTATTCGCCGGCACAAAATCAGTGCCCTAGTCTGGTCTTTCGCCCATCTTCCCTTCATCCTCGCATTCGTCCTAGGTGGCGCCGGCCTCGCAAAATTGGTTATTGCGTACGATACCGATAGCGCTCACCTCGACTGGCTCACGGAACGGTACCAGACTACCGCTGAAGAACAACATCTCGACCACGTCCCAGTAGGACTGAGATGGTTCTATTGTGCGGGATTCGGAATCGCGCTGATTATGATGGCTATGATTTCAATCTCGCATATTCATCGCGAGCATGAAGGGATCAGGTTGATTAAGCGAAAACGTCTCGTCATTCGAATCATCGTCGCGATCATCCTGATCTGCCTGCCGCTTGCGCATCATTTGAACTCGTTGCAGTTAGTGGGAACTGTTACGGGACTGATTGTGTTCTTGCTTGTGACCGAGCTCGGAGGCACTAGTGATGCGAAGTCGACGCTGTTTGGGAGGGAAAGGCAGTGTCGATACACGGGGCGATGTAGTAAGGGACAGTTGTTGGAGATGATACGGAATGGAAGAGATATTGAAGTGGATGGGTTGGCGAGCGATAAGAAGAAGTATGAGGGGCATACTGTGCAGCCGTGAGTGCTGATGAAATTTTTGGATATTTAGTGCAATGGTCTTTTGAGGGACCCCGTGATTTTACGAATAATACTCCAACCGCAAGTCGCGAGTATAGACCGTGCAAGCATGAAGCATGCATACGGAGCGAAGAATCGATATCTATCCTTCGAATCGCACAGAAAGCGAACCGCACTCGAGTCTATTTTTGAACTCTTATGCTGTCCCCGCCGATATACTGTAATCTCTCACAAGGCTTGATGTCAGGTGTTTGAGTAGCCTTGCCATAGAATACGCTGTGCAAGGGCTCTGCATACATCATAGTGGGCTTTCGTGGTGTCTGTGATTGCCGAGAAATAGTCCTTGACGAACCGCGCCCTGTCGCAAATTGTATGTCTTCGATTCAGACGCCCGTTCGGCCCTTTCGGTGTAGTTGTCAAGCGCGGGATGCCCGTCGAGGCAGTTCGAGCCTTTGCTCATAAAGCTGAAGGCATTCGTTTTGCGTCGCGTATAGGGATAATGTTGGTGGAAGTCGCTGCTGATGATCTTCGCGGTGGTGTTGGTACGTGTACCACGAGTAGTGAAGCGTGAAGGCGGTATAAATACGTGCGACGTCCATGGCGTTCAAGAGTGAGAGGGACAAGGCGAAACAATGGCGCGGCTGTACAGCACCGTCCGGCATGATACAGGATATAGGTACGATCTTTACACTTCTCATCTCCGCTCTGACGCTTCCATTTTCCCACCAGTAAACATCTCTGCAATCCTCCGGATGCGATCCTTGTTGATGTCCCCAGTACCACCAGCACTAACTATCGCTGTCCTAGGTCTGATCCCATTTGCTCTGTCGAGCATATCCTTAACTCTCTCCGGTCTACCCTCTGCCCAAATCGACTTGCCAGCTGGGTCGTTTCCGGAGTACTGCATGCCTGCTCCAAATTGTACAGGTCTCTGCTCGGTACCGAATGCCTCATCCACGGCCTTGTCGAGCTGCTGGGGCGTCACGATGAAGTCGCGTGCATTCATGTACAGAGTATGCAACGCATCGAGCCGCTCTGCACGCTTCTGTTCGGCGTGACGGGCGATATTCTCCTTCTTGGTGGCTATTCGCTGCCTGCGCGTCGGATCTGGGATCTGTTTGCCAAAGAGTGTATCGAGATTGAAATTGTTACTCGGTGCTGTAAGGCGCTCGTCTTCGCGCTCTGGTCGATGGAGTGCTTCTTCTCGTGCCGCCTGGTTCGCCAATGATCGCTCTCGCAATTTTCTGCTTTCGTTTTGCTGTCTCTTACGCAGACTCGTGATACCTTCGCGCAGGTTCTGTTTCCTCATCTCGGTCATCTTTGCCTTCCATTCTTCCCTGCTGCCTCTGGCATAGACCTTCTTCTTGAGGGGGCTCTTCGTTGCTTGTGCTATCGCTTCTTCGTCTGATTTCGTCTTGTCTGTACGAGCAAATACATCTCGCGGTATCGGCAAAACACCCTTGACAGGAGGATTGTATGGAACACTCTGCTGTGGTGGTTCAGGGATTTCGATGTATCGAGGATGTTCTGGTCCGACGGCGTGCAGGGGTGAACTCGTCGTGAACGATCGTATCGCACATTGTGGGCATCGCCAGCCTGAAAGCGATGATAAGGGCGCTCGAGGAGGCATGATGGATCGTGAATCTTGTACAATGCTTCGTCAATGTTGAGCAGTTTACCGCGATGCTCGCGGGGAGCTCGGGAGTGCCTTGCCGTTCACGAGCCGTGCGCGAAACGAAATCTTGGCCAGCTTTTTGCCCAGAGATAGCGCTTTCGACTTTCTCTGCAGCACTTTCTTTCTTCCCCACTACACTTGGGCTCCGTCCCACAACGTACCCAGTGGCGCCGGTTGTCTATCATATCATAACGCGAAGATGGGTACAGGCAAGAAAGAGGCGACCCGCAAGGTGCGGGAGGGCAAGACCAGTGATGGCATGGGCAATGTCAAGACCAAGGGCGAGAACTTCTACCGCAGCGCCAAGCGGGTCAAGTCGCTCAACATGTTCAAGGATGGCAAGGCTGAGCGGAATGCGAAGGGCGATATCATCAAGGCTGCGTCATATCAGAGCAAAGAAAAGCCCACCGCCCGAGTCGAGCCCAATCGAAAGTGGTTCACCAATACCAGAGTAGTTTCGCAAGATGCGCTTGATAAGTTCCGCGGAGCAGTCGAGGCGCAGAGCAAGGACCCATACAGCTACCTAATCAAGCAGAACAAGCTGCCAATGAGCTTGATCAATGACAACAAAGACAAGGAGCGGAAGGATGGCTTGATTCAGCACAAGGCAAAAATAAGGATAGAGACGGAGAAGTTTGGCGACACATTTGGACCTAAAGCGCAACGAAAACGACCGCGGCTCGAAGTGTCAAGTCTCGAGACTTTCGCTCAGAAATCGACTCAGGACTACTCTACGTTCGAAGAGAGGCAAGCTGAATCACGATACCTTGCTGGTCTTGGTGAAGGCGAACCCAATGAAACTGTGGATACATCGACCACAGCAGATGGTGAGATTGCGACGGCGAGGGAACCGGTTTTCTCCAAAGGACAGAGCAAGCGGATCTGGAACGAGTTATACAAAGTCATCGATAGCTCGGATGTGGTAATACACGTTCTGGACGCACGAGATCCGCTCGGCACACGCTGTCGAAGCGTCGAGAAGTACATCCGAGAAGAGGCACCACACAAGCACTTGCTCTTCCTACTGAACAAGTGCGACCTGGTGCCTACTAGCGTTGCGGTATGTGTCACTTCTGCATTTCCCGTACTGACTCCGCACCATTCTTCCCTGCATATCATCTGAAGCAAGCAGCACACCAGAGCCAAGTCAAGGTCTTGGCCCGCTCTCGTGGCAAACCTCAATGGTTCAGACCTGTTACGTCTCTGGCAGAGCGAACCGACTCACTCGATCCTCTGCCGTTTTGGCATGATCACCCCCGAGTCTTTCATGTCTCGTTTGAGTAGCGATCCTGATCTCCCCGCGAGGACCACCCGTGACGGACAGCTTAGTTATGGGACATACATAACTCAACTTCGAGATTGTTTTCTGAACACGCATACATTGGAGTAGCATACTGATCCTACTCCAGGCGAAATGGGTCAAACTTTTGTCGCAAGAGTATCCGACATTGGCATTCCACGCAAGCTTGACGAACAGCTTCGGCAAAGGCACGCTCATATCACTACTTCGACAATTCTCCTCGTTACACAGCAACCGGAAGCAGATATCGGTGGGCTTTATCGGTTATCCTAATACCGGCAAATCATCCATCATCAATACATTGCGCAAGAAGAAAGTGTGTACTGTCGCACCCATCCCAGGTGAGACCAAAGTCTGGCAGTACATAACTCTCATGAAGCGGATATATCTCATTGACTGTCCTGGGATTGTGCCGCCTTCGATGACAGATTCGCCCGAAGATATTTTGTTGCGAGGCGTGGTTCGTGTGGAGAATGTGGAGAATCCTGCTCAATATATTCCTGCTGTGCTGGCAAAATGTAAGCAACACCATCTCGAGAGGACGTATGAAATCAAAGGTTGGGCAATGGACAACGAGACAAATTTCGCAGGGAAGCCCGAAAAGCAGCGTTTGGAAGAAGGCATTAAGTTTCTCGAGGCGCTAGCACGAAAAGGTGGCAGATTGCTCAGAGGTGGCGAAGCCGATATGGATGGTGTCGCCAAAATGGTGCTGAATGACTTCCTGCGCGGCAAGATTCCGTGGTTCAGTCCGCCGCCTATCGCTGAAGGCGAGGAAATGAAAAGTCTGGAGAGCAGAGATGAGGCTTTGGGCTTTACTCATAAGAAGAGGAAGAGGGAACTTGAGGAGAGCGAATCCCAGGCGCCAGATCCGGAAGAGGAGCACGACGATGAGGAAGATGAGGGAGAAGAAGGTCATGACTTTGCAGGGTTCGACTCTGACGAGGGCGATGGTGACGCCAGTGACGACGAAAAGGCTGGCGGCGTGCAGGTAGATACTGGTGAGAGCGACGATGAGACGCCGACATGATAGCATGATACCGCTTCGGCTGAATGAACCGAATCTGGCCAACTTCCGGCCAAACAGCGCTTTTTGATCTCATACACGAATGAATCAGTCCGCACGTGAATGAGGTGGTCCAAGTTCAGCAGCGTCCGAGAGCACATATGGACCCTGACATATCGAGTGCCACTGCCCTGCACGCAGAACAGCTGTTCGACACGTCGGAGCTCTTGCGCACGATTATGTGGAAAGCACTACAGCCCTGGACTCGAAGCTCTGATTCGCAGCAAAGTCGTGGCGTATGGACATTGAGGGCTCGGGATCCACGCGGAGTGCGTGTGGCGCATGGTTTACGGTACGTTCAGGACGAAAGCAAGCATCGATAAGGCATCACTCTGCGAGACACGATACCACTTTAGTGTCTTTCGGTGTTATGGAAGGACACTTATAGTCGGTAGGTTTCAAGATCTGCTCTTCCTTGGCTGACATGTACTTTACTGATTTCACTGACTAAATAGCTCGGAGAACGAACGCTTCCTTCGAGGTCTAAACTGTGGTTTGGCAGCCAGGAACGCGCCTCCATGAGTTTCGGGAGCCGTGCATACGCCAGCTTGGTGTGGTGACTGCAAATGCACTTCTCAGTGCAGGCGTAGACGCGGACGAGGCGTTTGTACCCGAGATTCCTGGCTACTGCTTGTTAGAGATCGCAGAGCCGACTGTGCAGCATTACCCAGGGCCTAGATCACGGTGGAAATATACATCACGAATAGCCAGCGTCGACGAAGCATGGCGGCATTTACTGCTTGTTCTTGGCACTACGAGATTGATGAGCTGAAATACAGGATCTCCGCAGTGATGTTGAATTGTGAGACAACGTGCGCGTAACAAGACCAACAGCATTGGTTGATGCAAGGCTTGGAGCCATGGCTTTGAAGCACCTTGGCCAACATGCATGCCCCTATGCTTCGTGAAGTGAAGCTGTGTTTCAGAGATTCTCCGAAGGGAACGCGTGTGCCAAAAGGCAGTTGTTTCCATTCGATTCATAGCATCACTTGAGGTGTGTCTGTCTCACCAGTTCAAGTGTTCCATTCTTGTGTAGAGTCCGCGATCTTGGCAGCATGGTATGAGAACGCAAGGAATGCGATTACGACGCCCCTCAATGAGGCAATGCTGGCACATGCGATCTTCTACAGCAGTCTCCCATATCGACAAAGGGCGTGCTGCTCTTGCTCCGCTTCACCCTGGCAATCGCATATTTCGCACATACCAATTGATCCACAATAAATGGATGACGAGGTGCGAGTCATCAAGAATAGCACGGCGGTGGATACTAGATAGTTCTGCGCGTGTCAGTTAGGGCTCAGTTCCATAGCGCGTGCACAATCTGGCGCTAGTAGATCTCCATGCACGCGCATAAACGCGCTACTTCGGCGAGCAGGATTGTGCACTAGATCTTGCCCGAGAGCAGAAGGGCACGGCATCGCTGAAGGCGGATCCTTCCAGTCCTGTCTGTCTTCGAGAGTGCCATAGGCGGCAGTACCTTATACCGAAACTATCACGCCATCCTTTACCCTCTTTCTGGACCGTCGACGTGTGCAAAAGCACGCTACATGAGATGACAGGGGCGGTAGGTATCGCCAGGTTCTAGATTGCAGATTCAAAGCAGGGCATCGACGATGGACACCGAGTCGGTGCAGCCCTATGACTGATCTCGTACTTCGCACTTTCCTGTCGCACAGTGTCAAGGTATGAAGCGATGCTGCATTATTGGTCGTCACATTCTCCCACCTCAACTGGCCCGAATAGGATGTTGCTGGCCGCTGGCCAGATTGGTGCTTGGCTTTAGCACATGATCACGCGCAGGGGGGTCTTAGGCATTGATGGAGTGCCGGACTGGCGCCGTGTCTCGAACAGAGCACTCGCGCATGAGCCCAAGCATTAGCATTTGGTGGCTTGGAAGCGTGAATGAGTGTGTGATGCATGGCATGTCGCCGACCGGTGGAGATGTCGCAGTAGCTCGGCTCCTATTTTGGAGGAAGTGGTGCGGAGCAGAAAAGCTCGGGAGGAATGCCGTACAGGTACGCTAAGCAGTCTCCGACTCGTGGCTGCCTTCGCTTCGTGCTTGCCGCGCCTAGATGTCTTTGGCACTCTTGGACTTGGAGAAACTCGTCCATACTGGAAAGCTAGTAGGGTGGTTCTCATCTTTCGACTTCACGTCGCGAGATGCCATGTCTAGATTCGGGTCCGAAAGGGTGACGAATGACACGTTCTGCGCCACTCCCTCGTGGGGGTGGGAGTCAGTCATGGTCTGGGACTGCGCCAAAGAACGAACCAGCGCTTGTATTACTACGATGCAGATCATGAGAGACGGAAAGTCTTTGTTGCTGATTTGTGTCAGCACGGGACGAAATCCAGTCTTCATACGAGTCTGCTATGACATGGAGATGACTGCAAAGCAACCTCCGCGTTTCGTCATTTCCGGCCCGTGTTCCAATGTGTAGCGCAAATGCGTTAGCGATGCCGACGGCACGACCACTGATGCGTCGAAAACATGCCGTCTGACAGGAGTCACAGTCCACGTGTTGTGGAAGGGCTCTCGTCGTTGTTCTGGAAGCGTCGGAGATAGTCATGGATATGCGTATGAGAGATATCACGAACGGCAGAGGGGTACATGCAGGAAGTCTTGGTCGTCCTGCCAATATGACTGGACCACGACGAAATTTCGATGCCCACATTGCTGCACGAGAGATGAACAATATCGGGATGATCATGTTGGAAGATGTTGGTGGCTGACCATGTGAAGCAAGAACAGAGTAGAGCCGGCATACTTTAGGCCGAGCTTATGGACTGGGGTGTTCAAGGGACCCATGCATTTCATATGCGTGCCATGCTTTGTCAGTCTACAACTTTGAGCCTATCGCATTCCGATCAGAAGCCAAGGGTGCAGGCATACTTCATGCTCGATCGCTGGCGAAGTAACGTCGACCGCGCGGCGTGAGTATCGCCAGCGCTGGCCGTGGTCTGGCCCGGCCATGCTTACGGTAGTCGCAATCTTCGTTGTCCCGCGATCAAGGCAGCATTCATCTCATCAGGGTGTAATTCTTTGATGTCGAAGTCAGGTCGTCTCGCGCGCGGTGGTCTGATCTATCATCTGCCCACGCGAAACTGTCAAGACGCCAGTGAAGGCGTAGACCACCACGCGAGCGATTTGGTTCTGCTGGCATTGAAGATCGGCGGGACCGTAAGCCGAAGGAGGTACATGATTACTAGTATCGCGTCGCAAGGACCACACCGAGTTGTTCCACTGTAGTGAGAAGATCATGGTGGTAGTCTGACGAGAAAAAGAGGCCGTACCTTGGATCATATGTGTCTGTGACTCTGACCGCACTCTAGCTACGGTGTAAGCGACGGAGTCGCCGAGCATGTCAGGAACGAGCAAGGTAAGCCACACGCGCAAACAAGCTTTAAAGTTTTGACCGAGGTTGTGCCTCGTGGAACAATCATGGACTTAACTCCACACTGGCATGGGTACCCGTGCTACGATTGTGGCTTGGTCATCTGCGGTATCTGCTGACGATGAATTCAAGGTCTACGCCGGCGAGCTCTACTGTGCTTTTGCTGGCTCAGACCCATGCTTTGGTATGGCGCGAGACTTCTCCACCATCTCATGATGGTATTAAAGCACATTTTACCGGATCGTTAGGGTTATTTGGAGCATAAAGTCATGAGGATTGATCGGCATCGTGGACATCCTTCCCGACAGCAGGATTCGAGCCCCCAACGTGTCTGTTACTAAGACGCGCACGGGCCTAGCGTTGAAACAGCGTGTCATATGCAGCGGGTCGTTCAAACAAGCCAAGGGCAGCCACCAACGAACATTCAAACAGTCAGTACCATGGAGCGACGTGTGTTGTGTACAGCGATAGACACCAATCTCACCACCAGAGCGGATCTCTCCCTCATGCACGCGGCATCTCTAATGCTCCGTGTTGCATGTTGTGTGCCGTGATTGCGACAGAGGCCTAGGAGCATCAAGCTTGCTCGACAGAGGTCGCCCTACCCGCCGTTCCTTCGTGAATCCTTCAGAACGATTTGCTTGTAGAGACGCATGGATATGGCGGATAAAGCAATCTCGGTGCACGATTGGATGGCGGTCCGGCGTCTGCTTCACCGGAAGTCTCGCTTTGAGTTGACTTGTGCACGCGCACATGCCAGAAGGCAGCAAGGCGCACATATCGTGACGCGCATTGATGAACCTGATGATGAGTCCACTGTAACTTCTGCATCGCGATGGCGGGCATACTGGCAGTGCATTGAAATGAAAGACTGACCGGAATGACATCAATACACACCGCAGGGAGAGTCGGTGGAGCTTCTCTGCTTCGCCTCGCTTAACGTACCCAAAGCATGGAAAAAGAAGGCTAATGCACGACCTACTGCCTGTTGTCGCCTAGCTCCACCCGCTTCGGGAGCATAGTGCGCCCAAAAATGGTCGCTGGGCTCCTGGCAGACCGCTCAGCCACGACATGCCGCCCGCACACGATACATGTGTATATGTACCACTTTGCGGGACTGCCGAGCTTGACCCAATCATCAATTGCAAAGGTTCCCAATAGCGTGGATATCTGGCCTGCCTCAGCGGTCCGTTGCAGAAGATGGAGTGGTGCTGTGCACCCGTGTGCGGTCGACGTTGTTGCACGTCGCGGGTCTAAACAAGCCCTATCCGCTTACTCACGCTTGATGAGGCATTGTGCAAGGTTCGCTTGAAGGGTGTCTAGAGACTTTCGGGACGTTGGCTATGCTCTTTTGGCGAGCCTGCATTTCTCAAAGGCAGTCGTAGGACAACTTTGACGCCTCGAGGCATGCTTGGTGGGGTCCAAAACCCTCGCCTCACCGTCTTGCATGCCGCAAAGCCAACATGTACATTATTGTTCGGGTACTACGAATGACGGGCCCGCCACTGCTGTAGCGGGATGGGCGTGGCACGGTTGTTTGGCTGCTCGACTGTGGACTTGCGGAAACACCGTTAGGTCCATGCCAATCTGCAGGGGCCCCTAGGCGGAGGTAAAAGGAACACCCTAACAATTATTGAGTGCATCCTTCTCGCGCGCCCGTAAGGCAGACAGGGTGCCGACACGTGTGGCTCGTGCTGCGCGTCGCTCATCTGGGGCCGCAGGTGATATTCTAAATACAAAGCCTCTACTTCGCCCCGATGCACCTCTATTCCGAGCTCCAACATAAGTCAGCAGTGCCTGAGTACAACTCAACGACTACGATCAACGACAACGGGATCAACAACCACATCACCTCGTCGTACCCTCGCATAAGGCTGGCCTCGATCATACCGGCTTGCTCAAGGTACCCGCAAAACCCTACATCCTCGCTGCGACCATTCAGTGCGTTGGAACTAGTCATTACCTCAACACCTAATTCGTCGACGTCTGAATCCATCTCAACAACCGTGGCGATTACCAAGTACACAGGATCGTTCGAAACATTGAAACGTAAGGCTAGCATTTCTCTGTACAGCTTCTGCTTGCGATTATCGCAGAGGTTCTAACATCGACCAGGCACATACCGTCGCAGCAACAGACAACAGCATTGCTGGTCTGTCCGATGCAATAGGTCCCAGGCATGTCTGCGTATACAGAACAACCATCTACCATGGCCTCGAACGACTTTACTCTGTACCCCTACTCAGAACAGTGGAACCAAGAGCAATATCCAACAACGACCTACGCTGATATATCATACCTGAACACAACCACATTCGACTCTTATCAAAGCCAATACAGTTACGCACCTTTCCCAGACCACTTCAACGACTTCAACCCTCGTCCCGAGCAGTTAAAGGATCACCTACAAGCGCCTAGCTCACTCCACTCTCCGGCGAATTCAGCCTCTCATTCCTTCGACTACCACGCAGCAGTATCAGACTCTGGCGCTTCGATCAACAGTACCATCTCCTCGGCGATGGGATCACCTTCAGCACATCCGCAATCGAGCGAATGGAACCAACAGATGTACCCAGGCATCGTGCAGCAATCCGACAGCTTATACCCCACGACCAACTTCGATTACGATACCGTTCCGGTGATTGACAAGGGCATTGGTGAGTTTACAACTGTTCCTTATTCTTCTCAGCAGGCGCAGGGCGTCGCGCCTTCCGTTTCTTCTCATGCGCAATTATTGCAAACGAACGTGTCCAACACTCCTCCAAACGCACCGGATCATGGGACTCCGCCGGTGGCTTGGGCGCCTAAGCGGCAGACTTCAGCCAGCCTCTCTTCGCAAGCGTCCAGAAGCGGCAGTCTAGAGGCGGCCAGTCCCATCCACACAATCTTCCGATCGCCGACAAAGCCGGCTTCTGCTACCTCGCCAGTTCTTCAACGAGTAAAAGGCGCACGAAGATCCTCTGTGGCAGCCTCATCACCGTCTAGACAGCCAAAGGCATCTTCACCTTTGACCAAATCCATGTCTTACGAAGAGATCAAATCTTCACCACGTCCACAATCACCAATCTCAGCAAAACAATCACCTTTCTTTTCGCAGTCAAGCGGTTATTTCGTACCTCCTCTTGAGTCTTCGTGTTCGTCTTCTCCATATCTATTTCTTGCCATTGACGAGCCCGCCGGTTTGAACAACGAGGCTGACAGTATCTCCGACAGACCCTTCTCTCATTCAACCTTTCTCACCACCCTCCACACATTACGCTGGCTCACAATTCCCCGAAGTCCAACAGAATCTCCCATACCCCGCAATATCTTCACCAAAGAACTCCGTCCAAAGCCCTCAACCACCGAGCGTCAAGCCGCAGCGCTCAGTCTCGCCGTATGTGCGACCACAATCATGGCAACCATATCCGCAAT
Source organism: Passalora sequoiae (assembly GCA_013248845.1). NCBI lineage: Eukaryota > Fungi > Ascomycota > Dothideomycetes > Mycosphaerellales > Mycosphaerellaceae > Passalora > Passalora sequoiae. The sequence continues at coordinate 292,609 of WSQC01000023.1, forward strand.
ACCAAGGTTCGAGGCGGCAGTCAATCTCATCGGTGCATTCACGACACAGCCAGAACTCGCACTCGTCAGAGGACTCGAACAAGGGCCTGTGCCCAATCGCGACCTGCGGCAGACATGTCAAGGATCTCAAAGCACACATGCTCACTCATCAGAACGAGCGACCCGAGAAGTGCCCAATCCCAACCTGCGAGTACCACACCAAGGGTTTCGCACGCAAATACGACAAGAACCGACACACCCTCACCCACTACAAAGGCACAATGGTGTGCGGTTTCTGTCCAGGCAGTGGCAGCGCGGCGGAGAAGAGCTTCAACCGTGCTGATGTCTTCAAGCGACACTTGACCTCCGTCCACGGCGTCGAGCAGACTCCACCCAACGCAAGAAGAAAGAGCCCGCCATCAGCCAACAAGAAGCCGTTCGGTGCGTCGCGAGAAGTTTCCGGTATGTGCTCGACTTGCGGCAACACCTTCGCCAGCGCACAAGACTTCTACGAGCATCTCGACGATTGCGTTCTCCGCGTCGTGCAACAGACCGATCCTAGCGAAGCGGTCAACGAGAAACTCCTCACGGAGATCTCGGAAGATAAAGACGTCCAACAGACTCTGGAGAAGCACATGCTTCCAACGAACCTCGACGGTCCGACCTCTTTCGACGAAGAGGAAGAAGCCGATGACGATGACGAAGTTGACGAAGACGACGCCAACGACACCACCTACGGCGCCCGCAAGTCCAAAAAGGGCAAGTCTGGTCGCATCGCAGCCAACGGCGCCATCAGCAAACCAACCGCCAAAAGAGGTCTCACATACTCGAAGAATGGTGTGCCCTTGACTGGTGTCGCTGGCAAAGGCTCCAAACGAAGAAAGAACTACCCTCTATCGTGGGGTGCCGCTCCCGATAAGATGAGGATGAAGAAGCGGGTCCTGTGTGTCTACGATGGACAGCGTCGCCTCTGGAAGGATGATATGATGCTTGATGCCGACCATGAAGTGAGGATTCCTCTTCCTGGGGATGAGAGGGCTTGGGTCACGGATCTCGATGTGCAGACTCTGCGACGATCGGAGGGTGTGCTGAATGCGACTGAGGAGGAGAAGGGTCCATGGATCCAGAATGAGGAACTAGAGCGGTTGATGGAGTCGTAGATGCGACTCGCCCACTCGCTCGATATTCCCGATGCTCGATGTATTTGTAAGCTTTGGGTTTTGAGTTTTGGCTGCATGATACCACATGATATTGATGTCGGCAAAGTTGACTGACATGGTGCTTGGGATATTGGAAGACTTACAATGATGATGTAACGACATGGTAACATGAAAGCGAGGAGATACTAGAATCTCATCTCGAGTTGGGTGACGATGGCTCTGTGCTGGGCACCGAATAAGTCTTTTCAATCCATCCTCGCTTTTCATCGCTTATACCTTATTCCTGCAGTCCTTCTTGAAGCTCCGCTGAAGTGTTCAAGACTCTTCTCATAGAACCATCAGGTTCACCATCGTCGCGGCTGGCGCTCGCTGCAAATCTTGTAGCGGTTCGCGAATGATAGGTTTCATGTCGCAGAAAATCAACGTCAAGCGCACTGCAGCTTCTGTAAATTGCTTGACCAAGTGGAAAGGCAAAAGCGAGCTCCTGGCAACATATTTGTCTGCCAACTGTGGCATTGTGTACAAACGCCCGTGCTCGGCGTTGTTGAGCGTCCTCCGGGCACGTTGTGCAGAAAGTGATCACGTCTCAATTTCGGGTTGTTGCTCGGGCCTGGACTCATTACATCCCTCGTGCTGACTTTGACTAGGTGTGAGATGACAAATGAGCGGGCTGGGAGGTAATCCTGGCCTCGTTGCATGACCTGTGCTGAGCTTGACTAGGTATATGAATTGCCGCAAGGTGACAAATGAGCGGGCTTGGAGGTGATCCTGGCCTCATTACATCCCTTGAAAGTACTGAGCTTGACTAGGTATATGTACTTCCCCAGGACGACACACGAGTGGGATTGGGGCGATTCCTGGTGATTATTCTCCTGCGCTAGGGTTTGCTAGGGACATATACTATTGTGGCCACCATGTCTCTTGTCCTGGGCGAATGGTTTAGTGGTATAATACCTCTTTAGCATTAAGCTACCTAGTCTGTCGTAGGCTCGTGTAGAGGTGGTCCTGGGTTCGATTCCCAGTTCGTCCAATGACCAACTGCATTTTTTTGGGCTAGTTGAGTTAGCTTAGCTTTTTTACCTTTTAGGTACTAGGTTCTGGACTCTAGATATATGCTGTCTCTTTAATAACTCCTACCTATATCCTAATATCTAGAATCTCTTATATAGATTATAATTTACATAATATATATAATATATAATAACTATTAATTATTTATTTATAAAGTATTACTATAATATAGCTTATAATAGTTTATACCTAGATAAGATAGACTAATAGGGTAAGGGTAGTTTATAGTAGGTAGAAGTAAAATATAGATAGACTATAAGTTTACTATTAGGCTTTTAACTAGCTAATAGAGTATATAATTTACTAATATTATATAACTTAGTCTCTATTAGTATAATATTTAAGAGTAATCTTACTATAACTTCTAAAGTAATATAATCTACTTTTCTAAATATCCCTATCTAAAGTTTACTTATATCTACTATAACTATAAAAACTAATATCCTACTAACTTTCTGTAATTATAACTTTATAAATATATATATATATATATAGATATAGACTAAAAATTACTTGTAGAAGCTTATACTTAATTCTAAGTTTTAGCTACCTATATTTATAATACTTTCTAAGTTTATCTAACTAGATATACTAGTATAACTTATATTTTAAGCTCCTTATACTAATACTTAGCTAGTTTTATAAGAATAGATCTTAAGTAAGGCTATACTAAGGTATATTACTAAGTAAGGTCTATATCTATAGCTACGGCCTTTAATAAGATAATTTAGAAGGGATTAGGAGCCTTAAATATTCTCTATATATAATATACGTCTATAAGCTACCTACTTATTATAGTTAAGTAATAGGTAATCTAGATACCCCTTTAAAAAAGGTAAAAATTAGTTTATTAAGTAGTTAACTAACTACTAGATATACTATATTTTATAATATACCTAATCCTTATAGTTCTAATTTTTTACTTTATTATAATCTATATATACTAGAATATAGCTAATCTAGATTCTTAACGTATAAGTACTATAAATACATTATATAAAGAGAGTAGCCTATCTAGTATCTAGATAAGTAATATAAAGAGGCTAGAAGGAAGTCTAACTCTTAGAGAGATTTAGTAGTAAAAAAAGGAGCTTTAGGCTAAAATAAGATATTAGAAGGAACTTTAAGAGCTTAAAGACTTAGGGTTAGAAGTTAGAGCTATAAAGTAACTTTATAAAGTAGGCGCCCTACCTATAACTCTTTAAGGAACTAAAAGTAAAGAGCCTAATAATCTACTTTAAGAGATACCTCTATTATACCTACTAATAATCCTTATAGTAAAGTCTTATATAGTTATTATATAAGGTATATATACCTTAAAGAGCTAAGTAAGTATAATAGTAATATACTTATAAGGGTAAGAGCCTTTATTTAAGAGCTTAATATTATCTTTACTTTATCTTAGGGTACTTAAAAACTATATTACGGGTAAATAATATATATACTTAAGTTCTATATAATATATAATAAGTTTGATAAGAGAAGAGTAAGAATATAGCCTAAGTCCGCGGTAAAGTACGCGGATACTAAGCTCCCCTACTAGGCTAAAAGTATAGGGGTACCCTATGCCCTAGGTCTAAGGCTCGCCCTTTATAAACTAATAAAGATAAAGTTATAGAAAGCTAGCTTAACTATATAGAGGTATAGCGTATTTACTATCTACTTATAAAGCTTATACTACCTCTATAAGACTCTATAGTTAGCTTTTATAGTATCCCTACTACCTAAAAGATAGAGACTAGAATTAACCTACTTATACTAGATTATTTAACTTAGTAATTATATATATAAGTTAATCTAATTCTTAATCTATAGATCTTTAATACACTTATTAATATCTTAGATTAGTTAGCTATATTATGTTTTTATATAGCTACCTTAAATATTAGGTAATTTACTAGTTTAACCTCTTTATTCTAGACTAGATATAAAGAAGCCTTCTATAGCTATATTATAGTATCATATAACTAGAGACAAAAGCTTCAGGGCAATAGAGCTACCCTATAGCTAATAGCTAGAACTACGGCTTGGTTTATAACTGGTCTATATAGAGGTTCACGATAGTTAGTAAGCTTACTCCACGAGAATTAGTAGCCCTGTGCACTTGTCGAACCCATGCTTGAAGCATGCAGCACATCAGGTGAAGCTTGGCTCTGGAAAGGAACACGAACATATTGAAGCAGATGTACATATTATCTTCAGTCCATGCATAAGGTATGGTATACAGCCAGCTCACTTCATCACCGGCAACTCATTGTTATATCGACACAATGTCGGTCATAGTGCTCGTGTGTAAGGCTTTGATGTACTACCTAGGTACTGTACGTACGCTTCAGGATCGAGGGTTAACAGATGGGTACAAGCCAGCCAAGGAGAGGTTGAACTTTGGCAAAGCTACCTCGAATAACCCGTGAAGCCAGCGACGTCTTCCTTCGAGTACTGGATCTAGCAGGCTGGGGAGACGCTTCGCGCCCCGGGAACCGGTCCATGCAGCAGGCTTCAGCCCAGCTAGCGGCTTCGACAGCTCTGCGACTCATAACGGGTCAGCATCGGTCTGACATGAAGTCATGAAAGATGCTTTGCTAGTAAGAACGTGGCATGACATGCTACGTGCGAATGGAAGATAATAAGGGGTCTTCCCCTCAGACATAAGCAAGTCCTCCGTGTCCCTCAACTACAAAACACCTCAATTGGTTGATCTTACTCCTTCCAAGTGAAGGACACCTCCTAACACGCCTCATTATACCGCTATCAAATCCACCGCAGACCCGCACACCGCAACATCATTGCCTTCAGAATGCGTTACCTCCAGGCATTGATCGCAACCTTGCCACTTCTGGGCATCGCCTGGTCACAAGCAGTGGTGGGAGACCCTAAACATCCGAAACATATCAACAACGACAACTGCAAATCGAAATGTTGCCCATGTTACCACCAGGGAGTATGCTTCTTTCACGACTCGCGGCGCGTATTAGTCTAACTGTCGTCTTAGCAAGATCTCAGCACTACGTATCACGGCGGCTGTACCGAGTACACCCATCAAATCAGTTATGGCCTCGACTGCTATCCAGTGGATTACTCAGGTTTCACTGGGCAGTGTCCAAAAGGACTCGTTACTACGTCCAAGTGTACAACCGGTTGAACTTGAGAATGCAAGAGGTCTAGGTGGAGAGATAGTATGGATTTGAGGTATTGCCCATCATCACTCACTGTCTTATACTGCTGACATCTACAACAGCTCGCATGTACGCCCTCTTTCGCACTTGGAGTCTGGACTGGGTTGCCTGTACATGAATGCATGATCTGTACACCATATTGAAAGCACCCTGCGCGTTGCTTGAGCTGTACACGTCAGATTGTGGTCCAGGCTTGCTGATTATGCGCATCGCAAGCATTGCGAGCTGAACCTCTTTTAAGAGTATCATCAGTCCTCTCTTTCCTACTTCAGTGTGTGAGCCACATACCTGGACAGGTTGGAGATAAAAGAATGTGGACATTGCAACACCCCCCGCCCTGGAACAGTCCGATACACGCGTCTAGACATCATTCCGCTGTCGAATTGCTGATTTTCCATGCCTTCTGTGCAAGCCTTTGTCGCGAAGTCTCCATTCAATGTGGGTGCCATTCCTGTTAGTATCCCGTGCATTTCGGCGAACACGAGAGTCCAAAGTTGCTACTTCGTGCTCGAAGCAGGATTTGACGTGCTCTCAGTTTGCTGATCCATTACAGGCTTTGTGGGGTTGGAATAGTTTCCGCTTTTCTTGCTTCGCGCATGTATGGAAGTCGTCCATCTTGATCTTGTATGCTCGGGTTCTTTCAATCGTGGTTAGAAACTCATGTTAAACCTTAACGGCAGTTCCTTATTCCCTCATGGTGGCCGAACCTGGCATGAGTACAGGTACGTCGGCTACACAGGAACTTCTAGCAAAGCGGACGCAGCATGATACACTTCGGGATGTTGCGCTGCTGCGATGCTGATGATCTGCTCGTCCTTGGGCTCGTTCGTTCCGTCATCCGAAAACTAATTCGGCACGGCTTCTGGGTTACGAAGTGCTTGATGCATATCTCTAGGCACAGCGGCCGCGTGTGGAAACTGCGAATGCGCACCGATTGGCTGGCTATCCGACGTACTCTCAATGACTGCTCGATCTGTGCCCTGATTGAGTCGCTTTGCTTCACGTCCCTCTGCAGAAAAGTCGCATTCCCGTTGTGAATTTCGCTTGACTCCACGACGGGACCTAGCCATGGCTTGGTAGCGACTAACGCAGGCGCGTAGTGAGAATGAGTCAGATTGTAAAGAAGCGCAGACTACGACTGTTTAGATAGTCGCTTGATCGTGACTTCTGAAGCTCTGCGTCGCTTTGACACACTTCACTAGCTTTGCAGAACATATTCAAACGAATAGCGCAACTCGTCGCATCGAAGCTGCCTAACACGCAGACTCAACCTCGCCGACCGTGAGGTCTTGACAACAACAGCAGCTCACTTCGTTAGGACCGATGCCGAACCAAACGGGCGGAAGGATCGATCGAGGACTAATATCCATCGAGGCTGCAAAACAAACAATGTGTTACATTTGAACCTTCAGCGAAAAATCACTCAATTCAATCCTCGAGCATCTTGCAATGTCAAGTCGAGTGCCTAAATACGTTCGAAGCGTATAGGTACGTCTATAAGCTTTGTATTACCCCCGGGCCTTATATTATCCCGCGACCTTATTCTTAAAGCTATCAAGTCAAATATAGATACTTATAGAAAAGTAGTAGTAAAGCTCTAGATCGAAAGAGACTACTTTATTGACGTATAGCGATAGTCTTAAAGAAGATCTTATAATACTCTTCTACTCGGACTTATTATACTTATACTTAGTTTATACTTAAGTAAAGCGCTAATCTTTAATATCTAGTCGGCGTTATACTATAGCAATCCTAGTATAGTACGTATATCTATATAAGATATAGTTTAGTACTATAGTCCCTATTCTATTAATATATTATAAGTACCTTATAAGGTTATATTTATAGATAAGAGTATATCCTCTAATATATAAAGGTTTCTAAGTAGTAAATCTTAGGCTAGTATTATAAGATAATCCTACCTTGCCCCCGAAGGGCGAGGACCTCCCCTTTTCTTATACTACCCGTATTACCCTAGGTACGAGCTACGTATCCGCCGGGGGTTCGCCGCCTCCCTTCCCTGAGATACGCCGCCTAGCCCTAGGATTACGTAATTACTAATAATTACGTAATTGCTAGGGGTCCGCCGGGCCTCTCTAGGAGTTCTACCGGTTATATACCTCTAGTATATTATATACCTTGTATTTTAATATAGATAACCCTAATCCCTAGACTTAATAAAGCTCTCTAAATTAAGCCTCTATTTATTACTACCCTAATATAGTCCCTTAGATTCCTATCCTATAACCTTACTAAGTATTTACTTATACCTATAAAAGTATATTATTACTAAAACCTCTTATTATAAAGTAAGTCTCTATCGTAAAGCTTATATATTACTATATATATTATAAACCTCTTTTATACTATACTATAACCCGCGGTTATTAGTACTTATAATACTTAATAAATTAATATTATTACTCTAATAGTAGAATTTAGTAATATTAAGAAAGTACTAGCCTTAGTCCTAGACTAAAGTATAGAAGCGCTACTATAAGGCGTAATATATAAGCCCGCCTAGGGTCCTTATCTAACTTAATAAATTATCCGTAAATATCTAAGCTAATAGTATAGAGCCCTACGCTAATAGTAAAACCTACTCTACCTAGGTAGTATAGATCTATATAATGTTTCCTAGTACTCTCCCTAGATACTAATCTCTATAATTATTTCTACTATTAGTTAGAAACTATATATATGCTACTAGCGGATTAGTAGCGAGGGCTAGTATTAAGTATATAGCTTATATATAGCTAGGGTTAATTAAGTCTTATTAAATAAGGCTAACTAAAAAGTATAATGGTAGTTAGGTCTATATAGGAGTTAATTTATTATTTAAGCTATTAAAGGTAGAGAATATATAGGTAGTAGACGCGCTAAGCCTCTACTAATAAGGCTATCTATATAAGGCTCTAAGCTACTACTTAATACTAAAATTCTATTATATAGTAATATTAGAGATATATTATATAAAAGTATAGGGTCTATAATTATATATATATCTATAAAGAGATTATCTTTAGAAAAGAAAGAAATATTAGTTTATATAGGACTCTAGCGCGAGCTAATATATCAATATAGCGTAGTTATAAGTACTAGCTAGTCGTAGCGCTAATATTAATTAGGATAGAAAATAGGTACTAGGTACCTTATACTCTAGTATAAGTCGTGGTACTTCTACCTAGACCTACTACCCGATCCGACGCTCAACTTTTCACCATTATGTAAGTTACTATGCTAAAATATACAGCATTGACATCACGTGCTGACAGTTGTACTAGAAGACGTACATTCCTCTTCTTGCCTAGCGATACTGCACCGTGCGACAGCACCGCGACAGCGCTACGGCACTACACCGCGGCGCAACACCTCCGGTCAAGTACACCTTCGATGCCTTCGGCCACGACAGTGTTCGTTAGAGATGACCGGTCAAGATCTAGTGATATCCTCCTTCCGAGATCTCTCACCCCGCTATACTGCCTTTGCAGAGGAAGATGATGAGGACGGCAACCCGATATACTTGTTCTCGTCATTCGGCTTCTTTACGCCTGAATACGATGTATATTTTGGGCAGTCAAAGTCGAAGGTAACTGCCTTGAGCGTAGAAGAGATTAAGGAATGCCTCCAGCGTCTGCCAGACGACGATGTCTATCCTGAAATACCAACATCCGCCGTCACAACTTTCTGGGGACCCATAGACGAGAGATTCTTTCTGAAAAGACCGAAATTGAATCTTGTTTTCATTGGCACTGGCTTACTGCCTAAGCTTATGCTGCAGGAAGTGGAGACTCTGGAGCTTCTACTACACATGCCACATCCAAACATCATACGATATCACGGTTGCATTACCAAGCGTGGACGAATTGTCGGACTCGTCTTCGATCGTCACGAAATGACAATTCAACAGCGACTCGATAGGAACATGATTCACCACATCGACGTCGACAGCTTCATGGTGCAGATTGAGTCTGCGGTCGAGCATCTCCATATGCTCGGCTTAGCGCACAATGATCTAAATCCGATGAACATCATGATTGACGACAGGAATGAGACGCTGTATCTTATTGATTTCGGTTCTTGTCGTCCTTTTGGATGCAAGCTTATTACGGCAGGTACACCAGGATGGATTCACGAGGACTACTCGACATCAGCCAGGATCAATGATGAGACTGCTTTGAAGAAGCTCAGGACCTGGCTGATAAAAGAGCAGGAGGATCTGAAACAGGGAGTATCGGATGTTAAGCATATTGAATATCAAGCACAATGAATCTCAAGCATGATGGTTTCCAAGCATGCTGAATCTCAAGCATAGGGAATACGATCCCGAGCTGTGAAGGACCCCATTCGTACTATTCCGTTGTCTTCTCTCCATTCATCACTGTCTTCCATTCATCGTCAAGATCGCGACCCCGAATTTGGCGGCCGTGGTGGAACATAATTATCGGAATTTCGGCATGTGCTGCTTTCGCAGTCAATTTTCTGCCGCAACCTCTGAACTCGTTGGCCATTCGGAGCTTGAGGATCGGGAGTGATCTTAATGGTTGTATGGAAAGTGCACCTAGAACAGGCAGATTAATATTGACTCTTTAAGCTATGGTTGAAAACATTACATATTGGACGCAGGCTGTTGGATATAAGAATGGATTGTTCTGCCAGATATTGCAGATCGGATGTGCAGTCGATGTGGATGTGAGGTGAACGTAAGATGCAGAATTTCCGGCAGCTTCGTAGGGATATCTAATATGCTCACCGGTATTGTATTGTAGCAGCCAACCAGTGCTTCGTTATCACGAATCAACCGCTGTCCATGCATCTGAATGACGTCGATGTTGCGTCTCGGCCAGCTTGTGCCGCATATTATCAATCCTCGCATGCGTCTCAGTGAGCTCTCAATCGTACTTTCACTAAGTCAACTCGTCGTTGTTCAGAAAGAATCAGTTGGGTTCGTCCCGAGTTGAAGAGCTTTGTGGAACGAATAGGGTTCCAGCCTCAAAAGTGCACGCTAACTTTAGACGGCCCTTTTCGGGCTTACAGCAGAGGATATACTCTTTGCTCGTCGCGTGAGTGCACTCTTCAGTTCGGCAGTCATTAGAATTTGGGCCGCTCCAGGAGACGCTCTTCTTCAGGCCCAATTCGACCGCCGTTGAATCACACCGCCCTCCATCCTATTCTGATCAAAAGGTCTGTCCTAAGGCACCTGCCCTGTGATTTCGATCCCGGTACTATTCGTTCAGCATACTGTTATGGTCAAGGTCTCCGTCGCAAGTTCTGTCTGTCTGCTATCGTCAGCACAGATGAAGAAACTGGACAAGCCTTGATACTTTTGGCATTCGATGACGGTCCTCCATTTCCCACGCTCACCGTAGATGAATAAAGAGCATTCAATTCAGGCTCATGGGAACTTATGTGCACAGTGTGACTTCCATTGGCGCCATACTGTAAAGCATGACCGGTTTCAACAGGTTTACACCGGCGCGACTTCCGGTGAACATCACATGGGTACTATACTTGAGGCCTTAGCCATGCTGGGGCTGTACATACTCATGAGCTGCATTGACAGATCGGGCATAACTTAGGCAGGCAGGGCATGCCTATGGGTGTTCTATTAGTCTCGCCTGGGAGGAGATCATACACACAGTGGGGCGGTACTGACTGCACGAGCCCACTTTAGTCACATGACGGTACCTGTCTCGCCCCAGCATGCGTCTCGGCACAGGGGAACTGACAATACCGCCTTTGTACCAAGCGACTGTGTCAGTGCGCCTCGATGAGTTCCATATTGACGTCTTTAAGGCTGGGGCAAAGTGCGGCTAAATGGATGCTCAATCTTCAAGCTCATATGCTGCTATTTGAAGCTCGTGAAACGCAACATCTCCACCGCGAGAGTACCATTAGACTGACCACCTCACCTCTGATTCAGTAATCTCTCCAGGAGGGCAATCTGCTTCTGACTGTCCTCTTTCTGCTGCTCCATCCGTTCCTCCATCTGTTTCTGCTGCTGCTCGAGCTGAGCCTTGTACATTTGTTCGATTTTCGCCATCTGTTGCTTCATCAAGGTTAGCTCGCCTTGGCTTCCCCGGCTTCTGGCTCGAAGAAGCGGTGATCTCGGGGATGAGTCCATCTCTCGCGAGTATTGTTCGCTCACTTGCGTCTCATCTTCGCCAACACTGACATCAGAGATCAAGGATGTTGTCGGTGGATCTGGCAGACGCGCAATTGCCTGTTGTATTCTTCGCAGATGCAAGGGATAGAAATCGCGGTAGACAGCTCGTGTGAAATTTGACCCTGTGTTTCTGTATCGGCCGTAGTGACCATTCAGGCTGTAGTCGTGAACGTAATATCGATGGAACGTGGTGAGACCATCTCGGATGATGGGGAAGTGGCCGTATATTTTGACCCTCTCATTATCGTGGGAGACGCTAAAGACGAGAATGTGGCCGCTAAGGCTTTGAGCAGTTTGTTCTCCAGCAGCGCGGCACAGCCGAATGATCGCATTGACGGCGATACTGGCGCTGTGAACGTTTTGTCGGTCCGCGTCATTGATGTTCTTCTTTCCGCATTTCGCCTCGCACAATAGGAAAGGGAAGTACATTGATTCCGTGAACTTAGTGGGGTTATTGATATTCGTGTAGTTTTGCAGTTTCGCACGCTCTTCTTCAGTGAAAGTTGCCGATGACAAGCCGTATGCATAGTCTGGCCTTGGCCGAGTACCGCCGAGCAGACTGCATTTCGCCCAATCGCCAGACATCTCTTCCCTGACGTTCCCCAATGTAGTCTCTCCGTTAAGCACGTACAAGAGCTCTGCTGAAGGCACAATGTGAGGGGTTAGATCGCGGCGAACTCTTTCTTCATTGCATTTGCTCGCTCGTTCGAAGAGTCCGAGAAAGGTCTCCTCGGAGCAAAAGTTGTAGGCTGGAGCGAGCTCGTCCACACTTAACAAAGCTTGGCACATGGCCTTACTCTCGGGAGTCACTAAGTCCTTGGTGGTCATTTGGTCGGGACATATGCCATAGCGTCGGAGTTCTTCCTCATACGCAGCCGTGTTGGTGGGGGGAGCGCTTCCATCTCTTACTCGGCTCGAATAACTCTGTGTGCTCAATCGACTCCTTTTATTTGATCCATCGCTCTTTTGTTGACTCATCTTGCCAAGGTACTTTGGCCACTCGCCGGTCCTTGCCCAATACCGAACAGGATCTTGCTCTTCTACGTCGTGCTCGTGGCGAGTTGAGCATCGCTCCTGTCTACTTTCGGGATCTTCTGTTTTGCGTTTGCAGCAAGGCTCTTGCAACTGCTCTGAAGCCTGCTCATCGACGTCGCGCCTGCACTTCTTCCCCAAAGGCTCGATATGGTGAAAGTTGGGCGAATGTGTACGGGGGGTGGTTGTCGGGATGCTGCGGCTGCCTTCTGATAGGCAGGTCCCTGGCTTTATCCCCTGTGTACTCATGAATTGGATGTAGATCACAGCGCTCGAGAGTATTGCGATCATACCTTGGGAAAAGGGTCACGCAACGGCGTTGACTGAAGCGAAGCCTTCCGTTTGCGCGGAGTGTTTGGCATCGACGGTATGGTTGTGGATGTGGGCAAGGAATGATGTTCCGCGATGCGCCACGGAAGGTGGGACAAGAGTTAGTCACGTGATGTTTCATGCGCACACATTCTATCTGTTGGTGTCTTACGGCCGTACGCGGGGAGAGCAATTTTAGAACTAAGACTACTATATAACTACGAGTTTATAAGGTATGTATTTTTAAAATAGTACTAGACTACTAGTATAAGAACCTATAGAGCTATAGATTAGTAGTATAATCTACTTACTTATATTACTACTTAGTATAAAATAAGTAATAGTCTTTATTATTATAAGTATTATTGGTTATAAACTATATATATACTACTAGCAGATTAGTAGTAAGGGCTAGTATTACGCGTATAGCTTACGTATAGCTAGGTCTATACGGGAGTTGATATATTATTTAAGCTATTAAAGATAAAGAATATATAGGTAGTAGACGCGCTAAGCCTCTCCTAATAAGGCTACCTATATAAGACTCTAAGCTACTACTTAATATCCCTCCCTTACTTAGTATCTAAATAGATACTTCTATAAAGGATACTATAGTATTCTAAAATAATTAAATAGTTTACCTATATATATAATATAAAGTATTTACCTATAAAACCCTTAAAAATCTATCGGATAGCCCGCTTTAAAGTTTAGGTCTAGTAGACCTAAACTTTTAAGGAAAATAATACCTAAATACTATCCTATACCTACTTATCTACTTCTATAGTATCCCCTTCTACCTTACTTAGAGTATCTCGTATATAATATACCGGCTAATATATCTACCGGGTCTAGTATTCTTACCGTAGGGATTAGTATTAGGTAGATCTTAGCTAGTCTCCTTACTATAGAAGTAGGAGAGCCTATTAGGAAAATAGGTAGTCTCTCCCTCCTTTACTAGCGCCTAAGCCTTATCTAGACGTCTCGTAGCCTCTTTAATCTACTTAGCGTAGTAGTTACTAAATTCTTCGCGGCTTATTATAAGGATATAGTTAGTATAGCTAGAGATAACGTAATCTACCTAGCTAAGGCGGCTAATTAAGGCTTATAAGATTAGATTATCTAGTAGTAAATATATATTAGCTATAAAGTCGAAGGGAATACTTAATTTTACTTCTAATTAGTAAAGATAGGCTTAGCTAAGCTTCTCCTATAATATCCTATTCTTATATATCTTATCTATATTAATAGTAATAAAGGATATAGGGATAAGCGCGCGCCTATTAAGAGAACCGTTACTTAGTAAATTCTATCGGTTGTTAACTAGAGTCTAAGGAGAGAGAAGTTAGAGCTTATACTTATCTAGCTTAGTTATCTACTAAGTTATACTACCGGTAGGGTTAAGCTAATTAAGAGCTTTAGCCGTTAGTATAGAAGTAGGAGGATTACCGGCGACGAGAGGTATAGTACTATCCTTAAGAACTCCGACTACTATATTCTTAGTCTTTAGTAGGGCGATAAGGCCGTCTTAAATAGAGAGATAATAGAGACTATATACTACGGTAGTATAGGCCGAAGGAGTTTCTTAAATAAGGGAAATAGCTCCTTATAATATCGAGTTACCTTCTCTATATACTCCCTCGACGACCCCTTACTAAAGGAGTTAATAGACGTTCGTAAGTATATACGGGTCTTTAGCTTCGGGCTTATTAATAACTTAACCGGACTCCTTAGTCTATATAAAGTACGTATAGTTAATCGTTAAGATTAGGCGGAACTTATAATTAGGGCGGAGAAGGATATTTACTATCTAAAGGAGAGGGTACTACCGAATAATCTACTAGCTAAGGGAGAAGCGCTAGTTAATATTCCTACCGGTATATCCTATACGCTAGTAATAGGTATATATAAATATCTCTTCTAAGTATAATTCTCTAATAGTAATACCTACTTCTAGAAGGCGTACCTCGAGTACGCTACTTATAGAAAAGCTTAAGAGACTATACTTCTCTTAATTATCTTTTACTTATCTAAAGGCGTAGGCTCCTATTATACATTTATAGGTATCGTTAGTAAGCGTATCGAGATTGTCTTCTAAAGGCTCCGTAGCCGGATAAGCCTATAGCCTAAGAATTATTAGTCTCTTAGGGTCTATACTATTAATAAAGATACGGCTATAATCGCGACGTATTTCCCGTAGCTTATAGACGCTCTTAATATAATTAGCTATATACCTTAATATCTTTAGTAGCTTAACTAGAGTAAAGAATCTTAGGCCGCCGAGCTCGGCGAGCTTCTTAGTATAGGTTATATATAGAGGAAACCTATTTCCTCCTTCGTAAAACTCGCGTCTCTCGGAGTTCCTATACGCTTTAAAGAATAGGTCGAGGTAGAGGTATATAGAGTCTATTAAGTCGTAAGGCTCCTCGATAGGTACTATATCGCTAATATTGCTAATAAGCTTTATAAATACGGTATCCTAATACTTATTATAGTAGTCTCGGATAGTAATCGTAGAAGCCTTACCCTTACTAAAGGAGATAGTAGAAGAAGTAGCTCCTAGGGTATTAGCCTCTTTAGTATCTTCTCTAGCTACTTAAGCTTCCTTATACTATAGTCGAGTAGTATTACGAGCTCTACTTAACTATTTAAGCCGTACTTTTCTCTCCTTCTACTCCTTTATCTCGTTTTTACGAGTACGCTTCTTAAGGGAGCGAGCTTCGTCGTAGTCGACTTTATTAGTAATATTAGTAATCTCGCAATTTATTCGATCTAATTCCTACTATTAAATCTCGAGACGGGCCTTAGGGCTAATAGGGACGATAAACTTACTAATATTAAGTATAATATTATACTAGGCGAGAAGGATTCTAGTAGTAATAATATCGAGGTTAATAGCCTCGATATCTACTACCTCTTTATCCGTAAAGGTAGTATAGTCGCTCTAAGTAGGAGAGAAGTTATTAACGCTACGATTCTTACCTCTACGGACTCGGTAAATTATAGCTTTAGATAGGAAGGTAGCTCCTTCCTTAAGATCTTAATACCGATTAATAAAGGACTATACTTCCTTTACCTTCTTAGAGCTCTCGAATACGTACTCTACGAGCTATTTCGGTATCTTCTCGAAGGTCTATATACGCTTAATCGTAGTAGTAAGGCGGTAATAGAAGTCGCTAACCTCCCTACCTTTCTTATCTATATCTATAGTCTTAGGGAAACGCTCTTATAGAGTCTAGTTATTAATACAAACTCTATTAAGTTAATAGCCGAGGTCTTAAATATCTTCGAGAATATAGTATACTTATAGTAAGCTAGTTTCTAGGACTTCTTTAGTAATCCGGAAGGCTTCTTAAATAGCTCGTAGACGCTCTCCTTTAGTAACGCTCTTAATAATACCTCTAAGATCTACGAGCTTAGTTATAGTAGCGAAGTAGCGAGAATTATAGACGATAGAGGTAATAGGCCGCTCGGTAGACTTAATAAGTTACTACTTAGAGTTCTTTCTAGGAGTCCTTTACGGAGAGGATTTAAAGCTAGATATAGTAAAGATAAGTATATAGCTAAGCTACCTACGTTATCGGATCTTTTAGAAACGCGCTAGTAGTAAAGTATAATAGCGTTACTAAGTAAGAGAGATTATAGTAATAAAGACTACGGTATTAGTTTACTAGTAAGTACTTTAGTAAGAGAAAAGGAGAAGTCTTAATAGTATCTTACTAAAGTTCGAGTTAATAAAGGTAAGTATATTAATAAGACTATTAAGAATATTAATAAATACCTTCTAAGAGCTTCTATACTATCTTCTCCTTGTTACTAGGCCGGTTACTAGGTAACGAGTTACCGTATAGGATAGCGATATAGTTACTAAGTAACTATAAAGCTCTAACTCCTCGTAGTCTAGTACTAGATTAGTATTAAGCTTTATAGTTACTATAGAGGTAGTTCTAATTAGCTACTATACCTATATATATAGTAGAGGAAGAGAAATAGAAAGGAAAGGGGGTAAGCTATTATATATTACTTAGCGTATTACGTATAGGTAGGTACGCGCTAACGTAATTATATAACCCTTATTATATAAGAGACTTAACTATATAAGTAGTAGAAGAGTAACCTATATAAGTAATTTCTAAATAGAAAGCTATATATAGGGGAAGTATATAAAGCCGTAAGTAAGCTACTAGAAGGTATAATTACGTAGTTTCCGAAGCGTAGCTAAGGAAGGCGCTACCTATATAGTAAGTTAGGACTATAGATAGTTTGTCTATTACGTAGTTATTTTATATATAAAGAGGTAAGGCTATAAGGTATATATTTAGGTCCGGCGGACCTAAACTTTATTACGTAACTAGCTTTTTCTACTTATTTAAGAACTCCTAATCTCTCTACTATTAATAAGGACGCTATACGGGTATACGTTAATACTAGGAAGCTACTTAACTATATAGGAGTTTAGCTATCCTTAACTAGTAGATTAAGCTTAGATAGTACTTAGCGGAATAGTATTTTACCTACTATATTAGATAAGCGGGCGGTCGCTCTACCGGCTATACCTAACTCGAAGTTACGTAAGCTAGCTATAGGTCTTACTATAGCGGGGTTACGTAAAGCTAGAATACCTAGGTTAGTATTATTATCCGCTAACTAACTCGTACTAGGTATACTACTATTATTTAGGTATATTAGTACCGTAAAATTATAGATAACTTATACCTATCCCTCCCTTTTTCTTTATATTCCTTATAATAAATATATATATAAGATACAATCTTAGGACTCCGCTAATACTAGAAGAGATAGACTCCCTTATACCTATTAACTAGGTCGGCGTAGTAAGTAGGTAGGCGGGTAGGTACTACGTCCTTAGCGCGGTTAAAGAGGTAGTATAGATAGTAGTTAATTTATAACCTATCTTATCTAAATACTAATATATTTATCTACTTCCTCCTAGGTTAGGTTAGGCTAATCTATAACTTAGGGGTAAGAATATCCTAATAGGAGGTACGTCTATTACTTCTAGTCTAGATCCTTACGCTATAGATTAAGGTCCCCTTTAAGGCTCTTAGCTTAGGCTATTACCTCGTTATCGGTAGGAGGTAGGACTATAGGTTCTCGAAGCGCGGTTACCTTTATAACGCTATAATATTTCTCGTATTTTTATACCTAGGCTATTCCGACCTAAAAAGGTATAGTATCCGAGGTTAAAGACCTCGGGTAATACGAGTATATAAATCTTTACTATATTACGTAACGTTACGTAATTATATTACGTAACCCCTTATATATATATAAGGCACTAAAGGTATATAGCCGGCGGAACTCCCGGGCTTACCCGGCGGACCCCCGGCGATTACGTAATCGTTCGTAATTATATCGGCCTAGAGCTAGGCGGCGGCCCTAAGGGAAGGAGGGCGGCGGGCCCCCGGCGGGCACGTAGCTCGTATCTAGAGAGGTACGGGTAGTATAAGGAGAGGGGAGGTCCTTACCCTTCGGGGGAGAATAGGATTATCTTATTATACTAGCTAAAGGTTATACTACTTAGAACCCTTTTTATATTAGAAGATATACCCTTATCTACGAGTACTACCTTATAACCTTCTTAAGGTTCTTTCTTATATAGCTAGGGGCCTTACGCTCCCTACTTAACTCCTAAAGCTAATACGCCGATCTATTTATAAGTACCTCGTAGACCCTAAAGGGACCCTTCTATCGGAATATAAGCTTATAAGAGAAGCTAGTCTAGATCTTAGATTAGAATACTACTATAAGGTCTCTAACCTTTAGCTCTTTACTATAGACGTTATACCTATTATCGTAATACTCCTTAGATTCTTACCTTAGCCGCTACTAGCGTAGTAGTAATTCCTCGATAGTAATAGATATTTCTTCTAGTACTCGCGTACGTAATATAAGAAGGTCCTCCCGCTTCCGTACTTTCCCCTAATCTTAGATACTATAAGTACGGTACTTAAGCTCTATTAGTAAGATTATATCTCTTCTAATTATAACTTCCGATAGCGTTAACCTAGTAGTAGAGACTACCGTAGTTCTTTTAGCCTATAATACTAATACTATATAGTAGCGGATACTCCGCTACCCTCTATTCGAGAGTTTAGATAGCGCCGTAAGGATAGGCTTATACCTAACCTCGACTATTATATTTAACTTAGGATAGTATAGAGATATTATAACTCTCCTAATATAGAAGGTAGATAATAACTAAGCGATTTCCCTAAGGTTCTACTTTATATTATCGAGAATAATCTCCTATATATACCCCTAGTAAGTAATAACTTCCTTAAAGATCTAAGTCGCGACCTCTTTAGAAGTAACTACTTTAGCCGCCTTACTAAAGTATTTTACTTCGACCTACCGAGAGAGACCTTCTCGAAGGACGAAGAGGGAATTCTTATCGTTAATATATATAGCGTCGCCGTACTACCTCTCCCTAAGAATAGGAGCTATAGGAATTATTAACGGCCCTAGGTACTAATATCTATTACGGAACGTATACTCCGGGTAACTTCAATAGTATTTTACAATATTAGACTATATAGCTACCTACTAGTATCTCCTTCTATAAAGGTCCTATACGCTATTCGGTACTCTATACCCGTTACCTTCGTAAAGGCTTATTATAATCTCCTTCTAGACTTCCGGGTCGTTAATAACTCGCTATAGAATTATATTAACCCTCTCTTAACGTAGGAGTACTTAATCTTTAATAAAAAACTTCCTTAAGTCCTTTACTAGCTTCCGATACTATACTCGTAATACTCCGGGAGCTCGGGTTATAGTAGTTAGATACTAAGCGAGGTTCTTAGAGTCTTATAAGTAAAAGCTATCGAGAATTTTATCGACTAAAGTTAGGGTCCGGTAGACCTAAACTTTAGCTATAAGGCCGTTTATATAAAATACGTTAAAGAACTAGCGGTCTATTATTTCCTTAACGTCGTTCGCTTCCTCTATTCCTATAATATCCTCCGGCGTAACTAGCTTTTACGATAATACGTCCGGTAAGGAGTATTTCTAACTAGGTACGTAGATAACTTTAAAATCGAAGAGATAAATCTACGTAACCTACCGGGTTATTACGGAGTTTAGTAAATTAGATAAGGACTTATTAAGTTAATAAACGAGAGTATTCGCGTCTACTTCTAACTAGAAGAATACTCTAAAAAGCTAAGGGTAAAAGCGTTATAGTACGTAAAGGACCCTAAGATATTTACGCTTACTAGTATTATATTATTAAGTAGTAGCCTAGAGTCTTACGTAGGTAGCCTTATTAGTAGAGGCTTAGCGTATCTACTACCTATATATTCTCTACCTTTAATAGCTTAAATAAGACATTAACTCCCGTATAGACCTAACTACCCTTATACTTTTAGTTAGCCTTATTTAATAAGACTTAATTAACCCTAGCTATATATAAGCTATACGCTCGATACTAGCCTTCGCGATAGATCCGCTATTAGCGTATAGGTAAATATTATCTAATAAATAGAGCTAAAGGTAGGGCTACTTCTCGTTATCTATATAGCGATCCTAATAAAAGGGACTGTTACGTAGGTAGCTTAAAAGTAGTCCTTAGGTACGGATAACTACTTAGTAGGATATAATAAGAGCCTACGGAATCCCTTAAGAGGTAGGAGAAGACAGAGTACCTAAACCGTAGCTTAGCGTAGGCATCGCTCTAACCCGGAAAAAGCTGTTTAATCCTTAAGACTGTCTATTCGTAGCTTAGAGGTCCCGAAACGATCTATCGGCTAAGGACTTACTTCGGGTCGGAGACCTATAGCTATAAAGTACCCGGTTTAATTCTCTAGTCTAGAAAGCGCCTAAACAACCGCAATCTACCCGTTCCTAACTCGATAGACTAATTACCTAGAAGAGCCCCGTTACCTATTAAAAAGAGGAAGTCGTATAGCCTAGAAGGGCCTAGCTAGCGTAAACCTATATCACGAAATTACGACGCTACGAAAGAGGATAGAACGAAGTTATTCGAGCCGGGAAGATACCTACTCGAAGTATTACTAATACTAAGAACGTGCCGTAGCGTAGCCCTAGCGCTCGTACTTCGGTATCTTAGCCTTTCCGCCGAAGTAGAAGTAGCCGAAGGACTAATTGAACTATCGTAACGAATTTCCTTTATATATAAGGAGCTACTATTAGGCGTGCTATTTTAGATTCGAGGAATTCTCGTTACGTGATAAAGTTTAGGTCCGCCGGACTTTAATATTTACCTACCTAAGAGTTTCTCGTTTCTACTTATACCCCTAACGCTACTTATACCCTAATTCCCCTTCTAATTTTATCGCTATATTCCCCCTTACTAATATAAAGAAGGCTCGGTTAAATAGACCGAGTAGATAGAGTAGATTCCGACTCCGAACCGGAAATTAACTAACTAGATCTAGCTATTAGGAACGCTATTCCGCCGTTCGTTACTCCGATAGCTAGCTTAGACTTACGTACGCCTACTAGGCCGAGCTCTACTTCGGGTGTCTCGCCTTCTTAAGGAAATTTAACTCTTAAGGACTAAGCTAATATAATTACTCGTATATTAAAGAATTAAGAGTAGCTAATCCGCTAGTATAAGTAAAAACCTCCTACTCCTAGTACTCTAGAAAACCCTCGATTTAATAAGTATAATACTATAGCCTATATTAAACGCTTCGAGGACAACCTTACGGAATATAAGCTTGATAATTAGGACGACGACTATAAAGTCCGAGTATTTATACGAACTCTAGTTTCGGAATATTAACTAATCGCTAAAAGCCTTAAAGGCTTTCCTACGTAAGAGACTAGAGCTAGCTAGACTAAGTTTAAGTATTCCTTCTTAAAGGAGTACCGCTAGTATAATCGACGCTAGGCTATGTTAACCCTAATATAGCTAAGGAAGCTCTTGTTCTAGCGACGTACTAATAATAATAACCTTTAAGCGTACGTTCGCGACTTCGTCCTAAGTACTAAAGGAATTCCGGAAGCTAAACTTACGGAGAATATACGGGTTAAGTACCTCCTAAACGGGCTACCGGAATATATAGTATATCGTATACTCGAAAGTCTTAGTATTAAAGGAGATAACCCTAGTACTACTAAGCCCTTTTTAGTAGTTCTTACTAAAGTCCGTAGGAAAGTTAATAGGGCTAAAGCTAATAAGAAGTTCCTTAATAATAACGAAGAGGAGCGTAATATACGCGAAATTAAGCGATAAGTAAAACTAAAGGCTACTACCCCTAAGTTCTTACCTAAGTCGAAGACGGAGCCGGGTAATTCTGCCCCGAGTAACGCTCCTAATATTACCGGTTTGACTTAAGCCTTCGGGAATCTTAGCGTCTATTAGCTTAAAGCTATTAGTAAGATCCTAGTTCCTAGTAGTACTACTCCTACTCTTTAACTTAATATAGTAGTACACTTAGATATACCCGCTATTAATATATTCGTAGCCCGATATAAGAATAATAAGGTCTATCCGGATCTTAAGGGTAAATACTATATATACGGACTTATAGACTATATCTAGTCTAAGTACCCCGTGTTTAATAAGCTTTAGAGTAAAGGCTTAATTTATCGGCGGCTAGATTATCGACTATAATTCTCGAAGGACGGTAATCGTATCGTCTATTAGTAGGATCGCCGCTTACTAAAGATAGCTATTATTTTCCCGCTACTCGAGGCCTAGTATAGTAATAAGGTATATAGACTCGAATAGAATAGCAATAATTCTATTATAGCTTTATAGTAGAAGAAGTAGCGCTATTTATAAGGAGAGTTTAGAGCTAAGGATAGTATAGTATAACCTCTAGTAGTAGTCGCTATTTAGAGCCTAACGTAGGATAATAGTACGATTATAGACGTATATAGTACTACTATTAATACAAATATAGCCTCTTAACCTCGTACTAAATAGGCTCGTAACAATCCGACTCGCCTATCGGCTAATCTAGTAGGGGTTTAGAAGACGAGTAGGACGGACTAATAAGTATCTACTCGCTAGAGTATTACGAGGACTCGAAACCTAGAGATAGTATAAGATCGTACCGCGCGCGTTAAGCCTTAAGAGTCCGGCTAGGACGATAGCGGCGTAGAGATAGAATTAGTATATTCCGAGACATAGGGCCGTTCTTAGGAAGAAGGACTAGTAGGCCCGGGTCCTACTAATACTCTAGCTAGTCGACGACCTCCTAAGTCTATACGTATTAATCGGTACGTATAATAGCGCAATCCTAATACCGATAAAGCGGACCTGTTTTAGGCTTCATAGTTCTTAAATCTTAAAGCCGATATTCCTATAAGTACGCTTATAGCTTATAGGGGGCCGAAGAATCTCTTCTAGAGCCGTGTCCCTAATAATCCGGAATTTATAGACCGATTATTAAAGTATCGCGTAGAGACTAGCTAGAGTACTAATAAGAGTATTATCGTACGAGCCGTCTAATACTTTAGGGGCGTCGAAGACTAAGGTATACCTATATAAGATTTAGACTTCGAGTCCGATAGACCCGAACTTAGCTATACCGATATTAGCGCGCGCTTAGTAAACTTCGTTAGTAGAGCTATTAGGAAGGGAGCCGCTTAGCGCCCGGAGGACGTATACGATAAGCTATAGGAGGCTAATTATAATACGGTAATAAAGTAGTACGCGGTTATTCCGAGTATTTATATTCCTATTACTATTAATAATAGTAATAAAACTGTCTAAGCCCTTATTAACGATAGGGCTAAGGCGATCATTATAAGCCGTATTATAGCTACTAAACTCAAATTGCTAATTCGACCGATAACCGTAATAAGTATAAATATAGTAGTAGGGCGCGTTAACTTCCTTAGCTACTATAATAATGTTATAGTTAATATATTTAGGGTCGAATTTCCTTTCGCGATCTTTATCGCGAATAATAATAGGACGCCGACACTATTAGGAAGGCTATAGTCTCGAATAGTCCGTAGAGTTTAGAAGAATTACGACGATAGCTCGTAGGAAGGAACGATTACCGACTTCTCTAGTAGGCGAGTTATGTTTATAGGCGTAGTCGGTAACTAAGGCTATAGAACGCTTAGCTATATTCTTAATAAGGAAGAACTACCTAAGGATCTAGATACCGTCCGTAAGCTACTTATAGGGGAAGGTAAGGCGCGACTTTAAGGCCGAAGAGTCGCGTCGCCCTTCTAAGGCTAGGAATAACTCCTCTTCCTTCGGAAAGTCGTATAGGGGAGGGGTAGGATTTAGCTTTAGCTTTTCTAGTTATCTATATATACGATATCTCCTTTTAGGTACCTAAACCCGTATTACGGTATAGTAAGACCCTACGGTAGCTAGAACCGTCGCTACCGGAGGAGTACTTTATCGTAATATCGCTAGTCTTTAGCGGGGTAGGTAATGAAATTAGTCGCGTAGTAAGTTCGAGTCTACTAGACCTAAACTTTAGTAATTACGTAACGGGTTTAGGTCTACCGGACCTAAACTTATACTAAGAAATTTACTAAACCTTAAAGAGTACGGACTAATAGCTCTTTATATACGATTCTACGAGTAATAGGCAGCCCTTAGAAGAGGTCCTTACTATATTCTATACGTCTAATAAGGAGCTTAAAAGACAGCGAGAGTATAGTATAGATAGGGTTATAAGTACCTATACTATAACGAAGAGAGTCGTAGATAAAGTTAGACCCGTTAAAGGTAGCGTATATAATATAGATAGGTCTAATCTAGGAGGGAATCCGAACTAGCGACTAGATTACTTAGCTCGCGAAGTAAGGCTCCCTTAAGGTACTAGCCCTTTCGATAGTAAGTACTTAACTAAGAAGTTCTCTAGTATTAAACGAGGATCTCGCCTTACCCCTAAAAGGCTTAAAGCTATCAAGCCTAGAATAGACCTAATAAAGAAGGAAACCGAGCTCCTAGTAGAACTCCTATATAATCGAGAGGCCGTTCTAGCCTACGACTTTACCTACCTTAGTAGAGTAAGTCCGGAAGTCGCCCCGCCGTAGAGAATTTATACTATTCTATACGAGCCGTAGGAACATCTAGGGTTTAAGCTTAATCTAAGCCTAAGGCCTATAGTCGAGGCAATAGTAAGAGAGAGAGTAGCTACCGGAACGCTAGAGCCTTCTTACTCGTCGTATCGTAACCCTACCTTTCTAGTTAAGAAGAAAGCCTTTACGCCTAGTTATAATCCCCTCGACCCTAAGCTCTACCGATTTATTAATATAGCTTAGGAGTTTAACCGAGTAACCTTATAAGATACTAATCTTCCGCCGGATACGGATAGCTTTATAGAAGATCTTATAGGGTACGTAGTCGCCTCGTTAGTCGATATTTTCTCTAGGTACGACTAAATTCTACTCTACCTAGACGATCGTAATATTACTAGTTTCGATACTCCTCTAGGTACGTTCCGATAAACTACGCTTCCTTAGGGAGCTATAAACTCTATAGCTTAGTTTATTAGAGTTATTATATAAGTCCTAATAATGTATATTAGCTATATTTACCGCCCGTTTCTAGATAACGTAGCTATTAAAGGGCCGAAGACTCGCTATAATAATAAGGAACTAGAGCCTAGGTTACGTCGCTTCGTAGTAGAATATATTCGGAACCTAGATAAAGTCCTATACGATCTTAAGAGGGCTAATATAACGGTTTATAGGCTTAAACTATAGCTTCTTTACTAGAAGGTTAATATTATAGGGTATAAAACCGATGAGTTCGGACAATATCTAGATAGCGCCCGTATCGCGAAGATTATCCTTTAGCCCGAGCTAACGGATTAGAAGGAAGTACGTATCTAGGTAGGAGTTATAACTTATTTCCGTATATAGGTCGCCGACTTCTCTATTATATATAAACCTCTTTTTACGCTCCTTCGTAAGGATACTATATTTATATAGAACAAGGAGTATAGGTAGGCAAAAGCTAGGATTACGAAGGTACTTACCGAAGCTCCTACGCTAGTAACGATCGACTATAGCGAAGGGGCTAGTCTCGTTATTATAGCGGTAGACGCTAGTAGTAAAGGGTACGGTAAGGTCTTAATATAATACGACCGTAAGGACTCCTCTATTCGCTACCTAGTAAGGTACGACTTAGGACTCTAGAAACTAATAGAGGCTCGATACGATACTAGTAAGCGTAAATACCTCGGGGTTCTTCGCGTACTATAGCGCTTCCGCCCTTAGCTATTCGGAGTATTCTTCTAGTTAGAAGTAGACGTAAACACTCTCGTTTATTAGCTTAATAAGTTCTTATCGGATCTACCGAACTTAGTAATAACCCGTTAGGTTACGTAGATTTGCCTCTTCGATTTTAAAGTTATCTACGTACCTAGTCGGAAGTACTCCTTACTAGACGTATTGTCGCGAAAGCTAGCTACGCCGGAGGACATTATAGGTATAGAGGAAGCGGATAACGTTAAGGAATTAATAGACCGCTAGTTCTTTAATACGTTTTGTATAAATAGCCTTATAGCTAAAGTTTAGGTCTACCGGACCCTAACTTTAGTCGAGGAAATTCTCGATAGCTATTACTTATAAGACTCTAAGAATATCGCTTAGTATCTAACTACTGTAACCCGAGCTCCCGGGGTATTAAGGGCACAATACCGAAAGTTAGTAAAGGACTTAAGGAAGTTTTTCGTTAAAGATCGAGTACTCCTACGTTAAGAGAGGGTTAATATAATTCCGTAGCGAGTTATTAACGACCCGGAAGTCTAGAAGGAGATTATAATAAGCCTTTACGAAGGTAACGGGCATAGAGCTCCGAATAGCGTCTAGGACCTTTATAGAAGGCGGTACTAGTAGCTAGCTATATAGTCCGATATTACAAAGTACTATAGAAGTTACCCGGAATATACGTTCCGTAACGGACATTAGCGTCCGGGGCTATTAATAATTCCTATAGCTCCTATCCTTAGGGAGAGGTAGTACGGCGACGCTATATATATTAACGATAAGAATTCCCTCTTCGTCCTTCGAGAAGGTCTATCTCGGTAGGTCGAAGCGAAACACTTTAGTAAGGCGGCTAAAGTAGTTACTTCTAAAGAGGTCGCGGCCTAGATCTTCGAGGAAGTTATTACTCGCTAGGGGTATATATAAGAGATTGTCCTCGATAATACGAAGTAGAACCTTAGGGAAATCGCTTAGTTATTGTCTGCCTTCTATATTAGAAGGGTTATAATATCTCTATACTATCCTAAGTTAAATACTATAGTCGAGGTTAGGTATAAGCCTATCCTTATAGCGCTATCTAAACTCTCTAATAGAGGGTAGCGAAGTATCCGCTACTATATAGCGTTAGTATTATAGGCTAAAAGGACTACTATAGTCTCTACTACTAGGTTAACGCTATTAGAAGTTATAATTAGAAGGGATACGATCTTACCTATAGAGCTTAAACACCGTACTTATAGTATCTAAGATTAGGGGAAAGTACGGAAACGGGAGGACCTTCTTATATTACGCGCGCGGGTACTAGAAGAAATATTAGTTACTATCGAGGAGTCGTTACTACGGTAGCAGCGTCTACGGTAAGAATCTAAGGAGTATTTCGATAATAGGTACGACGTCTATAGTAAGGAGCTAAAGGTTAGAGACCTTATAGTAGTATTCCGATCCGAGATCTAGACTAGCTTCTCTTATAAGCTTATATTCCGATAGAAGGGTCCGTTTAGGGTCTATAAGGTACTCGCGAATAGGTCGGTATATCGACTTAGGGAGTTAAGTAGGGAGCGTAAGGCCCCTAGCTATATAAGAAAGAACCTTAAGAAGGTAACCGTACTTCGAGAACCTATAGTCCTACCGCCTACCGAGGATAAGGTATTAACCTAATAAGAGAACCTTAATCTATAGTATAAGGACCTAGACTAGAAATAATAGACTTACCTCCTAGTAGGATATTCTTATCCCTAAGTCGTAGGTTAGCCTAACCTAACCTAGGAGGAGGTAGATAAATATATTAACATTTAGACTAGATAGGCTACTATTAAACAACTATCTATACTACCTCTTTAACCGCGCTAAGGACGCGGTACCTACCCGCCCGCCTACTTACTACGCCGACCTCGTTATTAGGTAGAGGGAGTCTATCTCTTCTAGTATCGGTAGGGTCCTAAGATCGCGTCTTATATATATATTTATCGTAAAGAACACGGAAAAAAAAGGGGGAGGGATAGGCGCGAGTTATCTACGATTTTACGGTACTAGTATATCTAAATAATAGTAGTACGCCTAGTATAAGTTAGTTAGCGGACGATAATACTAACCTAGGCGTTCCGGCTTTACGTAACCCCGCTATAGTAAGACCTATAGCCGACTTATATAACCTCGAGTTAGGTATAGCCGGCGGAGCGACCGTCCGCTTATCTAATATAGTAGGCGAACTACTATTCCGCTAAGTACCGTCTAAGCTTAATCTACTAGTTAAGGACATCTAAACTCCTATATAGTTAAGTAGCTTCCTAGTATCGACGTATACTCGTATAGCGTACTTATTAATAGTAGGGAGATCGGGTATTCTTAGATAAGTAGAAAAAGCTAGTTACGTAATAAAGTTTAGGTCTACCGGACCTAAATATATGCCTTATAACCTTACCTCTTTATATACGAAATAACTACGTAATGAGTAAACCGCCTATAGTCCTAACTTACTATACGGGTAGCGCCTTCCTTAGTCGCGCTTTAGAAGCTACGTAATCGTACCTTCTAGTAGCTTACTTATAGCTTTATATACTCCCTCTATATATAGCTTTCTACCCGGAAACTACTTATATAGGTTACTCTTCTACTACTTATACGGTTAAATCTCTTATATAATAAGGGTTATATAATTACTCTAGCGCGTACCTACCTATACGTAATACGCTAAGTAGTATATAATAGCTCACCCCTTTTCCTTTCTGTTTCTCTTCTTCTACTATATATATAGGTATAATAGCTAATTAGAACTACCTCTATAGTAACTATAAAGCTTGATACTAATCTAGTACTAGACTACGAGGAGTTAGAGCTTTATAGTTACTTAGTAACTATATCGCTATCCTATACGGTAACTCGTTACCTAGTAACCGACCTAGTAACGAGGGAAGGATAGTATAGAAGCTTTTAGAAGGTATTTATCGACACTCTCGATAGTCTTATTAATACGCTTACCTTTATTGACTCTAGCTTTAGTAAGACACTATTAAGACTCCTTCCCCTTCTCTTACTAAAGTACTTACTAGTAAACTAATACCGTAGTCTTTATTACTATACTCTCTCGCTTAGTAGTACTATCGTACTTTACTACTAGCGTATTTCCGAAAAGACTCGATAACGTAGGTAGCTTAGCTATATACTTATCTTTACTATATCTAGCTTCGAATCCTCTCCTATAAAGACTCCTAGAAAGAACTCCGAGTAGTAACTCGTTAAATCTACCGAGAGACCTATTACCTCTATCGTCCGTAATTCTCGCTACTTCGCTACTATAACTAAGCTCGCTAATCTCGGAGGCATTATTAAGAGCGTTACTAAAGTAGAGCGTCTACGAGCTATTTAAGAAGCCTTCCGGATTACTAAAGAAGTCTTAGAAACTAGCTTACTATAAGTATACTATATTCTCGAAGATGTTCGAGATCTCGGCTATTAACTCGATAGAGTTCGTATTAATAACTAGACTCTATAAGAGCGCTTTCCTAAGACTATAGATATAGATAAGAAAGGTAGGGAAGTTAGTAACTTCTATTACCGCCTTACTACTACGATTAAGCGTATATAGACCTTCGAGAAGATACCGAAGTAGCTCGTAGAGTATGTATTCGAAAGCTCTAAGAAGGTAAAAGAAGTATAGTCCTTTATTAATCGGTATTAAGATCTCGAGGAAGGAGCTACCTTCCTATCTAAAGCTATAGTTCGCCGAGTTCGTAGAGGCGAGAATCGTAGCGTTAATAACTTCTTACCTACTTAGAGCGACTATACTACCTTTATAGATAAAGAGATAGTAGATATCGAGGCTATAAACCTCGACGCTACTACTACTAGAACCCTTCTCGCCTAGTATAACGTTATGCTTAATACTAGTAGGTTTATCGTCCCTATTAGCCCTGAGGCCCGTCTCGAGATTTAATAGTAGGAATTAGATCGAATAAACCGCGAGATTACTAATATTACTAATAAAGTCGGCCTTAACGAAGCTCGCTCCCTTAAAAAACGTACCCGTAGAAACGAGACAAAGGAGTAGAAGGAGAGAAAGGCACGACTTAAGTAGTTAAATAGAGCTCGTAATACTACTCGACTATAGTATAAGGAAGCTTAAGTAGCTAGAGAAGATACCGAAGAGGCTAATACCCTAGAAGCTACTCCTCCTACTATCTCTTTTAGTAAGGGTAAGGCTTCTACGATTACTATCCGAGACTATTATAATAAATGTCGAGACACCGTATTTATAAAGCTTATTAGCGATATTAGCGATATAGTACCTATCGAGGAGCCCTACGACTTAATAGACTTTATATACCTCTACCTCGATCTATTCTTTAAAGTATATAGGACCTCTAAGAAACGCGAGTTTTACGAGGGAGGAAATAGGTTTCCTCTATATACGATCTATACTAAGAAGCTCGCCGAGCTCGGCGGCCTAAGATTCTTTACTCTAGTTAAGCTACTAAAGACGCTAAGATATATAGCTAATTATGTTAAGAGCGTCTATAATCTACGGGAAATACGTCGCGATTATAGTCGTATCTTTATAGATAGTATAGATCCTAAGAGACCGATAATCCTTAGGCTATAGGCTTATATAGCTACGGAGCCTTTAGAAGGCGATCTCGATACGCTTACCGACGACACCTATAAGCGTATACTAGGAGCCTACGACTTTAGATAAGCGAAAGACGATTAAGAGAAGTATAGTCTCTTAAGTTTTTCGGTAAGTAGTATACTCGAGGTACGCCTTCCGGAAGTAGGTATTATAGTCGGAGAGCTATACTTAGAAGAGATGTTTATATATACCTATTACTAGCGTATAGGCTATACTAGTAAGAATGTTAATTAGCGCTTCTCCCTTAGCTAGTAGATTATTCGGTAGTACCCTCTCTTTTAGATAGCGAATGTCCTTCTCCGCCCCGATCGTAAATTCCGCCTAATCTCGATAGTCGACTATACGTACTTCGTATAGACTAAGGAGTCCGGTTAAGTTATTAATAAGCCCGAAGCTAAAGACCTATATATACTTACGAATGTCTATTAGCTCCTTTAGTAAGAGGTCGTCGAGGAAGTACGTAGAGAAGGTAACTCGATATTATAAGGGGCCGTCTCCCTTATTCGAGAGACTCCTTTAGCCTATACTACCGTAGTGTATAGTCTCTATTATCTTTCTACTTAGGATAGCCTTGTCGCCCTACTAAAGACTAAGAACGTAGTAGTCGGAGTCCTCGAGGATAGTACTATACCTCTTATTACTAGCAATCCTCCTACTTCTATACTAACGGCTAAAGCTCTTAATTAGCTTAATCCTACCGGTAGTACGACTTAGTAGATAACTAAGCTAGATAAGTATAAGCTCCGACTTCTCTCTCCTTAGACTCTAGTTAACGACCGATAGAGTATACCGAGCGACGGCTATCTTAATAGACGCGTACGTATCCCTATATCCTTTATCGCTATCGACGTAGATAAGATATACGAGAATAGTATATCCTAGGAGAAGCTTAGCTAATCCTATCTTCGCCGATTAGAAGCGAAGTCGAGCGTTCCTTTCGACTTCGTAGCTAATATATATTTACTACTAGACGATCCGATCTCGTAGGCCTTAATTAGCCGCCTTAGCTAGGTAGATTATATTATTACTAGCTATACTAACCGTGTCCTTATAATAAGCCGCGAGGAATTTAGTAACTACTACGCTAATTAGGTTAAGGAAGCTATAAAGCGTCTAGATAAGGCTTAGGCGCTAGTTAAGGAGGGAGAGTCTACCTATTTCCCTAATAGGCTCTCCTACTTTCGTAGTAAGGAGACTAGCTAAGATCCTCCTAAAGCTAATCCTTACGGCAAGAATTAGGTAATACCGGACCCCGTAGATATATTAATTAGCGTATTAAATATACGAGATGCTCCGAATAAGGTAGAGGGGGATGCGATAGAGGTTAATAAGTAGGTATAGGTTAGTATTTAGGTGTTACTTTTCTCGAAAGTTTAGGTCTACCGGACCTAAACTTCGAAATAGACTAATTAATAGATTTTTAAGGGTTTTATAGGCAAATACTTTATGCTCTATATATAAAGGAGCTATTTGATTGTTTTAGAATACGGTAGTGTTCTTTATAGAAGTGTCTATTTAGATACTATATAAGGGAGGGATGTTAAGTAGTAGCCTAGAGTCTTACGTAGGTAGCCTTATTAGTAGAGGCTTAGCGTATCTACTACCTATATATTCTCTACCTTTAATAGCTTAAATAAGACATTAACTCCCGTATAGACCTAACTACCCTTATACTTTTAGTTAGCCTTGTTTAATAAGACTTAATTAACCCTAGCTATATATAAGCTATACGCTCGATACTAGCCTTCGCGATAGATCCGCTATTAGCGTATAGGTAAATGTTATCTAACAATATTAAGCCTCTATCGGTTTCTAGAGTCCTAAGTCGTACCTTACTAGGTAGTAAATAGAAGAGTCCTTACGGTCGTATTATATTAAGACCTTACTATACCCTTTACTACTAGCGTCTACCGCTATAATAACGAGACTAGCCCCTTCGCTATAGTCAATTATTACTAGCGCTAGATCTTTAGTAAGTACCTTTATAATCCTAGCTTTTACTTACCTATACTCCTCGTTCTATATAAATATAGTATCTTTACGAAGGAGCGTAAAAAGGGGTTTATATATAATAGAGAAGTTAGCGACCTATATACGGAAGTAAGTTATAACTCCTACCTAGATACGTACTTCTTTTTAATCCGTTAGCTCGGGCTAAAGGACAATTTTTACGATACCTACGCTATCTAGATACCGCCTAAACTTATCGGTTTTATACCCTATAATATTAACCTTCTAGTAAAGAAGTTATAGTTTAAGACTATAAACCGTTATATTAGCCCTCTTAAGATTATATAGGACCTTATCTAGGTTCCGTATATACTCTACTATAAAGTAACGTAATCTAGGTTCTAGTTCTTTATTATTATAGCGAGTCTTTAGCCCCTTAATAGCTACGTCGTCTAGAAACGGACGGTAAATATAGCTAATATATATTATTAGGACTTATATAATAACTCTAATAAATTAAGCTATAGAGTTTATAGCTCCCTAAGGAAGCGTAGTTTATTAGAACGTACCTAGAGGAGTATCGAAGCTAGTAATATTGCGATCGTCCGGGTAGAGCGGAATTTAGTTGTACCTAGAGAAAATATTGACTAATAAGGTAACTATATATCCTATAAGATCTTCTATAAAGCTATCTATATCTAGTAGAAGATTAGTATCTCGTAAGGTTACTCGATTAAACTCTTAAGCTATATTAATAAATTAATAGAGCTTAGGGTCGAGAGGATTATAACTAGGCGTAAAGGCTTTCTTCTTAACTAGAAAGGTAGGGTTATAATATAACGAGTAAGAAGGCTCTAGCGTACCGGTAGCTACTCTCTCTCTTACTATTACCTTAACTACGGGCCTTAGGCTTAGATTAAGCTTAAAGCCTAGATATTCCTATAGCTTATATAGAATAGAACAGATCCTTTATAGCGGGACGACTTCTAGACTTACCCTACTAAGGTAGGTAAAGTCGTAGGCTAGAATAGCCTCTCGATTATATAGGAGTTCTACTAGGAGCTTAGTTTCCTTCTTTATTAAGTCTATTCTAGGCTTAATAGCTTTAAGCCTTTTAGGGGTAAGGCGAGATCCTCGTTTAATACTAGAGAACTTCTTAGTTAAGTACTTACTATTAAAAGGGCTAGTACTAAGAGGAAGCTTTACTTCGCGAGCTAAGTAGTCTAGTTGCTAGTTTAGATTCTCTCCTAGATTAGATCTATTAGTATTATATACGCTACCTTTAACGGGTCTAACTTTATCTACGACTCTTTTTACTATAGTATAGATACTTACGCTCCTATCTATATAATACTTACGCTCCTATCTATATAATACTTAGGCTATCTCTTAAGCTCCTTATTAGATATATAGAATATTATAAAGACCTCTTCTAAGGGCTACCTATTACTCGTAGAATTGTATATAAAGAGCTATTAGTCCTTAAGAGTTTAATTCCCTTAAGAAGGCGAGGTACCTAAAGTAGAGCTTAGCCTAGTAGATATACGTAGGTCTAAGTTAGCTATTAGAGCGACGAACGGCGGAATAGTATTCCTAATAGCTAGATCTAGCTAGTTAATTTCCGAGGTAATTATATACTATAGGAAAGCTAGGTTACTAACTAGAATAGTATTCCTAATAGCGTAATCTAGTTAGTTAATTTCTAGTTTAGAGTTAGAATTAGCTTAGGCTACTTAGTCTATTTAACTAAGTCTTCTTTATAATAGTAGGGGAAATATAGCGATAAAAGTAAAAGGGGAATTAGGGTAGGTAAGTAGTATTAGGGATATAAGTAGGAGTAAGAAACTCTCTAGTAGGTAAATATTAAAGTCTAGCGGACCTAAACTTTATTACGTAACGAGAATTCCTCGAATCTAAAATAGTATACCTAATAGTAGCTCCTTATATATAAAGGGAATTTATTACGATAGTTTAAATAGTCCTTTAGCTACTTCTACTTTAGCGGAAAGGCTAAGATACCGAAGTACGAGCGCTAGGGCTACGCTACGGTACGTTCTTAGTATTAGTAATACTTCGAGTAGGTATCTTCCCGGCTCGAATAACTTCGTTCTATCCTCTTTCGTAGCGTCGTAATTTTGTAATATAGGTTTACGCTAGCTAGGCCCTTCTAGGCTATACGACTTCCTCTTTTTAATAGGTAACGGGGCTCTTCTAGGTAATTAGTCTATCGAGTTAGGAACGGGTAGATTGCGGTTGTTTAGGCGCTTTCTAGACTAGAGAATTGAACCGGGTACTTTATAGCTATAGGTCTCCGACCCGAAGTAAGTCCTTAGCCGATAGATTGTTTCGGGACCTCTAAGCTACGAATAGACAGTCTTAAGGATTAAACAGCTTTTTCCGGGTTAGAGCGATGCCTACGCTAAGCTACGGTTTAGGTACTCTGTCTTCTCCTACCTCTTAAGGGATTCCGTAGGCTCTTATTATATCCTACTAAGTAGTTATCCGTACCTAAGGACTACTTTTAAGCTACCTACGTAACAGTCCCTTTTATTAGGATCGCTATATAGACAACGAGAAGTAGCCCTACCTTCGGCTCTATTTATTAGATAACATTTACCTATACGCTAATAGCGGATCTATCGCGAAGGCTAGTATCGAGCGTATAGCTTATGTATAGCTAGGGTTAATTAAGTCTTATTAAATAAGGCTAACTAAAAGTATGAGGGTAGTTAGGTCTATACGGGAGTTAATATCTTGTTTAAGCTATTAAAGGTAGAGAATATATAGGTAGTAGATACGCTAAGCCTCTACTAATAAGGCTACCTACGTAAGACTCTAGGCTACTACTTAACAATACGCTAATAGCGGATCTATAGCGAGGGCTAGTATCGAGCGTATAGCTTACGTATAGCTAGGGTTAATTAAGTCTTATTAAATAAGGCTAACTAAAAAGTATAAGGGTAGTTAGGTCTATACGGGAGTTAATATATTATTTAAGCTATTAAAGGTAAGGAATATATAGGTAGTAGATACGCTAAGCCTCTACTAATAAGGCTACCTACGTAATACTCTAAGCTACTACTTAATAGTACTTAGAGTACTTTAATAATAGTATATTTATAGTCTAATATATATAACTTTATTCTTATTTACTTACTAATAACTACTTAAGTACTAAAAACTATTAGTAGAATAAAAGTAGAACTATTACTTATAAGGTACTATACTATAACTAGCTCTATATATAAGCTTAATTATAAATTATAATTTTATTTATATATATAGAATTCTTTTAATATATAAGCTATATAGTTCTACTAGTATCTAGCTTTTAGAATCTTTATATCTATAATATATATTTCTAGAGCTAGTATATATTCTATAATAATATTAATTTCTCTACTTATACTTTCTTAATACTTTAATAGTATTTATATACTATATTATATATCTATCTTTAATCTTATTTTAGTAAATAGAAGAGTTAAGTTATATTATTATATAGAGGTATTTATTTAGATACTAAGTAAGGGAGGGATATTAAGTAGTAGCTTAAGGCCTTATATAGGTAGCCTTACTAGTAGAGGCTTAGTATATCTAGTAGCTATATATTCTCTACTTTTAATAGCTTAAATAGGATATTAACTCCTATATAGACCTAACTACCCTTATACTTTTTAGTTAGCCTTATTTAATAAGACTTAATTAACCCTAGCTATATATAAGCTATACGCTTAATACTAACCCTTACTACTAGTATAATAGTAATATAATATAGTTTATAACTAATACTATCCTAGTTATATAGCTTCTACTATAGTCTACTTCTCTATAATAGTAATCTTATACTTTAGGCGGCGTAGTTCTTTAATCTTAGATAGTTACTAATATTATTATTTTACTTAGGGTAGTTAAGTATTAATTAATTTACCTATAGTTAATATATAATCTTCCTAATAGCTAAGAATACCTATACTAGTAGTTTCTTTTTTAATAGGTCTAGGTTAGTTATCTATAATTATTAAGTTATTCCTAGGCTACTACCCTATAGGTAGATAGACTATAATATAAGGCTACTCGATAGGGTCTACTAGTAAGTAGAGTATAGTATAGGTATAGATAGTAGGGTAGGAAGGACTTAGTATCTAGTATAAATAATCTATAAGAGGAAGTTAAAGCCTAGGTAGAATATAGGTAACTCTTATACTAAGTATATTAACCCCGCTAAGCCCTAGGAAGCCTAAGGTATAACTCCTTCTTAGTACTTAGTTAACTTAGTAACCTCTCTTCCTTCCCTTACTCCTTATAAATACTCTCTATAATACTCTTCTAGACTAAAAATAAGGTCTATATTTTACTATTTAGCGTTACGTAATAACCTATAGTACCTATAATTAACACGATTATAGTACCCTCTATAGGTATCCTTCTATACATTACTAATAAGATAGTATAGGAGTTGAGCCGCCTAATGTTTGACAGCCTTTCTCTCCTTGACTTAGGACTAGAACACGGCTTCGGACAACTCACTCCTCGTGGTTTTCGACCTCTCCTTCTCGGGCAACATATTCCAAACAACTACCTCTCGACCAGTAGCATCGCAGTGTGCCGCCATCTATTCCTCGATTGGAATGAAGAAGAAGTTTTATGCATCAATCCGGGGAGAAAGCTCATGATATGATCCAGCACGTGAGATATGACGTCTCTGGCAGGAGCATCCATATGTGCGTCAGGCGAGAAAGGCTATACCGAGTCTCGTTGGGTCTGTCACCTAGGGCAATGGTATCAGACCTACGCGAAGTTTGTGAGATTGCTACAGAGCGCAGCCAACAAGAAGCAGAACGAAATGTTCTCATTAGATAGCTCTGCCCTCAATGAGTGTAGTTGCCTGATCCCTTGCTTCCCAGAACTAGCGCAGTTCCCAGTGTTGTCAGAAGAGACGTTCAGCGCCAGAAAGCTCACTGGGCCCGAAACAGAAGGGGGCGGCCAGGCAATATATAGCGCATCCTCGACTGAGGAGACTGTGGATCGAAGAACACCAGAGGACCGACCCTCCACAGCAGCGATACCGGGATCGTGGGACTTGGCATCGAAGATGCGGAAGCTGGAGGAGCATCTTGTGGAAACGTCTTTTTACGGTGCGGGCAATGAGGCAGTGAAGGCGGAATACTTTATGTAGATTCAGCCTCTGTGCTGGCTTTGTTCGTCAATCACGTACAGCTGTCCATATAAACCCCATTGTAAATATTATCTCTATACCGTGTCTTCTCATCGTGCGATCCTCTCCTAGTAGAAAGGGGGATCAAAACAGCAGCGGTGGAGCATCGTAGCCACTGTGCAAGGTGCGATCGAAGCAGTTGGCGAGCTGATGCGTTTGCGCAGCGAAGCACACCGCACTGAATGTTCTAGAAAAAGGTCGAGCAGGGTATCAGCAGAGGAGGGCTGCATACAAGATACTCGATGTATCAGGTTTTGTCTTCTGACCTCCCTTACTGTACAGCTCTACAAGACGTAAAACCTGAGATAGATATGGCAGGTCATGTAAGTAAATGTCCAACAGTCGAATAATCCAAACACTGATAGATGTCAGAGTGACGATTCTGCGCCGTGGAACAACGCCGAGTATGGCATAGGTTGATTCTTACGCAGGAGAATGAGTATTCAATGGACGGCGACAGGGACAGCACGATCAGGGTGCGACCCAACAGCGAGGTGCGAGGGCTCGTCGAGGAGAACAGGAGAACATATCCCGGTGAGACGGACATAGCCTCGTGTAGCAAGAGTTCACTAATGCGAGGTCTAGCAATGAACGCGGGCAAGTGTCCTATTCTGAACGACGAAATGAATCCTTTTTGTGTCGGACGCACTATACGCTCGCTCGCGTGAGCAGATAGCACAGGACCGCCTGGACTTCCTTCACCATCTCTGGTCGATGCACTGCCTCCTACAGTCAAACCAGGGGAGCGCGGACAACTGGCAACGTCTTCGAGAGGGCGTTAGAGGCAACATGCGTGCTCTGTTCTCTGCCCCCATTACCGATCATCCGAAGGCGTGCCCGCATGTGGGCACAAGGACGGGCATCTGGGCCATAGATTTCGCAGATATGTACCCAGCATGCCAGGTGGGAGGGGTCGATCTTAGTCCGATCCAGCCAGCGTGGTACTTGTATTGTTGCAGCTTGCGGAGGCAGTTGCTAACAAGAAGGAAACGGATGCCGCGGAATTTGAAGTTCACCCTCCGCGACATCGAGGATGGTTGGCCTGGGCGGAGGTACGACTTTGTTCATTGTCGGGGTCTTGTTGGGTCGATTGCAGATCGCAGCGGAGTGGAGTCGGCTACCGTTGGAAGCTTTGCGCAAGCGAGGCCGGCCACTGGATGTGTGTCCGTCCCTGGAAGGGCTCATGCGTCAGGTTGGCTTCGTCAATGCCCGCAAGGAAAGCTTCAAATGGCCGGTTGTAAGCTGGTTCGGGCAGACAGCAATAAAATCGCTTAGGCTACGCTCACGAGAAAGTCTGCAGCAGCGCCTGCCGGATTTAATCTTTGCGCTGTTAACACGAGCAGAGAGCTGGAGTCTCGAGAGCATCGAAGTCCTGCTGGCACTTGTGCGTTTAAGACTTGAATAATGCACAAAGCTGTGCTTTCCAAAATTCCATAACAGTATATGGCCAACGAGGGAATAGGCCCTGATCGCAGTTGAAGTGAGTTGCAGAGGTCTGGTGGGCGGCCATGTGTGCTTCCAGTAGATACACGTGCAGCATGGAATCCATTACTGGAGTCCATGGGCTGTGGAGTATGTAGGCGCTAGCGCAGCAGAAACAGCACACAGATGCAGCTAGCACAGCCGCAAGAGATATCACCCTGATGAAATCGTCGATATCTAACCGAGGACCGTTGGAAGACATCGGTCCTTCACTGTAGTATTTGGTGTGCCGTCCTGACAGGAATTCTTTTGTGCTGCGAAGTCCAAATGAGGAGATATAACTTCGCCCCGGATGTCGAGCTCCAACCATCATTTGACACATGACTGCCTCATTGCCATGCATTTCGAGAAAGTTCTCAAGTGAACAAAGGGCCCGAGATATGTGACTTATGTAAGCTGTTCAAAATACTGTAAGGAAGAAGCAGAGGAAAGCTTGCACATGGTCTTGAATTAACCAATTATGCGGATGTCTGTTGGCGTCCTGCGATGCTGCACGTGCATCCAAACCCTCCAGTGCAACGACTTCCGTCGAGCCACTGGCTGCAGCTGTGTCCCTGCCACGATGTTGTAACTCAAGAACTAAACAATCGGATCATAGCCTCGTTATTCTTCGCCTTCGCCTCCTCGAGGGCGGTCGGTTCCACAGGCTCGCGTGCTTGAGCGCACATTTTGTTAGGGTCTGCGCCATGTCTGATAAGGGCCCTCGCGACCGCTATATTCTCCTGCTGAACAGCGATATGCAAAGGGGTACGTCGTTTCTGAAACGGAGCATCTACCGGGTTATCGAAGCTGTGAGCGTTGACGTTTGCGCCTTTTTGGGCAAGCTCTTCAACTAGCTCGGCGCCTTCCATCTGATTTTCCCGTACTGCTGCGCAATGTAAAAGATCGCCTTGAGCGACGTCTGTTTTTTCAGAGATCAGGAAGCGTACGACGTCTATACTCCCATAGGCTATCGCTGCCGAGAGAGCTGATGCGTTATATCTGGACCTGCAATTAACATCTGCCCCGACGTCGACCAGAAAGCGTGCGAAGGTAATGTCGTCCACAGCAGTCCTTTTCTATGTTCAGTTCTAAATGAGGCGTGAGATCGAATAGCTTACCAAAGGACGTATTGATCGGGATTAAGAGGTCGGTTGATCGGCAGTCCAAAGTCCAGAAGTGCGGCAATGCTGGCCTGGTCTTTAGAATAGCAGGCAGCCTCAACGAGGCTTTCATCGATTACGTCGTTCGATCCGAGGAGGACTCTGAAGAGGCAGGCATCTCCTCTCTCTGCGGCGAGTATTTTCGTACGCATAGAGAAATGGCCATGCAAAGAATCGAGCGCTAGGTGAACGGCTGGTAGGTCGCCAGCACGGACTGCCTCCGAGAGCGCCCTTTCGTGAGAATCTTCGAATTCGTTGTCAATGTCACAAACGATTGCCGATATGTCAAAAACGTCTCCAGACAACGCTGATACCGCTGATATCGCCATGGTAATGCGGAAATTCAGTATGATGAGAATGTAACAATGTTAAGGAGCAGGCCCTGAATAATAGGCGAAGGACTTTTATGTTTTTTATTGTTAAAGGAGTACTTTAAATAGAGCCCTAAGGATAATTACTTTATATCTTATATCTTCAGCTTTTATAAGTCCTAATGATACCTATATCCTATATATACTTCCTTATACTCCTATTTAGAAACCTATTACTCTACTCTAAACTACCTAGTCTTAATCTATTATTTTCCTTTTAAGGCTATTACTATCTATTACCTTATAATATTTATCTTAAGAGTTATCTTAGCTAATGTTATCTAATAAATTTTCTAAGAGCTTCTTTGAATTTACTTTTCTCTTTTACTTTTATTCTTATAAGAATAATCTTCTTTACCTACTATTACCTATATAACTTAATTAGTATAGGGTCTAGCTATCTATTGTTAGACTCCTATTGTTAATATTACCTCCTTCATTAGGTAGCACTCTAATTATTTTAGTTTTACCAGATATCATAGCCTCGTAAAGCGCATATACACCTACCTAGGTAGTAGAGGCCCAGGCACTTTATCTCGAAAGAAAAGGCGTAGCCCCGTCCTTACACATAAACATTTCGATCCAGTGGACTAGAAAATCTTCAAGCAATGAGCATCTGCGACGTGTGGCTCTCTTTTCTGATATACTCTTTGATTATTGAAACAATATCCGTATAGCCTCTGCTCGTGGC
The DNA here is from genome assembly GCA_013248845.1 of Passalora sequoiae. Taxonomy (NCBI): domain Eukaryota; kingdom Fungi; phylum Ascomycota; class Dothideomycetes; order Mycosphaerellales; family Mycosphaerellaceae; genus Passalora; species Passalora sequoiae. Next base: position 334,159 of record WSQC01000023.1, read on the forward strand.
GAAATCGAGTGAGGAGGTGTTTGGCAACTCGACGCCGTGTAGACGTTTGTTGAGTGTGGGATTTGCTCCATGCTCTAGCAAGAGTCGAACGGCTGCTATATTGCGATGGCTGCTACCGCACGCAAGGTGTAAAGCAGTCATTTGCTCAAATCCAGCCGTCTCCCAAATTAGGGAGTCTTCCCCGAGAAATTTGTCGACGGGAGCACCCAGCTCGAGAAGCTGTCTTGTTAGTTCGAGGTTTGCATCCCCTTCTCTTCGTACCAATGACGCCTGCAGGGGTGCGCCTCGTGCTACATCAGCTCCAGCGTCCAGGAGCACCTTGATGACGTCTTGGGTTCCTGCCTGCACGGCACGGGACAGGGCAGTCTCAGAGAATCCATCCTCTTTGTCTATACTCGCACCTTTGGAGAGCAGCCACAGCACCATGTCCTCGTGCTTGACGGCCAGTCTAGTGTGAACCACAGTCAGTTGCGAAAAGCCTTTGCGAATGGAAAAGACTAACGTAAGAAGCGTTAGGCCGTTGTCGAAGACTTTGTCGATGGGCCAATGGAAGTGCTCTATAAGGTACGCAAGAGTTGAAACGTGGCCAGATCGGGCAGCTATCTCCAGATTGTTGGTAGTGATCGGAATGGCATTGTCTACCAAGAGACGAACAATGTCAATTCGTCCAGATGTGACAGCGCGTTCGAGGGCGGTGTTCAAGTGTGCATCAGCATGAAAGCCGTGCCGACAGGCGTCAAGCCGGTCCTTGACACGGGCTACATCTCCAGCATCGATCGCTCGGTCGAGTTCAGGATGCGGAGGTTGCAGGAGTGTGTGAAGGTGTTGTTCATCCAGCTCCGCTCGCGTCAAGGGCGGATAAGTAGGTAACATAGCGGCCATGGTCTCGGGACAAAAGACCACGCCAGGGAATTCCTGAGCGCCTTCTGGAGGTAGTGGGAAGGTAGAATGATATAAGGTTGACATCTTGGTCTATGTCGCGATGTACAATTAAAACTTCCATGAGACTATGGGTTGAGGGCAAGAACGACCTCGAGTGTCGACGATTTACTAAGGGGAAGGTTCAAGGGGCGACGAAGAGCTCGAGCCTATTATGGTAGCTAATACTAGGTAGGTCTTTTAGGCTGATGACTACTAAACTATCGGGGTTCTTAGCAGCTCTTATAGAGTATATCCATTATATCTATCTTAACTTTAACTTTTTAAAAACTCTTTCTTAAAGGAAATACTAGTTAGTAGTATAATCCCTCTTTAGTATATAGTCTCTCTAGAATATATAGCTAAGATCTTAGCTTATAAACCTGTATAGAGATAGTCTAGTATTTAATTCCCTATTTACCTAATAATACTTTTACTTAGTAACTAGTATATTGTATTAATCTTTAAGCTATGAAATCTATAGTAAGATAATTAGTTATATAGACTAAACGTAGAGATTCACTTCTTATCTTACTAAGACGCGCTAGTATACCCGATATAGGTTACTAAGGTAGCCGAGTAGGACCTAGGTACCTTTTCCTCTTGTAATAGGACCCGGGTTAACCGTACATAACTTCTAAAGTAAGTTATTATATAAAGAATATTAGGTACTTAAGAAGAAGGACGGGATAGATTAAGAAAGAAATTTACTATTAAGAGGAAGTTATTGAAAGTACTAAAGGTTACTTACTAGCTACTTAAGATATTAAATATATACTATAGTTATAGTACTCGTGTTAGACAGATCTACTAGTAACGCGATCGGATGCAATGTGCTACGATCTCTACAACTCATAGGCTTCCTTGCGTTAAAAGGTTGAGTTAAGAAGCAAAGGTTGAGTTAAGAAGCAGTAGAAGTATCCCGACTAACTACAATATCTTACACACGTCAGCAAAGTCCACGCGCCAAGTATTAAACCAATCTCAAACCCGCTTCATCATGGCCGCATAGCTTAGCTTGAACTCAGCAGCATTAGCATTTAATTTCCTCGGCTGGAAAATCAACCTCATACCCGTACCACGATGCTCCCAATACTGTTGCCCAGTCAAAGGGTACCAATGCTGCTTCCACCAGCCTCGATCAGAACGACTGTTAGGGTCATGATCGACAGTACCGTGGAACACCTTGTGGCCATTAGAGTCTTTGTCTCGGTATGGACTTCGTGTGCTGGAGGTTCTGGTCGGGATGCTACTCTCGCTGGTAAAGCGCGATGAAGAACTGGTATCATGGAAGAAGTCAGCATCGTCCTCGAAGGAGCGACTGGTATCGTGTTTGCCCCGGATACGCTCACGAGCCTCAAGATTCTGCGGGAAAGGCTCGAAGGCTTTGGGTGGCTGTGGAAAACCGTGAATGTCATCGCGACGCTTCTGCTCGAGGTCTTTCATCTGCTGAGCGATCTTACCAATATTCTCCCAGGCCGTAGAGAACGGGTCATCTTTGGTGATAGCTGGAGAGTCAGAGCGGCTGGTGGAATCTTCATTGCTGCGATCCATCTTTAGTGCTGAATTATGATTGCGCTGATTACGAGAATCGGGTTGTCGGCGCTCGTGCTGTCGCTCGTTTCGGGCGTGTCTTTGTTGGCTTATGTGTGTGTGTATGTTACTAGACGAAAAGCAAGGATTTGGCGTACCTGAATTCAATTTATGTTAAACCTCTGGCATGCAACACACGACACTATGTGTTCTACCGACAGTGCTGTGTTCAAACAATAATATTGTTGTACTTCCAGCAGAGCTTGTGTTACACCAGACAAGGGAAGCGATATGTCGTCTACCTTGGCACAGTTTTGATTGACAAAGAGTGTGGAGCCCACTGATAGGATGTTTTTGTTACGCATATAGTCCTGTCTTGACAGTGCGCTACGCCTCTACGACAAAGCCATTGTCTTCCCGAGACCAGCTGCTAACAAAGCGCGAGCAAGGATCTCTGCGGTCAAAGTAGAGTTGCATGCGTAGAGGTCATAGGGCGGGACTGGCCGATTTCGCTTGTTGCTCCTCGACTATGCGTGAGTCTCGGACATAAAGCATTGTCTTCGCCATGGGTGCCTAGAAGCTTGTTTTAGATCATACCCCATCACACTAGAAACCTTGTGATACAGCGTTGTTGGTCCATCTCAAGTTCAAGGGCGCGTTGATTCGTGCATGTGTGCTTAATTGAGCTGGTTTTGAGCTAGGATTTGCACCATGAGTCTGCAGCGAAATCAATCTCGATTCGCAGTAAGACGCTCGTTTTTCCTCGGTCGTCATTCTGTTCAATAATGTAGTCAGGATACAAGAGTATCGAGAAAATGCTTCGTTGAAGGGCACACCGGTATGTAATGCGTCGAAGTTGTCGGCATTGTTGCGGGCCAGCGTACACTGCAATCAACACCTGTACTGTTCCTCGTCTTGTTCTCACATTCAGCATCTATGCACGTACCCTGCATCCACCTCCTCACTCCGCTGACTGACTACGTTTGTCCTTATGCGCGCAGGCCGTTTCGAGCATTTGGCCATTCTTCCAATGCTCTCCCCAATGCTTGAGACGCAGCTCTTTGCTAATCCTGATCCGTTCTTCCGAAAAGCCCAGTCCATGAGATCCGTAATCTCTGCGGTTTTTTTGAGGCTCATGCAATGCTGGCGGGTACCTCGCCATTCTTGAATCCTGCAAGGCATGACATTATTCTCTCGGGCAGAACTTCGATGCTTCAACCACCTTTCTCCAGCTCAGCGACCTGCTTTGCCAGCTCTTGCCAGAACGTCTTGCCGTTCGCCATCTTGCCACTTGATAACGAAGCACTGTTGCGAGCTCCCTGAGTGCCCTGAGGCTTGTATGGGGCAGGCACGTTCTGCTGGGCTGCTAGCGCTTGCAATTCGGCCAAGTTGAAGCCATTCACAGGCTTGTGCTCAGTAGAGTCTACGATGGATGGACCATTGCTGCTCGGTCCAGCTTGCGAAGCTCGTTGTTGCCAGACGTTGGTCTGTGGTTGCTTCGACTCTTGCTTCGGTGGTTGTGATGGGTTCTGCTGGCTTGGCGAGGCCGCATTCGATCTGTTCTGTGGTGTTCGAGCTGCTGAGTTGGAGTTACGTTTGCCCCAGACACTATGGAAATATGTCGTTAGATGAATGCCTTGAGAAAGTGTCGTGCTTCATACCCAGAAGGTGGTGGATTCGACATAGTTTGGCGGTGGTGTTCGAGCCCACGGTATGCAGATTTTGCGCAGGGTCGTGCGATTGTTTGATCGTGCGTCGTATGACTTGAGATAAAAGTCAATGGGCGAACAAATGTGTTGCACGAGCTCATGATCTGTTTAAGGGTGATGGGCTCCAGCTCGTGCTCGGACCTTTCAGTGAGCCGTTCTACAGTGCTAATCCCCGCTTCTATCTCCGCCTCACTTCTTGGGCATTTCCTTTCTATATCTCAGTACATGACTTCCACTAACAGTCAATCTCGGCGAGATTCGATCATCTGGACGCCGAGCCTATTCCATATGGATGATTCCTGTATTGTGAAACCTCCATCCGCCAACTTCATGGCGACAACCACACCAGCGAGACGGAAGATGACTATAGTGCTATTCTCGATGCAGAAGGCCTAGTGTTAGATGAGCATGGGAGTGGCTGGATTTTGATGCATACTATGGCGGTTATGAGTATGTCTATCAGTCCCGACTGTAAGCACGCCGATTACGGAGATACGTCCACCACTAGCATTCATACCAGTCGACGCTGAAGGTTCGTGAACCATTCGAGTTCGTAGAGATGAGTGTTTACGTTCGACATCTCGGAGAGAAATTATTAGGCAACGTTGAAGCTCCAGGCCAGCAGTGAGTGTAGATCACATGAAGAAGTGTCAAAACTTCGAGAGTCTTGAGCATCGTCTCTGCGATGACGCTCGAAGCAGCAACCCGAAGGAACGTTCCGCCGGCGAGATAAATATTTCGTCAACCACTCCTTTCGCGGTATCAGGAGTCCAAGTCCATACCTATCCTTCGTGAACGACGAATTCGACAAACTGACGATCATTTTTGACTCGAAGTGCAACATGACCAACAAGCATGAATGCTGGCACGCCTCGCCCGAATGTGCCCATTCGATTGAGCTGAGTGAGGTCATTCGAGAGTTCCCGCGGGTTGCGGCACAGCGCCTCCTGCGAAGCTTAATCGCTATATGTTGCACCTGGTGCTGTCTGGGTATGCTCGTGGTCACTAGAGGCTTCAAATACGTGAACGCACCGCGTCTGCTCCTTATAAGTGTACTCCTTCGCAACCTGGCGAGCTCGCGAGTGAGACTGTCATGCCATCGAGGACTACTGATAGACGTCCTGGATTTGACAGCGGACAATGCAATGACGGAGCTCCAGAGAGACAGCGGGCAGCATCTGGCGATGGCGATGTCGAAATGCAAAGCAACGAGAACATCTTCATGTTCATTCCGAATCTCATTGGTGAGCCAACAGCTCTCGGGCTATTCTTCCTTTCATGCTGATGATCGTTGTGCAAAGGATACCTTCGAGTAGTGCTCGCTGTGATCTCTCTATATGTCATGCCGTTACATCCCAGACGATGCAGTGTGCTATACTCCGTGAGCTGTCTATTGGACGCACTTGATGGTCTCGCGGCCCCTCCTTTCAATCAGTCGACAAGCGTCGGTGCAGTGCTAGACACGGTGATCGATCTTTGCACAATCTGTTGTCTACTGGTCTTTCCTGGCTCTAGCACAACCCGCCTGCGCGCCAGTTTTCCAAGGTCTGATCGGCTTAGACTTCGCCAGTATTTGCATTACTTACACATTTATGCAAGGTGAGCGATGGGTGAGGGTAGCCAGAGCCACAAGGCCGTTTCGACTTGGAGAAGTCGCATTATGAACTTTTATTACAAGAAGGTGCGTGACATGCGCATGTCTTGAAGCTCGTCGTCAGCACTGATCTTGGTGCCACAATGGGGTTTCTCCACCTGCTGTGCTGGCAAAGAGCTAGTATTGATTGGCTTATATCTGTGCTTCTCTCTACCAAAAACAACGATTCCGCTCCTTTCGACAAGCGGTCCACCCCACTTTGGTAGAGCCCGCGGTTCTGTCAACCTTCTCCTCGGCTGCTGCTATGGAGATAGCACGAGCGAACACGATCAATGGTATATTTCCATAGATCTTAATTGTTGTTAGCGCACCGATCTTGATCTCCAAGCAGTGGGTGAATGTACTTTTATCAGTGAAATCCAACCAGTGTTTGGCGAATGGAGATCGTAAGGAACGGAGAAGCTTGGCGTTAGCGAGAACAAGATGAAGGAAGCAACAGCACTAGCAACTCCAGACAAGAGGAAAAGAGTAATATCGTAGTCCTAAGAAGCGTGCGCGAAATTTTAGGTGTGCCTGTGAAATCACCTGTACGAAAGAAGCACAGGAAATGAAATCATCGATGCCGTTCCGATCAACAAGCCGAATGCATATCTTGACGACGCCCCTGATTTCTTATCTTACGTTCTGGCAGGCAGCGGTGGCAGATGATAGCTTGATGTGTTCAGTGTAATCGTGCAAAGTCTTGCATAGGCTCGTCCTCACTAGTAATTCCAGCATCCTGCTCAGACTTAGCTCCGAGCTTTCCTTCATCTCTGCTTAAGCATGGCGGTAGGATCTTGTATCGGTGAGACCTGAAGCTCAAAGAGTGTCGGGTCCTCCTTGGGCGAAAGTGCAGTCGTACGTAGGCGGTGGTTGCATGATGCTGCACTCTTCTTTCTCAGCTTCCAAGATTGGTCCCTCAAAGTCACCTTCTCGATTGCAGCCTACATGCGATATCGGATCCGGAAGCCTATCCGAGATGAGTTTTCCTGTTGCGATGAGGCCCCGTTCAGGAGACTATATCGAAGCGTGAAGCGCGACAAACTATGGCATTCTGAAATTGTAACGGCTGGGGTCCATCCTGGCAGCGTTCATCAGCAGCATGAATGGGCGCCTGTCAATCACCACGGACTGGAACGAGATATGCTGCGAAGAAGACTGGAGGTTGACCGAACCTACGTTGCAGTTCTACAGCGGCAGATACTCGGACCCGTGGCAGTTGCTCCAGAGCACCAATAATCCTTGATGACGAAATGTGGGTCTATTCCATGTCAGCTGAGGATAGTCTAGACTACAGAAACATCATACCAGTTAAACAGATCAAGACGTAGCATCTCTCGGTCGCAATAGGGCAAGATGACTTCGGTAGCAAAGTCCTCGGTTGATCCGAATCTTGATCCATTGAAGCCATACTTCAAGTCAGATGGCTCACAGGGAGAATCGTCAGAACTCAGCGCAATCATCCAAACGCTTCAACTTCAACCACATCCTGAAGGCGGATATTTTGCTGTCAGCAATCACGTATCACAGCCACTGACAAATACCTAACCAAAACCAGGAAACCGATCGCGACTCAAACCGCGTCCCAAACCCTTTCTCTGTTCAGCAGACCGCGTCGGATGCGAACGTGAACCAAATTGAAAAGAGCAGGAATGCAAGCACCACAATTTTCTACCTCCTGACGCCCAAGTCTCCATACGGCGGCTTTCATCGTAATCGCGCTCGAACAGTGCACACGCTCCACCAAGGCCGCGGTCGATACGTGATCATCCATGCTGACCAAGTCGCTGGCGAAAAGTGCCCAGGCGGATATGGTGCTGATGACATCCCTGAAGACCAGCGCTGGACTGGCAAGGCGAGAATCGAGACATTCATTGTCGGACACAATGTCCTTGCAGGCGAGAGACTGCAATGGATAGTAGAAGGTGGGAAGTACAAGTGTTCGTTTCTGCTTCCGGATAAGGAAGACGGCAATGAGAGCGAAGGTGTACTGATCAGCGAGACTGTCGTACCGGGCTTTGAGTTCTCGGACCATGACTTCATGAAGCCGGAGAGACTGCAGGCGCTGGTTACGAAAGAGCAGGCTCAGGAAATGGCGTGGATGCTGAAAGAGGAGAAGTGACAGCTCGCCACGGGCTAATCCGTGTTTTGATCGAGCAGGATCGTTGGGCATGCTTTCTTCACACAGAGAATTGAACGGGGGAGGCATGAAACAGGGAAACGTCACTCCAGCGCAAAATTATTGCGACGATCTATCACAACAAGACACACCCCAACCTACATACATAGTGCAAAAGGTAATAGACCAGGAAGGAATCGAACCTCCGTCTGCTGAGTTGTATGGTACTGACGACTTATGGGATGCGCCACCTTTCGCATGGTAAGAGAGTGCTACCAGCTAAGGCCCCTCAGCCATTCTACCATTGAACTACCGGTCCTATCTGCAAAGGCAAGCGATGTTCATCATATAGCTTAGCAGCTACTGTGGAGAAAAAGGTCCGGAGTCATTACAAAGGGAACGATTGGTTCGTGAAATGATTTGGCAGTGCCACTGGTTTGAGTTTGAGGCTGTGGGGAGCGATGCACTTACGACTGCCATGAAGTTCGCTCGAAGTTCGGACAGCATTTGCTTTCGACCAGAAGTGTCGCTTTGAATCTGCTTTGCCGAGCGTGAATCTACACCTTGAGCTTTTGACCAAGCAGCCGCGAACTACAGCTTACGCAATACGGCCAATCGATAGTGCTTGCCCTTACGCTCCTGGCAATATGGTGGCAGAAGCTGGAGATGGCCATGAGACTCCTTCCATCAAGAGGAATGAGTCACCTCGCACAGAAGTCACTACTGAGATTCATCAAACAACACGTCATTTCATGTGCACGGATGGCTTTACAGAAGCGTAACAGCAATCTACCGTACCACACGAGGCGCAAACATTCAAGGCAATCGCTTCATGTTGCAGTATTAGCTAATACGCATCTCTTCAGACCTGTAATTGACTTCTCCGGAATGCCTCGCGAGCTTCGAGATATCATCTACATGACACGCTTTGTGCGATAACAGGAAATGCTCATGGAGCAAGCGTACATCCAACCAGGCTCGTACAAAATACCTCACTGTTGATGCATGTTACGGAAATGTATCTGCCGCACCATCAACTTCAATGCCATCATCGCTTGTTGCGAGTCGTGCCTTCGACAGGGAGTAATGGTATCGAAGATGGTATATGAGGCATGCCTTGACCTCGGGTGCTGACCTCCCACGACAGAAGTCCGGAGTCGTACACAAGATTTCGGCGTCTACGATTCGAATGTCATGTTCGTCAGCAGCGTTGCACAGTCAGTGATGTAGCCTGTCTCGGTGACTGCAGGATCCTTTGGGTTTTAAGCACGGGGAGTGTGAGAAGGATCGCAGTATCACGTAAGAGGAACTCTGCTCGCACTGGACGGGACCGACAAGAAGTGCTGTAGGTAGCTGGCATGGCAGGAAGCAAACATACAAATCCTCAATGGTTGGCTGTACTGTATATGCCGGAAGAATCGCAGCCGGCGTTCTGCTACTGACTATTCTGATTCACCGCCCCCTTCTTTGTGCCACTCAGCGGTGGCTTACTCAAGATAGTAACCTTGCATCAACGATCCGCACGGGTTTTGGGATGCGCGATGCTCCCTGTACTATTAGCTCCTATCCTCGATCATTGATCTGGGGGGGGCATTTCAGAATTCCAAACTCCTGAAGACCAACACGAGCTGGGCAGCGCGCCGCCATAATTGTGCGCAATCGCTTCCATCGGATCAAACTTCCAGAGAATGTCAGCTCCACGGTGTGTTAGCCGTTGTATAAAGCATATGCCACTGTCGTGTCTGGGAGGATGTGCCTAGCATATTTCTGGGATGATCTTGATCGCACGATATTTTTTGGCACTGTTTTAGGGAATAGATGAAGGAGACGTTTACGATGTTTTCTTTTTGCAAGATTGTTTTGCTGTTCGAACACAACAATGACATTGACACAGAGTCGTCAACCAAAGCCATTATTCATTACCAATTACTGTTCAAAATTCTTAGTGCTTCGCACGTCTTTCCAATTGCTGCATCTAAGCCTCACTGTAGATGCAAATCATGCATGTCGAAGGAGGAAGAGGCGGTGAGGACGTCTTCTGAGCGTTCGATGACTCGAGCAAGTACTTCTAGGACGATCCCGTAATGCCCGACCACTTGTCGCAAATATTCGTTGGACAGTCGTCCCAACAGTAGAAAGTGGCGACAAGGGAGCCCTGGTGCATGCGACTGTTAGTGGCGCAGCTTGCGCCGATGCACGTGTTTGAATCGTACTCGCAGCGGTTCGACTAAGGCGTTAGCGACAGAGGTTGAGTGGTTGGACACCAAGATGCTTACGGAACAGTCGCCGTCAAACGCAACGCAACAGAGAGTACCCGTTGGATAGAGCCAGGACTTCGCAATAGGCTCGAGACCATCACCGACCATCGGACCTGTGCAGCCAGCATCGGTGGCGCCGTTATTGGTATGCTGCAAGAAAACTGTCAGCCGGCGAACGCTAACAGTGAGGAGTGCTGCCTCATACCCAGTCACACTGCCAGTCGCCGTCCCGACCTCCTGGCGCTCCAGCTTGCCAGCAATTGCCCTGGTCCTGCTTGCAAGGTGGTCCGACGTAGTCGGCGTTGTTGAAAGCGGTGTCTGCCTCGCCTGCCGACAGTGTCAGTAAGCTACTTTTACAAGGAGTTCGAGTCTACTACGTACAATTATTGCCGGTATAGAATGCAACGCTCCAAGCGTTAGCGGCCGGGACGATGAGGCCAAATATCAGCAAGACACTCTTAGCGGAAGCAGTAAGAAATTGCGTCTTGACTTTTGGCTGTGCTCTGACGACCAGATGTATCGAAATAATTCTTCGAACAGACGTAGAATTGCAGATGCTCAGAAGGAGGTAGCGACAGTAAAGTGCTGCAATACAAGACGTGACTTTCTTGAAGTTGGTGAAGGTTCGAATCACCCGGCCATTCGAATATCAGGCCTTGGCACCGATCTCGCGGAATTTGCAAACGATATCTTGGAAGTTTCATTCATTAGCTTGCCGCTGGTTCCTGCGGTCTGAAATGTTCCCAATCAAGCCCGAAAATGCCCGAGAGGATAGTAAGAACTTCGGCACGCCCGCCTCAAGCTTCGCCTCGTGCTTGAGGCAGACGGTGCATACATGCAATTGTCTGCTTCTAAGTCAGCACCAATCTTGCCTGCCGGGTCGACCACAATGTCTTGATGTGCTATATCACTGGGAGAGGCTAAAAGCTGCTCTATAACCTGGGAGTCAAGCAGTCCTTCGCTCTGTCAGTAATGCGCCAGCAGAGGCCGAGCAATGCACTTCGTAGCAGCAGACGTCAGAGCTCTTGTGAGGCTCGAATTCGAACTTTGACAGGAGCTGTATCTTAACCAGACGAATAGTCCAGCGACGACTCAAGCGCTTCTTATGCAGGGATGCACTTCTACATCAGCTCTTCGTCAGTCATAATCCACTCTCGGCGAGACGCCAATCTTCGAGGGAATCCACATGCACCCAGCCAGGCACGAGGCATTGCGCTCTGACGAAGCTTGCAGCATCTTGACAGTTATGGAGTTCGGCTATAACGATGGAAGTCTTGCACCGGTTCGTTATCACGACACGTCGCTGATGGAAAGAATGTGGTCATCAGCGCCCACGGGCGATACTCTCGCCATGGTCTTGTTGTTACGAACCTCAGGGTTATACGCTGCCAAGTCCAGTCTGAAGAACAGCCGTGAACGAGGAAGAACAAATTAAGGTCCGACCATGGACAGCTTTGGCACGCTTCTGCACACCTGGAAACGAAGGGTTTGTTCGAGGTCACATGAGGACGAAGAAGCGCGTGAAGTCGTGAAAGTGCAAACATATCCTTATCTGATCCGAAGCGCAGGGACCCGAGATCAGCTCCGGGTGTACCCGCAACTTGTCAAGGCTCATCTCGTCATCCATCTCATGGTCACTCGCCAAATAGAACACGCCTGAACTCGCGCCACTAGCCTTAACACGCTCTCAACTGCCATCCGCTGAGTCCGATGATAGCTGCAGAGAATTAAGGTCGTTCTCATCTGACCACGACCTTCATCCCAACCCAATCGCAACATGGCGTCGCTCCTCCGCCAGCCGCAAAACCTAGCCAGGTCGTCGAGGCAACTTATAGAGGCGGCATCGCTATCGCGAGCACTTTCGCGTCGACCAGCATCGATACCACGCCCTCTATATGCATATGCAAGGAGCAGACAATACGCCACCCAGCCTGAAGACCCCAAAGATGGCAAGCATAAAACTCCCAGCTCCGCGCCGAAAGGTATGGAGAACCTGTACTCGCAGAATTCGCCCCTCTCATCGAGTCCACAACCGTCGAAGCAGCCGGGCTCTGGGAAAGATGAGCCTTTGCCAGGGAGAGTACTGCTGAGTGCGGAGGAAGATAAGGCGTTGACTGATACCTTTGCCCTGGTCAAGAAGGGCATGCCCGCTTCTATGGCAGAGGACATTGACAAAGCCTTGCAGCGCATACGAAGGGAGGGTTTACCTGCAGAGCTTCGAGACACCATCAAGGAAGTTCAGTCCGAGGGCATGTCGCCGGCAAGGGCTGCGAAGCTGTGGCGGTTGACCACGCACATTGCACGAGAAACTGCCGAGAAGGAAATGAACGACAAGTACAGCGGCAAAGAAGAGCCTCAGCAAAAGAGCGCGGAAGATCCAGGTCCAGCAGGATCGCAGAGTTCGAAGAAAGGGTCTAAGAAGAAGGGTGACTCGCCGTTCGCCAACGTGACAGAGATCAAATTCGACTTGTCCAATTTCCTGATTTCTGCATTTGTTGCATACCTGTTGTACAGACTGGTAGTGCCCACAGAGAACAGCAGAGAAATCACATGGCAAGAGTTTAGAAACACATTCTTCGACAAAGGTCTGGTAGAGAAGCTGGTGGTCATCAACGGCGATCGCGTGCGAGTGCATTTGCATCGTGAGAGCGTAGCCACAATGTATCCGGAGTCACCTGCAGCACAAGCAGGTTTCTACTACTACTTCAGCATTGGTTCCGTGGAAGCATTCGAGCGGAGAGTCGAGGATGCACAAAACGAACTTCAGATACCCAGTTCTGAGCGTATTCCTGTGTCATACCACCAAGAAGGCAGCTGGTTCAATACTGTTTTGGCATTTGGTCCGACATTGCTGTTCATTGGTGCCATATTCTATCTTTCGCGGCGAGCTGCATCAGGTGCTGGCGGCGGCCAGGGTGGCATTTTCGGTATGGGTAAGAGTAGAGCAAAGAAGTTCAACCACGAAACAGATATTAAGGTCAAATTCTCCGATGTGGCAGGAATGGATGAGGCGAAGCTGGAGATCATGGAGTTCGTGAGTTTTCTGAAGGAACCGAGCGTATACCAGAAGCTTGGTGCCAAGATCCCACGAGGTGCCATTCTGTCTGGACCTCCTGGCACCGGTAAAACTCTTCTGGCAAAAGCAACAGCAGGAGAGAGTGGGGTGCCATTCTTCTCGGTGTCTGGATCCGAGTTCGTGGAAATGTTCGTGGGTGTCGGTCCAAGTCGTGTACGAGATCTGTTCCAGAACGCTCGCAAGAACACGCCTTGCATCATTTTCATCGACGAAATCGATGCCATAGGCAAAGCACGTTCCAAACAAAACTTTGGCGGTGGCAACGACGAGCGTGAAAGCACGCTGAACCAGATCCTCACCGAGATGGACGGCTTCAACACATCGGAACAAGTCGTCGTGTTAGCAGGCACGAACAGAGCAGACGTGCTCGACAAGGCCTTGATGCGTCCCGGACGCTTTGATCGAAACATTGCGATCGATCGACCCACCATGGATGGCAGGAAGCAGATCTTCGGGGTGCACTTGCGAAATATTGTGACCAACGAGGACATTGAGCATCTAAAGGGACGACTCGCCGCGTTGACACCTGGCTTTGCTGGTGCTGATATCGCCAACTGCGTGAATGAAGCAGCTCTTGTAGCAGCACGAGAGAAAGCTGACTCAGTTCTCATGAAGCACTTCGAGACGGCCATCGAGCGTGTCATTGGTGGTCTAGAGAAGAAGAGCTTGGTACTTACGCCGGAAGAGAAAAAGACTGTAGCGTACCATGAAGCAGGTCACGCCATCTGTGGTTGGTACTTCCAGTTCGCCGATCCATTGCTCAAAGTCAGCATCATCCCACGTGGATCAGGCGCTTTGGGTTACGCACAATATCTTCCTGGTGGTGGCCAAGATCAAATGCTCATGAACGTCAACCAGCTCATGGACCGCATGGCCATGACACTAGGAGGGCGTATAAGTGAGGAACTTCACTTCGACACTGTGACGAGCGGCGCCAGTGATGATTTCAAAAAGGTTACCAGAATGGCAAATGCCATGGTTACTAAATGGGGAATGTCGAACCTTGGATTCATATACTATCCAGATCCCGGTGAGACGCAGGAGACACAATTGCAGAAGCCTTTCTCCGAGGATACCGCGCAAGCTATTGATGCCGAAGTGAAGCGCATCGTGAAAGAAGCCTACAAGCAATGTCGAACCCTGTTGGAAGAGAAGAAGAAAGAAGTCGGCATCGTGGCAGAAGAACTTCTGAAGCTGGAGATGCTCACCCGAGATGACATGGTGCGATTACTTGGACCTCGACCATGGGGAGATCCTGGAGAGTTCTCTAAGTATTTCGGTAAGTACGGGAAAGCTTAATTTTCTGAAGAAGTAGCTGACAATTCTTAGGTGGCGGACCCCTTGGCCCTGCACCAGGCCAACCTCCGAAAGAGCCCGGTGCCATTGGCGATGGAGGCGGCGCTGTTCCGCCTCCGCTTGCAGGCAACGAAGAGCCAGCCCCGACCCTTTACAAGCAGTTTGAATCAATGTCGAAGAAGTGGTAGCTTGGACCACCATCATTCTTGAGACTTGATACAGCATTGGCGTGGCGTTCTCCAAATATGTGTATATAAGCAAAGACGGGCGTTCAGCAGCGCTTCGATAAAGCGAGGATTCGAGACACGGGCATTGACAGGCGCATAAGGCGTCGCCCTTGAACAGGAGGTCACTTGCACGGCATCATTTGTAAAGCAGCCTTTTACATACTCCACCCTTCCAGCTTATATTGTTCAATCAGGCATCACCCCAAGACCATTTTGTGAGTATCTGTTGAAGTGAAAGCCATGACGGTACGGTACGTGACTTGAAACTCGACTCGGGATCCGGCTGATATCAAATCGTCCTCGGAGCAGGAGATACGCTGTCGCAGACGGATGTCTGTTGGCTAATACATCCCCAGCACATGATATCTCCCAACAGGCATTGCAAATAAGTGTAATGAAGGTCAACAGATCTTTTGTGTTGGAGGCATCGTCTGTGATACTCAAGACGGTGCATTCGACCATGGTTGCAGATGTTGTTCATGCCAGGCGTGTTTGTAGCTATGCCTCTCAACAACACCTGCTGGATGGAGTGCAGCAATTACCTATAACGGCGCCTATAGGTGGCGCATTGAATGGTACTTTATACTCCTCGCTGTATTGACTGTTGCTACTGCGTAAAGTTTGTTGGTCATGGAACTAGCGGACAAGTAACAAGCAGATGAGTCTGATCTTGTGAGATCTCGAAATTTTGCTTGGTACGATCCAAGGGTCTGCACGAGCGCTGTTGCAAACAAGACCTTTGACAAAAAGCATGTAGTAGCACTTCGGCGAGCTTCTGTTTAATGGAAAGACGGTGGCAGTGAATGCCACCTCTCTCGTCACATGAAAGCCCCACTTCACTTGCTTCACTTCCGCTTCCTTCAGATTCCTTCGTCAAGCATCAGTGGTGAACAACATTTTCCCCAATAACCAAAGGGAAAGTCGACTACATCTGCTACCAACACCACCAGAACCACATCTCGACCAGCGCGTCCTGCCGACCATGTGCAAATTACTCACAGTAACATGCCAGCGCCGAGTCTTCGGCATACCGATTTCAGATCACTATCGGACTCTTGACGACCTGAAAATTCCGTGCAAAGAACCTGGCTCTCTGGCGTGCAGAGCTGGCGATGAAGCAATACTCAAGGATTTTCAGAACCCACCTACCGTGTGTGCAGGTGAGACAAACTCGAGTTTCAGAATCTTTGTAGGTGCATTGGCTGATAACTTGTACAGGGCTCGCAGCTGGCTTCAAAGCGGGCACCGATGCCTGCGAAGCAGTCTGTACTGAAGCACTCGAGAAATATGGTCGTTCGCTCTACGAAGTGAACACTCGTGGTCCTCGGAACAAGACGAGCTGGCTGAAGTGGTTCCATGGAGCTAGCAAGGCGGTCGAGGAGCCGGAGGACCAAAACAAGGGCATTGTGGTCGTCCCGAAAGGCGCAGGCGACAGAGCGTGATGGAAACTTCGGAATTTATGTCTTCTGCGGCTGGCGGGGGAATAGGCCCGCATGCTGCCTCATAATATCAATAACGCATGAAGCATACGAGCCAGCAATGGCTTGGCTTGACCGGGCGCGCACGTGAGGGCATGAGTATTGAAGACAATCATGATACCTCTGAAAAATTCGCATCCGTTCTTCAATATTTTCATGAACAATGCTATGAATATGGTTCACGTGGCTCTTCCCTTGCCCTTACCTTCATACGTCGGCGGCTCTGCCTGTGCGTGCGTCTCAATTTCTTCATCACTCTCAGAGTCATCGTCGTCCTCGTCGTCCCATCCGAAGAAACTCCTTCCTGCAACAAGTCCATCCTTAGCTTCCTCACTAGACCCCGAACTCTCTTCCTCACGGTCCGCCTCCTCCTCAGTCTCACTCCCCGTCCTGGCATCCTCGACGACAGCACCAACACTCTCCCTCAAGCTCCTCATGACCGCCTCCCTGACCTTCTCCTCCGCAGCTTCCTTTCCCTCCCTCCACTCCGCATCCAGCATAACCTTTCCCTTACCCTCCTTAATCTCATCCTCCCTCCTCTCCGCTGCAGCCACAACCTCTTCCCACCGCCGCCTCCTCTCTTCCTTCTCCTTCTTTTCCATCTCCGGCTTTATAGCCAAATACTCCGCTAACTTCTTCGCCTCGTCCACGGTCCGTAGTCTACGGCCATCGAGATTGCGGTTGCTGCCGTTGGGGTTCGCATTCTGGTTGCGATTCTTGCGAGAGCTCATGCGGCCCCCTGCTGCGCGAAGCTGAGAGCCGAAACCGCCTTTGCCACCGCAGAGTTTGCGGGAGAGGCGGAGGGAGATGAGGGTGTCATTTGGCGAGGTGAGAAGTGTGGTTACTGGTTCATGACTGTGGGGCAGGAGTTGTTTGTTGGAGACGGTGGTGAGGATAAGATTTCCGGTGTCGGCTGTGGGTGGCAGGCGCGAGTGGACTGTGGTGTAGACATCACTGATTGATGCTGAGGATCTGGTGGGAAGAGAAAGGGTTCGTGGAAGTCCCAGACCAGCAAAGGTCGCAAGCAGGATGTTGATCGTGCTATCTGGATGACTTTGTGTGGCCGCCATATTTGGTGTCGTGGTCCAAGACAATATACGGTTCGAGGGATCCTTTGTACGATGTAATGCGATGTGTACACGGCAACATGAGGAACGAGTTAAGTGAATGTATGAGTGGGGCCACCGCGGCGTCTTTCCTCAGGCGATCACGGGATGCCGGCTAATCTCCGCCGACGCTAAAGTCGCACATGGAATATCAACACTCAATTCGAATTTGAACAGTCTCTCGTCCACGCTCCGCTGCAGTACCAAGTCAACATCTTCAACTAACGACAACGCCGCAAAGATGTACGAGTTGCTCTATTCGAGAAAGAAAAGAAGTGTATACTGATGTGGCTGCAGGCTGATCCCAAAGGCCGACCGCAAGAAGATCCACGAGTACCTCTTCCGTGAGGGTGTCCTCGTCGCCAAGAAGGATTTCAACCAGCCAAAGCACGGCGAGATTGACACCAAGAACCTCTACGTATGCAAACTCGACAGGCAGCAGTCATGGTGTCTCTCTAACAAATGTTTCAACAGGTCATCAAGGCATGCCAGTCGCTCACCTCCCGCGGCTACCTCAAGACCCAGTTCTCTTGGCAATGGTACTACTATACCCTCACCCCAGAGGGTCTCGACTACCTCCGCGAGTGGCTCCATCTCCCAGCTGAGATCGTCCCACAGACCCACGTCAAGCAGCAGCGTAGCCACGCTCCTCCCCGAGGCATGATGGGCGGCGATGACCGTGAGCGCCGTGGTGGTGGACGTGGAGGTCCACGCGGTGACCGTGGTGACCGCGAGGGTGGATACCGCCGCCGTGAGGGTGGCTTCGGCGACCGCGAGAACAAGGAGGGAGGTGCTCCAGGTGGCTTCAACCCAGAGTTCCGTGGTGGTTTCGGACGTGGCCGTGGCGCTCCACCAGCTTCGTCTTAGGCAGCCGGAACTGAGTGGGCCGACAATCTCATAGCGGCCGATGAGGGTGCTAATGGCGATTGGGCCAAGACTGATGCTGCTGGTGCTTCGGACGATGTCGCTGGTGGTTGGTAGATGGAATCACGGGTCGCGGATGCTGTCTAGCTGTTAGTAAGGTGGCACCGCGCACACCTGCGGTAGCCTCGACAACAGCGCCATGACACGAAAAGATGAGTTGCTTTTATATCATGAATGGCGGCATGGCTCCTTCGGGTAAGCGAGAAAACCCATGCTCACGCTCAACGTTTATGCATAACTTACCTTGTGCTATGTTACCCCGTGCCCGCCCACTCCATGCTTGACCTGTCTCGTTGTGCTACTTCGTTGCCATATATCTCTCGTGATCTCTGACATTTACCTGGGCTCTCCAGATTTGTGGGCAGATCCAATGCTAGTTCTCCCCACTTGCTGCGGCTCGCAGTCGACATGGTACGGCCAACAGGATACGGGACGCCTTTCTGCTAGTACTTCCTTCAAACATATTTTAAACATCTTGCGTGCGATCTCTCGAGCTTCTGTAGCAACTCTTGTCCCAATAGTGCCGCTAGTACCCTCAGCTGCATTCCCACTGATCACCCGCGCACCGTGAGTGCCAAGCCGACGCTCGGGCAATTTCACGACTCCCGAGTCTCTGCTCTGGATGGCGTCGTCGACTTCTTTGCTACGAGCATCGCGGCAATTCGCATGGTCACGCCAGCTGCTGTCATCGACATGGAGAACAAGGACGCAATGCCGTTCTTTCTCACAGAGCACGCAATTCCTGATCGCGGTATCGGAAATGACTGAGCGCGACTTTGCGTCCTTGAAGATCAACCAGGACAGATTGATGAACGATATTCACTCCACGAGCGAGTGGGGCAAGGGCGAGAGATGGGGAGAGTAAGTCTGTCCTATCTTCTTCGAGACTCTTGCATATCAAGATGACAAAACCTTTACCACTCCTATCTTATCCTAAGGGATGTGATGAGACAACAAAACAATACTAAGAACAGCCAACTGAACTTTTATGCATATGCCTAGTACCTTGTCTATTGTGTATGACACTGAGAGGCACTTTGCTGACCTGCGCGTTTGGCAGGGGCGATACCGAGATCGGCATGTCGCGATTGAGTCTTTCCGACGCGGACAAGCAGGCCAGAGATTGGTTCACAGAGACCACGAAGTCTCTGGGCTGTCAGGTCACGGTGGATGCGATGGGAAACCAGTTTGCTGTCAGACCTGGCTTGAGTGAGGGGCATCCAGTGTATGCTGGATCTCACCTTGACACGCAGCCCACTGGCGGCCGCTACGATGGCATCTTAGGCGTGTGTGCCGGTGTCGAGATGCTGAAAAGTATGAACGACAACTGGGTCGAGACTGCTTATCCCGTTGGAGTTGTCAATTGGACCAACGAAGAAGGTGCTCGTTTTCCCAAGTCTATGGTATCATCTGGTGTCTGGTCTGGCGACATTGCTCTCGAGGATGCGCACAAACTAAAATCCGTCATACCATCCAACGATACTGCCACCATGAAATCAGAGCTTAAACGTATTGGATACCTTGGCTCGGTTCCAGCAAGCTACAAAAGCACGCCTATGGCTGCCCATTTCGAACTTCACATTGAACAAGGTCCGATCCTCGAAGCCGAGCATCGCCGTGTTGGCATCGTACAAGGCGTGCAGTCCTACAAATGGTTCACACTAACCATCAAAGGTCGCGACAGCCACACAGGTGCAACTTCCTTCCAGCATCGGGCTGACTCACTTCTCAATGCATCCAAAATGATCCTCGCCAGCCATCAGATTGCGCACAAGCACAAGGCTCTCGCCAGCACTGGCATTCTCAACCTCAAACCAGGCAGCACTAACACAGTGCCTGGCTTTGTCCAATTGAGCCTTGATATACGCGCGCCTCTCGACGAAACTGTCGAAACGGTTGAGGCAGAATGTCGCGAAGCCTTCGAGAACATCGTGGCCGATTCAAGCTCCTTCGGTACCGCATCTAGCAATCGCACTTGTACAGTCTCCTGGACCACAGACTTCGTATCACCTGCAACCCACTTTCACCCTGACTGCATCAAGTGTGTGAGGGATGCGGGCGCTGCACTGTGCGGTATCAACGCTCGAGGCGAGCACGAGCTTGGAGCTAAACATATCGAAGGTGCGAATGTGGGTTCTTGGGGCAAGATGATGACATCAGGGGCCGGGCACGATAGTGTTTATGCGTCGAAGAGATGTCCCACGAGTATGATTTTCGTGCCTTGTAGGGAGGGTGTCAGTCACAATCCGGCTGAGTACAGTAGTCCCGATCAGTGTGGAGACGGAGCGAACATCTTGATGGGTGCGGTTTTGAGGTACGATCGGATGAGGTTCGAGCGAGGGCAATGAGATGGCAATGTAGCGGTGCAGAGAAAATTTGATTCGAACGTGTCGTGGCGAGATGTGAGACAACGACGGCGATATCTCGGATTCGTGCATATCGCCGCGTGCGTGTCTCCGCCGCGTAGTTGTCATATAGCTCGAAATGCGCCATACCTGCGCCAAATATACCCCAATGCAGTCAATGCTCACTCGAAGGGTGCGGCAGACGGCCAGATTCGGAACGGACCTTGAAGACATCACCGAGCTTTGGCCGAAGCGCCTACACTTCCCTGGCAGGCATCAACAAGGACATGCAAGCACGGGCAAAAAAGTATATTGATCTGTCATATGCGTGTCCTTCAAAAGCTAAGATTGGGAAGGGTCGTGCGTCCAATAGAATGCTGGCTCTGGGAGCCTCTTCTTCACCATCGGGATTTAGACCTGTTCTGCCATGCTGACCATGACACCACCCTCTTAGCTACAGAGGATATGACATGTGTGCATGTGCGGAAAACTGGGTCTGAGAGCGATCTTTCCTCATTATGGTATACTGCCATCAGAATTTTGAAGCAGACTCGAATCAAAGAACCTCTGTAGCAAGACAGCGGACCTGGAGATCGCTGCAGTATCCAGCTAGAAGCATAGGACTCTGCTCACCAAACAGGGATAGTGCTGACCCAGTTTTCCGCGAACGCATAATATCCTCTGTAGGTATGGCTGCAGATCGATCCTGGCGTACCCTGTCGCGCACGAGGACGAGGTGAAGAGATCTGCATCTATCGCTGCGTGGAATGCCTACTCCACTCCACTGCTGTTCACGATCTCCAGATTGTATCCTACATCGGCCTATTCCCACAAGACGTCCACATACCATGCGACAATGCCGAAGCGTCCTCCAGCTGCCACGCAAGAGAGATCATTGCCAGATCATGCTGATGCCGGTCCTTCAGGACAGGGTAGCAGCAAACGCAGGCGCGAACAGGTCAAAGTAGCATGTACACAGTGTCGTAACCGCAAGGTCAAGTGCGATGGAGAGCGTCCGGAGTGTAGACGTTGCGTGGCTTCGCAGATTCCATGTCATTATGGTAAGGTGGCCCATCTCATGCTTTCCCTCCCTCACTCGGGCCGTCTGCTGCTGACCTGGCACACCCTTCAGCCACACAAAGCGAGGACGAGACCAGGACCGTTGCTATCAAAAGAGAGATCGAACAATTGCAAAAGAAGCTAGATGATACTAGCAGCATCCTGGAGCGACTCAAGTCTCTGCCCGAGAAGGACAGTTTCGAACTTTTGCAGCAGCTGCGTTCTTCGAGGGGGCCTCTCGAGTCCTTGCTTGATGCTGTCAGCGATTCTACAGGAAGGGGAAGTGCCTCTGACCATGCTGTGACACAGACGACAATGCCTATTCGATCGGCGCCCGAAAATGAGTCAGCAGCATCCCAGCCTGAAATGTACCCTTCGACTACAGCGACGGCGCCCAATGTTGGATCTGCTAGACCGGAGACCGCCGAGCGAAGCCGTGATGTTGTTGCAGACCTGCCGCCATGAGGAAGTATGGAACCTTATAATCCGAATGCTTGCACTTGGTGTCGCCATCCACCAGTATAGGTCGAATCCTGTCCAACACGGCTGCATATGTCCTGCTTGACATGAGACAATATCAGGGAACTTCACTGCACTTCATGCCGGTGTAGGGTTGATCACGGCCGACATGTTCGTTGTTGTAACGCTCGAGCTTCTGCTCTTCGTTGCTAGTATTATCTACGATGTTCCGGGGTTGGTCTCGTCATCCCTGCTGGATCTGATGCCCCTACTGGCGATCTTTCTCGCGGCACATATTGGGTAGCAAGACCATGACGCCTTCGCAGCATGCTGGTCCGTTGTCCAGAAGGGCATAGCGTTACGGAGTGTTGGGATCTGTCTTTCAAGCTCCTGCAGCAAAATTCCTCGGTATAGCATACACAGCTCAAGAGCTCGGGGTACTTGAATGCCTTTGGGAGGGCACGGCTATCAAGGAAAAGGAGGAGAGTACGGATACAAGGGTACTATAATCAGTGTCTCGACTTTCAACTCGCGCCAGAGATGAGCAGGAGTCAAGTCATTTGGCGTGGCTCTTTCCCAATGCCTGTCATTCGAGTTGGTGAATGCTCTCTTGGTCACATACCATAAATTCTGCAAAAGCTCGGAACCCGGATCAAGTCTATTCACGATGCTTGAGAAGACCTCTTCTTGAAGAGAAGCCTGGTTCTTCCAGGCTTCCTCGAAGTTACGCTCGACAAAACACCGCGACCTCACACTTTCGACAGCACAATTTGCACTCAGATAACCACGCCTGGTGTTTCGCAACAAGATTACCGCTTGTAGTATCCGTGCGAGCGAATTGGCAGGCGACCGTCGCAGGACATCGAAGCTTGCACACTCGCAACACGCGTTCGACATTAGCACTCGCCTCGAACCGGGATCCCTAGGCTGTGAACCGGGCACTCATAGCAACTCGGATATATCGGCTATAGCGTGGTCCTTCGACGGGCGCCCCTGCTCTACTTGGCTCGATAACGAGATCTAGGAAGCACAAGATCGATTTCGTGGAATAGACCGTAATCAACGATAGGCGCGTAACTTCATCGCATCGAGTTCGAGCATGCGCGAATCGACAGCATCACCACCACTCGAGACTACCGCGCATTGACAACATGGTCGCTTGTTACAAGATGGCTCGTTCGCCTAGCAATAAAGACCTTGTCAAGCCGGATCAAGGTTTGCCAAAGTTAAGAGCAGATAGCTATGACGACAACAATACCTCTGAGACAACAGCAACACCGAGTTTGCAGCCAGAGTTCATACGCGCCAACATACAAATACTGTGGGTCAATGTTAGGTGCCTTAGTGGTCCATGCGATGATAGACCAGCTTTATGGCAGGCCTTCTCCCGCGATAATATCCGACATTCGGTTCGGCGATAGGTTGTATCACTGGAGGGCAGATGTGCAGCATCATTACATGAGTAACAAGGAGGGCTCCACTCCGGCACCACGACAGCAGGCCAAGCATACATAAGAGCGAATACGCACTCTTCAACATGGCCATGATAGCACAGAGTTTCAAGACAAACGATCAGTCGCTTAGTCCTGGAATGTGCCTCCTAGCTCCTGCAGAGTTCGACGCAGAGATCGACGTTTGCAAGGATTCAGGGGAGAACGAGGATAGCGAACTTATGCTGACGAGGATATCTCCCATTACACCATGAACGGCCCAAAAGGTCGGGAGACACGTCGTCGTTACATCATCGGAGACCTCGGTCTGTATTGGAAGTACTGGACGATCACGACGTGCAGCGATATAGGTTTACATGGCGTGAGCAGACACCGCGCCTTCTATCTTGTCCTGATCGTCAAATCGGGCTGGGGTTGGAAGACTTCAACAATGGCGGTGAGGGCTTTCACCTGCCTCTTGTTCTCGAAGAAGGCAATGCTATAAAGGAATCTCTGATGGATATGCAAGTGGTGCGATTCAGGAAAACACAGCCGACTAAGATTTTACTATCAAACTCAACGACGATAGCGAAGCTCGCATTCCTGGTCTTGCACGCGTTACCGCTACCGTGGCTCATGTTTTGAGATCGCACGTTACGAGCGCGACAGAGCCCGCCGTGACTCGAGCGTGCAGTCCGCGCATTACACCCTATAGCCGCCAAATGCATACCACAATTGAGGTCGCCCTGGCTCGCATTCACCTTACCACGCCGGCCAGAGAGCCGGTCGTCGGCCCACACCTTGTAGGCGGCAGCGCTCGTCAAGCTTCAACTCAGAGTACGACGCTCGGTGAGAGCAACAGCGTGACGGTAGCGACGAAGTTCACATTGCTTCAAGGCGGAATGCTCGCGATCAGTTTAGCCGGCGCGGAGGCGACAATCGCAACGGTGGAAGAGCTTCACCAAGCTACGCACCGTACGTAGTTGCAGAAGGGTTGGCAAATAGCAACAGAAGCGGCGGACGCACCTCTGCACTGAGCCAATATCGCCAAATATGTTCCGCTTCTGCAATCACCTAGGTGCCTTCCTGCTGGTTATGTGGCCAATGCCATGATTTCTGCTCGCTTCTCGAGAGCTTTGGCGCATAACGCATCCATTTCACTCTCATGTCTTCGCAGCAGCTTCGAGTGCCGCTCAAGTATCCGAGCATCCTCTTCTTCTTCCACATCCGCGTGACGCCACTCCGGATAAGCATCCACCGTTCCGGCAGACGATGATGGACTCACGTGCGCATCGGGAGGTGCGCGTTCGCTTTTAGTGTTGTGATCATTGCGTCGCCGATCAAAGCTCGGTTGAGCGAAGATGGACATAACAGGCTGGTAGGTCGTCTACATATTGGTCAAGCCGCGATTGAGGATCTTTCCGCTTGTCTTCACTCGCCGCCAAGTCGTTGAAGAGTGCTGTCTCGTGCTCTTCGTATCTTCCGTTCTCGTATCGATCTATCCGGGCAGGCAACAAAGGAGCGTAGCAGGGCTGGGAAATACTAGTCTTGAATCTGTTCGTATATTTGTTTCGTCTTCAAAGAGTAATTCATTCGCTGGTGACATCCTCGCAAGAGCTCGTTGTGGCGTCTATTGACCGTGGGCGGCCAGGACTCTTCGTTGTGCTATAGACGTCTCTCCATATCACGATCAGGCCGCTGCGCGATCCCACTGCTCGTTTGGAGCAGTGGTTGCATGCCTCTCTCCGTGCGGTGCCTCACAAAGTTGTGTACTCTCAGCGGATTTATCAATGCATCCTCTCGACGTGGTATCGGTGTGACGTGGTTTGCCAACAAATCTTCTTCAAGCTCTGCAAGCATTTCGCGAGTGTTTTCCAGCCCTTGCAGCAGCTGAGAGCGTGATTGATTGGTGCGAGTTGCGTTGACGTTACTGGTGTTTGCAACAACTCGGTCTTCGGAGTCATTGGATGTCGCTGATAGGAGCTGTTCCGCTGTTGAAACTTCAGGTTCTTTTCCTGCCGTAGCCGGCACACTTGATTGACGGCATCTGCGCATGGCCGAGTCTCTCAGATCTTGCTCCAGCCTTGTCAGGAGTCGTCAGGTACGCCTGCAGCTTCTCCAGTGCCTCAAAATGAGTCTCCCAGAAGGGTGAGCCGCGGCCGAATCCTACTGAGGACTGTCGTAACCTTCCTGAGCACGGCTTACGGGCGTCGGACACACCATCAAGACTGCTTCGTAACACATATGATCGATGCTGCAAAGGCGTAGCGGTTAAAGGTCCAGCTGGAGACCGACTCTTGGACTCGGCAACGCCACCTCATCGACTCCCGCATCGCTTTATAAGGAGCCCAAAATGAACTTGCACACTATTCAAACTATACTACCGAACTGTGCAGCTGTGGACTACCTGAGAAAGGAACAGCAGGATCAGATCACGGCATCGGAGGCATTTATCGAGTCTGCAGAAATGCGGATGGAGATTACGATGCCAAGCTGATAGTGGTTAAATTCGCACTAAAGAGTCGTCTGGCGGTAATGCTGGAGATGTACGAAAGTTACATTGCAGAGGGCAAAATCGTCATCTCAGCTCAATCTGGTGTGGCTTTCCACAGCTAGAGGCTTCTCGATACGAGGCTGAAGAAGATGTCCGCCAAGTCCACTGCGATGTCCGATCTTGCGCATGCATTCACATACGCGATTTTCAACACCTCCCCAAGCATCATTACGATGCGCCGCGAGAGCAGTATCAGACATGATCTGCAGTGCCTCAGAAGACAATATGTCTCAGTAAATGCACCAGCTGTAGGAGCAACGTCGACCAGCGAATTCCTCGGTGCGGCACTTGATTCGGACAAAGAAGACATCAAACATGTAGTGACATGTCCTTTTCTGAGTGCGATTTCCTGTCCACATACGGCTTGCACGATGACTTGCCATGCCATTGTCTCAATCGTGGCTTCGATGGTCGTCAGCCACAGAAGCATTCGAAAAAGAACCTAATCGCGGCCATGTTGGCTACAAATACTTGCATCGTTTCGCATTGCGGTTGGCATTTCAAATGAGGTCCCTATATTGATATCAGACTATCTTGAATACATTTGTGCGACGAGTTCCGCGTTGATGGTCGTATGTCTGGTTCTTCGCATCCATAACAAATATCTGCCGTAGTCTAACACTCTCGTGAAGAATACCCAAGTACCGTTGCCAGTGACGGGAGCTCACTGCTGTAAGGCTTTCGTCATAGCTTATCAGCTAACGATCGCTTGACATTGTTGCTATCTCTTGTGGCCGGATGAAGATGGAAGTGATTGCACGAGGTTATGGGTACAACTAAGCCTGACTTGGAAGTGTCCGACGGGTGCTCCCGTCTGCAGGTCGTTTACACTTTCTGCTTTGTGACGCGGCGGCATACTAGCACCATCGTCATTGGCGCGCCTGCCGATGGATAGATCCTTTCCTACCTGCTTCTGCTTCTGCAAGAAACCGCAGGTTGCACTTTGAGCAGGCGCGTTAGCCGATAGAACGTGGCACACGCATGGGATCTCTGTGAGCTCATCTCAATGTTCGATTCGTGCTTTGGAACAAGTGGGCGACACTAGCATCAACATACCGAAATATCGTGCATAGCAGCCTGCAATAGCGAAGATTCTCCGATACCGCTGCTGCAGCTACCCATGCGAAAGCACGACTCTAGCAGCCTCACCTTCCCTCCAGCGCCATGCCCACGGGCGCCGCTTCTCGAGATGCTCCCATATCAAGACGAGACGCTCCTTTCCTCCACCATCGAACGTCCTCCACGCTGCACTACCAGACATTCCCGACACCGCCTCCCAAAAGTGCAGGCAAGCCTCCGCCGAGGAAGGACGGCATGAGCAGGCACAGCGGAGCATCAGAAGGACCGCCTTCACCTGCGATCAATCGAACCGAGTCACACGACTCGCGCCAAGACCATGACCAGCACCATGAGACACCTCTCCCCAAAGGACAGCTCGCAATATTGGCAGTCATAGCCTTGGCAGAACAGACGGCACTAAATAGCATAAGCCCATATCTCCCTGATATGGCAAGTTCATTTCCTGGCGTCGAAGAGGCAAACATCGGACTGTACGTTGGGCTAATAGCTAGTGCCTTTGCTTTCGCACAGTGCGTGTCGAGCTTTGTGTGGGGCTGGCTGAGCGACAAGATAGGGAGGAAGCCGGTAGTGTTACTTGGGACAATGTTTACAGCGGCATGCTTCGTAGCTTTTGGCTTTAGTAGGACATTGACACAGGCGATGGTGGTGCAGTTCTTGATGGGCACGCTGAACGGCAACCAAGGCGTGATTAGCACGTGCTTGGGCGAGATCACCGATCGGTCGAATCAGAGTCGCGCTTTCACCTATCTGCCTGTGCTCTATGGCCTCGGTGGCATCACTGGACCTTTGCTCGGAGGACTGCTGGTGCTGCGCGAGGATCCATTCAACAAAGGACATCCAGCGCGCTACCCGTACCTGCTGCCCAACATATTCGCCGCAAGCATACTTGTGATAGATTTCATCTTGACGACAATCTTTTTGGAAGAGTCACTCCAGAGTGCAGACTCGGAACCGTTGCCGCCACTCAGACGACGGGTCACTAGTATTTTCGCTTGGTTCTGGCAGTTTACTAGCCAAGCGAGAAGGCCGACTTATGCTCGCGGTGGCACTAAGGGTCCACACGAGAGTCATACATACCAGGCCGTGAGTACTCACGATGGCGTACAGGAAATCGAGGATGACAACGATGATTCCGATGACGAAGAGGATCATCTTGGCAGCGCATTTGTTACCAACAGTGAATCGCTCCACTGGAAGGACATCCTGAGTCGCGACACCGTTCTCTTACTATTGACGTATTTCATCTTCCAGCTCAGCAACATCGCGTACAACTCTTTGTATCCGATCTTCGCCGAAGCGCAACCACCAACAGGGCGCAACCTCAACCCAGGCGAGGTTGGGACCTCACTCGCATTTGCTGGCCTGGTCACCATTCTCTTCCAGGTTGGCTTGTTTGGCAGAATACGCGATAAGATTGGCAACAAAGTCACGTATCGAGTGGGGATGGCTGGCTTCACTGTTGCTTTCCTGCTCATGCCATGGATTGGATACAAAGACAATGCCGATGGCATGGGCGATGACACTGAGATGGGTCGCGTATGGCTTTGGGCTGAGCTGGGCGTCATATTGGTCTTAAAAACTGTCACTAGTGTCAGCGGTCTGACTAGTGCTCTACTGCTGATTACGAATTCGGCACCCTCACACGCGGTTCTTGGTCGGCTGAACGGACTTGCGCAGACTCTCAGTGCGGCTGGAAGAGCTGTCGGACCTTTCGTTAGCGGTGGCCTGTTTACAGCTGCCACATACGTTAAGCCCAAGGGCGAGGCTATGGCGTTCGGCGTCTTTGCCGGAATTGGCTTCATTGGCTTCCTGATGAGCTTCGGCATACGGGGAGCGAACCTTGAGAGCGATGACTTTGCCGAGGGTGACATGGACGATGATGCGGAGTCGGGCGTTGCTGAAGAGACGGAAGCGTCGCCTACGAGGTCGAGGCGATAGCATTCCTCGATTCGAAGGCGGCGAATGTGGATCGATGGATACTTGATTTAGCGTGGCGCTATCATGGCATGATTGCTTTTCGAGGGGCATGGTACAGCGCTTGCATATAGAGGGAATTTTCGTGCTGCTAGGGACGGTAGAATATGTACAGAAATGTAGATGTAGACAGTACCAAGATGACAGGCAGAGTTCTGGTGGTTTCTCCGAGGGATATGTCCAGGTCGGTCCGTTAATCAGAAATGGCGCACCTGCCATTTTTGTCTCGACTCCAACGTCGGGCATGGTCGCACTTGACAGGGTCTACCGCATTGAGTGACGCAAGCCATCCGATACAGCGCACGTCCTAGGCTTCATAACATTTCAGAGTGGCTTGCTGCCTCGTAACTGCTGGTTCCGCCTGTGACTTCTCTTCGGGAGGGTGTGAGAGGAGGAAGGGAGGAAGGCAGGACGTTGAGCAATTCCCAAGGTTCCAGGTTGTTCTATAAGTGCATGGATGGCCATCTGTGTCTTGTGGGGACTTGCCTGTTCTGATCATCCCTGCTCTGCAGAGCTTTTTATGGCCACGTTATTGACTCGCTTCATGAGCTAATGGTAGATATCTTATGGCAGCAGTAAATACATATATACATACATACATATCTACTACGGTAGCTGTAGGCTCGCCTAGAGGCAGGCAAGGGCAGGCAGGGGCAGGTGAGTGTGGGAGTGCGCATGTATTATTTAGTTAGGTGTTGCTCCCCTCAGCTGCTCCTAACTTAGGCGACGCCCGGGAGTGGTTGTGGTCATACAGGCAGGCAGGCAGGCAGGCATCCTGCGTCTGCCGGAAGAGTCAGACAGAGGGCACTGACGCACTGTGCCGTGTTTCGAAGGCCGACGGTGTTGGCAGCGCGGCCTGGAAGTGGGTAAGGTAACCTCGTCGCTCGTCACGCTACATGTATGCCATGCCATGACCACGTGCAGCGCAGAGCAGAGAAGAGCAGAGTAGAGTAGAGCACATCATCGAGACTTAGATGTAAAGTATCGCTAATAATAAGAATAAGGTAGTGAATGCTACATCCATCACTTGTGCATTGAATTTTTTTTATTATACGGAATACTTCGTATTGATTATATCCGAGCGAAAGAGGGCAGAGAAGGACTGGCACGGCAAGCAAGTAAGCAAGCAAGCCAGCAAGCAAGCCGGCCGCCAAGGCATTCAGCGCCGAGCGGGAGGTGAACGGGAGAGAGCTTCAAGCTAGAACTAGTGAGGAACTCCACCATACGCAGAAATCTATTCTTTCCTTTCTTTCGGTCTGTGTGCGGCTCTCTCGTACTCGACTTCCCTTATACCCAACTACACATCCTGGCCACCGCTTCGAAGCAAGCCTTTGTTGGTGCTCATTAGCATCACCAATCCAACTTTGCCCGGCGAGGAAGGCACCACCGCCAAAATAGTTCTAGACGACCGACTTTCCGCGCCAAAGATTTGCACGCACCACCTTCAGGACCAACTATCTTACCACCTGCACTCCTCCTGCTGCCCTCGCGCACTCGCCTCCGACATTCACCAACTCAGCATCTTTGTCTCTCGCAAAGATTCCAATCCACCCAGCATAGCATACATTTTGCCTAGACACGATCGAAGTTAGAGCGTGTCCAGCACTGGCCGCACCCGTCAAGCAAAAGTCAAAAAAGCTGGTCAGTCGTCTGCTGCGTCTAAATAACCTCCACCTCCTCGTGCGTGCACCGGATGCATTTGTTGCATACCGACAACCATCTCATCCATCGTTTGCTCTGCCGCATTTGCTAACAAGTCATCACCGCTTCAGTTCGTCGCATCGATTGCCATCGTCAAACTGTAGCATCAAGCGGCCCAGCCATTAACGCCGGCAGCTCAAGTGCCTCCGCGACGCAGCTTCGCGCTCCACCACCGCATCTTAATCTCAGAACATCCACCATCCGACCCGGAAGCACGCCCATCGCTTCTCGGCATCCGCCATCCGCCATCCTATCGACATCGCCCTCTGCAAAGGTACGCACCATACTAGTGGGAAAGAAATAATATCGTGACAGTTTGTGAGTGAGTGAGCGAGCGTGTTTGCGGCGGCAGCGGCAGGCAGCTTTTCGTGTGAGGAGAGCAGAGCAGCGGCGGCAGCGTCTGTGGTGACAATCTTTGGAACGCGCCCGAGCGCGCAGCCCGAGTCCGGGAAGTGAGTGACACGAACCAAAGCTCGGTGGGTCACTGGACAGAGCAGTCTTGTACAGAAGCAATGACTGCGATAAATCAGAGCCCGAGTGGCTTCTCATATGCGCAGGCAGCCAAGGGTCAGAGCGTGACCATATCCAAGGCACCCTCCAGCAAGGTGACTTCAGGCACCGCTACACCTGCCAATGGCACATTCGCAGATCTCGGACCAGCTAGTAATTGGGCGGACGACGTGGAGGCTACGGTGGGAGATAAAAGCGATCGGGCTAGCGAGTCGCGAAAGACATTGCCTGAGCAAAGCAAGGAGCAAGTGAAGGATGGTGCAGTGGATCTCACAAAGTCAGAGAGCAAACCACCAAATGGTTCGTCAGGCGTGTCAACACAAGACCTTGCTGCATTGTCAGTCACGACTCCTAACACCGACGAATCATCACTAGCACAGAATGGCGTCACTCCGTCAGAATCGACCGAGGAGACAAAGTCGCAAGGCTCAGAACCTGCGTGGGTCGTCGAGCGCACTGAGCGCCAGAATCGTGGCAATAATGAGGAGGGCAAAGGCAGCAAGCGCGGAAAGAAAGAGCCAAAGGAGGCTAAGGAGGCTAAGGAAGCAGCCGCACACCCGCCAGTACCACAGCCAAAGCTGACAGAGGCACCGCCACCTGCTGTGAACCCATGGGCCAAGCGTATGGAGGCTGTCAAAACGAAGTCCGCAGTGACCGCTCCTCCACCACAGCCGGTCGCCGCAATACCAGCTCTGACCAACATCAAAGAGAACCAACGACCCGGTCCTGAATCGAGAAGGAAGGCGAACTCTGTGACAAGCATAGCCCGTGATGCTGCGCCAGTCGCCACCAATGCTCATGAGAGCAAGAAATCAAACGGGCCACAAGGTAAGCGTGCTAAAGATGAGCGAAACAATGTTCGACAGCGCTCAAAGCCATTCGCAGAACACACGCGCGCCGACTCAGGTGCCACTGCTACACCGCGAGCAGCTCAACGTGAGCATCAAAGTCTGCCGAATCTGGCAGTTGTACCACCTCCGGTCAAAGACGACGTCTCCTGGCCAACACCAGAGAACGCGCAGGAAAAGGAGCGCAAGGAGACGCACACTGACAAGGATCAAGACGAGGCAGCTGACGCCGAAGCTGCTTCGAGCTCCAAGCGAGAGAAGACAAAATGGAAGCCAGTTCCCGTCACTCCAACGATCGTGTGGGAGACAGAGGAAATGAATCGTCCTCCTCGCGGCCAGAATGGCGAGCGAGGAGGCCGTGGTGGTGAGCGTGGTCGAGGTCGAGGCGGATATCGAGGCACCGCAAACGGCTCAAAAGGTGGAGATCGTGCTGCTGCGCGTAACGGCAATTCTCACAGTGAGGGCGAACATAGCAGCTCCCACCGCGGTCGTTCCAGCACCATCGAAGGCGAAGGCGTTCAGACCTCGGCGAAGACGGACGTGGGAGAGTCCAGCGGCAGGCAGTCGCAAGAGCACAGCAGAGCACCAGCATCTGGAAATAATGCCCTTGCCAATGGAAAGTTAACCACTGGGGAAGTGATCACAAGCGATGCTGCCGCTCACTTTTCGGATGCAAGGCGATCAAATTCGCCCTCCAAGACAGATCTCGAAGGCCCGAATGGACAGCATGAAGCCCATATCTCGGAGCCCATACCACGCCAGAATCATGCCACACAGACAGTAGATCAGACCTCGAATGGCGAAACAGCCCGTGAAGGCCCAACCATACGCCGCGTTCCTTCGGATGGTAAGAGAGATTCACGCTCGTTCGAACCGTTTGGTGGCAAGGAGTGGAATGGCACATCGAGAGGAGCCAAGCGTGAGCGTGGTGGGCGTGGTCGTGGCTCAAACGGCCACCAGGCAGCGCAGGCTTACGCCAACGGCCATGGAGACTATACGGGCTATGCACAGGTACCCCAGTCGCCGTCGGCTTATCAACCTGCACGTGGATTTGGCTACTCGCAGCAGAGCCGCGGAGGTTGGTCACGTGGTAACCCACGATCTCAGTCGATTCCAATCGAGCACGTCTACGGCAACAGGCAATTCTGGTCTGGAATGCCGCCAGTGCAGCAACCCGGATTCTACCCAGGGCACTGGGATCCCTATACCAGCATGCCGTACAGCGCCATGCCTGGGTTTTATGCTGCACCTGAGCATCAAAACTCCATGGACGCGGTCCAGCAGCAGCTGGAATACTACTTCTCCATGGATAACCTGCTGAAGGATATGTTCTTGCGCAAGCACATGGACGGCCAGGGCTTTGTCTTCCTGGACGTGATTGCTGATTTCAAACGCCTCAAGACCTTGACCTCGGATCTGGACATGATCAGAGCAGCATGCATGCGCTCGGACACTATCGAGATCCGCGTTGGCGAAGATGGTAAAGAGCGCTTGCGCGCGCGCGAAGGCTTCGAGAATTTCATATTACCGCAAGATCAACGTGTGCAAAACGCACAAAATGGTGGCCCAGAAGTGTTGCAGCGCTTGGAGCAGCCACAAATTCACTACTGGAGTCCTCCAGCAGCATATCGCGGTCTCCCTGGTGCTGGACTTTCGGGACGCCGATCCTACGACGCTGGTTTCGCCATGAACGGTGCCATACCTGGCTTCTCACCTTTCTCGCCAATGGCGGAGGCATCATATAATGACATGGCCAACGGTGAAGAAAGCCGTGGTCGTGCGACCAAGTCCCCGCTACGTGACAACAGTGTCCCCCCTGGTCAGCAACCATTCTCAGGCGCCATGGATAAGGATGATGCGGAGCCAGACGTCTTCGGCGATCACCTAATTGGCGAATTGACGGTAGTCGTCAAGCCGATCGCACAAAGATCGTCCATGTCCCATAACCACGCAGCTGCCAGAACATTCTCCAACGGATCCATCGATACGCGCAGCATCTTCAACGAGATGGAGAAGGCAACCGAAGCCTCTGCACAGCCAGCTGTTAATGGTGAAGCAGTCGTCAATGGTGAGCATAATGGCGCGAGCGTTTCCCGCCATACTAGCCCTGGCCAAGACCGCTCACCAGAGAAGGGCAAGAAAGGTTCCGAAGTCACACTCCTTTGGTTGAAGAATAAGGAGACTCCACAGCCTGCGACGCCTTCTGATGGTACTACGGAGCCATATATCTCCCTTCGCGACAAGGCGATTCAGCAACGCCACGACGCTGCGACTGGCAATTGTCCCTACGATCTGGATGTACTCTATCAATTCTGGTCACATTTCCTGATCCGCAACTTCAACAAATCGATGTATCGCGAGTTCCGGCATCTTGCCCACCTTGACGCCCGAGAGCGACACAACGGGGTGGGTCTGGACAACCTCGTTTTGTTTTACTCCAATGCTCTAGCAAGCAGCAACCCGATTCGCGATGTCGTAGTCAGGGATTACGTTGCGCTTGTGAAGGATGAGCCTTCCATCCTTGGCGGTACCGCATACGGCAAGCTTCGTCAAGCATGGCGAGACGGTGCACTCAACCTGAAGAATCGCAAGAAGCTATCTGATGTCATCGACGATACTCTTAAGGCCAAGCTCGAATCATAAAGCACAACCAACACCATGACCTAGAACAAACCTTCGTTGTTGCAACACCTGAAGTATTCCTGGCATCGGCAGGGAGCACAACAGAACATCAAAACCAGCTCAGAACCGGCAGACTGGAGATTCATCGCCCAAGATGGCCGAGCTGGTCGGACACGCACAACGCGCAAACAGCACACATTGCACAAACACAGAGTGAATTTACACCGTCATGCCAGGGCTTTGACTGTCAATGCTGTGGAGCACAGGCAACTGGGTCCTTCATGCACGGCGTACTGGCGTCCATCCTCTTCTGGGTGGGGCATTTTCCAAACTTTCGAACAAAAGCATGATTACAACTTGATTCACGATTACCAAGCGCATAGATTTGCGGTGCACCGGCTACTGGACGGGCGTTTATGAGGTGGACCTCTGGGCGGGATAATTTTCTTTCCATTCGTTCTACTGTGGATGTCTTTCATCTTCGCCTGGCCCGTTGAGATTGCCGTCACGAGATGAGATGACTTCATGGCCATGTCACTACTGTCTCTGCCACGGACCATACGATGTGATACATTTCGCACAGTCTGATCACACGGTGGAGAGGCAGCTGCTGCGCAGCTCACGAATGATTTGAGCGTTTAGTGCTTTGTATGCTGGCGACACTTTTGGGGGAACGGAACAGGGGATTGCTGATCAACATGCTCTACTCATACTGCATGGCGGGAATGTGCCACAAAGAGAGAAAGAGAGAGAACAGAGGCCATCTCCATCGGGCACCTTTATTGGGCTTTTCTTTCTCGCAACGCTACATCGATGCCCTCGACATGAGTTCAGGCAGAGTCTTCATGTCTTAGTATGCGAAAATGTAGATAAGGACGGGAAAGAGAAATGAATTTGCTTGGAATTTGTTGGATCGTGTGTCTTGCTTGATTAATCGCCCTTGCGGAATGACTTGCGTGCGAGGTTCCTGTAGAAGGCGCCTAGGCTGATTTCAAGGCTGTCGTCTATAGTAGCTGGAACGTCTGCCGAAGACTCGCGAGAGGCTTCTTTTGAAGACGGATGACTTCATGCTGCCAGGTTGTCGGACCGATATCTCAGAGCTGGAAGGCGCGGACGAGACCTCTCTGGGTTATAGTTGTACCGAACGACCTGTACGCAGAATTCCCAATTTGAACCTCGGGTGTTGATGTCAACACCCACCCACCCACTCACCCACCCAGCTGCTTTATTTCTCGAGATCGAGATATCCCCCCGGCTATGGTTTTCGGTATGCCCTTTGTCCGCCCTGTGCTATCTTCCTTCCAATATGATCCCTTTCTTTCATCGTCGTATGACGGTCGGTATTCTGGCGGGAGGGACGGATAACACGAACACGAACACGAACACGAACACGAACGTGAGGGGTTACAGTGTTGCGGCAGGTGCACGCATGCGATTGTGGCGGGAGCGTGAGGATGCGAGTAGTTCGATCGTTGGACTACATGTACGATAGGAGCGCCCGTCTTATATCATATGGACTACGACTTCCTGAGATGAGAGCAAACGACAGACTTTGGATCCCTCTTTCTCGTGGAAATCACGTTAGCCGGTCGTACAGCTGCGCTGTTCGCGGCTGTTGATCGGTCGAGTCGAGGTCGAGTCGGCCCTAGGATTGGCATACCGGAGGATTGATAGATCAGGGTCTCTTGCGTGTACGGGAGGCTCAGCCGACTGAACTAGTTGGGGTTTGAATTCTATTCAGCTTTTCTTGTTGTTGTTGGTGATTAGCATGCGGGATGCGAAGAATTGGCGGCAGTTCTTGCGAGGAACGGCAGCTGGCGAGATGTTGGGATTGGTTCCTGCTGGCACTGAGCAGGGTGGCGGGTCCGATAGATCAAGAAGGGAAGTAATTATTGATGGATGTCAATCCTACGATGGAGAGAAATATAGCAGACTGAGACGGACTTTTGCGCAAACTTCAGACAGCACCCCAACAACAGATTGTGCGCAGCTGATGTTCGGAGCTATGTTTTGTGCTTTGGTTGATTGTGCTCGATATTCGCGCTGTCATGCTGTACCGTGAGGGTGAAAGTGTGGTAAGCATAGCAGTCTGTCGATTGCTCATCGTCAATAAATCTCCCTTGCAACGACAGAAGGCTTGTTGTATCCGAGATCCCTCTGTATCGCCGAAAGTCCACGCTCCCACTTTACAAAGTAGTAGATGGCCCGGGCCATATTAATCGCAAAGATCACCTCTCCAAGAGTCGCACGGTAATGCTCCACGGCCAATGTAGAGTCATTCTGCCAAGAAACTCATATTACCAGTCGATGACCTTCCTCACAATTCCCAAGACTTCGATTGCACTAGCATGACCATCGGCGATGCATTTGCAGGTTCCCAAATCGCTGGCATGTGCCACGAATCTTCTGCAGATCTTTCGATGAAGGAGGCCCTGCGTTGTACATATATCATCTAACGCAACCTCTGCTGCCGCTCTGGAATCGAAGACGTCTATGCATGTGCTGACGGGAGTCCAAACGTTCTCGTCCTTTGTCGTGAAGTCGTGTACTGTAACGTGATAGTACTTCTTTGGCGTGATAAACAGAGTCCTAATCGAAGCTGCAGTATCATAGAGGAAGCCGGCTGCCATCGTGGAGTATGCTGATTGTGTTGTGCAAAGTGTTGGGTGATGCAAAGTGTTGAGTGATGCAACATGTCCGCAGTAAAAAGTATCTAGCGCTTGGTACGGATTGCTTGCTCAGGGCCGACTCTATTCGCAAATCAGTGCTACATCTTGGATCTTCTCGATCAGTCCAAACTCAATGTTCACGGAAGGTCATAGTAATTTCGGTGAGACACTTTGCGCCCCGATGCATTGTTTCGGTTGTGCCAACGAATAGTGAACACTGCTGCATGAATTTCGTGGACCGCACTCTATCATGATATCGTTTATTCACGATCTTCGTGCCGCCGCCGGCTCTCAAGTTCGTTCGCCCTATCGATCATGCTCGGCAACCTCTACGATGTGACCGGTACGATACTCGTCTGACTAAGGCCCGATGCCTTTCGTCATATGCCCAGCACCTAAGAGGACAATATCAGCCATTATCGACGGCGTGAAACAGTCTTAGAAAGTGCCTTAACAGTGGAAACAGCAGCGCACTGCATCGTCTCGTCTCGAACTATGCACTGCTGTCTGCACCAATGCAAGATACCTTCTAGCATTGACTTTGACGTACGCACGCTTATCAACACGCAGGCAAGATCCCTTATGACAGTCTTTCTAGAGCTCCTTGGCAGAGTCCTTGGCGGTCTTCCCATTGATGCTCACGAGCTCAATCTCGAATATGAGTACTGCGCCTCCCGGAATTGGGCCGACGCCTCTGTCGCCTGTAGAGAAGGATATTAGCTAAACACGAACACATCCATGATGCATGGCCGACGTCACTGCCACTTCAGCTAGTGTGTTGCAGCTCAGAGCATAGCAGGAGATATATACTCCAAGGCATTCGGAGCCAGCGCATAGTGATACGCAGGACTCTCAGCACCTTGTTTAAATCTTTGCTGCGAATAAGTGCTCCGGGCTCGCACGCGCTTGCAAGCTGAAGCGACAACGGATATCACTGTACTCTCACTCACCGTATCCATACTCCGGCTGGATTGTCAACGTTCTCTTGTCACCAATGCACATGCCCTGAGTGCCTTCGTCCCAACCCTTGATGACCTGGCCCTTGCCAAC
Source organism: Passalora sequoiae (assembly GCA_013248845.1). Taxonomy (NCBI): domain Eukaryota; kingdom Fungi; phylum Ascomycota; class Dothideomycetes; order Mycosphaerellales; family Mycosphaerellaceae; genus Passalora; species Passalora sequoiae. The sequence continues at coordinate 372,737 of WSQC01000023.1, forward strand.
TGTGAAGTCGAGCGGTTGGTTGCGGTTGTAGGACGCGTCGAATTCGCTGCCATCTTTCTCGAGTGTGCCGCGGTAGTGCATTGCTATTTTGTCGCCTGTATTCCTGAATCAGTAGGGACACTCAAAGATGTCATTATTGTGTTAACACTCACCAATCTTGGTCTTCTCGCTGTCTGCGCAATCGCCGGTCAGCGTCTTTTTGATGTCAAGTGGCTTGTCGAGCGCAAGAGCGCTTGCACAGAAGAGGCCAATGGCCGCAGTAATAGTCGTGAGCTTCATGCTGGCGTTATCGAAGAGTGCTTGTTGGGTGTGCGGTTGTAAGATGTTTCGAGATGCCAACGTGGTCAGAAAGAACAGCATTCACTTCGACCCTTGCATGGACCCTGGTGGGAAGGAGCTTGGACCATCGGCATGCAGGAACGAGCCGCTAACCCCCTGCTAGCGTGGTGGCACCATCACATGTTTCGCGACTGTATCGAGCTCGCTCCAACGACTGCAATACAATACATGGAATCAGATGACTTCATCGGTCAGTAGTTTAGCCATAGAGTGTGTCTAGAGCATTATCGCGAGATGTCCTGTTAGAGACCCAATTCAATTGTAGCGCGTGCTAGGCGATGGTCGCGAACATAATGCTATCCATGTTGCTTCCATCGAGTGAGCATTGCAGCTAGTATCGTCCTACCACATGTCAAGTCGAGCTGCGGCGAGATCATCTTTGGTGCCAGAGGCAGAGCGTGAATAGCCAATTCCGAACATTAACTCGCACCCGTGAAGAGTAGAAAGTGAATCTGCGCCATGCGCAAAAGAACAACCCGCGTGAGGGCCAAGAGCACAAATGTACGACTTTGCACGCGACCTAACCCATTCCCAATCTTAACCTTGAGCATTGTCGAACCATGAGCCACAATTTGAACATTGTCCTCCTGCTACCATTGTGACTTTGCCTATTGTCGAGAAGAGGACACTTGAGCGTGTCTCACGACCTGCATCTCTTCCTCTCTCTGTTCACCCATCTACGATCACGACTCTCCAGCAAACCGCTTCCACTGATTTCAGCTTCCAGCTTTCTTCACAATCACCCGACCACGTCCTGTCCAGCACTCGAAAGCCTCCCGACACCAGGACACACAGCAATCTTTTCGCAACGATGACTCCACCGCTAGTCAGAAGTGTAAGTGAAGCGTGCTTGCTTGTCACTCGAATCTTCTTGCACTGACCTGTCAAAGGGCGACTCCACCTCTACTTCTCTAAAGCGTCCACACGACGGGACAAACACAGATCGTGCAGCTAAGAAGGCCAAAGTCGGCACCACTTCAACAATCTCCACTCGGCCAGTCTCTGTCATCCAGAGGCTTTACAACTCCGTGCCTTCGTCAAAACTACCAAAGTTTATGAAAGACGAGACCATGCGAGCCAGGAACGTGTCTAGCGCACCAAAGCCCAATATGAAGAAGCGTTCACGCAGCGACTCGGCAGACGAGCCCCAACCACCACCAGCAAAGAAGGCGCGCGCAGTAACATCTGCCGCCACACAAAAGTCTGCCATGAAGACGGGTTCACGAAGCGGCTTGGCCGACGAGCCTCAGCCACCACCCGCAAAGAGTGCGCGCGCAGCACCACCTGCTGCTACCTCGAAGTCTGCCATGCAGAAGCGTCCTCGAACTGATTCAGCGGACGTCGCTCGACGACCACCAGCTGAGAAGAAGGCCTCAGCACAACTTCCTGCATCGCACGTGGCGCGATCTGCTACCACCGTCTCCACTTTACAACCACCAACTAAGAAGAAGAGCTCAGCACAAACTCTCGCAAAGCACGTAGCGCGCCCTATCAAGTCGCCTCCACCATCCCTCGTCTGCGACCTTTGCGGGTACAAGGCCAAAGCCGAGCACGGCCTCTCGCAGCACCGTGGAAAGGGAAAGTGTCAGCAACTTGCCGCGAAGCTGGCGAGGGAGCAGGCCGCACGCCCAAAGTCGTCAACACCTGCTGTCGCCGAGGACAGCTCGAGCAACGATGACTCGCGCTCGCCCGCTCGCGACGAAGCGCCGCCTAAGAAGAAGCAGCGCGTCACCACCTCACCACCATCCGACACCGACTCGGGAAAGGTGCAGTCCGGCGCTCGCCCAATTGGCCTCCTGAATCTTCGGTCTGCCTCCGCTGGTAACGCTGCTCTCCAGATGTTAGCAGCATCTCTCACCGACCAAGAGATCGACATACTCTGTGCCAGTGGCGATGGAGAGACACCTATGTTCGGCCTGACCAACAAAGAACTGGTCCAGTACGATAGTGGCGAGCTCCGAGGCATAAAGAAGGCTTCATTTGAAGAGAAAGTGAACGAAGCCAAGGAAGACATCATGGCAACAGCGATGACCTGGGGCGCAACCGATAACAAGTTTCGGTGTGATCCAGCATACCCAAAGGAGCCTGCAGTGAAAATCGCACCATATCTTGGCCAGGTCCTGAAGAAGATGCACAAGGCCGAGGCGGCTGGAGATGAGACGGAAATTACCGCCATGATGTTGCAAATGGTATTTGCTTACTCAGGACAGAAGTACCTGTCCGCCATGGACGGAACTGAGACCAATTTGAGGTCTGCACTTGAGCAACGCGAGTATCTCGACCGAATCGAGAACGAGTCAAATGAGAACGCGGCAGAGTATCTCCAGAACCTCCTCAAGGCCGTGAGCAAGGAATGTCCTGACATAGCTGATCGATTTAAGCTCAAGATGGCCAGCTTTGGCGCTTGCTCCAATGGAGATTGTGAGGCAAAGACGCAGGAGGTCGAGACGTTCTCTATCCTGCAGATCAAGGTCCCAAAGCCAGAGACGGAGGTCGCCGAGGAGTTTGAGAAATATCCAAACATCAGCAAGAAGAGTAGGATGGAGATGACGCTGGCCTCAGATGGCACCGAGCGGTTCGAGAGCGTCGCCATTGAGCCCGAGGAGGATGCCGACCGCGACGAAGGGGAGGACGATAAGGAGGATGATGATGACGACGACGAAAACCCTCTCGCAGACCTTATGGCTCTAGACCCAGAAGAGCTTCCAATCACCCACACCACCAAAACGCTCATCGAAGAGACTCTCGACTACAACAGCATCTCACAAGTCTCCTGCGATGAGTGTGAGACGTCATCCTCGATCGCGGCGAAAAAAGCCATCACTGTCTATCCAGATTACATCCAGATCCCGATTACACGCTCTGACAACGAAGCTGAGCTGCACATTACTCTCGACGACATCGCCATTGGCGAAGCGAAGCACAGCATGACAGCCATGGTCCAGCAAGACGTGAAGTCAGGCCACAATGTCGCCTTCCGAAAGGTAGAGGGCAAGTGGTGGCAGCTGAGCGATGAGAACGTCAGCATGGTCAAGACAGCAAATCTCCAAGACCAACCCCGAAAGAAGTGCACCTTCGTTCTTTTGAAGAAGAATTAAGGATGCTACTGCCGCGCAGAGAGAAGGAGGGTGCATGAGTAATGTCAACAGCGAGACAGAAAGATCAGCAAGCAGATTGGTCCAACCAAGTCAGACGAGCTGAACGGAGGCGAATCCACTCAGATGACGCTACCGTTCTGGTGAGTGTGATAGCAGCCAGCGGAATCCAGCCGGTGACACCATCTCCGCGAGAAGGAGGCGGAACCAGGAGGATGATGCTGCTGCTGTCATTGCACCAACTCGATCTACTGAACGCTGCTGCTACTGAGACGAGAACAACGATTTCTGCTTTTATGGGGTTTGGCCTAAATGGAGTTTGGAAAACATCGGGTTAACATTAAAATTGGAGATGCCCGTGTCGCCACTGTTATATCGCAAGGCGTTAGTCACTTATTATGATAGGGAAGGGTTGTGCTTGCCAAACAGGTGTAGAGTAGCACGTACCACGAACCAAAAGTCCAAAGTTTGCAGCTTCGTGCTTTCCCATGGATATTGGTCTTCAGCACGAAATAATTATGCAATATCATTATCATGCTTTTGACATGTTCATATGCGCAGGAGCAATGCCCTCCTAGTGAAATGTCCAAAGGGACTGAGCATCCATGTGGCTCACAGCTAGCCGGGGCTTCTGTATCGCAGCCGTAGAACAGGTCCTGGAGGAAGATGCTAATGTTGTGATCTGCCTCGGCGATATACTGTCCGGCACGCTGGTGTATGACTTTAGCGCTCAGTCGTGATATCGTCGCAGTTGCTGTGCAGCGTTTCGATGAATGCAATGCTTGGCGCACCTCGCGGCATGCAAGAGTTGTCGTTATCGCAGATCCAAATTCCCGCCGTCCTGCTCTATTAGCGCTGTCTGGTCATCTGGTATGCTCTCGCACAGCCATTCGACGATACTAGACTCTGCCATGGATGCTGGTGGCTGAGCAGCATCTTTTGCGCCACAACGCGATTCGGGCCTTGTCTCCAGATCCGAGCCTACCACGATGCCATGAAGTATCTGCGATGGTAGGTGCTGCGCATCGTCGGAGTATGTCATCCCAGTGAGCCATTTTCGATGCAGTGCGTTGGTTTTTCGAAGTTGTGCCGATTCGTGGCTCACTCATTGTACCCTCGTACTCTTCGAATCGGCAAGTGTCGGCTACTGGGCCGCGCATCTTTCAGACATCCATATCCAGTATGTGAAGAAGCAGGCCGCAGGTAATGACAACGTGAATAATGAGTACATAAGTGAGACAAAGCGAAAGTGAATGATATGTATCAGGGTGGTTTCAAGCCATGGTTCGTGAAACTAATTACAGCTCATGATATTGTGCAGCTTCATCAATCGCCTCCGAGGCAACGTTGGCCAAATTAATGGGACGTCTAGTAGAGGGAACGATGCTACGCACACTGATCATGGCACATAACAAACAGACACACACACACACACTTTTTCGCGCAAAAAGTGAACCACCATTACAAGCAGCAGAGTTGTGTTGAAGTCCGCTTCTTTTAGCCTTCCTCCTTCCAACAGCTCCTCCTCTGCGTAGCCAATGCAAGCTGAAATGCGGAGCAACTCCATCGAGCTCAAGCATTCCGTTCCAGCGACCTCAAGATGGTCATCGTTGATCCTGCAAAGATCCAGCTCGCCATTAGATAAGTCATGTCTGTCGCCGATGACTTTTTGTGAAGTAGATGTCGTTTCCGTGTTTTGCCGCGTTTGGACAATAATGTCCGTCGCGTATTCGTGAAGCTTGCAAATTGTCGTCACGATATTTAGTAGTGGAAAATCATAGAACGCCGTCACCCATGTCAATCCAGGATCCGTCCACGTCAGCACTTGAGTCGTGGAGGCTGGTGCCCAGTGATGTCCCAGTTCCGTATTGCCAGAGATGTTGCAAGTAAAGCACAAGTTGGGGTATCCAGTAAAGGAAAAGGTGAGAGATGTGAGAGAGAACAGCCACCCATGTCAGTCCAGGTTCTTCCGTCAGCACTTGACTTGCGAAGACTGGTGCCCAGCTGCTATTCATAAACAAAGAGAGGAAAGAGGTCGAGGGTATCGTCGTGAGATCCGGAACGCCGATGAGTCATAACTCACATGCTGCCCATCTTGATCAGGGCAGCAATAGCCTCCTTCTCCTCGGGAGTGGCCATGGCCGGGGTCATGCTGCTGAAGCCGATGCCAAATGGCAAGGAAGTGGATTGTGAAGATCGATGGACTGGTGGCCGCTGGCTGAAGCTTTTCTGCGCAAAACGGCCATTGTAGGGAACGCTGACAGCGCGAACCGGCTGCCGTGGAGCGTTGGAAGTGGGCAATGAAGCCTTCCGCAACGCGTCTATACCAACAGCAGCCCAGTCTTCGTCGTCAGTCTCATCATCGTCCATAGAGTCGTCGTCGGACGAGTCACCGTCCAGAGACATCTTATCAGCTGCCTCCTCAAGTGGATCCATGTCATCCATGTCCAGCTCGTCCTCTTCGCGTATGCTGCGATCAGTCCAGCTGCCACCCGAGTAGTGGTCGCGTTGCTTGCTATGCAAATGAGGTGCCGGCATGTTGACTCCAGAATCCGGGTGGGATACAGCATAGCTGCGCTCACTTCGTGGTGGCGAGAGGTTGCCTTCGTTGAAGGAGCCAATGGCAGAATCTCTCGAGGAGCCTTTGATGTGAGCATCCCACCGACCCCAGCCGGTCTTGCAGAAGGCGACGTTGCCATCAATACCGCCTCCTGTCCTGCTCTCCAACGCCGCGACCACGATGCGGCGTGCTTTGGCAGCAGGAATGCGGGAGAAGCCAGGCACCGTCTGTGTGAGCTCGCCCATCACATAACGGATTGGTCGTGGACCATTACCGAGCATGATGCCAGGCAAATGATGCTTAGCCAACATGCTCGGAGTAATGGTGACCGCATCGTCCAGGGTAGACAGTGCACCTCTGCTCAGAGGCATGCCCCCTTGTTCGACTGCAGAGTCGTTCCGCTCTTCCTCCAGATCCATCTCTTCAGTGATGTCCACGAGGGGCGGAGACATCATTGCTGTAGCGTGGTTCGGGTGAGCGGCCATTTCGGGAGACTCGGAGGAGGGAGGCGTCAGCAACGCGCTGGCAGCCTTCTCGTAATTGGCAGTGCCCGAATGGTCCTGCATGTCGCGCTGCTTCGGAATAGCTACCGATGGAGTGTTTTGCGAGGCCAAAGCCATCGCGATAGTGGATACCTGAGCCATATGGTCGGGAATGGGTTTCGGATAAGCTCTCCTGTACACGCGTGAGTCAGTTGAGAGTTCGAGGTGCTGCACGACAGCGATGCGAATGCTGCTTCCGAAAGTGTGCAGATGTGTTTGCGATGGTTACGCGACTCACTTGACGAAGCAAGAAAGCTACAGTTGGTTGTCGACGGGTTGTGTTGGTAATCGACCTGCTGAGATAGCTTGGCCGAAACCGGGTTGCGAGTGGACAGCGAAGTGCGACGGAGCGGGTGGCAGCGGGCTAAAGGACCTGAACAACGTGTAGTCTGCTGGTCACTTGTAGAAAAGAGAGGAGGGGCCTGCGCGTGGGTATGAGGGCTGGTTTTATTCCAATTCGGTGTGTGTGTTGTGTTGATGCGTAGAGGGAAAGAGAAGCGGAGGAGAGCAGGGCAGTAGTGTCGCTTGTTGAGGATGCACGTCGCAGGCGTTGTCTCAGACCAACGTTCATGCCGTGCTGCGGCTGATTCGTCAGAAAGACAAAGAGGCGCGCCCTTGTGATCGTGCAGCACACAACTTACAAGGACCAAGCGCCCGATCCGATCCGGGTTTAATCCAGTGCGTGCATACAGATGAATGGTGATTGCTCCGCGATGCCCACGCGCTCTGCTCGTGCGCTGCCGACTGGTGGTCAAGTCGTCATCACCTGTCTGACAACAACCAGGCTATTTCCTGATTTTGACGCGCTTTGCGACCTGTTTTGCTGTCATCATCGACCATCGGGAATCGCTATTGCACTCCCACCCGTGACCAAGTCCGGCGCGCTTCCCATTCCACGGCAATCTCGCTTGACCGAGTCACGACGATGCTTATCGCGAGCCCTGATACCGTATTGCCATTCTGGGCGACAGAAGCAGCTCAAGCGAGGTCTGCGGCTTGCCGTTCTGCCATCGTCCGCCAACCGGCTATCAGCACATTCCACCTGTTCGCTTCTCCTGTACCAAACACCAGAAAGATGCCCAGTCAGGAGCGGCCACAGAGCTATCGAGGTAGCCATGCCCGGCCCACGTCTACATAGCTGCCCCTCCTTCATGATCTTCCCGTAGCGACAACGCATTTGCGGATGTGGTACAAGGAACTTCAAGGACCGAAGCCGGCGAGATGATGGTAAGCCCCAGTCGCCAGCGATGCCAAAGTGGAGCCTCCACAATGCCGAGACATAGAGCCACGAATCTCGAAACTGACTTATGGCTTCACGTGCACCGTTCACGACCTTCTCTGGTGCCTGTCATGACTATCGCTTCATGCACACTGTGTCTAATGCGAGTCCCAGGTGCAACGTGTTACAATGAATGGCAGAAGTCGTCACCGCGGACTGCGCTTCTGGTGGAGTCCTCGGCGATACTCTAGAATCATACCTAGCCAACAACTCGGCTTGTCCATGCGATTGACTCGGAATCCGACTCAGACACGATAGAACTGTCTAAGCCATCGCAAGTAATCAGGACATTACCAAATTTGTAACCACCCTCCGACAGTGCCGTCAGGGCCGCGGAACATTCTTGGCCCCGAACGCACCACAATATCGCATGTTCTTAAACAATGTCGACTCACAAGCACAGCAGGACAGCCCAAATAAGACCACCGAACAGCTTCGCCGATATATAGTTGTGCCGCCAGTGGGCATAATCCGGACTCAATCCGGGAACGAGTCATAACATTGTCGATATACTGGCTACGTTGCAATTCAACATGTTCGCCTGCGCAATAATAGACGCGTATCCGTTTAGCATATCAGATAGTGCATCGCAATCACTCTCACCGGCGTCCGGCAAAAGCACGACAATCTTCAGAGCTTTATATAAGCCGCACGTACGCTGCAAATGATAGGCATACAGTAAAGCAGGACTCACAAGAGCTTGTTCAACCTAGATGGCATCATCTCCTTTCAAGTTCTAGAAAGACATCGAGTCAGCGAGCACGACCTGTCACCATACTGATCTGTGCCTACGTCGAGAAGTGCTCATCCCAAAACCACACATCCCGACCTCTTCTCACGAATCGGCCTACCTCTTTCCGCAGCGCATTGCTCAAGCGTCTCGGACCACACACTATGACCGCCACTCTCTCGGTACTGCCGTGCGTGAAAACTTGCTCTACAGCCCGCGACAAATCGGGTCTGCCGGCAGTCACTCCAAGCCTATCTCCATGTTCTGCGGTACCCTCATGACCAGAGGCAGAAAGTAGATTCTTGCGTTCCTCAAGTTCTATTCCTTCTTCACCTTCCGCCGTCGGCTTACGATCATCGTCAATGGTAGCTCTAATGCCGTCAGAGTCAGAGCCAGGAGCGGCGTTGGCTGCGTCTCTGCTCAAATACACCCGCAACCTTTCCGCAAAGCCCTCCTTGTCCTTATTGTCTTGCGGAAGAGCCCACTCCACATCCTGCAATGCCCTTGCGACCCACAAAAAGGCCACTCGCTGTCGTCTCTGGCTCCCTTTGCCAGGGCTCAGATCCGAGAGCAATTGTCGATATAGTGGCACAATGAACGTTGCTCCCACACCTCCCGCTACGAAAAGCACTCTGTCAAAACCCAGTAGACTCTCAGCATGCGACGCCAGACCATAAGGTCCTTCAAATGTGAGTCGTTGCGATGCCTTAGTCGTGGACGAGGCCAGTTTCGCAGTGTTACCGTCCAGGATCCTCGCGATAAATCTGATATGTCCATCTATGGGAGGAATCGAGGCTACCGTAAAAGGGTTGCTTTTGAATGTCCTTAAAAAAGGATGCCCAGCCAGCGAGAGGTATGCGTGTTGGCCTGGATAGAAGGCCTTCGCCTTCTTGCCAGACACTGGGATTTCGAGTTCAATCAGATCGCTGCCTAGCAGCTTGATGGTTCCAGTGTGTGTTTGAGTTGCGAGAAAGCGCAGGATTGAGTGCAAGGCGTATATGCAGAGCGTCTCGTAGATGAAGACGCGTATGTGGTGAACGTGGAAGTAGAGGACCGGGAGTACGAGGATAGCGAGGACGACGTGGATGATGTAGAACATGCGGTAAGACCAGTCGCGAAGGGGTTTGAGAGCTGTTGTCCCGATTGCTGTGAAGGCTAGGATGCCGAATATGCCGCAGATGATGTATAATTGGGTGACCTTCTCAAGAAGGAGGTTCATCTGAATGTAGAAGTTGAGGTAGAGGACCACATGAATGTAGAACAGGATTGTGATGATGCGGCCGAGTAGCTGATGATATGCTACCAGGCTCTCGTGAGAGCGGCGCGTCAGTAACTGGAGGGGTGAATATGGCGACTTGAGCGATAAGAGGTAGTGGAATGGTAGTTGCGATGCTCCAATTGTCCCAAAACGTTTCGTCAAATGCAGATAGTCTACATGATACTTAGCTACTTGTATGTCGACCATACGATTGCCTGCTGCTCACCATCTCTCGTCTGTAAGAATGACAACAGCAAGAGCCATAGCATCCATACGACGGCGCCGAGTACTTGGCCTCTGGTTCCCACATACAGGCCAGCATATTCGAAACTGGCACCACACCACCATACAAACTGGCGCCATCTCGTTGCAAAGCGTGGAACGTTGAGATTATGGCCTAGTCTCGAGGATTTGGCATATGGCGAGCTTGGAGGTCCGAGATCGTCCCTGCGAGAAAGCCGCGACTGTGCCCATCGCGCAATGTTGTAACATTGAATGGCAAGTAGAGGTGCCAAGACAGATATCTGGGCTATGAATCCATACCAGTCCAGCAGTTCTCTTCGCTCGAGCTTCTGCTCGTGGGTCAGGTCGGCAAAGCGATACATCCTGGTTAGCCAATCGCATTTAATATTTATGAATATTTGACCATCGTGTCAGGCCCGCATCTGATCAGAGGAACCATTGTCCTGAACTCGATACACGTGGATGGTAATGCTGTATTGCCGCGATCCCTGCTTACTCAGCGACACGTTTTGATTGGCTGAAAGGCCATCGCGGCTGCCACGAACTTGACGCGTCGGCTCCACCCCAAATCTTGAGCTCCCGCCAGGTCACGTCGCTGCGTGTGATGTTCCTACGTTACATTGACTGAACGTTGTCCAGGCATGCACATGAAATGAGCTCAATGGCCAATGCGCCAGTCGTGATCAAAGGTGCTACTAGTGCGACACCGAGAGTAGGCAATGTACTGCAGGATTTGACATTCTTCGTTGTACAGCGAGTTCCACGCCGTACTGGATTGCTAAAGGACATCGAGGCCAATGGAGGCCGAATCACTAGACACGAGAAAGAGTGCGACTATGTCATCGCCGATCACTTGCGACGCGATGCTCCAAGCGGCAGCTACTCGTACACGCTCATAGACAGCGCTATCAAACATGGCGAATTCCCCAATCCCGCTGACCATGCGACTGGTGGACAAGCTCGAAGCGATAGAGTGGTTGGCTCTGCTGTTCCTGGCAAGATGACACGAACGCCGTTCACTGCCGAAGATGATAGAGTGCTTTGGGAATGGGTTGAGGAGAACGTGCAAGACGGCAAACTCGCAAAGGGCAATGAGATATACAAAGAATTAGAGAAGCACAACAACAGACATACATATCAGGCATGGCGAGATCGATACATCAAGAGGCTCATGGACAAGCCAGCCCCAGCAGGTACTAAAGCTGCCGCAGCGTCAATGGTGTCAATCAGTGTCCATGAAACGGAAGATCAAGGCGTGCAACAGAGGTCAGCAGATACTCGCCCTATGTCAGTGCATACGCGGACAGGCGAGGCTGCAGAGCCCGTAGCAAAGCATACTCTCGAGGAAGAGCCTGTGCCCGAGCAACCATCCGAGGAACATGATGGTATCGCAGAGGACGAGACAGAGCAACCAACGGAGGATGAGTGGGATGCAATGTTGCCCAACGCTAAAGATATCGATGAGACAGACTTCAAGCTGCTATTCGTTAATGCTGTGGACATTGAGTCTGTTCCAGAATCCCTTTTGGAAGACGCGTGGACAGCATTCGCACAAGCCAACGAAGGATATACTGCCGATGAGTGGGACCTGCTGTACAACACTTTCGTCTTGCCGGCTTACAAGGAGTGGCTGAACCTTAAGCCTCGCCGCAATCATAGCATCAAGCAGGTAACACTTTCGAAAAGTGCTCGAGCCAAGCAAGACGCACCCACTGATGTTCATTCACACAACTCGAAAGCACAGATGGCAGACTCGGGTGCCGGGAAGAGGAAGCGCCCAGAACCAAAATTCGAAACTGACCTTGGCCCAAAAGCGTACAAAAGACAGAAAATGTCGCCAGCGCGATCACGACAGGAGAATGGAGCAAGCGCTTCGCCGGAAGGGTCGTCGAAGCTGAAGCCGATAGATCTCGTAGAAGACGATTCATCCTCGAGCTCCGACCCCGAAAGTCAGGATAATGACAAGTCAAACACAATAAGCGTGCGGGGGAGAAGACCAGACGATGCTCATGGCAGGACGTTATTGGAGGATGCACCTGCTACCTCCGAGCTTGACCGCAACGTTGACGAGCAAATGCATTCAGATACTAGAACAGACTCTAGCATTATCCGTCCCTCTGGGCCGGAATCGATTGACTTGATGCCAACGTCGGAAGCCAATATGGCAGCGGATCTCCAGCTCCGCATCGAAGCCGTGGTCAAGCAGGTACACTTCGATGACGAAGAGAGCGCTCAGAGACGAGACTTCACTGCTGATGCTCACAATGCGGTGCGTGAGCAAATTGAGGAACAGCATGAAGAGGGAGATGTACGTGAAAACGATCTTGAAGATGTCGGAGATTCTCAAAAGGACCACACTGCAGGAGATGGAGATCAGCCTCGAGAAACGTCAGAGACGAACGGTTCACAGCATGCATTGACCACCGCCAATCTTGCCAATCAAGAGGAACAGCATCGCACACATGTCTCGCGAGCCCGCGACCTACCAGAAGACGATGATATGCAAGACCAAAGTGACTTCGTCAGTTACTTACAGAGCGCTTTAGGAGCAGGACATGAAGTTGAAGGGAGACCAACTGTAGCCACGACCCGGTCTTCGACGACTGGTGCCTACGATATACGGCCACGTTCCAGGAATACGCACGCTCAAGATATTGCGAGCGCTCAAGCAGAATTGAGTGCTCAGGTTAAGGATCTGCCCCAAACAATACAAGAATATACGAATGGCGACAACATCTACATTGCGCAACTGCTGCGGCGCGAGCAGGAGCAGTTGTCGCAATCTAAATCTGAGCCAACAGAAAGCTCGGCGGCTGCGTTTTCTCATTCGTCCGCAGAAGTCATCCGAGAGCCTATCGACAAAGACGGAGACGTCCAGATGTCGTCGCAGCAGGAACTGGATGAAGTGCTAGAAGACAATTTCAAGTGGCCGAAATCTCCAGAGCAGAAGCGCGGAGGCTACGCAAGCCAAAGCCAAGATTTCACAACACAAATTTCCCATGCGACGCCAATAGCAACAGGATTGGCCGCACCAGACTTCCAGCTTTCTAGCCAGTCTGTCATGTCGCAGGCAAATGACCACAGGGAGGATGAGCGTGATGAAGATCAAGATGAGGATCATGACAGTAACGACAATAATGAAGCCTCCGAAGACGAGCATGATAATGACGATGAAGACAACATGATTCAGCAGGATGTATTTGACGATGAGCTTGATCTGGCTGTAGCTGAGCCGGATGGCGGCTTCCACAACGTTGAAGATTCTTCTAGCGAAGTAGACGGTGAGTTTAAAGATGCGGCTGAAGCACATAATTCACAAGTCGATGTTATCACGATTTCATCAGCAGCGTCTTCGAGCTCTCCATACCAGAGTCCTGGGCCGGAAGGTCTGCCTGGGCAGCATGGCTGGGGAGTACTTTCCAGCACGAGCAATGCTTTGGGGACACAAGACATTGTGGATGCTGAAACACAGATTCCAGATCTCACTGCACCGATACCGCCTGCGCCTGACAAAGACTCCGGTAACGATGAAAATGATACCTCGCAGCATCACTATCTGCCAGAGCACGATCACGAACTTTCACGCCGGCAGGAGCATCAACAAAGTGGGAACGCGGAGGAGGACGACGATGACGAAGACGAGGAGGAAGATGATGTTGCAGAGCTGCAGACCTGGATGGCAAGAATGAGGGCGAAAAACTTTTCGGATTCATCGATCAAAAGAGCACTGCAACGCACGTCCTTCCGCACAACCTTTGCACAATACGTTCTCCTATACGAAAAGCGTGGACATGGGCTTCCTGACGATATCAAAGAAGTCTGGACCGAGCGCGAGGATCGTGAGCTGGAAGGTACCGATGCGACCAAGATTAAGTTGCTGGCTGCGAAGCATGGCGACGCTGAATGTGTTCACAGGCTGCAGTATTTGGCGGAGTGGCGTGAATTAGCTCGAGCATAATGTGTTTTACTTTCCTGCCGTTCGTATGCTTCAAGTGTGGCGACACTTACTCGGAGAAAGTACACTTTGTAGGCCATATACCACGATTTGACCAGGATCATCCGGCGAACATGCCAAGGCGTGGTCGCGCATGGGCACGCTCATGGTGCTACGGCTTGTACCGCAGTGATAAGCTTCACATACCCCAGACTTGTCAGGATTTCGTTTACGATGAGCACAACCTTGGAGCAAACGTGTCATTCAACTCGTCGCAAAAGTCTTTTCGCTGGTTGTAGCCGGATGCCATTGTCTAAAGCAAGGTACGGCCTTGGTTGCGCAGGGATTGCTCGCTTTATTGCCACCGAGCTGTAACTCGTAGACCACAGCGCATAAGCTGGTTGGCATATATAATAATACTAGCTTCGCTCTACAGCGGCCGCCTACTTTGTACGCGTGCATCGACCAATTTGCGCTTGATCAATTGCGCAGTACGATTTTGTCGCCAGCGCTCGTGCACGACCCTTGAAGATCAAGATCTCGAGATTATGCATTCGATCCAGCAGACCATCATCGCAGCCATCACGGCTTGCTTGGCGCTAGCACCTTCCGCCGCAGCCTACGAAGTCATGAGGATCAGGCCCGAGCAATGCGAGGCAGAGGGCCTGCTCGAGACCAACAATCCCCAGAGCCCTCGAGCAAAATACTGCAGCCTTCTCCTCCACGAAATCAGGGTCAATTCCGGAGACGACGGCATCACAGTCGACCAATGCAGAGAGAATCTAGTCGGGGAATCCGTCAATCCCCAAACAGCAATCTCCATCTACTGCAACTACCTCTACGAGCTAGAGAACGACGAAGAAGACAGAAGAAGAAGACACAATAATGGCAACTCGAACGACCCGGACGACGAGGATCTGACCCTCGAAGAATGCCGCAAGTCCTTCTTCGAGCAAGTATACCCACCCACGCGAGCGCAGCAGCACTGCGACAAATTGGAAAAGGCGGCGGCCAAGGAGAAGCAGAAGAAGAAGAAAAAGAAAGGAACAAAGGGCGATGACGTCGACAAGCTTACACCAGAGGAGTGTCGGAACATTGGATTTCTGGCCGTGGAGCCCAAAACGGCTGCACAAATCAGATGTGAAGAACTTCTTGGCGAGCGGGAGCATTCTACGGATTCGGACTTCAATATTGATTCACAGGACCCTCAGTAGCTGGAGGTGAAATGACGAAAAGGTCGTGATCGCCGGAGAAGAATATCGAGCGTGAAGAAAGCAGCAAGGAGTATTCGGAAGCGACGACAACGGATATCACATTGGCCTGTTGATTGTTGTATTGTATTTGTAGAATAGGAACAGATCCTACATTCCCCAAGTATCGATCAGTCAAAGCTAATCTTTTTGCCCTGAAACGCCACGGGTGCATTCTTCTTCTCTTTCGCACGTTTGGCAGCCTCCCAGCTCGGATGCAAGGCTCCAGAATCGTCTTTGCGAGGTTTTGGCTTGACAGCCGCCGGAGCAGCAGGTCCGCTCTTCTTCCCTCGGCCAGTAGGCATTGATCGTGCCCGTCCAAGTGGCATGCTGTTGGCGCCCTTGCCTTTACCACCTCTGCCATCCACAGCTCCACGTTTTGGATCCCAGCCTTGATCGCGTTGTTGATTTTGCAGGTGTGCGGCGCGTTTACCGTACTTCAGCTCCCAAATCTTCTGGCGTGCGCGCTGACCCCGTCTGTTCTTTGCGGGCGCGACATCGTCGTAGCTTTCCGCCTCGGACCCGCTGCCGGATATGTAGCCTCCCATCGTCAAAGAAGGGATGAAAGCGGACTTCTTCGGCGCTGTGGTTTCCCTAGGCTTCTCATCTACGGACTCGTCGTCAGAGACCTCTGATAGCGAGAGGTCCGCTGCGAGATCATATCCTTGCGGCGTTTGGGTCTTGCCTTTCGCGGGTATGCCCTCAGCTAGCAACCGCTGCTCTAGATCTTCCAAATCTGATGCCTCCTCGAAGTCACTTGGCTCATCCTCGCTGTCGTCCGATGTGGCCAGTCGAGCACGATATTGCTGCATATCATCTACTGAGTCATCCTCTGCTTCTTCGCTTGCTTGTCCCTTAATCATTGAGCGTTGCTCCATCACACGTTTACGCGGCAGAGGAATGCCTGCATTGTCAGAAGAGCTGAAGCTCGCAGATCTCATATGGCTTGTGGGGTCAAAATCCTTTGCCCTGAGCCTTCTCTTCTTCGATCCTGCTTTGGGATCATCCTTTATACCAAACTCCCTCTTCACAGCTGCAATAGCGGTAGGAAATGCTTCCTTGACAGGATTCGAATTGCACAGTCTCGCATTGACGGTAAGTGAGGGCGCATCGCTTGGCAAGGCCTTCGGACGGCCCAGGAAGGGAGGCAGATGGGGTGAAGTTGCAACAGCTTTGATCTTGAAAACAGATTTGGCCAGGTAGTGTTCAGCACATACTGTATTGTCTAGTGTCTATCTTGCGAGCCAAATCCGTCAGCCTTGCATCCACATGTATCCGAACCTGCTGAACATTGTAACGCACCTTGAGTGCTGCGACCTCTGCGTCTATCCTCTCAACGTCTTTTGTATCCTTGGCAGCCACTGCGTTCTTCTTCCTCCGACCCAACTTCTGTCGCTCGAAACCTTTGGCTGCTTTGAATGCGCGCGCAAGCTGTTTCGCACTATCTGCGAAGGTCGCTGCTATTTGTCGTTGCTTACGAAAGTCTGTGCCGGGGCCGTCGTCGTCTTCGACATCGCTACTCCTTTTGCGCTTCGACATTTCGTGGTATTGTGCGACAGAACGGTCAGTGTAAAGTGCTTCAAGAATGAAAGGTTGGGAATCGGCTGCACTTGCCTTCTACGATATCGGAAGCGGCATTTCCGAAATTGCCAAGACTAGGGTCATTCGATGCTACAAAGCTACTGTACGTACGCAATGTACAGATGCGAGTGTACCTTCACAGACTATAGCCTTGCAATACAGTCCGGATGGCCCGTTGCTAATGCACGACATCATCCCTGTGGATGAGATACATTTGGCATTTGAACGATCAGTGAGATCTGACACAAACCTTTCATCTGGGGTCCAGGAGCATCACCTCCTGCTCTCGCTATCGCAATGCATCGTGCGATTGTTTCATGATCAATGGAGAAGGCGTGCTATAAGCATGACGCGTTATGGTACTACATGGACTGCTTACATGAGTGGCACAGGGAGCAGATGAGAAGCAATATAGCGAGTCGCGATCCCTGTTATTGCGTTCTGCTCCTGACACAATGACTTACATTGAAGAGCACGATAGTGTGATGGACGTCAACAAGCTGGATCTGGATCTTCAGCATGCTAAGTCGATTCAGGGTCATATGCAATACAGTCCTGCAAGACTTGTTGGCCACGGCCCATTTGGCTGAGAAGGGATTTCCGACTCACAGAACTCGAGTATAATCGTATGCAGTCACGAGCTGATTCGAATGTTGAGGAGTAGCGTTAAGCAGGCTGTGGAGGGTCTGTAGTGCTAACATCATCGGTGCAGCGTCGATGTGCCGTCAGAGAGAACGTGTGCATACTCCGCAGCGAAATAGTATATGTTGTATGTCAGAAATTATCGCTCTAGTCGAATGATAAATGCCACTGGATGCTCGAGCTATGGCACGCAAACGCCCGGAACTGAACTCCATTATGGATGAACTGTGTGTATGTGCGGTGCGGCCACTTCTGTCAGAGCACCTGGTGCTCAACACATAGCTATGTGGCTATCCAGTTCTTCCGCACATTTATTCCATAAACCATATGTGAAGACACTCTTGCCGTCTTTTGCTTACGACTTGTTCTGGTTCTGCTGGAGGTATTGGTATGCGAAGAACGCAACGGCGGCGCCCACGAGGATGACTGCGTACACGCCGACGCCCATGCCGGCATCGCCTTGGGACGACTTGCGAGTATCGGCGACTTGCTGTGCGGCGGTCTTCGGTGCTGGATCTCCTGCCTGTATCTTGAGGTCAGCCATGACCCCAACGGAATACCCGCTTGTGGATCTCAAACCTGTCTCTTGAGGTTGCCGATCAGTAGACCGTTGAGGATCTCTCGCGCCTCGTCGCTGTGGCCAACGTCTTCGAAAGCTTCTGTGGCATCTTGTCCGCCTACATCAAGCAGGACCTCCTCGCCGCCTCTGTTCAAGAACACACAATGGTCAGCTTTCAGGCGGCCACATTGGACTTGCCGAAGCAGTGCCCGTGAAACACTCGAGGGCACTCCAGGACCGAAGGACGTACGGATGTTCATCGACAAAGCTGGATGTGTTGTAGACCTTGTCGTGGATCACAAGATAGAGGTCCTTCTTCGAAGTATGCTCAGAGACATCCGAATATGTGAATTCCTTGGTTTCCGACATTGTGGGTAGCTGTCCAAGTTCTGACCGATGATATGGTAGCTGTCGTGCGTACCAGTTGCGAAAGAATGATGTATGGTCAAGGGTCGAGCACGAGCACGAGCACTTGTACGATTGTGATTGTGAGGAAGTATGGACTGATATGGGAGTTATGAAGACGGTCTATTCTCGGGCGCCGCGAAGCATAAGCACCGAAGAAGACAACTCTCATAGGCTGTTCGTTGCACGGAACAGATCCGACTAGACCCGTGAACACCCCACATTCCAGCTTCCGCGACTCGGTCTGGGCGTACCTGCCTTCTCCGATGAGGTTCCCTATCCCTCACCAACAGCTGCATCGCGTAGCTTTTGCCGGCTTTAGGATATGAAAACAGTGAATACGCGTCGGCAATCGAGCTCGGCGACGTATTTGGAAATTTCATGTCTGAACGTAGGATATTTGTTGTCTCGTGTATCTTCATTTCGCACATCATATTCATGCGACAAAGCCTCACGCACCCCCAATGGGCGGGCTACAATTGTAAACATGTGATATACCAAAAGACCCTTTTCGAGAGCCCATGTCACTGGCGACACAATTCCTTGCGCCCATTCGCGCCGCGCCTTTGCTCCTCTTGTTCTCGTCACTCGTGACTCCATATCTATTGCGCAACGCCTGCCTTCGAAACGCTTATCACGCGGTCACTACCGAGCCAATGGCATACACATGGCAGTCATTGTCCATCGCCGTGAGTCGTGTAGGAAGAGTGACTGTTCCTTTTGCGACGTCCTTGCGCCCGAACAGCAAAAGTGCTTGTTTTACATGCCGAACGCTCAGTCAAAAAATGCCGATGCTTGCTGTAAATGAAACAATATCCGAACGATATGCTAGAGAGGGTGTCCAGTAACAGCCATGCTGTCACGTACCTCCATGGGGTCTGCAGTCTGTACGTGGGCGAAAGCGGAGACCCGAGCACATGCTCAATTGCCCTTGTTCTTGCGTTCCTCGGCTCGGGCGAGTCTTGCTGCCTTGACTAGCGGCGCTAAGGTCGCGAGAGGCTCTGCGGTCTGTATGAAGGCGTGCTGGACATGCTGTTAGTGGTTGTTCAAACTTCGAGGTCCATCTGCATGTCTCACCTTGAGCAGATCATGAGCAGAAGCTCGCTTGTCGGGATCTACCTTAAGAGCGAACGCCAAGAAGTCTCTGAAGACGGGTGTGAGATTGTGCTCTTCTTTGATTTGGGGTGTACCGTTCGTTGCGATGAGATACAGCGCTCGTAACGGCGATTCTGTAAGATAGGGCGGCTCGCCTTCTATCATCTCAATGGCCATGATGCCCAAGGACCAGATGTCGATCTTGCGACCATACTCTTTCCTCGTGACCACTTCCGGTGCCATCCAGTACGGAGTGCCGACCATCGTCGTCCGCTTGTGCTGGTCGGCGTTAATTTGCGCGCAGAAGCCGAAGTCCGTCAGCTTGATGCTGCCTTCCAGCGACAGCAGGATGTTGTCTGACTTGATGTCACGGTGTATGACTCCTTTCGAATGTAAGAATTGAAGTCCGTGTAGCGTCTCGCGACACACTGCAGAAATTTGGCCCTCGGACATCATGTTGAATGTCACAACGTCGGTCAAGCTGCCACCCTCCATGTATTCCATCACCACCCAGAGGTCGCCCTTGACCAGGAAACTGTCCATAAAGTTCACGATGTTCTTGTGCTTGCTATCCTTCATGACAATTATTTCGTTGATGATGAGGTCCTTCTTCGGCTGTTGCTCCAAGTTCATCTGCTTGATAGCTACACACTTGTTCGTGCCTACCTCGAAGGCAGTATATACGCCACCAGATGCGCCTTGACCAATCTTGATCAGATTCCGGAACTTTTTGGTAGGATCCTGAGGGTTACAGATATTCTGTAGCTTGCTCAAAACCTCGGAGTTGCTGATCGATTGCCTAGGTCTCTGTCGTGGCCTAGGCGCTGGACCGACTCGCGGGTCCACGGCAGCAGGATGAGGCACTTGCCGAGATTCTAAAGGAGACGGTAATTGTTGCTGTGGCAGTGCTTGTTGCTGCTGGTAGACATTGTTCGGTTGTCTCTGCGATTGCGACCGTTCCAGTGACTGCTGTTTCATTGTCTGCTGAGCATTCCTCATCGCTTCCTCCTGCTGCCGCTGATATTCTTGGGGAGAAGACACAGGAGATGGATTTTGGTAGGTGGGTCCAGTATTCGATCGACTCCGGCTCTGCGCAGGATGGGAGTTCGGCGAGACATCATTAACAGTAGGAGGCGCATATTTGACCGGCGGTAGTCCATTTTCGTTTCGAGGTTGATCGCGTTGCACGCCAGGAACTGGAGGAGCTGCTCGCTGCGGCACCATATTCATTGATTGACTGCCAGGCGGCTTCGGCGCGGGTCGCATTGGAAGCATATTGCCATTTAGTGAAGGACTTATTTGACTGCTCAGACCCAGACCTTGTTGACCTTTGGGTACCGGCGGAGGTGCTCTTGGGTTCTCGAAACTCTCGCCCTCGTTCTTGGGAAATCGGGGACTGGCCGGTGGGCTGAGGACCTGTCCATATCCGCCTGGACTGAGGCCTGACTGCTGATAGCCTGACGGCGCCAGCGACTGCGGGCTGTCTTGCAGTTTCGCGTTGTCAAATTTGTGGTAGGTCCAGTCGTCGCTACCATTGTCAGTGTTCTCGTTGAAGAAGGTAACCACATCAATGATAGCCTGTGGATTCTTCCTCTGCTCTTGCTCTGTGATGCCGTTGGCCTGAAGAGTCCGTTGCCATTCCTTGGGCAAACCCTAGAAGGATCAGTACATGCTTTGGCAGTTGAAGTCTTGGCACGCGCAGACATGGCTGCAGGCATGCTCGGACGCGGATATACATACCGTGAACTCGCCAGTCTCTTGGTCATAGCCCACGTGCGTGACGTGTACAGGATTCTCCGGCGCTGATATCGTCGGTTTCCGTGGCGTGCCTACCAAGCTAGATAGGATGTTCGAAAGTCCGCTCTTCTTCTTCTGTGATTTGCCCTCCTTGCTGCTTTCATCGCTGTACCTCTGTTGCGGACTCCTCATGCCACTGTAGTCGCCTCGGGGCGACGAGAGGTCATCCATGCGCCGTCCCGTCGCAGCCAGGGACTGCGATAGTCGCACAGCGGGATTGGCGACGTTCGGCTGCGACGGCGGTGCGTCCGAACCCTTGGCTGGCTCTGAGGTAGTGATCGGTGGAGTCGGCGACGAGGATGATTCAGCAGGAGCTTGCCGAGAATGTGCGGCAGTATGGGAGATAGAGGTGTATTCCGTGGAGTAGCGGTAGCTGACAGCGTTGAGATTGTCCACGATACCTGCCGAGTCGAAGCGTTGTCCGAGCAGATCGCTGGATGTCTGATGCGTGACCGTCGGAGGTGAGCGGGCGTCGTGCAGCTGCTTTGGCGGCGCGAGCGTGTTCGATTTCGCGGTGGTTGAGGAATAGTTGGCGGGCGCGTTATCGCTAGAGCCGTTGGCGAGCTGATTGGAGGTATTGGAAGAGCTTGGGCTGAGGCTCGGCAGGGTAGGACTACGCGAGTGCTGTTTTGCACCGGCCGCGCGAGTCTCGTGGCGGCGGCTAGACGACGATCTTTGCAACGTACGTGGACCCCCTCCGCCGGGACTGCGGCGCGGACTAGTGAAGAGGGTGGCTGCGGCGGCGCTGTTGTCGCTTCCACTGTTGTTATCGTCGCTGTCTTTGTTGTGATAATGATGATGATGATGAGTGTGCAGATGTTGCTGCTGTTGTGACTGCTTCAAATGGGCGTCGAAAGCGGGACGACCTGGGACACGGTCGGAGGATCGCTTAGGAGTGCTTTTTCGCAGAACGTTTCTGCTGCGCAGCGGCTGATGGGACACGAAGTCGGCTTCTTCTTTCATGATCTCAGCAGTCCCAGCGAGCTGTCAGGCTATTCCGCTCCGAATCGGTTTGACTTAGCGCTGGGGGGGAAGAGCGTCACGAGGAGCTGCTGGAGCTGGAGCTGCGCGCCCGCCTGCCTGCCTGCCTGCCTGCCTGCCTGCAGAGAACATGGATCCCAAAATGGGTTTGGCTCGATGGCTTCAGGATTGCGCGCAGAGTGATAAATGTCCGAGATATATTAAAACCAGCGTGCCGGCGGATGCAGTCACGAGAAAAGGGGGACACGTAGTAAACTAAGTTGAGAGCTCGTAGGGTAGGTAGCTACACTGTCAGTCGTGTAGTAAGACTGATGAGAGGGACTACGATCTGACATGGAGCAAAGCTCTCGTATCCGTGCTGGATGCTGGGTGCTGGCTACTGGGTGTTGGGTGCTAGTTCGGGTGCTGGTTCTGGTGCTGGTACTGATACTGGTACTCGTACCAACTGGTGCTGGCTACGAGAGGAGCACAGAACACTTCACGTCTTGCTCACAAACCGGTCTTTCGACCAATCGATCATCGACCAAGCACAGCCCAGCCGATTGCAGGGCAGCCCGCTGTCCCCTCGGACTTTGGGGGGGACGACTGCGCCATAGATAGTCATGGATCATGGACGGAGCTACTACTCGATGTTGATAAGTGATGATGCGAGGACATCATACATGCGACCTGGTTGCCGTATGCCACTTTTCTCTGCAGAGCATGACGCCCGACAGCATCCTCGACCCACGACCCACGACCCACGACATGGCATGGTCTGGTATGCATAGTGACAATCAATAGTATCATCTGCCAGCTCACACGGAATATCCCATCTGTCATCACAAAGCCACATCTTCGTACTGTCCTGTAAGGTAACTTATTATTATTACACAGAATCGGCGCGTCACCATCCGTCGTACCAGCGCAATTTGGCATCCGCGCGCAGAAGAAGGACTGGGATAATCCTGGTCGAGCAATGCCGTCTCGCCTCGACTACTGCCAGCATCAACGCCCACAAACGCTGCAGAGGCCCGAATCGAAGAACCTGGAAGTCAGGGAAACGTGGACCAAAAATCTTGCTGTCGCTCCCGCTGCCCAAGAACTGCATAACATGGTGGTGCCGAGCACGCACAATCCTCCGAATGCGGTTCATCATATCACATTGGCGATCGTTGTCGAGAATCGCAGTGCGACGGACCTTGCTGCTCGCTGCCAGAAACTATTTCATACCTGTACTTCTCCAGCCTCCGCGCCCTGCAACCATTGCGCTGGCGTACTGTAGTCGACAGTTGTCCGCACAATAATGATGATCATAATCCACCCTCGGCTTACGCAAAGTCCGCAGCAGCCACCCGTCCATCAGACGCTCTCCTCACGGCAGCGACGGATAACAGAGTCAGGAAATGGAGGCGCTGCTGCTGGAAGCCGTCTCGGTTTCAACAACAATCGCTTGGCGCTGCGCAACATGCAGCGGTGCGACATAACGCCAGAGGACGGGACCATATCCCTTGCTGCCTAGATAGCCGACCATACAAAGAAACTGGTCTTGACAACTACAACCAAACGCAGCCGCCACAAAACGATAGAATACTTCTGCCTTGGTCACGACAAAGATACGAACCTTACCATTATTACTCTTTCTTTCTCACGGGATCAGCACCGGAGAAGTAAAATAGGTAGGTAGCGCGGCCCGTCCTATATTCCACCGTCCCGACACCAGCGCCTTCCCTGCCGAATCTGCAAGGTCGCCGTTGTCCACGGATCCAAGAAAGCGCATGCATAATGGGGAAATGCGCCTCATCACTCCCGCAATCTGCCCTTCCCATTCACAACATCATACGCCGGACATAGCGCCATTCGCATATGCCCGGCCTTGCTAGGTCCAATCCAGTACACTCCCATCTGTCCACGCGCACCGCCGCTGTTGCTGTAATGACGTCAAACGCTCCCTCCCTTTCGCTCTCTCTCTGCACACGAGATATGCATCTGGGTCAGTGGAACCCACGATACACGCCAGGCAACAATGCACGGAAGTCTAGCAAGAGGGGTTCTCAAGCGTGAACAAGGTAGATCCGTGAATCGGGAACGGAGAGTTGAGTTACGAATGGGTTGTTAGTGCCTTGCGATTCTCGACTCCAAACCAAAAAGAACTCGACAGCCCCAGAGATACAAGTAGGCAACTTTCCAGACAACCCGACCCAACAAGATTTTCGGGAGAAAGTCTAGACTCTTCTTCGCATTACTCACTCAACTGTCTCATGTCTCATATCTCATGTCTAGCTCACTCGCACGATTCGTCTTTGAATATGTAATTACGAAGACGGTCGACAGCATCATGATTGTTACCAAAAGTGAACAATTCCACATGATGTCGACTGCTGCAATTTCGACGAACAATCGAGTCCTGCAGCCTGGACTTCATAGCGACCTCAGGGGCCCCTTGCAGCACACTGAAACGCGACTGTGGATCCAACATGTCGATCGATCCCTCAGCGGTCCACACACGTTTGACATTGATGGAATGGCGTGAGCGACGTACTCATGGCGTTATCATACTGGTATACAGTACATCTGACCGCTCCAACCCTGACACCGGCATATGCTCTCCCACTCTCGGGGTAACGTAATATATGCTACAGCCCTCATCTGTAAAAGTCTCCTGGATCACCTTCTGCACCACTGGACGGCACTCTCGGCTGCTGATATTGCTGTTGCTGTGGTGGTTGCTGGTAAGGTTGATATGCCTGGTAAGGCGGTTGTCCACCAGCTTGCAGATTAGCATTAATTGGCACGCCCGGCGGGGGTGCGCTTGGCTGAGCCGGTGCTTGCTGTGGTGGATACTGGCTCTCTTGCTGAGCAGAGTACACGCTGGAAGGGGACTCAAAGCTTGCTGTACGTTGCCGACTCGGCAAGCCATCTCTATCGTTTCTGGCTTGAGGTTGTGGGATTTGTTGTTGACGTGGAGGTTGCTGTTGCTGAATCGGTTGCTTTGTGTAGCTTTCATAACCCGTACTCTGCACAGGAAGAGCTTGCCCTGGCGGGTGCTGGAACTGAGCGGAAGGATAGGAGCTACGATGATCAATGGGCGATCCTGTCCCAGCCAGTTCCTGAGGGTTTCCAGAGTTGAGGGTGTGGATACTATTAGGTCTTATCTGCCCTTGAAAAGATGTCGCATGGTAGGGATCGCTGTGTACATTGGTATTTGGTGCGTTCGGGCTGGGTTTCCTTCGAATCTCAGTCTGCGGCGTTGGCCCCGACTGCACTCCTCCTGGTATGAAGTGGAACGGCGCCGGTCCACCTGTTCCTGTCGCCGGCAGCCCATTTTGCTGAGGAAATGGACTAGCATAGCCAGGCTGTTGCGCTTGTTCTGCAGGAACTGGTGAGTAATAACGCTGCACATCTTGTTGCGGCGGCAGATGTTGCTGACTTTGTGACGCGAAAGGCTGCTGTGGTGGATAGCCCGAGGTGGCATGCGGAGCTTGGGGCGGGAACCCGTGGTTGCCATAAGCAGGCTGCTGGTGTTGTAACGGTGGATACGAGGGCTCTCTGTGTCGGATCGGATACTGCTGCTGGTACTGTGGTTGCGACATGGAGGACTCGAGAAGCGCTTCGTAGTCTCTCCTTGCCTTGATGAACTTCTCGTTCAGCTGCGTGAAGTCATCTTTCTTCTGCGAGTATCTGGCAATTAGCTCAATCAGCTTTGGCCGTATACTCAGTGTCCGTTGGTAGAGCTCGCTGATTTCCTCCTCCTCCCGCTCGCCTCTCCTGCCACCTGCTTCTGCTCCAACACTCAGCAGCGCCAGCAGCTTTTCCACGCTCTTGATTTCGCCAAAGACTTCAGCCTCCATCTGCGCATCCCGCTCCAGCTCTTCTTTTGTTGGATCCTGCAGCTTCTCGACATAATTGAGTGGGAAAATGCCAGTCTGACCCCGGAGACTGCCTTTCCACCAATCCTTGTATACTGATTCCAATACAGCAATTATGTCGTTCTTCCGGAAAGCAAGTTCGCCAGCCTCGGAAGGCGTGAAATCATACAGTGCCCTCACTCTGCTCACAGTCGCTGCTGTAGTTCCTTGTTGCGCGGGTGCTGCTGCTGTCTGAGCCGGCTGCTGCTGCTGTGTATTGCCATTTGTCTTCGTCTCCGGAGCCGGGCCTTTGTCCTTGATGCTCAATGCGAGCGCCATCTGCAGCTCTTCATCCTCCTTCCTCCTGTCCTCGGTGCTGATCTCCTTCTTCGTTGGCTTGCTCGGCGCCACCAAGCCAGGCTGTTGCTGTCTCAACTTGTGATACGCCTGCTCCATGATCCCAAGCTCCGGTGATGATCTGAACTCATCGCTCCAGGCGCTCATGCGCTCCAGTACCTTCTGTTTCACCTGTGCATGTGTATTGCGATCTGCTGCCAGTCGCAGCAAGGCATCGGTAAACGCCTTAGATGCAAGCTCCCTGTGAAGCGGCGGACCACAATTCTGCGAAAGTGCATTTGCGAGTTCAAGAGTGTACAGCTGCACGTTGGCGTTGCGATGCGCGAGTCGTTTGATCAAGGCGGCGATGCCTTGTGCTGGTCCTTCGGCTTTTGCGTTGACGCGATCGCAGACATCGAGTATGTATTCCCAGTTCTCGCTCGTAAGGTTCTCGTCGGTCGCCTTGACGACTGTAATCAGGATATGTTTAGTTCATGCTGTAGTTCACGTTGCTCTGCAAAGTGCTCCTGCATATGCATTAGTTGACTTACCCGCATCATCCATGGGGTTGGCAGTTGCTCTGAACATGATGGTCGTGTGCTGGCAGAGCGAAAGACGGATGGCAGACTTTGCGTCGAAGCGGAAGGGTAAGAGCACTCAGCACATGTCAGTGAATGGTCTGCGACAACTGTTCATGCAATAGCACTGATGGAGGCTGCAACTTTCAGAACGGATCCTACATGTAACCACGAGACCCCAGCCGCGACAGGAACGTCAGCCGAGGCGCTAAAAATTACTAGTGGCAGAGCACAAGCCACAGCTATATCGGCTTACCTACGTGCTTACTGTACATACTGCACGAGCACCCAGTTTACTTTCGAGAACATGGTCGTACAACTCAAGGCTGCGCTGGACTATAGCATAGACCCGACCCGATACCGTAGCAGACAACACCCGATCTCATCGTCTTCTTCCCAATCTTTTACCTTGTCCAGCTGAGCAGTTCACAAACAGAGCTGCTGCGCCACCATCCGACGTGCGGCCTCACCGAAGACAATTGCTACGACCACAGCAAGATCGCTAACATTTGCTTGCCACTTCACTCTATATCGCCACTCTGATACAGGGACGTTCTCTTTCAAGCATGCAACTTCTGAGCTAACCACGCCGCTGCCTGCCGCATTCTGATCTTCCCAGCTTCGCTATCATCCCACAACGCTGTCCCGGGATATTGCTCATGATCCAACATGTCATCAACAGACCAGTCTTGGCCAGTTGGATCCACGCTGCGTAAGAGACGAGCTTTGACCTGTCTTTGATAACTCGATCGGAGCTGCGAGACCAGCTCTTGAGCGCCCCTGGAGAGAGGTGAATGAACATTGTTCGATATGCGCATGCTTGGCAGTCGGAGTGCTAGAGAATTGCTGGGATATCGTCGACTTGCCTTTCGCTTTGTAGATGCGCCGGGGTCGTCCTCTGAAGTCTCTGGGTTGGTGAAGTCAAAAAAATGGTCCTGTCTGCCCAGATATTCCTGCCGTTCTAATTGTGCTAGCTCAGATAGTTCATCAAGTGGCTTCTCCTCTGGCATGATCGGTACATCTATGCCAGCTGAGCGAAAGAATAGTATCGGCGACGCGAATGAGTCGAAGTAGTGCTCTGGCTTACGGAACAGAATATCTCTTTGCTTCGCTAGGAAGTGTGGCATAAGCTCTGTCGGTAGACCTGTCTCTCCTTTTGAACCCCTGGAAGATGATTCGATATCGGTCCAGTCAGTAATTGGGTTATTCACAGCCGCTGCTCCGACACCAGGCTCCCCAATGTGACATTCAGTCAAGGCAACTGACGTAGCAAGGCTTCCTCCAAGAAGCTCTCCGCAAACGGCAAGCCTACCAATATGCTCCGACCGACCGGTTCGCACAATTGATCGCCTTGGTAGGAGATTCGATACAATCCAATCGTAACCTGCGAGTACATCATGGAGAGGCGTAGGGAACTGGTGCTCTTTGCTGAAACGATAGTTGATCCGCGCAATACGTGCTTTGATGCTTGACGCCAGAATCGCTACATTTGATTCATCGTCGGCCGGATTGTGCAGTACCGGTCCTCGAGGCAGGTAAACTACCACGGCTCTACCAATCTCCTGAGTCGCTTCTGTGGCAAGAGCGTCGTATATACTGAGGAGTGTCAGCTCTGACAAAGCACCTGATGGCTAGAAACATACTTCAATGTTATGCTGCCATTGCTTTGGATCGGGACTGTGACTGTCTCTTGTCTTGCCCGTAAGCTGGCAGCTGTTGAGAATGCGCACCTCCGTGCCGCATGTTTGATTAAATTTGTTCTCGAGCGACCCAAGCATATCAACATCACCCTTCGCAGGAATGTCCGGTGTGAGCAAGAACGGAGCAAACACGCGTGAGAAGCTGTGGAAGCCGAAAGAGTCGCGCATGACTAAGCAAATTTGTGCGACGAATCTGCTGTTTTCATCTGCACTGTCCAATACATACAATCTCTCACAAAGTTATGCCTTGCCCTCAGGATGTTTCTTCTGGCTTTCCTTCGCACCCTCTTGTTGAAGTTCTTTCATGTGCTTGTCGTGGTTGCCGACTTCTTCCCTGTCAGCTCCAACGACAGACTCTGACGCCGACTCAAGCTCCTCCTTCTTGTTCCCAGTCTTCATCTGCTCCTGCTTCGCTTTTTCAATCTGCTCCGGAGATTGTTGCTTGTCTTCCTTTAGTCGCAATGCTCGGGTGGAAGATAGTGGTCGGGCCCATGTTCGGGGCGTTATGAAGTGAAGCGGTTGTCGCGGTGCGAACCTGAGGGCTGCTCGCATGATAGCCATCGTGAAGCTAGCTTGGGAGGCACTTGGTGCTTTCCAGATGATAGCTGGGCTGGTTATCTACTAGTAGGAACTTCAGTCTACATGTACTTCGATAATGACTCGAACCAAGTCATCGGATCCACGGCGACCTACCTTGATCAAAGCAGCGGCGAAGGATTGACTCTAGATGACTGTTGAAGTCCTCGTGTATGAGGTTTATCCGCACAGAATGTGACGAGCTACGATCCGAGGTACAGAACCACCTTGACATGTTACGCGATTTGGAGAGGACCTCACCCCACAGTATGACCTCACAGTGCAGACTGCAACTTGTCGTCCACGTGCCGTGAGGTAGACGCTTGACCATATACGGACACACAAGATCCTGGTTCGAAGGACCCGCAGAAGACGGTGAAACAGCATATTACAAATGGTCAACTTGGTTTGCATTTCAGCTTTGCCTTTGACGAGATTTCTAGTGACAAACGAGATTCAATGTTCTGGAGTGCCGAGAGATACAGTTAACGATGCGTATGTTATCATACTGATGCAAGATCGTTGCTTTCATAGTAGGCTGCACAATGCAGATAGCAATATTATGATACATGCAGCAGCGTCAGCAGGCAATGGACGTGCTTCGGGAAAGCGCATCGCAGTCGGCACACAGCTTCATGTCGGTAGGTATGTATGCCACGCCACAGGTCAGGCTGCTGAGCATTATACTCGAGGCCACAACTCTTCCTCCCTATCATCATCATCCCAAAATCCCTGCTGGCTATTTGAATACCCCAAATAGTCGTGGGTGCTCGCCACACTGTAGCCCGAGCCCGCGCCCGAGCCCGAGCCACGGCCATTGGTTTGCTGTTGTACAGTCCCAGGTCCTGTTTGTGACGAGTAGGCATAGGAGTTCTGTTCTCCGCGGTCGTCAGAGCTTCGCCGATCTTGTCCATTTGGTAACTGCTCGTTATTATCGGAACTCAATCGTGTGCCCTCATGAATCATGTCAAAGCTTGTCCTACTGGAGCTGTCTTGAGCGTTTTGGGCTGCTTGCTCCCGGGCTTGTTGCTATGATATACGTCAGTGCTCAGGCTTCTTCCTAACGATTATGTTAGTACCTACCTCCTGCCACCTCTGGTATTGATTGTACTCGGGAGGTTGTGATTGCTGCTGCTGCTGTTCCTGCTGTTGTTGTTGTGGCTCCTTCTGACCTCTCTGCTGTGCAGCGCGTTGGGCCGCCGGTATCTGGATTTGTGGATGCATCATCTGCACCTTCGCAAGATAAGAATACATGAAGTTCGATAATAGAACCTGACTATACAATGCTCGCCGTGGATTGGCGAGCTTGATATGTGCCATGCGGTATATGGCGCGTTCCTCTAATATGCTGAAGCGGGTCCAATTATAGTCGATGTCTGGCTTGAGTATTCGAGGTGCTGGTTCAGGAGAATGTCCTCGGTCGGCTTTACGTTTCTTCTCTTTAAGATCGCCGTCGGAGGTTTTCTTCTTACCACCAAATATCGCGGAGAGGAGACCATCTTTCTCCTTCTCCTTCTTTGGCTCAGATGACTTCTTGCCTTCCTTCTTGCGCTCCTCGTCAAGCTTGATGTCTTCACGATTCAGCACAATGCTTTCCCGACCTCTCGCAGGTACTGTGCCATCGATCGAATTCTGCAGTACATCGAGCCTAGCTTTGTCTGCTGCCTGTTTAGACAGTTTTCCAGATTTCGACCTGGATGACTCCGAAGACGAATCGTCCTTCGACTGCTTGTTGCGATCGTCACTTCCGAGAATCCATTTCCAACTACTTTTTCTAGGTGCGTCTTTCTTGTCAGCTTTCTCCTCGTCAAAGGTAGGCACCATGGTAAGAGCATCCGTCCTAGTATTACCGCTGCCCGGCAGTGGAGATGGGTGCGATGATATGTCGTCGAGACTACTCGAAGCAGTCGCTTTCTCCCTCCCTGGCACCGGTCTCATGTGTGCGCCACCTCGCTGAAATTGTCGCGGCACTTCATGTGACGATTTGCGCTCTGGCAAGTTGTGGGCTAAATTGCTGACCGGCACTTTGCTTCCATCGGGCAGCGTCTCAACGATCTGCGGCAGTGGGTTAGTGTTGGTGTAGCCCGGAAGTTGTGCGGTCGTTCTTCCGGGCGATGCTATGCGTGATTGGAACTGTTTCGGTTGTTGCGAGGTTGGTGGTTGCGATATAGGTCGTTCTGAATCAAAGTGATCGGTAGTTGAATAGTATTGGTCCTCCCTCTGCAAGGATGGGGACTGAGTTCGCCCTTTTTCGTGCTCGATGGGAAGGTCCTCAGACGACTGAGAGATCCCCATACGATTACCTGGAGAAAGGCTTTCCCGCGACTCGTTCTGGGCAGGTGTTGGCTCTGTCTGGACTCGAGTCAAGCCAAGACCTGGCTGTTCCTCCATGCTCAGCGCAATAGGGGAGCTGGGTGCATCCTCGTCCGCAGACTCAGCCTGTCGTTGCTGAGCTCGTCTGGAGAATGGCACTCGTTCTCCTTTCTTAAGACTCCCTCGTCGATACGTTGTCCGGGTCGAACGCTTCAAGGTGCCCACGGGAGGTAATATGGGCATATCTGGAATCTCAGTATTGGATCCAGCTTCGGAGCCTGAGTCCTGTGATCTCCTAGCATTGTCCAAACTCATGCGCCTCATCAATTGTGCCGGATCGTTGACAAGAGCTTCGAGATCGGATAGATTAGCCACTCTAGCTTCGCCTCCTACTGATAGACCACTTGACTTCTTCCTCTCTAGCCGTTCTGCTCCATCCTGGTAATTACCCCTGGTGTCGATCTGATGTGAGAGCATACTCTTCTTCCGTCGCAAGCTGCTGCTGTTCGATCCTGTCCTCTCCAAACTGTCGGGTAACAGACTGTCTTGGTCCCCTGATCTCCTCCTTATCCTGTCCACTCTATCTTCGATGAACGTCTTGAACTCTTTCGGGGCCAACTCTGGATGCAATCGCGCGGGCACCCAGAATAGTTGCGAAGGATCATCCTCATCATCGGATTTACTGGGTGCGACAGTTGGTATATTGCTGAAGCTGGGCAGATCCGGATCGGCCGTGTCGATGTTCATGGACATGCGACGGATCGCCTGGAGGTTGTTAAGCTCCTGCTGTACCGCGGCAGGACTCGACTCGTAATCGATGTCGTTGAGCGGAAAGTGCTGCACAGCGGTGTCAGTAGACGACTGGCGGCTCAGCGGCGGCGGGGAAGTAGGGGAGGCATTGGCGGAATTGTTCTCGGAGCCCAGCGAACTCATGCGATGCAGCGCTTTCGGAGACGTTACGATAGCGGTGTTGTTCTCGGCGGAGGACGGGATCCTCTCATTGCTCTGGGCGCGAGCGAGGGGTGTGCGTGACGAGGACACGGTAGGAGTGCCGCTGGCGGTGGGACTTCGTGCTTGTGCCTGTGCATGTGCATCGATGAGAGTTCCATGTCTTCGTTGCTTGCGCGCCTCGAAGCTCTCGCGCTCGCTGGGACTGTTGATGTAGCTGAGCGGACGACTGCCGTGATCTGCCATGATGCCAATGCCACTAATGCTCGGTAGGCCTCCTCCACCGCCGTTACTGCCGCTGCTGCCCTGCTCTTCGTACCAGCTGCCAATGGCTTCCGTCACGTGGTGGTTGTCATCGCTGATGCTCAGTTGTGGTGTGTGTCCCTTGTTCTTGCGAGCTTGGTTGGCCAGATATCGACGTTCTAGCTCTCGCTGTCGCTCCGTCATCGCGGCCATCCTGGCCCTGGTGATATCGCTCCTGTCTCCGCTGGAATGCGGCCGTGTCGTACAATGCTGACTCGCCCAGCCCGACGGTGTTGCGCACTCTCATAACCACTAATGCTGCAATGTCGCACGTTCATAAGGATGTCATCACTGTGCCTCGTGGTCATCTACACGTCCGATCGTGTCAACAGTCAAGGAGAGACAGAAAGTGCACGTTCGCGTGCACGTTGGTTGGCAGCCGGGTCTGCCTTAGGTTCTGGTCTGGTCTAGCGAACAGGGATCCGTCCCGCCGCTACTGTACCTCCAGCTTCGAGAATCGCGATGCTACGACTTGATTGGTCACGCGATCACATGCAGAGAACCCGACCAGCATGAACATCGCCGCGGCTTCCGACTGCCGCCTGATCAAGCATCTTATCCCTCTTCGTCTCACCTGCAAGGACTCGACCTTTCACGCTACATCACGCTGCGATGGGCGCATTGCATACAAGTCTTCAGTATTCATCCTAGCACAGATCGATCACAAGGCCCAGCGCGGATGCCCGCGAACAGAGTCGGGTTGAGTGAGGCGCCGTCGATCTAACATATTCAGGATCACCATGAGCATTACCGGCATCAAGGGAACATCATGGAAACGTATTGAGCAAGGTCGCCTTGCAGCGTGATTGCGAGGGCATTTTGAACTGCAGCGACGATGTTGGTACCATCAGAACAGCGACTGCGAAGCATTTCATCTTCGCAACGGCTCATTCACAGCGGTAACAGGACGCTTCTCCTCCATTATTGTTTGGATGATATTCTTCATCGCGCCCAGCTCGAAATTCATCCTTGTATCAAGCGCTCCTCCCGCGACATGCGTAGTCAAGGTTACATTGTCCATCTGCGCTAGAATCCGCGACACTTGGGGCTCGCGATAGTGCACATCCTGCTACTGTTAACCAGATGTCGGCTCCACGAATTTCAATTCCAATGTTGACCGTACTTACCAGACCAGCGGCAGCGAGATGCCCGCTTTGAAGCGCTTCCACGAGCGCGCCCTCGTCCACAATCTCGCCTCGCGCAGTATTGACAAGTCTGCTACCGGGTCTCATCAATGCCAGAGTACGTGCATTGATCAGGTGACGAGTCTGACCATTCAGAGGTATGTGCAAGCTGATACAGTCCGACGTCTGCAGGAGCTGTTCGAATGGGAGGTAGCTAACGTTCAGTTCAGACTCCTGCTCTGGTGAACGACGATAAACATCATAATACAACACGTTCATGCCAATCGCTTGAGCTTTGCGCACGAGAAGAGTGCTGATATTACCAAGTCCGATGATTCCTAAGTTTTGGCCTTTTGGATTCTTCGATATGAGTGCATTAGTCCTATGCGCGTGCTGAAACCTCTCCGGATCGGCTGTTCTCGCTGCCAACTGGCTCCTGGTAAAGTTCCTGAAGACGCTCAATATCATCCACAGAGCAGTGTCGGAAACTGCGTCATCCGAAGCACCAGCACCGTTGGCGTACCATATACCATGTCGCGCAAGACAGTCTACGTCGGCCCAATCATAGCCTGCGCCTGCGGAGGCGAATATCCGTACTGATTGCGGGAGCAGAGAGATCAACTGCTCATTCCACTGGCCCATCTCTCCTCCAGACTGAAAGTGTGGCCGGAATATGGCACAAAAGTCGCCGAAAGCATTGTTTCTAAGAGCTGTCATGAAAGATTCTCTGTCCAAACATTCATTTCGCACGACGTTGAAGTGTCTCAAGAATTCTTGTTCGTAGTACTCAACATTGTACTTGATGGGTTCACCGATAAGTAGCACAATCGGTTTCGTGTTTGGTTGCATGCTCGGTGCTCTACGACTCTTGCTGACACTGAGGCTTGAAGAAGAGAAAACTGTCTACGACGGGTAAGGTGCAACAAACGTGATCGGAGGCCTTCTTCCGATAGCGGCCAGATACCGCGATAGGGTCAAATACAGGATGCAGAAGCCAGGATACTTAGCCGCATCAACGAGCAGACATCGCGAAGGGAAAGTCTAGCATTGCGAAACACCCTGGTCCCCGCACGCCACGCGAACCCCATGCATGAACAGCCAGTATGCGCGACACTTGGAGAACGTCCTCGGTTGGAAAGACATTGCCGATATCATCTCTCCAGTGACTTGCCATTTGATGCGCACAGCCGCTCTGGTCTTCAGCGACATGCTCACTTTGTATTTCGGAAGCAGCACATGCACGTGGTATTGCAATGAACAACGTTCACGATCCGAAGGACGGCGTGCTTACAGAAAGGCTGGAGAACGCAGATGTGGCATGCGACAAGCTCTTGCAGCTTCCGGAAGAATTAGCAAATTTGGACGATGCCGCCATCAGGCGTCTTGAGCAGAGTGCCGTTCGAAAACTGGACAGCTTCCTCTTGCCCTCGGTCGTCTTGCTCTTCCTGCTCAATATTCTCGATAGGAATAACATAGCCAACGCAAAGTGTGCTTTCGTGCTACCTGCCTGCTGTTCCTTATGCCAGCTGATATATCTGTAGAATAGTCGGTCTCACGGAAGATCTGAACATAACGAATAACGAGTACAATACATGTCTGATGATCTTCTACGTGGGTTGTAGGTAATGACTCGTTGCTGTCATAAGGAATCTCTACTAAACCGTGGCACAGATGTGATTACACAATTACCGTCGAACATGATCATCACAAGAGTCAAACCGTCTCTATATCTTGCTGCAGTGGTCGCTGCATGGTCGATCATCAGCTTGTCCCAAGCCTTCACGACAAACTTTGCCGGTCTTCTCATGGCTCGATTCGTCCTTGGCCTGGTCGAGGGACCTTTCCTGCCAGGTGTTTTCTTCCTTCTCAGTTGCTGGTATTCAAGGGCGGAACTTCCTCCTAGGATCGCCTTCCTATACGGTGCGAACATGCTCGCCAGTGCGTTTGGTGGGCTCATCGCCGCCGGCATCACTTCGCAGATGGAGGGTTTGCTCGATCATCCTGCGTGGGTAAGTAATGCGATCATTCGAGATTCCACTTCTTTGCTGATAGTGCACAGGCGTGGTTGTTCATCATAGAAGGAACTATAACCCTGACTATTGCGATCCTGATCTTCCCATTCATACCAGATTATCCGCTTTTCACAAAGCGCTTTTGGATGTCTCGTGAGCAACAGCTGATTGTGGAATGGAAGATTCGGCGCGAAAACGCGGGCATCGCAGACGATGATGAAGCATCGCTTCTTGCCGGACTGAAGCAAGCTCTGATGGATCCTAAGCTCTATATGTACATCGTATTGCAGATGTCGCTCATCACCGCACAATCGTATGTCTCCTGATCGTTACGTGGTTTGAGCCATTGCTGACTCGTCTATGCAGTTTCAACAATTTCTTTCCATCAATCGTTGGCACTTTAGGCTACAACTCGACTATTACACTCCTGCTCACGGCTCCGCCGTATCTTTTCGCCTTTGTTTGCTCACTCGGTCTATCATTCCATGCTGCAGGGACGAATGAACGAGGCTATCACATCGCCGCTGCAATGTCGGTGTCACTGCTTGGCAACCTGATGGTATGTCTCAGCTCCCAGGACTGAGAACGAGCGATAACTGACGGCTCGTTCGGATATCTAGGCAATGTTCGTCGACAATCTTGGCGCCCGGTACTTTGCCATGTTCCTCCTCACGGCCGGCTCCTACTCGCCGTACAATCTCTGCGTTTCCTGGCTATCTTCCTCCCTGCCTCGTCCTCGCGTGAAGCGAGCGGCCGCGCTGGCCATGATCAACCTCACAGGCGCTGGCGTGGCCCACTTCTATACCGCATATATGTTCCCAGATTCTCAGAAGCCCAAGTATTATGCCGGTGGTGGCATCATGAGTGGCGCTTGTGTGGTTTGTGCAGGGACAGCTCTGGGTATCAAGTGGTATCTTAAGAAGCAGAATAGCAAACTTGAGGAGCGGGAAGTTGCGCGTGGGCAGAGCGTGGGTAAGGCGTTGGAGTCGGTAGCTGGGCTCAGTGGGCGGGCTGTGGTGAGCTTCAGATATGTGCATTGAGTTGAAATGGATGCCCTATGATGGGAATACCCAAATTGCTTGATTCTTCCTTAAGCTGAGGCTCTCGGGGCTAGTATCTATCCTATCGCTTGCTACGTGAAAGAAGACGCTTGTGCGTACTTGTTTCTCTCTGCAGTACGTCTCTTCCCGCTGCAGGCTGTCTGGAACAACTCAATGAGACGACAGCTATCTAGCTAGCTTGAAATAGCAGAGCTCCCCAATCGTCTTACAAGTCTTCATAGACACAATCGACATTTGCGTCCAAGAGAATCATTCAACACGGAGCCTACCTCGACTACCATCATCCAAGATGCTGGTTTATACCTTTCACCACTACAGACATATCAAAGGCGCTACGGTGCTCATTCACATCACCGTGATGGCATATGTTACAGCTACAGCAATCGCGCAGCACGAAGGCATTCTCTCTGTTCGCTGTGCCCTTCCAACCGCTGTTGGGCATGTGCCATTTACCAAGAGGATGCACGATCCTCCAACAACGTAAGCTTCGACTGTACTGCCTCTCTGATATCGCGAAGCTGTGCGCACAGCTGCGTGGCGAGGTAGACGTTCCGAATGCTAGGAGAGGTATAACGAGGTACATCCCATGACTTTAAATATGTCCTCTGCTTTCCGTTGCTAATTCGATATCTACCACAGCTTATGCCCTCTGATCAGCACTCCGAACACTCACAACAACTTCCAACTTCTCCTTGGCCTCGCCATAATCCTCAACAGCACCTCCTTGGTGCGCCGTCATCTCCTTGCCCTTCCGACCAATCAAGTGCCAAGGCAACTCAAACACAGCATCGATAGACTCCAAGCTCTTCCCAGCCAGTTCCGGCAAGAAGAACCATGCCCAAGCCAGACCGGCCAGTGTTACGCCAGAGAAGAAGAACATTGTCCCACCGGTAGTCAAGCCGATGAACATCTCGGGGACAGCCTTGGAGTTGCCGTACTGGTTGACGAAATGCACTGTCATAGCGATTGAGCCACCGATCGCCCGGAGGCGCAGAGGGTAGATCTCGGAGTTTATCAGGTACTGGATACTGTTCCAGCCCATCGCCCAGCCGAAACCGCTGAGGTAGATCATCACGATGGCTCCGGTGGCAGCTGACTTCTCGCTCTTGGTCTGGGTGTCCACATCGTCAACGCCAGTATCGACGACGAGGAAGATCGCCATGTATAGCATTGCGATGAATTGTAGAGTTATACCAGTCATGAGGGATCGTTTTCGGCCAATAAAGTCGATTAGGAACAATGCACAGAGCAGGGCGCTGACGAATTTCACGACGCCAAAGATTGCTGTCGCGAAGAGCTTCTCGTTCTGTCCTGTCTGGCCAACCATTTCGAAATACTCTGGCGCGTAGATCGTGATGGAATTGGCACCGGACCATTGGCCGAGCAATTGCGACATGATCGACAACATGAGCCGGTACCTGTTGCCAGTAGATAACACGAGCTCCTTAAGAATGCCAGTCCAGTGAGCTCCCAGGGTTGCCTCCCGCTCGCGCTCGAGCTGATTGTTGATGTCGACGAGTTCCGACTGCACATACCAGTGCTCAACTGGCAAGTTGCGCAGTCTGGACAAATTGGTCGCGGCCTGCTCATGCTTGCCGACCTTCATCAACCACCTCGGGCTCTCGATAGCCAGCAAAGACGTTCCAGCAATAATGCATGCAAAGTATATGTGAAGCAAGTTCGGCACGACCCACTGCAGCTGCGTCGAGTCGCTGATGTGGATGCTGGAGCCCCAAGAGGCGAAATAGCCGAGCATGATTCCCAGGTACACGGAACCTGAGAACATGCAGACACAGAAACCTCTCGTGAACTTGGGCGCGATCTCAGCAAGGTATGATGGTGCGACGACGGTCGTCTGTCCAATGCCCAGACCCATGATCAAACGACCAGCATACACCATGCCAATGCTGCCATTGGTCGAGGCGCATAGGAATATTATCACTCCAATTACCCAGACCACGCAGAGTTGTCGTGTAGCCCAGAGACGTCCGATCTTGTCGGTGATGAAGAATGCAAACAGAGCGCCACCGATTGAGCCTAGTTGAACCATAGAGGTGATGTTGGACAGCAGGTCCGCCTGTTCCGTATCACTCTTGGACGGATCTTTGAGGCCGAATTGCTTGATGAAGCTATGTTGGGAGGCAGTGGTTCCAATCAGGCCTTCGTCGAGGCCACGGGCAGCTCCCATGAGGCCAAAGACTTTGCGGTTCGATCAGCATTTGTTCGACTCGAACGAAAGGTTGCAACTCTGTTGACATACCGAAAACGCCATACCATAGCCTCCAATTCAGAATTTCCTTCGGAGCATCGTGGTCCCTTCCTCCAAACAACATTTTGGCTAAGCAATACCAAGAGACGCTGGATCAGAATCGCCAGAAGCTTGCACGAACAGAGTGGAAGAGGAGCTGTAGCCAAAAAAAATCCTTACGGAAAACTGGTTCCCGCTCAGGAAGGCGACACCAGCTTTAACCATACCTTGTGAATGGAAAGGTACAGTACTTCTCGAGACCCCTCACCGTCCATAGCAATATTCCATAGATCGTTTCGCACACGGTACATGCTACTGGTACCCAATAGCGCAGGGTACAAATGCTGCCTTGTGGAGCGTAGGCCTGCGCGAGCAGACAGCGAAATGCTACCGCCAAGGTGGGCCAAGAGCAGCTATATACCGTTCGGGCAGCGATGGGGGATCAGGATGCCGAGTGTTCGAGCTGTTGCGAGACATGTAAGCACAGGTGTGGCCCGCTCGGGCGTGACAACAAGGGCTTCTGCCAATCAGTGTCGGCGCTATTGGGCAGAGCTCATCCTTCCCAGTGGACAGTGTCTTCGTCACACGCCCTGTCGTAACGATACTAGCCGATGAAAGCCAGCCGTCTCCACGCTCCGGGATATCCGCGCCTGCCGTCCGCAGCCCGTCGCCTTGAAATCGATGCTGGCGACGCGACGTGGGGCCCTGAACTGGAAGGATGCGGTATGCCAAATATGGTGTTTCGCATACGCGACATTGGCCGGTGTGTATTCGAGTGCAGGATGCGACCACGTGCATTCAGGGTTCTCCAGCAATTCCCCACGAAATTTCGCTTCGCACGAGCCGTGTTCCTTCACTTCATCCGCTGAGCTCTGGCGAATATGATGAGAGTCGATCGCGCTGAGGGAATCTTGGCATCGGAATTCTTGGTCTGCATAAGCTTGTTGTTGAGAGGTGGATATGTTTCTCTGGTCGTGGGTAAGTTACAAGTAATAGTCCCTGTGCAATTCATGAATGGCGCACATCTGCCGATGCGCATCACGCGATGAGGCGGACAAAAAAGGGCCGAGAAGCCAAAAGCCGTCTCGCATCGTGCGAATACAACGCGTGATCAAAATCACCCATGGCAGGCGACTCTCTCGTTGCACACTGCCGATGGTCGTGAAGAACTTCGGGCTCTTATCGTCAGTCGAGGGTTTTGACTCGTTCTTGACACTTCAATCTGCTTCATGGCGGAAAAAGCCTCGCGACGGCAGCATGACAGTAGCGCCTTGCTACTTCTGTTCCTTGATCCTCAGCATTTCCGCGCCAACTTTCACTGCTTCCTCATTGAGTGCCTTGATTTCGGCCTCAACATACGGTATACCAGTCTGTCGGCGCTCCTCCTCTGTAAGCTGTTCGATTTCTCCAGGGAAATAAATCCGCTCTGTGTCAGCCATCTTCTCAGACTCCACTACGCGTTTGTAAAGGTAATCCATTCGTGCTCGAAAGTCATCCAGCGAGACGAACAAGTCTGGTTTGATGGCGATCAAAAAGTGGCCCACGTCCGCCGCCTTGCTGGGATCGTAAGGGTTCGTCACATGGCCAGCGAAAGCGCTGCCTGATAGCACTCCTGAAAAGACGTCCATCACTATTGGGTATTACGCATTTAGCCGATGTCTGAAGGAGAGTCTTCCTGCTGCACTTACTAATGGCTAAAGCTGATCCTTTCGGGCCTCCCATGGGCAACATCACACCCTCGAGAGCTGAAGCAGGATCATCCGTTCGGCGACCTTCTGCATCAAGAGCCCAGTCGATTGGTATTCTCTCGCCTCGTCGTTTCGCCTTATAGATTTTGCCTCTTGCAGCGACCGAGGGTGCCATATCGAGGATGAAAGACTTCTCTGTGCCACCTGGCGCACCACAAGCAATGGGACTTACGCCCATCAGCTTACTCTTGCCACCCCATGCAGGTAGTGCCGGAGAGCTGTTCGTAAAGACGAGGCTCATCATGCCAGCATCGATTGCTTGTTGTACTATCCACGCTAACCAGAAATTAGCAGGGAACCTAGCGGTATGACCACGAACCGAACTTGCCAGACATTCCAAAATGGTTGCTGTGCTTGATGCTGACCATGCCGATGCCGTATACCTCGGCCATCTCTACTGCTTTAGCCATTCCCATGTGTGCCGCCACAAATCCGAAGGAGTTGTGTGCATCTACCTGTGCTACAACTGGCGTGACTTGATTCAATGTCGGCTGCGCTGTGGCATCCAGCACTCCTTGTCGAATACGCGCCATATATGATGGAATTCGATTGATACCATGCGTGTCCACTCCCCTCAAGTCAGCTGCTACCAGACATTTAGCTATG
This sequence comes from Passalora sequoiae, assembly GCA_013248845.1. Classification (NCBI taxonomy): domain Eukaryota; kingdom Fungi; phylum Ascomycota; class Dothideomycetes; order Mycosphaerellales; family Mycosphaerellaceae; genus Passalora; species Passalora sequoiae. Next base: position 414,407 of record WSQC01000023.1, read on the forward strand.
ATCGATGCATGCTCATGCGCCACTCCATTTCCTTGGAGGACGCCTTCCACAAACTGCTGGGCATCAATCGGATCGACATAAATCTTGGGAGACTCTGCTTCGTCTGACGTGAGGTTGCTAGGTGGCATTGGATCTGTGCGTAGATGCAATCTCTTGCTTGTCCAATTGTGCACCGGCAGAATTCTGGAGGCTGAATGAAGCGTCGTTGAGCAACAAGTCTTATTATGATATGTAGAGTATATCGCCCTTCTCCGGACTGGTATGGCAGGTCGGTAGGCGACCTCACGTTGCGGGCCGAATTCGGAGTGATATGTCGCATGGAGCTCTTCCGCGAGCACCTGCGTAAAGAGTAAGCGAATGCATAGCATATGAGTGACCAGAGCTCACGATAAGGTCGGCTCTTTGTGGCAGGTGGTCCCCACTGAGTATGCGTTTTGCCAGAGTGTATATCTTTCAAGTGCAGATGGAACGATGTATGTATTATAGCACCTCAATGTATCGCTCACCTGGGCACGCCCAACGACGATGCATCATGTTGCGCGCGTCATTAGGTTGCAACGGCAATGCATCAGAAACAGGCACATGTACTGCATGTGCCTGGATCTGCCAGCATGGTATTGCTATTCAATTGTTTCCCACGTGCCATCCTCGTTGGACGAACATGCTCGACCATTCTTGTTGTTGATGTCGTGGTCTTATTGTCCACGGCGATGGTCATGACAATGGCGGTCAGCTGGTCAGGCAACAAGTGTCCCTCGGAAACGCAAAGGGACACGCACACCCACGCAGCCACATAGCCAACATCCCACTAACAACCTTAGCCGCAGACCAATCTTCTGACGCAGCGCCGCACCGCTTCGCTGGGTTGGTGTGTAGGGCATATAATAAAAGACACACTGTCTCACATGCACCACCGTAGCCGTGGAGACTTCACACAGGCACATCCTGGACCCCAGACGAGTGACATGGCGTCGTAGCATTACTGGAAGGCAAGCACCTTCCTCACATCGTACTGGCCGGCAGAGTCTCGAACTTGAACTTGCTGAGCTTCCACCTCCGGCACTGCTGCCGAAAAGGTCTTCTTTCCCGAAAGATCTCGAGCCTGCTTCACACCAAGTCCTTCAGCGCAGGCGCAAGCTCTGCGACCTCATCGAGCGCGACATGAAGTTCTCTCATAGCATACAGTTCAACGCCGTTCCTGACTGGTCGTCCAACTATATCTCCTACTCGAATCTCAAGAAGCTCATATACCAGCTCGAGAAGCAGATCAACCAGCAGAATGGAAAGCCTACAAATAGCAGCGCAGATCCCGAAGCCTCGCCTCTGCTAGTAACCAGTTCCATCGATGATCCGGATAAGATCTTCACGCGCAAATTGGATGATGAATTGGAGAAGATTTGCAGCTTCTACCAGCTGAAAGAGCTAGAGATTTTCGGCGAAGTTGATGCGTTGCTGCGCGAGGTCGAAGAATTCGAGCATGAACACGAAGAAGATGGCGAGGACGGCGGGCGACAATACGGCCTCTGGGCGCGAGCCAGGCAGCAGAGCATATTTCGCAGCTTTACGCAGCAGTCCAGAAGGAGGAAGAGCTCTACGGTGGGGAGCGAAAGTCGCAGACCAATATTGGAAGAAGAGGACGAGAGCGAGGACGATGACAACGAACATACGGCTCTGACCAAAAGCCAATCAACATTGGACAGAAGACCTGCAGTACGCGGTAAGGATTCTACAGCAGGTGACCGAGCTCATGGTTTTGACCTCAACGCCGACCATCGTCGAAGGCCGAGTACGGCGTTCAACGATTTTGGAGACGATGCACTACAAGCACTATATGACGAAGGTATTACCCTCAAGAAACGTATAACCAATCTCTATGTCAATATCTGCGAACTACGATCTTTTATACAGCTCAACGAGACCGGTTTCAGCAAAGTATTGAAAAAGTACGACAAAATTTTGGACAGAAATTTGAAAAGATCTTGGATCAATGCCCACGTCAAACCCGCATATCCTTTCCAGGCTACCACTATGGACAAACTGGCCGAATATCTGCTCAAAGTCGAGGGGGCCTACGCCAGTATTGTCACCAAAGGCGATGTAGAAGCTGCGCGGCAGGAACTGAGGCTGCATCTGCGCGAGCATGTGGTTTGGGAACGCAACACGGTCTGGCGTGAGATGATTGGTATCGAACGGAAAGCGCAAGCCGCCAATCTGGGCATTCGGAATACCATGCTAGGCCAAGATACGGACCCAAAGAAGGCAAGATTACAGGGCGACCAAGAAGATGGTGCTCTCAAAGAGGTCAATCTACCCATCGGCAAGTATCGATGTCCGAAGTTCTTGGTCAGCGGCACGTTCTGGGTGTTGGTTGCTGTGGTGGCGATATTCGCCGTGCTTCTGACCGTGCCAATCATGGAGAAGCCAGAACAGCAGAATTGTCTTGCGCTCGTCGTCTTTGTGAGCTTACTTTGGGCCACGGAAGTAGGTCATGAACTAGCACACTGGACACACGCAGTAACACTGACAATTCATTAGGCAATACCTCTCTTTGTTACTTCACTCCTCGTACCCTTTTTATGCGTTGTGCTTCAGGTCGTTCGCGAGGACCACAAGCCTTATCGCAGACTATCGAGCAAAGAAGCAGCTGGCTATGTCTTCGCGTCGATGTGGACTCCGGTCATCATGCTGCTCCTTGGTGGCTTCACCATTGCAGCAGCGCTCAGCAAGTACAACATCGCCAAGATGATGGCAACCTTCGTGCTGTCGAAAGCCGGTACGAAACCAAGGACCGTGCTGCTCACCAGTATGGGAGTAGCGACATTCGCCAGCATGTGGATCAGCAATGTTGCGGCGCCCGTGCTCTGCTTCAGTATCATCCAGCCAATATTGCGCAACCTCCCCTCGGACAGTGCCATGTCGAAGGCCTTGCTGCTTGGAATCGCTTTAGCGTCCAATATGGGTGGTGCGGCTTCTCCCATTGCTTCGCCGCAGAATCTCATCGCTTTGGAGAACATGGAGCCTCAGCCAGGATGGGGAACTTGGTTCTTCATTGCACTCCCTGTGTGCATCATCAGTATCCTGCTGATCTGGGTTCTGTTGCTCGTCACGTTTCGACCAGGTCGGGATACTACCATTGTCCCTATTAGACCGATGAAGGACAAATTTACTGGGGTGCAGTACTTCATTTCTGTGGTCACCCTCATTACGATCTTGTTATGGTGTGTCAGCCATCAGCTCGAGGGCATATTTGGAGATATGGGCGTTATCGCCATCATTCCGATCGTGCTGTTTTTTGGCACAGGCATCTTGACCAAGGAAGACTTCAACAACTTTTTGTGGACGATTATCATCTTGGCCGCCGGCGGCCTTGCTCTGGGGAAAGCGGTCAACAGTTCTGGCTTGTTGAGAACGATTGCTATCGCCATCACTGATGAAGTGGAGCATCTGTCGCTCTATGGAATCGTATGCGCTTTCGCCGCGCTCATCGCAGTCGTTGCGACGTTCATCAGCCATACAGTCGCAGCGCTCATTATCCTGCCGCTTGTGCGAGAAGTCGGCGTGGGCATGGCTGAGCCTCATCCCAACCTTCTCGTCATGTTGTCGGTGCTCATGGCTTCGGCGGCGATGGGTTTACCAACGAGTGGCTTCCCGAATATGAGTAAGTACCACCCTCTCCAGCTTTGCTGTATGCTCGCTAATGCCTTCATAGCTGCTATCATGATGGAGGATTCTCAGACAGGACAGCGATATCTGCAGGTTCGACACTTTTTGACGAGAGGCATTCCGAGCAGTGTTATGGCGTATGTGGTTATCATCAGCGTGGGTTATGGACTCTCGAGGGCAGTGGGATTTTAGATGACGCTTTTTTTGGAGAGCGACAGCATTTTTGGGGTCCGCATATTGCATATAGACGTCGCATTTGCGTCTGCTCGTGCATTGTCGCTTTTGTACCCTTTGCTGTACGCCTCGATTCGATGAATGCTGCTCGCGTGCCCATTTACACCACTGCCATGACCCTCCCACCTCCTGGAAGAATTTTCCTTATCAATCATCTTCCGGATCCTCCTCACCATACATCTCCTCCTCCTTCTCCTTCCTCCTCTCCTTCCCTCCCCCCTTCTCCCCTCCCACCGCTCCATCTTCCTCCATCTTCCGCGTCAAATATCCATTCACATCCCTCTGCATCCGTGCAACTTCAGCGCGCAGCCCCCCGAGAAACCTCGTCTTCTCTGCGACATTATTTGCGGGTCCAATTCCCGCCTGTCTGGACAGCGGTGGGAGGTGCGAGGAGGAGGAGAAATTTTGGGTCGTGGAGGGGGATTTGTAGGTTGCTTGTAGGAGGGGTGGTGGTGATGTGGACATTTTTGGGGCGCGTGGGCGGGCGTACGGGCGGGGGCTTGGTCGTTTTTATTATATGTGTGTGTTGTTGAGTTGTTTGCTGGATGGGGTAGGAGAGGCACCTCCTCCCTAGCGGGGAGCTTGGGAGTTGGAAGAGTGCGAGTGCGAGCGGAGTCGAGTCCGTGGTTCGAGGGCATGGTCGTTTTACCCACGTGTACGGATACCATGCATGGGTGCTGATTGATCAGAGTTCTCGATGGAAATTATCTTCTGCACTCATGGCTATCCCAGTGAGATAAAGCCTAAGTGTTTTGGTTGTTCTCCTTCGATGGTAATCGGCTGCCACTGAGCGTATGCAGAGAGAGGCACAGAACCTGTGGCGAGCCCAACGATGCAATATGGCAAGAGAGCTACGCCAGGTAGAGGAAATCTTGGATTATCTTGAACATGTATGTCATATTGCGTGCTCTGCATGATCAAATAATGTGTGCTGTAAAGTCGAGTCTGGTTCATCTGAGCGTTTGCGGAAACAGAGGAGAGAAAACCTCGCATTTTCTCATTACACTTCCAGCAGTAAAGCGAGAACTGGTTACAACGAAGACAACCGCGCACACTGGTGTCGATTTTTGGTATTCGCGACGAACCCACAAATCAAAATATCCGCTCTTCTGCTTGCCCATCGTCCATAATTGGTCGCCCGGACGCCATAGTCGCACATATAATTGCAAGAATAACTCGATACCAGAAAGCCCTTTTGTCATTCCACATGCTCTTCTTCATTGATGTTGCTCACTCTTGGACCGTGCCGTGCCAAAGCTTTTCAAGGCTATCGGCATCTGCTGCGGTCGTATCTGTGGTACCCACAAGTTGTTGTAGTAACCATTCATTGCTACCATCAGGAACGCAGGTCATTTCTGGCGTGCCGATGCTTCCAGTAGCAAGGACTGCCTGCGGTATATGGCTTTGTGGAGTGTCCACACGGCCTGCAGCATCACGCCCAGCAGTATCGTCGTCCTCGTCCTAACGACCCGAGTGCATCTGCTGCTGAGGAGGCATCGGGTACGCGCTCTGTTGTGCAGCCTGCTGCTGTTGCAAGTAGGCCTGGTATTGCAGGGCCTGTTGCTGGTCTGCAGTCATGTATGGCTGCGCTGGCTGATTTTGTGGCATGCCACGTGGTGGCATGTTTTGCGGCATCGGAGGTGGTGCGGAATGTTGTTCTTCGGGCGATTCAACGGCGGAACCATCCCCGTCAACGCCGTTACTGTCGGCAGGTTCTGGCGCGTTCAAGCATGCCTAAACTCGCGTCAGCAGTATTCAAAGTCGTCGCGTTGGATGTTTTTGCGCACCTGGATGAGGTTTTTCCCTTCAGGCTTTGTCACGAGCGGCTGAAGCTTCGGTGTGGTAAACGTGTATACGAGACCAGTCTCGGATACGACGAGTAATAGGACTTGTGTGCCAGTGAGCACTGACAGTTCATAAGCCTACGCGCATGTCAATACGAGGTTCGATACGCGCGATGGAGGACGCGTCGGTGCTGCGCCTCGACTCACCTTCTTCATAATACCAGCCTTTCGCTTCGAAAAGGTGATGTGACGACGCGACTTGTCCTGGATAAACTTGATCTCGATCTTGCGGCGCTCGCGGCCTGGCTTGTCATCGTCGTCGTCATCATCGTCGGCGGCGGTCGAGGTTCGCTGTCGCTTGACGCCGCGGGTCTCTTGGTTGCCGTTCTCGAGTTCGTCCTCCCCGTGGTCGTTGGCCGGGTCCTGGTTGACGATCTGTTCAGACATGATGAAGTCGATCGAGGTCGAGGTCACTCAAGCGTAGCTATGCTGCTTTGGGCGATTGTGTGGAGATGGATTGCCTGTTGGAGCTGGCCAGATGAAGTAGAAGCTAAACTGCTTCAGAGGTGTCCAGGGAAGTGCAGATTTTGGGAGCGACGGTCGCGCGGCTTCTCGGCCAGTCGGGGCGGGGCAGGGCAGGTGCGGCCAAGCTTTTTCCTGCAGCTGATGAGACTTTCCAAGCAGGAACGAATCGACGACACCACAACACAAGAGGCAGGCGCAATGCTCGACAGTGAAACAACTGCTGAATGCGGCAGTTGCGATCGTGACTGGTCGAATGATGAATGCTAGACCAGAGTTGGGTGTGGAGGGACAGTAGGTAGTACGACACGGAGGCTGGGCAGGAATGTGCGGCGACGCAACGGCTGACGCGCGACTGGAGGAAACAAGGGCTGTGGATGATGGGCGAGAGCGTTGCCTCGTTCCTGTTTCTGCACGCGTCAGGACTCGGGAGGGTGTGTGTGCGACGAATGTTCGTTGAAACGCTTGCTTCGAGTCGATTCGTCGAGCAGACGCGTTCACCAAGCTGCGGACTGCAAGCTGCACAAGGCGTCTTGCTGTTGCTTGTTAGGCCTGGTCTGGCCTGGTCGGGTCTGGTCTGGTCGGGTCTGGTCTGGTCTGGTCTGCTTGTGATGAGTGAGTGGATGTCGGGGGTCGGCAGAGTTCGGAAATGGGGCTAACGCGCTGCGGTAAAGAGTCGCCAGCGAATGCTTGAGGTTCTCAGAGAGGTTTAGAGAAGAGCGGATGGGGAAAAGGCACAGCACGTCGAGAGCAGGGTAAAAACTACTTGAGCAGCACTCGGCTCATCACCACCGGCCCATTTTCTCCACTCTCAGCTGGCGGCTGCACTTGCTTAGTCGCCGCCATCGCCCGTTTGACTAATAATAAGAGAACTTAACATCATGCCCTGTCTGCCTGTCTACTGTACATATGTATGCCAACATCATCGTCAACGACTGATGTGCGCCACTACACCTACATTTGCTTGTGTCGCTGTGTGAGGTACAAGGCCGTTTCATCGTTGTGTGTGGAAGTCTTCCTGCTCCTTTGGGCGACTCTCCATCTGTTTGTGACACCCGACTGGCGCCTGCTCGGCCGGGACCGTCGTTGCCGAGAGGAAGGTTGTCCTAGCGCATCGTAGCGCTTCACGTGCACATCTCATGCGTCTCGGCTTGATCATCTCCAGCGTGCAACTCGTCGGCCACTCCTCTCAGCTTCATCGACCTTGATCGACCAGTCCCAGTCACCATCGCATACACACAGTCAGCGGACCAACCCAGTGGTGACGCGCTCGCGTAACTAGATCCATGCCTGTCAGAGTCAGCGCAGACTACTGAGAGCGCCATCTACATCAACATCACGTGTCGGACGATTGTTCAGATCCGAGAGCGCGCTTTGATGTCATGCTTTCGGCTCTTGCTTCGATGCTACACATTATCGATGCACTGTGCTGCTCTGCAAATGGCATGTGATAGTGGGTAACAGTACCCATGGCGTGCTTACCGATAGCTTCCGTACTCCTTTCTGCCCATCCATGCGACACGGAGAGCACGGCAATATGATTAAGACAAGGTTCGAGCTGACACAAAAGCAGCTGAATGCGCACACTGTGGGTGCAATCTTCGCACATCCATATCAGCGTAGCGAGCCATCTAACACAGCAACAACGGCACAATGTCGACCGTCTCATCATTCTTGACCTCTTTTGCACTCAAAGCATTCGCGTGCGCTTTCATCGCGGTCATATTTGAAGCCTGCCTAGTCACACTCTTGAGCAAGCCCGACGACGAGCATGATGTCGAATGTGGGACAAAACAAGAATACAGCGAGAAGCACACGCTCGAAGATTATGGAGCATTGGGAGAATTACGAGAAAAGCTCCTCGATCTGCAATACTCCCTCGATTCGAACAATGTCCTCGAATGTAGCGATGCCATCTGCTATTAATGATCTACCCACCCAGCGACACTAATCGCTACTGTCCCTCGACCTTGGCCTTTACGACTCCGTCTGCTTCCGCATCCGGTCTGACCTCCTCCCACTGTGGCCACGGAATCTGGAACGCGTTCGTGATCCTCCCAAACGAGATTCCCTGAAGCCTCCCAATCGGCTTCGACTTCGCAGGATCAATATACTTCCTGTCCTCATCAACCACATCCTCTCTGACCCAGAACTTGGTACCCTCCAAGATCGTCATCACATTCGAGACACTGCCCGGCTTCGCACGACTCATGATCTTCTGCGCACTCACCAACTTACACTCCACCGCGAAGACTGCCTCCAAGATCCGACTTGCCTTGACATCATGACACGGCGCTGGCGTCAGACCTGATAGCGCCCATTCCGAGACTCCATGAGGCGCGTTCGTGGCGCATGCGTTTGCAGCTTCCAGAATATCTTCGGTCAAAATGTTGATCACGCACTCGCCCGTGCTTTCCAGGTTAGCAAGACTATCTTTCGCGGACGTGGAGCCTACGGCATGGCCTACGACGAATGTGGGAGGGTCGTGGCTCATGCCTTGGAAGTAGGAGTATGGTGCCAAATTGGTGCTTTGGCCATCGGCAGAGACGGTGCTGATTACGGCTGTGGGACGCGGGATCACGGCGGAGGTTATGAGCCTGTAGTTGAAGGCTGGGTCACGGCCTGGGGCGTATGGGTCAACGGAGACTTGGGTGGCGTTTTTGATGTGCGCGCCGTCGCCGTAGCGCCAGTTGGGCGATTTGGTTTTGGTCCAGGTGAATTGGATGGACTCATCCCAGTTCGGACGGCTGGCTTCTGTTGCTTTGAAGTCGCGAGGGTTGCGCTTGGCGCCATCTGCTTGGCCAGTACCGCTCATGCTCGCGGAGGCCATGGTGGACGAGAGCTGTAATAATCTGTTGCTGACGCTGCGGTTGCTGGGCATATGCACTTCTTGTCTCGTAGGGCTAGTCGATGCTCAGTCGTCAACGCGAAGTTAAAAGAGGTTCAAGTCTCAGGCATGAAATATGATTTATCACTATATATCTCACTGTGTTGTCTTCATGTGAGGTGCCACGGTCATGTCATAATCGTGCGCGATAGCTCTATCTAAACCGTACCTGCGTAAGCTTGGTAACGCGATCATTCGAGCGGCAGCCCAAACGGCATTTGATTGCCGAGGTACCTCCATCTGAAGCGTTAGTACTAGTAGGCTTCGAAGTCGTTCTCACTACTCCTCGTTTATCAACAACGACCCGACTAGTACTGACACCGTGATGCTTTTCCACTTCTCGTTTGCGCGCATTATGACAGACGCCCTCGAAACATCATCTAGAAGAGCTTGATACCTTGCTCCATATACACCGGTCTCAAATGGTTCGACCTACGACCCGTGGACCGATTCGACGATAGTGATCCCGATCCCGTGATCATCAATTCAAATGCACAAATGCACTACGATCAAACTATCCATTCAGTCATCGTTATATCGTACAACGACCTCTACAACGTCTCAGCTCTGGAAAACCGGCCCCAGCGAGCGCCTAGAACGATCTGTCTACTGCCCAAAAATCGCAGGGACGCACGATCCACCATGCATGCATGTAAGCACGAGCTCTAGGCAGCATCGCCGCGTTCAGACCCCGAAGCACGCTCCTGATTTGGAGCCATGTCCTGCTCCTCCTCCTCCTCCTCCTCCTCCTCGTCGTCGTCGTCGTCGCGGATGGGGCGCTGGCGCAGGAGAGTTCTAGACTGCTACCCTACTGCTGTCGTCGTGTTTGATACAGATTTGGTGGTCGGTCGGTTTGGTTCGAGCTTGGGTCGAGAGGGCTCTGTTTCGGGGATTCGTACATGTCAGTTGGGACCCTGGACGTATAGTTCTGAGAATGTATGGGGGCGTGGAATTCGACATGGGGGAACTCAGTAATTGTTTAGGCAGCTTTTTCGCGGTTGCTTGTCGCATTTTTGACATGGCTCGTGAATGTCGGCTGTGCAGAGAGCGGCGTGACGGAGGGATGTTTATGAGCTGGGTTGCTAGCGCGTTCATTGCATTTCGTTTACGTGGTCGGGGGTGTGTGGTTATGAATCATATACATCATCTTTTGACATCGAAACCAGCTTGTTCACAGCTGTGGGTATCTCTTGCTCCAGACGCCATAACTACATCATGCTGGGTCTTGGTCCTCATGCTGAGAAGCGTCGCGTGGCATCGCCTGTAAACCAAAGCATTAGCTAATCCTAGAACACGCAGCACTGTCTTTGATATCGGCGCGATATTGAGAAGTGCAGCAGCAGCAGCAATACCAAGACGGCGCACGATCCTATATCACGCCGCCTGCTACTCCCCAGGGTTCGCCCGACCGCCCCAACGATCTCAGAGTAACTCACGCTTCCCACCAGACTTGTTGTCCTGCATACACTTCGACGCAGCTTCAACCCACCCCGTAAGACGATTCGCCACATCAGAAGCATAACAAGTCGTAGCGCCAAGAGCATCACCGAGATCACCACTCTTAGCCACAGCGCCACTGTTGTAATTTCTCGCGGCTGCATATGCATTGCCCTGTCTATCCAGTGTCTGCGCTAAGCCGTCACCATGAGGAGTGCCTTGCGTGCCGTCTTGGATCATCTTGCGAATGGAGGACCGGCTGTGATGGGGATCGAAACTGGAGCCGTTGTGGGATTGCATGAGACCCGGGTTGGTGATGGCGTTTTTGGCTGATGTTGTTGATCGGACGCGGAGACAACCTTTGGACTAGAGGGTGGGTGTTAGTTGGCTGGGGCGGTTTGTAGGGGAGGGATGCGCGGTACCTCTTGCATTACGATGGCTAAGATGGAGCGATGGTCTACGAGGGATGCTTTGGCGACTGACTGGATGGAGTTCTTGATCTCGTTGTTCTCTTTGTCACTTTTCGGAAGATTTGAGGTCAGCTTCACTTCGATGCTAGGGCCGACGGCACTCACGAATTGTCCTTGCCCCAGCCGTTATCGCTACAGGAACTCATCATGAGCTTTTGGTTGCTGTCCCACATATCATCGAATCCGATCCATGCTTCCTTCCCTGGAAAGGAACCTGCCTTGCCAGTGTACAGCGTGTATGCGTCTTTGCCTTCACCACCACCGTATTCGTCCTTGGTCGGATCATGACTGGCTCCGCGATTAACAAAAGCCGCTGTATTATTGACCTTGACCTTGAGTTCGTGCTGGATCCTCTCGTCACGGGGTATGAATACGACACAGACGCCTGCTATGACTGCAACAATGGCGACAGCAAGTATTGCGGCGAGGATCTCTTTGCAGAGAGCCCCCTTACCTCGACCCATGTTGATGGGACCGCATAAGCTTGATGGTGGAGAACGAGCGATATGTCAGAAGGCCTCATGGGTAGATTCGGAGTGTGCCTACATGGCATGTATACAGGCACGCTTCGCCTAGACGCGAGTCCATGTTTCCATTTCCGGACATTGTAGTATTCCTCGTGAGCACGACCAATCCTGTTTATCCCCTACTGCCAACTCCACTGTGGCAGACCAGGCCAATGAGAAAGACTGCAGAACTCGCAGAAGTGTCATGATACTAACTAACAATTCACAACTGCAGACGGACGACGCGTTACGTGTATTCTGGTCCTACATCGACCATTGGCGATGCCCTGAGTTGGAAGTCCACGCTCCTGAGACATGATCACGCCTCGAATGTCGACTCCACCAGATAACCCAAGGACTGTGGCGGAGACAGTTCTGGACAGCATCTTCACGTGGATATGGTGTGTTACTTGTCACCATGTGATGTACATCTGGCGGACCATGCTGTCGCCCGCCCCGAGTGGTTCTGCCCTGTTCAATGTGCGCTATCTGGATATTGTAGCAGCATGAGAACGCCGCAATTTCAGAAAGTCATGTCGAGTCGCAGACGCACTACGGGCCCGAGTGGCATACACTGTGTGAGCAGACCGGGAACGCCCCATTCGCAAGCTCGCGAAGCAGTTGTGTTGTGATCCGAGACCAGTCACAATGACTTGCGTCCTTTCGACTCGCCTCTGTTTCGGGCTCAGGCAATTCGCGTCTGGACCTGACGAGAGTCTGAGCAGTTTCTGATGCCGTATCAGGTGAATTCTACTGCAGCGATTTGTGACAAGAGTTGACGGTGCTCTTGCCTCAGGAAAAGCCTGCCGTGTCGTGACTGCCATTTCCGGACCCACCCAAAACACGCGTGGTAGAAGAAGAAGGCAAGATCTGCACAAGATGAAACGATGAATCACCTGATGCTGAACCGGTGCAGACTTACGGATTCCAGAACTCCCAAGGCAGAGAGACATACCTGCCGCCCAAATTTTGGTACATTTGCATCTCATAGGGATAATTAGTGCTACAGAGAAGTTACTGATTGTCAACCTCATGTCGGAGGACGAGATCATCGCTCCACCACCTCGACAGGTATTGTTTGGGTATCAAGTCACACCACCAAAAGAAAACTTGCAATGTCCAATCCCACTACCCAAGGCAGTTGTGTTCCGTCATCGATTCATTCCTTCATCAATATTGCGCTTCGCTCCGCGTCATGCATCGGCCGGACCTCTCGATCGCACCCTCGAGCGAGTCCTGCGCTCTCGTATAGCCCTTTCGTTCGAAGAGCTGCTGTCGCCACTCCAGGACCGCATTGGCACCTTTGGAACCTTCAGGATCCCAGGGGGCATCTCAACGATACCATGTGGTGTTTCCACATCTGCCCCTGGCGGTGTCGACTTTTTGGCTGCTTCTGGCGGCATCTCATACTGCTAGTATTGAGACGAGCCATAAGCTTGTTGGCCGTTGCTAGCATAGCTGCCGTATCCGTCCGTCCCGCTCGCAGCCATTCCGGGTATCGAGCTTTGTGGCGGCGGCATTCCTGGGTACCAACTGCGTCTGCGTTCGTCGCCCAGACCATTTCTTGCAGCAAAGTTGTTCATCAGTGGGTTATTGGCAATGCCTGCAGGCCCATAACTCATGTCATGTCCGGAAGGCCCTTGATTCCTGGGCGGCCCCGGACGACCGTTTGCTTCGTCATCGTTCGCATAGTTCACATTCCGCTCGGTGGGCCGTCGAGGATTGTATCGTAATGCTTCATCATCAGCTTCACCGGCGTAACGGTCTCTGTCTCTATCTCGTACTGAGCCGCCCGGGCCATGCAGATTGGAAGCATACTCAGACTGTTGGATGTGACCAACGTCGTATGGAGCACTGCGAGTGACTCCACTCCCTCTGGGCGGCGATCGTCGCTTGCTGTAGCTGCCACTGTATGCCTGTGAAGGTGGGTTCCCGCTCGGCATCCGATTCTTGTTAGCTTGCGGGATGGCCACAGGGTCTGTTTGACCATTTTTGTTATACATGCTTTGTGTGGATAGGCCTGAATTCTGCCTTGATGGATAAGTGGAGCGGGTCGAAGGCATTTCTGGACGGTACATGCTGATTGCGGGACGACTCGGCTCGCGAGAGGAGCTGGGATTACTGTCGCTCGCGTCGCGCTCTCGAGCATAGTCATTTTCCCCTTCATAGCGTTTGCCGGTACCTTCCCTGGCGAAGTAAGGCTTCCGCTCACGCTCGATGGGCCTGGATGGCGGACCGAGGTCATCGTCCTCTACTGCATTTGATTTCTTCGACGTTTGCGAGTAAGGATTTCGTGATCGCTCCATAAAGCCAGTCTGGTCAGGTGGCGCGGAAGATTGGGGAGGCGGCGGCGGCGGCGGCATTGCCGAAGTACCGCGCTCTAGCTGTATAAGTTGTGGCTCATGATTCAAGCTAGAGATAAGTCTTTGCTCGGCCTGCATGTTGGGCTTGTCTGGCAGAAGTCGTCTTGACAACTCCTTCGGAAAACGTTCTTTGCCATCGTCCGCGTTGGAGATCGGCATATTTCTGACAGCTTTGGCAAGACGCTCGAATTCCTTGTCAGGATGCGCTTGGATCATGCACGTCATGAACACCTCAAACCCAATAGGTGTCAGCGCGGGGATGAAGGGCGCCTCGTGTACTTGCTGCTGTATGAGATGATGTTCGCACAACAGTTTGCGATACATCATCGAGATAGAATTCCAAGACATCTTGCCACCAAAGATGACGTCCCAGGGGTAGTACTCGTTAGCGACTTGAGTTTCTCTCAAAAACCGTAACAACTTGTGCGGAGGTATGACGGTACCCTTGGGCTCGTAGTCCTCGACAATGTGTTTCGCCAGCCCTCTCAAGAACTGGCCAAGTCGATCGGTAGGATTGCCGTTGTCAAACAGTGGCTGCCATATCCTCTCGAGCGTTGTCGGCGATTCGTCCTCATCTTCTTCTGCGACAGAATCTGGCTTTGCTCGACTGCGTGAGAGAGGATCGAAGTAACCGCCATCTGTATCTTTGCTGTCTTTACGCAGAGCCGCAGAAGTGCTGCCTCTCCTCCGGTTAGGCCTGACGTTCCACATCTCCTCTGCCGATTCTGGCCGCATAGTCTGTGTCCTGCGCAGACCAGCGATGACATCAGGCTGCGAGGCACGAGGTGTTGTCTCTCTGTTGCTCTGGGTACTTTGTTGACTTTGTTGGCTTTCCACGCTCTCCTTGCTATCCCGGCTATAGGTACTTCCAGCATCTGAAGGTGCTCGCTCAGGCGAAGGCGAGTGACGTCGATCGCGTCCATCACGATTCGCACGAGGCGAGTGTGGTGGCAACACCTTCTCGAACGATTCCGTAGAGCTCACCAGAGGCGAGAGATGCGAAGGCGATCGGGTGGCTGAGGCGATAGATGACGGCGGTGCTGGGTACTGTGTATGCAGTGGAGGGACGGTAGGGCTACCAGCTCCGCCGAGATTTGTACCTGCCAAACTCTTGATGACTTGTTCCGTCACCTGCTCCGTCAATCTCTGCATGAACTCCGGGTCCAATGTATGGGCAGTCGGAGCTTGGTCAAAGGCGTTGTTGACGGCATCTTTAATCGGCTGCGGTTGATGTAAGACGGGTGTAGGTCGTGAGGATGCTCGCGGTCTCGATGCATTGTGGAGCTTCGAGTCGAGAGGCAACTGCGAGTACGAGTGCTGGGTCGACGGTAGCGACGGTCGCTGTGGAAGGGTATTCGCAGTAGTTGCTATTGCAGGTTCTTGGTGGAATGTGGCCGACGTGGGCGAGGTTTTGTTCATGTTGGAGGTACGGCCTTCCATGCCGATGGCGTCTGCGCTAACGCAGTAAGCTGGACGCGGGGTGGAGTATTGGTTGATTCTGGCGTATCAAGATGTTGGTTTCTGCAGGCAAAACGATGCTTGGCTCGACTCGTCCAGCGCAGTCGTGGTTGGCATCATATGACTGGTGCAATACAGGATCTGGCGGCAGGGGAGGTCGTCCAGCTCGCGTGGTGGGTGGTGGATGTTTCTGATGGGGCTTGTAGTGATCGAAAAATGGCAGAGATTCAGGTTGGAAGAAGAGGCGGGCGGAGTCGGTGGGTTATGGATATGGGCCAGGTTGTGCTTCGCAGCCTTCTGGTTGTTACCATGCAGGTCCAGGTGCCGTGGTGGTGGTCATGTACTTCGTAATCAAGCTGCTGTGTCGAGGCCATGCAGCAGCAACGTACAACCAGCAGCAGCACTTGCAGCTATGTTGGGGCTCCGCATGCGCATGCGCCTTCGGCTTCCTGGTGCGAGCTCTACCTATGTCGTCGTTGCATGCGCGCTGCCCTCTTTTCTCGTGCGCAATGTGGACTTGTAGGAGC
The DNA here is from genome assembly GCA_013248845.1 of Passalora sequoiae. NCBI lineage: Eukaryota > Fungi > Ascomycota > Dothideomycetes > Mycosphaerellales > Mycosphaerellaceae > Passalora > Passalora sequoiae. The sequence goes on from WSQC01000023.1 coordinate 430,258, forward strand.
GAATTACAAGGAGCGTAAAGTGACGTATACTGCGACCTTCCGGACGAGCTTGATTCTTGTAGCATGCGATTGCCAATGCTGACTAGGTTTTCCTGGAAGAGTGGTGGTACAGCCGCAGTCCGCGAGGCAATTCGATTGGCAGAAACAACGCAGCTGTACCACTTTCACAATCACTCGGTTGCAGAGGAGGATACAGCCAGGTGATGAGAATTGAATCACATTGTATTGATCGTTGATCGCGGCATGAAGTGTTTGACATCTGCTGCGCCTTGCCAATGACACTGGGGCGACTACAATGGCAGGATCGCAGAGCACTATACATCATACCTCCACTGAACGAGCGCGGAACTGTGCGCTTTCACCGCGACCTGCCATCGTCCATCATAGCTGACCTGAGAGATTCGCCCGGTCAGCAATACGTACAGGGTAGTGTCAAGGTTCCTCCTCTGCGATGAGTCTCGACATCCCAGTTGCTCTTCACCTGCAGTAAGCGATGCTGTGCTGGTGCAGCGCCGCAGAAGTGCTCTTTCACCGGTATTTCCTCGCCCCGTACCCTCCACCACGGCACTCGAACACGCAGATCGCTTTTGGTCATCGATACTTGCGGTACGCGACGACCAAATGGCTGTGCGGCTCTGCTAGCATACTCCCACCTTGTTCCGTAGGGTTCCGCTCACCGCAGCGGCGGCACTGTACTTTTATACAGATCTTTCCACTTGCCGGCCGGCGCTCGTGGCCCAGGTCGCACCAGGTTGGTTGTTATGCTGGCATGCCTTGACAACGATATGCACCATTTCAAGCAACACGCTCCACGAGCATCATGGTTTAAGGGTCGTCGCTTATAGGTCACGCAGCGAAAGAAGACTTCTACCGGCTGTGGAGGCGATCATGTGAAACGCCGTGATTGCCCAAACGCACGGACGTAATCGACGGTCAAGAACGTCTGCCTGATGCCAACCTGCTGGCAATATCCGTCCCAGACCGCGTAACCTCAAAGCGCGCCGCAGCCATCATGTGTTGGACATGGTCGTGGAAGCGGCTCGAAGGGAGTTTTCTATAAAGTGATGGTTATATCCACATGGCTGGGCACTTCTGTAAGCGGTGTTTCTGCCAGAGTCAGCTGTTTCACCCTTCTGCCATTGATTGGTGCACATAGTCTGTGCCATGCGCTTCTGTAACACACTTGATTCGCACCTCCCGAAGTCGAAACCGCGCTGATGAACGCCTTCGGTCGGACGCAGAAGGTTCAATGATCGTAGGTAAGGAATGTCTCTCGTATTCTCCTACATGTTGTAGTTTGTAGCAAGGAAGCAACGGTCGGCTGCGACCTTTTCTTCATCATAACGACTCTTTTGCGCTCTGCCGAGCGTGCAAGTGCAGCTCGTTGCCAGTGGACCCCATGTATAGAGGAGCAGCATCGCCGTTTCAGGTGCTCTGCCAATAAAACCCACCGAAACCCGGAGCGCTTTCATCAAACGCCCTCTTGACCTCTTCCAGCGCTTGGCGCCCGAGACTGTCATCGAGCGGTGCCTCGCCTGTACATCTGCTTCATCTTTGCCGTGCGGAGAGTTCTGGAGTCGAGGCAGTGTTGCAGTGTTGCAGTATTGGAGCGGAAGCCGGAGGTGCGACAGCTATTCTAGCATCAGCTTCAGCTTTAGCATCGCTTGCCAACGCCGCGATCAGCGAATCGCCTCGATCATGGGAACGAGCTGACAGAGCCTTCGTCGATTCCAAGTCCCTTTGTCGCACCTCACCGGCACGGCTAGGCAAGGCGGGTCTCAGGCTCGTTCATTGTTCACGACATCATAGTGCCACACGCCTTTCTTTGCCTGCCTGGAGGACACCATCATGACGGCACTCGCTTCACGATCGCCCTACCCGGCACCAACGCTGACCGGCAACATGTACCGGCAACCAACGACCACCAACAATGCCGCAGTCAACGGCCACAACGTGTTCACGAGCCCGACCGAGTCCGAGTTCTCGGAATCGTACAGAGACATCAAAGAATCGGTGACAGACTGGGACGAAGTGCGCGTGGCGGAATGGCTGAAGAGCATAAACTGCAGTCAATATGTCGACATTTTCAGGAAGAACAACATCACAGGCGAGAATCTCATCGACATCGATCAAGCCACCTTGAAGGAGATGGGAGTTAAGAAAATTGGAGACCGTGTACGAATAGGCACGCAGGCGAAAGTGTTCAGGAGCAGTATTTACAAGAGGACGAGCAAGCGAGTCATCAATAGAGTGAGTGCAGACATACCAACACACGGGAGCGCAGTTGACATTATGCCGCAGCACTCCCTCGCTGTGCTGGACGGAAACACGCAGCAGATAACACCTCCATCGTCAGCTTCACCACGACCCCTGCATTCAGCGCGATCTGGGACGACGTCGCGAGCCGACAAGCGAATATCGAGGCAGCTGAACAGCGCCGACGTTGCGTACGCAGCGCATTTCGGCGCGAAAACAACATCGAGACCGAGCTCGCCGATGATAGACCAGGAGAATAGAACAGCTCGAACACAAAGACATGGCGCGCCAAGTCCGGGCGAAGCATCACGAAAAGACAACAATGCCGCGTACTTTACACAACCTCAGACTGCTCGATATGCTGGCAAGCCGACACCCGCTGAAACACCTCAGACAGCACGATTTCACGTCAAGCAATCGCCATCGCTGGACTATCTCAATACAACAGTGACGGGTCTCCCAGGTGGCAAGCCACTGATACGAGTCATCTACGAGAATGGACGATATTCTGTCATCAATATCGATGGCCTCCGGACAACGGAGGAGATAGTGCGTGTCACATTACGCAAAGGAGGCCTCAACGAAAATCACTCGCGCTCATACTGCTTCTACGTGCTGGATGGTGTTGATCCGAAGCCAACATTCTGTCGCCGGCTGGGCGAGGCAGAGCTCATCAAGCTGTGTAATGACGGAGTGCGGACTGAACGTGGCCGCCTGATACTGAGGAAAATCCACGCTGGCGAACCTGATGGTGAGCAATTACGTACTGCAGCACGGATTGCAGAGCAGGAGAAGCCAGAGCCACCAGCAATTGAAGTCCAACACCCCCATAAGTCGAAGAGTCAGCTCAAGATAGAGAAGCTGACGGGTGAACCACTGGCCGCAGTGACGTATCCGATGAGTCCGGCCAGCCAGCAAGAGAGAAATCATTACTTTCAGACACAGTCCGACGGCGTCCAACGCCAAGTTAGCGTAGCATCGACCGCGTCGGCAAGAGCACGGAAGCTCAAGGATTTCTACGGTGCACGACCACCTACGGAGCTCATTACTCAGGACCTGCAGTCGTACTTTCCCGAAGTGGCCAAAGATGACATGGATCGCACCGTGCGCATGTCGATACGGCGAAGCAAGCGCTTGAGCAGAGCAGTACGAACATTGAGCATGGCCAGCAACTTCAGCGTGGCCAGCAGCCTCAAAGATGCCCCCCCTTTGCCCACGATAGCTGATACGTGGCTCAAAGAAGCTGGTCTGCAGAAGGCCCAGCCTGGATTACGTCCATTGAGTGTTGTTCGTCTCGGTCGTAGCGATTCACATCGAGAATCGGTCACCAGTAGTGTGCTAGAGCCATTGGACGAGGAGTCACCGCTCGAACCTAACAGGAAAAGTTATGTATCTTTTGGCGGCGACAGTGGTTCGGACACGACTACGAGTAACCTCGCCGTCACCGACCCCGAAGGACAGACTGTCATGCACTCATACTTTGACGATACTGCCAGCAGTCCAGCCGCCACGGAGGGAGGTAGTGACAGTCTAAACTCCAGGCTGTCTCGCTTCATTGCCGAGGACGGCGATGAGCTGGATGAAGAGCTTATGCAGCATCTCGAGAACGACTCCTGGGACAATCTCAAATATATGAAAGGTGCCTTGATTGGCCAGGGTTCGTTCGGCACGGTCTTCTTGGCCCTTCATGCAGTCACAGCAGAACTCATGGCTGTCAAGCAAGTCGAATTGCCATCGAATAGTGGCAGCGCCATGGATGCGAAGAAGAACAACATGATCGAAGCACTGAAGCATGAGATCAGTCTATTGAAGGATCTCAAACATGAGAACATTGTCTCATACCTTGGGTCCAACAGCGACGATAGTCACCTGAACATTTTCTTGGAATATGTCGCTGGTGGATCCGTGGCGACTATGCTAGTCAACTACGGTTCGCTACCGGAGGGTCTCATTGCCAACTTCGTGCGCCAGATTTTGCAAGGCTTACACTATCTGCATTCGAAAGACATCATACACCGAGACATCAAAGGTGCCAATATCCTGGTGGATAACAAAGGCACTGTCAAGATATCGGATTTCGGCATCAGTAAAAGAGTTGAAGCATCAACGCTACTCAGCACACCGAACCATCCGCTGAAGCGTGGTGGACCTCGTGTGTCGCTCCAAGGTTCAGTGTTCTGGATGGCACCTGAAGTTGTGCGCCAGACTGCGTACACGAAGAAAGCTGACATCTGGAGTCTGGGTTGTCTCATCGTGGAGATGTTCACTGGCAGCCACCCACATCCCAATTGCACACAATTGCAAGCTATCTTCAAGATTGGTGGCAGCGGAAGCAATGCCGATAATGCTCGACCTGATATGCCTGAGATGGCTAGCGAGGATGCAAAGGACTTCCTGCGTCGCACTTTCGAGATCGAACATGAAAAGCGTCCAAGTGCAGAGGAACTTATTGGCAGCAAGTTTGCGAACACAAAAGCATAGAGCCCACAGTTGTGTACACGTGGCATCGTCTTACTTGGACATGAATAACGAATGGGTCTGCCATTGGACAGCAGACGATCGACATATCTGCATAGTTGATGCATTTTAGCGGGCATTGATAGGCATGTGGATGAGAGGAAGAGGAGGAGAATGATGGACTGAAATGGATCACGACGACGCCTCAGGTGAAACACTGGGTAATGGTAATGAAGAATCCACGGTGTAAGAATACAGCGTCAGGGCAAGGCAGAGGTGTGAAAGCAAGGGTTTCTTCAAGCAGAACTACAGCCCTAGCCAACGGTCCGCCAACCTGACTTCTGCCCTCCACAGTCCCTGTCCTTCACCGGATCATCTACGGAGACTTATTGGAAGTCAGAAGGAGCGGTTCAAAGCCAGAAGTAGCATGTCACAGCCCCGGCATCGGCTGCCTTCAATGGCATAGCGTGCTTACGCAATTTCGCTTTTGATCATGGGCTTTCACAATTCCGCTGTCTCCTGAGATTATTATCATAAACATGGCGCTCACGCCCATTTTTACATATTTATCACAATACTTATGTCCCAGTGAAGCTACCCAACGCTGGCTTTCTGGCCTGGCTTGCCACCGTAAGCGCCGTCACTGTCGAAGAAGGGCCTCTGACACCATTCTCTGCTCTAGTAGAGCCTGCACGATATACGCAGTAACAGGATGCGCAGCGTCATGCAATGATACAATCGTATGTCTTGCGCTCATGGGTTTCGAGCAGTACAATGTCCTTCCTACAGACTATAGCCGTCCAAGTACAATTAGACTAGCTGACCTCGGTCTATGTTGTAAGCCTCATGCGCATGCGGCAGTACAGTAGTCTGCGATGATGGCAGAAACAACGCTTGCGGAATTGTCATAGAGCATCGATGGATGTCACTGTGTCGACGATAACATGCAGAACACTACATCACCTCATTCCGCCTCGCGAGCGAAGTGGTTGGGGCCCCATTTCACTTCAGAGTGTTACATGTATGCAACGTGTAATGGCGTAGTATGTCCTCCGTACATGGGATCCAGAGATACACGCTGACTCTTAACGCTTTAGGCCAACGAGTGCGGTTGCAGCGCGACTCTAGTATGGCGCACAGGAGGAGCCATAAACAAATGAAGACATTGCGTAAAATGCATCAAAGACAAATTGCTCGCACGATGCCAACGATGGATTGTAAGATCCCGGTCAAACGGGACCTCCTTCTCGAAAGGGAAGTGGTCAGTAAGGGTGGATGTTATCAGAATGAGCCAGCTTGATTGCATCAAGAAAGCCACAAGGCCTGCAGCTAACCCTACAACCCCCTTCCGTACAAAGGTGGACGGCTCATCTACATGGCGTGCACACTATCTGGCATCTTTTCGGCTTTTACGTGTCGTATGTCTCGCGCTTACTCTGCTAACGGCGCCAGTGAGTTGCCAAATACGCATCGGGAGGCTGTGTGATGGATCCGGCATTGAATGCTACAGTGCCAGCATCACCGGCACATTGCATGGGGTCATGGTCTTTAGACTTCTTTGCTGGTTGGACAAGCAACCTCACGTGGAAATGTCTGGCTACCATGATGTCGGTGCCCGTAACGCGCGCATACTGGGTACAACCTTGCGAGCTGCGGCTTAATGACGATTCTTACAATAATCCGCGCATTCGCCACTTCAGCGAGTAAGTCACCAGGACCCCACCACGGTGCGCTGGCAGGATCGTGGTCATGGTTGAAGTTGGCCTTCTGGAAGCTGTCCGTTGTGGAATTGCGGTCGAGATCGATTGGTTGTGCTATTTCTGCTACCAGGCGCCAAGCAGATCAAACAGGGTTCATAGTTGCCTCCATGAGAATGAAGTCATCTATCGGCCCTATTACACTGGGCGTAGAATTTGCGCGGCTAACGAAGATGATGTACCGTAGTATTTCCGCTTGCGCAACATGAGTTGGCGATGTGGAGAAAGGTGGTATAACCATCTCACCACGAAGCAATAGCATCTGCAGCGATACCGCAGAGCACGTGCTACTAGGTAACCACGCCTCCTTGCTGATCGACACACAATCACAGATCAAGCTTAGGTCATAGTCTTGGAGGTCGCCTCTCTACAAGTCTCATCCCATCTATCGGGCTCCCTCATATTCGACTCCTCACATGGCCACTCGATACAACAGAGGCATGCGTCTCCCACTTCAACAGCATTAAAGTGCAGTCTACGAAATGCCCTTCAATGCACGGAAGGCACCCAAAACAGGCACCCAAATCCTTAGAGCCGCGCTATCATAAGCCTCAATGCTGCAGATGGCTCGCCCCTGGTCGATTTCGAAACTCCCTGCAAATCCATTGACGGGCTTCTAACGATCGCAATTCTCACTTTCACTTGACAATACCTATCGCGCCCGTGCCCTGCGGCCGCTGCAACCGATGGTATACCTTCCGGGATCACAGTATCAAGGCGACTAAACCATTTCAAGCTGGACCGGGAGGCTTCGCATGGAGTGTATTGCACGCGGGTTGTGGTAATCTATGATGCGGTTGGAAATAGCACATGTGAGTAGTGAGCCGAAAGTTAGGGGCCTGGAGGCACTAAGGTTGGTAAAATCTAGCATTATGCCGACGAGACCCGCGACGCATTTTTGCGGCACTGTTGATGCGATCGCTGAGGAAGCGGCGGATCTGATCAAAGGGACTCGGGAATGTTGTTAGGGAACCAATGGGAGGGGCGGTAGTGGCGGCATGGCGGTGTGAAGATTCTCGGAGACATATCGCGACTACGGTCGGATGTTACTGCTATATGTGACGTGAGTGGACCCATTGGACGGCTTGATATGGGTGCTTCTAGACCGGTGGTATTGATGCCAGTACGCAAAGCCGAGAGGATATATGAAAGAAATAGACGGCGAAGCTTCGAATTTAGCAGCATGCGCTGCGTAAGAAGTCAGCACTACGATCTTAGTCTCGGAAGCGGCCTTGCTCGATCGTCTCGGGCTTAAGATATCCGGTCTTGGCCAACGGAAATTCATGCGAGACTATCTAGGTATATTGATATGAAAACTCCAATTCCGAAGCAATGAAGCAGGACGATATATGGAGCCACGAACTTTTGTATCGTCGGCGGTCCACAACGCATCCTCGCAGGGTCCGGGGTGAGGACTAGCCGGCATGGAGCCTCCGACGAAGGGCTTATGTACTCCACAGAAATCAAGGACGGCGCATACGCATACGGATGCTGCGAGGTGGCAGCACGTGCGATGAGAGCGAAGCCGTAATTATAATCTGGAAGTCGTGGCCAATACTGTCGGAATGCCAGCGCTCCGGTCTTGGAAAGACGAGCCCGATAAACTGCCATGAGACAGACAAGGAGGTTGGTGGAGAGTGAGTGACTGCTCCAGTGTCACCATATAGGGGATGAGGTAGGTATACATATAATGCGTCGCATGGACCGACGACAGAGCAGACTGATCATATCGCTCAACCGTGGCCGCTAAATCAACCAGCCGACATCATGAAGTTGTCCGTAGCTACACTCTTGCTCTCGTCAGTATCGCTCGCGACAGCGTGGTGGGTAAGATAGCTCATGTCCAGTTCGACAACTGCTGTTGCGTGTATACTGATATCGAATCTCAGAATTGCGTTCCTCGTGCACAAGGTTCTAAAAACCAATTTGGCGATTGCATTAATTCGGAAGATGGAACGGTTGCTGGATGCTTATTCCAAGGCATCAGCAACTCTGGAGATGTGAGTGACCACAATAAGATCGTGTCGAAAGCTTTCACGTTCGAGGACCATGACTCTGACGCAAATGCTCTTAGTGCAAGACAAAGGGCAATGGATGCACTCCTCATCAGGATGGGGCAGGTAATTGGGTAGCTTACTGTTCTTCTTGAGTGTTGGTCGTGGAATATTCCATGCAGCAATTGGCATCTGGCGAACGAAATCTCGGTTTCTAGGGTTCTTGAGATCCGATGTATGGTTTGCTTCCATAATGCTCGTCAAGGAGAGTGCTAGTCTGTTAATAGGGATGTAGCGCTGGTCAGCGCTATCATATCAAAGTACAAGCAGCAAAATCCTCACGTTCTACAATCTCAACCTATATGACCACGATCTGAAGAAAATCGAAGCTGAGCTTTAGCACAACGGCACTGCTGTTGCGAAATGCTTCAAGCATCTTTGCGCAGCATCCGATCTGTCGAACTCCTGCCAGGAAGTTACCAAATCAGTCTGTGCATGCCAGCAGAATTTAATTTTCTGAGGAGACAATCGTCCCAAAAGCAGGCATCGGTGACGAAGGCTTTGCATTCTACGTCGTGCCCAAATGCCCAAAGGAAGAAGGGACGGAGTTTCGCCACCACAACGACGCTATACTTTAACCACGTGACGGCCACTAACCAACATTAGAGCTCTCTCGTTCCCGGAGATTCCGAATCATATGGATGTCATCAGCAGACACTGCACAGCCGAGGATGGCGCTTCCAATAACAAGCGCTGGGTTGCGATTCGTCCGGGCACGGCAAAAGACATATCGAGGCATAGCAAGACAGTCCAGAAGCCACGTGAAAGAAGGTGTCGCTTGACACAAACAATACTCCTATTCAAGCCATCTTCCTGACTCCTGGCTGGTGATACCCCGATACGCTGTTGGAGATGTTCGAATTGATCCTTTGGCAAAGCCTTCGTCAACAAGTCTGCCTGGTTGTCCCTGCTTGGCATCAATTGTAAGTCCAGGTGACCAGCTTCCACGCATGGCCACAAGCGTTAGGTCTAAGCCGATACCAGTACTGACTGACCACTAGAGGTGCACGAGGGGCGGGCGAATCATTGCTTCCCTTATGTCAGCGCTAATCAGCTGGATGTGATGATGAGCAAAGCTATGGTCGTGATGCCGGAATCAGGGAATGAGAGGGAAAAGGAGCAAGGAAATGTACTGCCTCCTCCTGCGTCTCTTGAGGAATGTGCTGACAGTGGTGAGATATATTCATGATGGCATAGCATCGTGCCAAGAATGCATGTCGGTAGGTCACTGATCCAATGTGCATGGCGTTCAGGTCCTCGCAACGCCTTGATGAGGCGATTTCTACCAGAACATCCGCCTTCCATCATTTCTCTCTTCATCGGCTTTTCAGAATTACCCCGTACCTTGCTGGTGTCCGTCACGGAGCATGACATTGCTGCCTTTGCGCTGACGTATCGTACCACCGGACCTGAACGAAATGCTCGTGTATCTTGTCAAGGGTTTAGTCGCCACCAAGCTATACACAATGCGACGTCAGCAGAAATCGCGCTGATCGACTGCACTTACCACGATGATATGTTCTTGCTATCTAAGGGTCGACATCACGGACACGTCCGGCGATGCGCTCCAACCAAAAGCGTAGAGGTTGTCGTTCATTTTGGGCGCGTGACCCCAGCACTTCCTGACCAGGACCACCCTGTTAGTGCTCACTGTACGCCATCTCCGCCGGATCCATAGCCATATAGTGGTAACCTCCACCTAGCATGTCAACATGTCACCGTCAGCATCGCAGCTTCGACATCCTTCGAGGCAGACGATCGACCGACGGGCACCTCGGACAACAAAATGCAGAACGCCGTGGACGTTACGGTCCGAATGGTCACGGACAGGCTTCATGCTCCCAAGCGTACGAATGCCGACTTCTCGGGCCGGAATGTCATTGTTACAGGAGCCAATACTGGCATTGGCTTCGAAGCGGCGTTGAAATTTGTGCAGCTCGGCGCAGAGAGAGTCATCCTGGGATGCAGGTCGATTGTGAAAGGTGATGAAGCTGTCAAGCGTATTGAAGAACGGACTGGCAAGGATGGAGTGGCGGAAGTCTGGCTGATGGATATGTTGGACTATGACAGCCTTTGGTGTGTATTTCTGCTCCGGAGCTCGAGGAGGAACGACAACTGACGTTCAGCAGCGCTTTCGCACAGCGGGCAAAGGACGAGCTTGACCACCTGGACATCGCTGTTCTTAACGCAGGTTGCATAGCCGTGAACTATGAAGAGAGCAAATACGGATGGGACCGCATGCTCCAGATCAATACTCTTTCCACGGTACTGCTCAGCCTGTTGCTCCTGCCAAAGCTGGAAGCGAGCAGAACCGAGAAGTTCACGCCGGTTCTGGAATTGGTATCCTCCAAAGCCCATCGCTGGAACAGCGTCAGCGACTCAGCTCGGAAGGCAGAATCTCCACTCGCCTTCTACAATGCCGATACACGCCGTAACAGTTATACGCAGTACGGCCTGTCGAAGCTGTTCCTGATGTATGCCGTGACTGGCATGGTCAAGCAACTCAAGTCAACCCATGGTGACGAGCCGCCAGTCTATATCGTGACTGTCTGTCCGGGAGGCGCCAGATCCGAGATTACGAGAGATAACAGCAGTCAGTGGTACTATAAGATGCTCATGCCTATTGTGATGCCGATTGTACTAAAGACGGTGAGGTTAGCGGGCTCCCAAGGCGAAAGCGATGGCTGACATTGTCTGCAGGCGGAAGCTGGTGCTCGAAACTACATTTCAGGCGTGACTCTTGGTCCCAAAGGCCATGGACAGTTTTGGGAGCAGGATCGAATTCAGAGCCCCGCACCATCACTGGTCGGCGCAGAGAACGAGAAAGTCCAGGAGCAAGTCTGGAACGACATTTTGAGTAGCATCGAAAGAGACGTTCCAGGAATACGCGAGCTCGTGCAGAGTCTATGATCCTGGCGTTCTCCATCAATCTTCTCTGTCGACCGACACACTCGCGGCACGGGGTGATGATCTGAATCCGATCGTCGTCGGGAATGAGATCTGGCGTCCTCACAATAAACCATTCAAATTTGAGCTCGGTCGCATCGGCGCAAGGAAAAGCATTTTTTAGCGATAGCTATGAGGAGAAGGAATGTCCCCATTTTCTGTTCGACTGTCCACATCGGCTATAGCGAGCAGGCCAGTGCGAGTGAGTGAGGTGCCTCAGTGTGTCGTTGGTCACTCATAACTGGAATGCCTGCCAATTGGCTTCCGTCGCGTAGGTCATACGATGTTAGAACTAGTACTTCTTGAGGTGTACTGTTGACCCGTTCGCGCATAGGATAGAAAGGGGAAATACATATGCACTCATGGCACTTACTTCTAACGGAGACATCTTCAAACAAGGCGCTTTAATTTCATGTACTCTTCACCGGGTGCTGTGTTCGCGACCTTCAGGGGTTGATTCGTTGGTCTCGTCTCCTGAGTGCGAGCGGCTTTCGGCTCCTGCTTGTATAGTTGCACAATATCGATGGGATTGTGGAGTCTCGTGTTCCTCATTTGTCAGGCGGGCAGTTTGCATCTTGATTTTGTGCGTAGAACAAGTAGTGACTCGATTTTCTCTTTGAACTCCTCACCAACATCTCAAACATTGACCCACTTCTCCGATGATGAATGGCGAGTATGTCTCACGTGATCACGCGTCGCTTGAAACCACAAGCTCCCGGGCCACGCTCCCAGGAAGCATCCAATTTCAACATTCAGCAACGATCCAAAGGGACGACGACCGAAGTACCTGCACAGAAACGAAACATTGATGCTGTGGAAGTGCCAGATGTAGGTCGGCTTGAAAGGAAGGTAATCATGGAACACCAAGACAGCGAGCTGCCCACGTCGAGGATCGGACTCTCCATATGCATTGCTAGCGGTGGCAGTCATGCAGCGGTCCGCTGTCCAGCTGATTGCGAATCGGTACCACCAATACGCATATCGCGGAAGACAATAGAGCCAAGTATGGATCCAGTACACAACAGACAGCACGGCTGATCGGCCACATCATGCTCCATGGCACGCGCTTGAAAGGTAAATTCCCGCGTTCAATCAAGCCCAGTGGGTGGTCACCGTCCGTCACTTGAGCGAGACATGAACGGCCATCTAAAAGTGCGAACTACATGCACGTAGACAATGCCGCTCACAGTGTAACGCCTACGCAACAGAGTACAACGCAGAAGCCGGGTGCTTATGACAGGTGTGAATGCTGTTGTGCGCACGGTGTCACTCTGCGGTATGGATGCTGAACATTCGAGAGAAGGACGACTTGGACATGCTTCTTCACACGCAGATATCTGCAGCCTGCGAAGCACGGAGCTCGAGCCCAGAGCTCATGCTTAGCTGGCCGATCTATCAAGATGGAGTGGTGCTGTCTTCTCCTAAGGGCTACAACCCACTCTTGTACAAATTTCGTGAGGCATAGACAATGGCAGACGCCAGCATATTATACGAGCCAGTGTCTCCGCTGGCACCTTCTCTTCACGGCACTCGCAGATCTTATAGCGCTGACTTCGTGGATCTGGACATCATCGAGCCGCATCTTGAGTTGCAGAACTTCGATAAAACGGGTTGCTCGCCGCCATGTCATGCTTGTGCAGATGATGCACTGTCCGCGGAATTCTTTGCACCAGAAACCACGTGGAGGACAACAGCAGCACGATGGGGTCCGCTGCTAGGTCTGGCATCGCTACTGTTCATGTTCCTGAGTGTGCCGGCAGCGGCAACAGTACTTTCGGTGTCTGATGGTCAGCTTGTTTCTCGGTGGGAAATGAAGCCAAGTGTTTACCTAGCTGTCATCCCTGGCATTGGTAATAAGCTTCTTGCATTCGCGGCCTTTCAAGGTGCAATCATTACCTGGTGGTTGCGAGCACTCAATGGTACGACCATGAGGGACCTGCATCTGAGCTGGTCGGCTGGACCTGGTTTCAATCTTTGGTCCGCTCTCATGACTGCACGATGGACAGGTTTACTTGCGATCAGCACAGTGTGTGCAGCTGTGATAACTGCAGATGGTGTCTTTCTCCAGAGTGCAACGATCGTCGTGCAAGAGGCTGCCAACCAGCCCATACAGCTGACGGTCAAGCTCGCGCCAGACATACCCAGAGATTTTACAGGATCCGTGAACAATAACACCGGAACGATGATCTACACTACATTCTTGCAAGGCTTTCAGCCAGTGTTCAAAGACTATATCACTGGCGCTCCCCTTCCGTCCCCAGTGCAAGGCTGCTCTGGCATCTGTCGGACGACTCTCACGGCGGCGGCGCTGTCCCAGACGTCATGCGAGGAACGTGCTCCAGTTCGCATGAACCTGACGGACATCAACAACGGGTTGACTACACCTCCTCACGATTGTGATATCTCCTCTTGTCCTTTACTCGCCATATTTGAGGACGTGGACTTCCAAAGTCGAGAGGTCATTCGACTTTTCATGGGATTGGGCAATTTTACGATTGACCACGAAGCCACTTACGGTTACTACACAGTCAAGGAATGCATATTTGTCTCTGCGGTTGCAGAGTATCATGTCGTAGTGCACAATAACTCCAGCGTCGAGATCGAGAACTTGGCCGACCCGAGGATCATCGCAATTGCGAACAATACAGCCTCATACGCAGAGCGTCGTCAAGAGACCAATCTCAACAGTACGCTTTCTGGGATCGCGAATTTAGCCTATATTGCAACGGGAACAAGTCTTAACATCACAAATGGGAACTTCGACGACGTCAATATGTTTGCTTCCACTCTCATCCACAATGTCGACGGCTATTTGAATGATGGTGATGCACCCGTCTGGATAGAACCCACTGATAAGATCCGGACGATCTTGAACGAGATCGCGTTTCGAACCTCTGTGCAAGCTGCTATCTATCTTCCGTCTCAAGTTCTTCTGCCGGCCATCGACCATGGGCTCAATGTCAGCTATGAGGTTGCAGGGCTACGGGTGGATGAGCTGCCAACCTATCGTACGCGCTGGAAATACCTCGTCTTCGCTGCCATGCTTGACCTGTCATGCGTAATACTGGTTGCGTTATTGTACAAAAGCTACTGGAAACTTGGCCGCGCCATGAGCTTGAGTCCTCTGGAGATTGCGAAGGCTTTCGACGCACCTCTCCTGCAGAGCATGCCTTCGAACGTGAATGGTACGCAGCTGGCTGATGCTGCAGGCAATTTTCCTATCAGATACGGTGCTGTCAATGTCGAGCCAACGGATGATGTACACGAACAATCTGCCCGCCGTTTGATCTTCCATGACTCAGATCTGGTTTATCGACCTATGGATACGTTCACTTTCAGACCATGAAGGCGAAGGCGACTGTATAATATTCCCGGCGCGAGCCATCCTCGGCCAACTCCACTGTCTTAGCGAGCTTACGCGCAGCTGTTGTGTGACCAAATCAAGCAGGGATAGAACGCCACCAAAGCTGGACCACTTACTTCGACCATTCAGGCTTGACCTCGAGCTACGGATACGCATGCGGAAGGTGGCTACCTCTCACATGTTGCTCAATCTGTTGAAGATATCCCGACATCATCAAGGATGCTCGGCACATGGAGAGCCTGGCCTTGACATGGCTTGCTGAGAGCCAATCAACGATGCATTGCAGCAAGCGATTATAACTCCAGCTCGCTCAGATCCTGGTGTGAACAGCTTAGCAATGCATCTCGTGTGGCAGCTGAGTGACCCCTGTCTCCCGCTCTGTGCCCTTGAACCACACCGACCCCTTTCTCTGTAATCCAGCTGTGACCTTAAGAAATTACAGTGGTGGTGAGACCTTTGTTATGGCAGTGGATTCAATCCTCAAGGCATGCTTAATCCTCATAGTCTCGAGCCACAATGTCTGCGCGTACGTGGAAATGTCTTGGAACACCTCATACTACTTCGGAGCAGATGGACCCTGGCAAGCAGTGACAGTTGGCGTACAGAACAACCGCACCTCGCGGCTGCATACAGTCAATCTGTTGCCATGCGAAAAGAGCCTTGGCTATACCTACATACCGACACCTGATGTCTGCGCTCTGCCCAATGCTTCGGCGTACTGCGGCATCGGCGGCATGATGGACTTTCCGAGCACTTTCACGAATGCCTCGACATGGAACGACAGAGACGAGTTTTATATATCAGGCATCGCGACAAGTGTGATGCTCAATAGTGATACCTCAAGAGCGAATGACGTTGTGGTGGTACCTGTGACCAACAGGTCAAACAGCCATACCAAGTACCACACCGGTGATGTGCCCGGCATAGAAGCAGGCTTCTTCTATGCTGGACCCACTTCATCCGGCAGTCAGTGCTCGATCACGGGCTGCAGCTTCGCTCAGACTCTGGACGACTATGGTCAGATCAGCTCAACATCGTACGGTCTGCAGATCGGTGCTGCAAAGCTGAATTATGTTGGGTCGCTCATCCTTGGTGGATATGATCAAGCGCGCATCGCCGGGCCTCTCATTACTGCTATACCAGGATCTGTAAACTCCTATGGCACTCTAGACCCGAACAGCTTTCGGCTACAGGATATCGTTATCGGAATCGACGAAGGAGGCTCGCCATTCGACTTTGCCAATAAGACTGGTCTTCTGCATGGTCCGGACGACTCGACAGCTCAAGCGATACCGGTGATTTTGGAACCATCTTCGGCTTACATCGGTTTGCCACAAGGAGCTGTCACAAACATCGTAAATTCTCTACCAGTGACTCGTGATGACAAGACAGGATACTATCTTTGGAACACTGCAGATCCAGCATACTCCAATATCATAACTTCGACAGCATACTTAGGCTTTGTCTTTCGGACGAGTACCGATGACGGCACGCTAGATATCACGATTAAAGTCCCCTTCGCTCTTTTGAGCCTTAGCCTGGAGCCACGGGCATCGGGATCGAGCACCGCAGTGCCGTACCTCCCAATTGTCGTTAGAGTACGTAGCGACTACGAGTTCTACAACTTCGGTCGAGCATTCTTACAGGCTGCCTTTCTCTTCGAAGACTCCAGTGACAATTCCACACTACTAGCTCAAGCACCCGGACCTGGCGCTAATGCATCTGACATTCACGACTATGACGGCAAACCGACGGGTCTTAGCAGCTCCGCTGGTGACGAGGTTTTCGCCAGTAGCTGGAAAGGATACTGGACGCCATTACCCTTTCAAAAGCAGGACATCGGTGGCACATCGGATATCAGCGGAGGCGCCAAAGCCGGTGTTGCGACTGGTGCCATAGCAGGATTGGTGATTATCCTGGCTGCCGCCTTTTGGTTCCTCCGGCGAAGGCGTAGATCTGAGGGCAAACCTCCGCTCACATTTCGTAGTGGGAAGACGACGCACCGTCAGATTGTGACGCCGCCACCACCGGTGGAGCTTCATGGCACCTCTAGCAGAGTCGAGATCGATGGCAGGGAAATGTATCATGCTAAGGTTGAACAGATAAGTCCGATGACTCCGGCATCGTTTAGAGAATTGCCGCAATATCATGCTCGATAGTCTCAGAATCGGCGTATGCATAGAGATAGATAGTTCTCGGAGACTGCTCAAATCTATGCGAGAAGGACTCAATTACATGCACCAAGAACCGTGTATTTTGCTTCGGTCCAATTCACGCCTTTGAACAACCCAACTTCCGCAGAAACCGACTGCTTCACGCCTTGATCACTTTTGAGTTCTAGCGATCGTAGTGATGTCTACAGAATGACTCGATCCATCTTCCAGAGCAAGGATATCCGTGAAGAAGTGATCATTTCAATCTATCTCAGATTGGCTCCCACAGATCAAATCAGCTTCCGAATCACCTTACCGTGAGCGAACCACGTCTGAACCGGTGCCGCACTTTTGCTTGACAAGAAGTGCTTCCAAGCAGGCAGGCACAGCTCTCCTCCTGCAGATCGATAGCAGCTGGCCCCGGTTCTGAGGCCAAGAACGCGCACGTCGTAGCTATCATTCGCTTCTGTTGATGGCTGCTTGAAATCGAGCTTCATCCCAAGGGCTTGGATACAGTATCGATGTGCCGTACAGGCCAACAAGCTCAAAGGCACCTTCGTCCCGTCTACTGAACGCACGAGCAACTCTCAGCTACCAATATCCGGCAAGCTCCCGAGGGATGTGGCGCCCCAAGCGTTCCGTACGACAGGGCATAAGGAGAGCTCAGTCCTGAGGCTGACCTGCCATCTGCGCAGAAGCAGTAGACCCACGTGCGAGTCACTGCCATTGTGTAGCGGCGCGAACAGCCTTCTGTTACTGCGGTGTCCTTCGTCAGCATTGAGTGGAGAGATGGTTCGACGACCCGTGGGCGATCTTGCCATGTCGCTGGGGTCAATAATGCTTCGAATTCTGCCAGGCATAGTAAGCGAACAAAAGTCAAAGTGCGAGAAGTGGTCGAATCCTCAGTCAGAATTTGTTAGATATTCGCAGGTTGGCCAAAATAGACTCGTGTTTCATTGCCATATCACACTGCCAAAGGGGTATATACGCTAATCCATTAGTTAACCCATGTGCTCCAAGCCAATTATCCGCGCCCATCGTGTCTTGACGTTCATGTCTCATGTCAAACTACACATATCATTCTTAGCCAAGATGTAAATTTCCAATCACGCCGCCTTTTCCTCAGTCGGGCTGGTGGGCAATGGCGTTTCTGAAGGAGCGGGCTGATTGAGCCGTTTCTCCATGTCATCTGTTTCTGTACCTGCTGCATGATTGAGCCTCCTCTCAACATCTTCGGCGACATCATCAGGAACACCCTCATCACTCTCGTCTGTGTCGTCCTCTTCGAAGTCTTGGTCATCCTCGTTGACCTCTTCGATTTCACCTTCACCTGCTTCACGTTTCTCGCCTTCTGCGGCTTTTGCAAGACGTACTTCGCGGCCTCGTTTGTGACAGTACCAGAAGACGAACATTAAGACTGTCAAACAGTTAGTTGCTCGATCTGCAAATAGCGAGTGATGCACAAAGACTTACTGAAGACTGCAAGCGACATCACCACATTTGTCGTGCTAGCAAGGAACGGAAACCTGACACGTAGGAAGTTGACAGTATTCCGGAGCATACCCGCCACAGCACCTTCCTTGCTCAGCAAGCTCTTCATTCCAGGTATCGTGCGCTTCTTCTTCTCTGCTCCTTTACCGCCGGTCTTGGCAGTGGACGAGCTGGCTTCACTCCCTGGCTCTGTGTAGGATTCGCCAGCACTGGCAGTCTTCATACGAGCTTGCATATCAGCCCCGGGCTTCTGGCTGGCAGCAGCGAGGATCTCTGGAGCAAGTGTGCCGCCAAGCTTGGCCGGTAAGGACTTGACCAATGTCTGTACGAAAGGTGGCATAGATGCAAATTGCCGTTCCAATGTTGGTCCTGCATCCTTCATGAGTTTCTCCATGTCGTCATATGCTGTAGGCGCGCCGTTGATGGTGTCCTTGAGAACCTGCTGAAAGCGCTCGTAGATCTTGCCGGTCTCATCGGAGAGTGCAAAGACACGGTTGTTGATACTGCTCATATTGAGGTTGTCGAGCAAGACCGAGACTTCTTTCTCTTGTTTCTCCTTGGTTTTTTCTTCATTCACTGTTCCATCCTCGTTGTAGACAGGCTCCAGCTGACTGTCTTTGTCTTTGCGGGTCCAGGAGGCCGGCAAGGAGGGCATGGACGGATAAGAGGATGGCACGTAAGAGGCCGCGTACTCTTTCCAGGTCTGCGAAGAGCTAAGATTTTCTGTCGAACCCGCTGTTGAGTCTTGTTTTTGCGCGTCGTCGGTCTTCGCTTCGCTTGCAGCATCCTTCTTTGCAGCAGGCTTGAGCGATTGTGGTATGTATGAAGCCCATGTCTTCTTCTCGGCCGATTCCGAGCCAGTCGCCTTTGTGTCGTCAAGCTTCACTTGATCATTCCAGCCTCTTGTCGCTGCTTCGGCTTCTTCTTGGCTTGGCAACTCAAAGTCTTTCCTCTTCGACTTCCTTTCGGAGGTTATCGGGCTCACTGGCTGTGTCTCGGGCACCACATGCTCACCGTCTCCTGCTACTTTCTGCTCTTCCGACGAAGCTGGTCGTTCTTCGCCTTGATCCGTGATCGTGGTTGGTTCTATGTCCTTCGTGGCATCGACGGCCTGATCGTGCGAGATCTGCTTCTCCAAGAATTTCTGGTCTTCATCCTTCAGCACTGGCTGCTTAGGGTTTGTCTTTTGAAGCTCGTCCTGGTTCTTCTTTGCTCGTGCGAACGACGACAAGTTGAAGTAAGTCGACATCGCGGTGACGTGTGCTGGAGTATAGGCGTATCTAGGATAAGAACAATGAGAAGAGAGTGTTTGCACCTACCAACGACAATCCATGCATCGCCACTTATCTGCTCTCGACACACACTCGAGAGCTGTTGAGCAGGCGCAACGCGGTAGCTGCATGGCAAGCTACGTCAGAGGGAACAAAAGGTGGGAAAGAGGTCGAGCACACTGGTGAGTGGGTGTCATAGTAGTGCCAGGATCAGGGAACGGATCTGCGGGTCCCACACGATGGACCCCTGTCTGTTGCCGTACACGTGATTCGTAATTCCACTGCATTCACGGACTGCACATTGTCGTCCTCCGTCTATGCTTGATACACCGACTGGATAGCATGCAGCTGTGACCTTCCGTGCCACCTCGACGATCTTATGATGAGCCTTGAGGCGGGTAGATTCTCTGCGACCGCGGCTCGCGTCTTGCAAGAGCAGGGCAATACGTTTAGACATATGTGTGCGGCGGAAATGGCTCCATGACTGGCTCGTTGTGCTCGATACGATCCGCATATACATGGCTAAGAGATAGCGTTGAGGGGAATGCGGAATCTATTTCTGCGAGAGTATGCCAACCCTTCCTGAACCCAGCTGGATCCACAAGAGACCTTTCTATATTCCGCACGAGTCAAGGCACCTATGATCGTTACGGTTACGGGACATGCTGTGAATGAAGAATTCCGGAGATTGTCACGCAGAGCCCCTGTGTATAGGTATCTGGCTCAAGGCTGCTGTTGCAAGGTGTAGAGGGTGGCCAGTATGGTAGCATGGGCTTGTTAGACGAATTCAGAACCGAGGACTAACTTTCCACAAATTCACTTCACGGGAACATCTGTCGAGTGAGCCCAAGCGCTTGCATTTGTGCTCGCGTTTGTGCCAGTGACAGACCCAACAATAGCGACTTAGTCTGACTCGACAAGGCACAGTCAGCGAGCGCTTCGTTGGCTACATCCATGAGGAACAGTGATTTGGGTTAGATATTTCATGTATCCGTCGTGCCTGCCGCTCGGATGATGCCAACATTATTTGACATTTCGTGGATGCAAGCATTCAACTCTTTTTAAGACGTTCACTCTCCTCTGGGCAACGGCAGCAGAGTGCATCACATTTAAGTCCTCACTCACATGAGCATCGGCCACTAACGGCACATGACCTCATCGCAACAAGCGCGTTGTGACCTTCCACGACAACTCACATCCTAAACTCCTCACTCGACTTATTAAACCCGCAGAAATCCACACTTCAACGCGAAGCACGACCGCAACTATTACCACAACACCAGCACCATACACCAGCAATACATCACGCACTAAAATAGCACAACCCTAATCATGTCACTCGAACTATTTTGGGGTGGAGCACCAGTGCTCGAAGAGACAGGTATGTTTTCGAACCGTATCGGGCTTCGATGCTCATAGAGCGAACTCCTCGACAAATTATGTCAATCCATGCGGCTGGAGTGAACAAACTGACACGCGACAGGACGTGATGAGGCAATTGCTAACGGCGCCCAGCTCGAGGAGCTGGGCCTTGACGGCATGGATGGCTCCTCGGCATCAGACAAAGACGAAGGCGACGGCGACGTAAGTAACTCCGAGCATGAGCGCAGCCTCTCAGCTGCATGATGTGTCGCCGTGACTGCTGACACGTGCTCTCTAGTATGATGGTGACAATGGCGAACCGCGCAAGTCAGCTCGATACAAGCAACCAAGAGTCGCTGGAGGCATCGCAGCAATCGCAAAGCCTATTCGAGAGGACTACGACTCTGATGATGGCCGCATCGTCGCTCTCAAGCTGGAAGGCCTTTCCGATGTCGTTGTGGCGAATAAGCTCAAAGAAGAAGGCCGTATGCGATATGAGCCCAAGACAGTAGGCAGCAGATGGTCACGTATTCGAAAGCTCCTCGAAGAGAAGGAGAACGAGCGACTCGATGACGAGCTAAGCGACTGGCATGAAGGAGAAGACGAGAAGTTGAACGTAGTATGCGAAGCCGTTGAGCACCGATACGAAAAACTCCGCAACAATCTCGAAGAGAAGAAGTGGGAGGAAGTCTCCCAGCATGTGGCGGAGAAGCTTGGCCGGAAGAAGTACACCGCCAAGGCCTGCAAGGACAGGTGGCAAGGCCTCAAGGATGGCACAGCTGACGTTCCGATCGAGCTCGATGAAGACCAAGTCGGCCGTCGCCACAAGCGGGAAGCTCGCATCGCAGCAGCAAAGCAAGCACGTGCAGATATCAAAGCAGAACAGCGCGCCCAAGCAGAAGCGAAGAAAGAGCGTGCCAATGCTAAGAAGCGTGAGCAAGCTGAAGCCAACCAGCGTCGCACTGCAGAAGCACTGCGCAAGCAGAAGGAGCGCGAAGAGCGAGACCGCATCAAGAAGGAGCGCGAAGTGAACCGTGCTCGCATGCGACAGCGACGTCTGGCTATTCTGAACTCCATGCGTGCTCACCGTGAGTGGGAGACCACGCGCAACCGTGCCGAGAAGAAGCTTTACCGAAAGCTCACCGGCTACGACATCGATGGCTTGCCTGTCCGCACTCGTCGCAAGACGGCCAACTACGATTCTGAGGACGAAGAGCAAATCGACGAGTTTGAGAGTGATGAGGAAGAAGCAGAGGCTGAGATGTCTGACCTTGGCAGTGAGAGCGAAGACGACGAGAGCAACGCAGGTCAACGCCCTTCGACTGGTACACGTCGCTCAACCCGTCTCTCAGCCTCGAAGGACGGATTCAAGAAGCCCGCCACGCCCGCCAAGGCTATCCGCATCCCTGTCACCGAGGACACTCTCGTCAATCCTCGTGCCATCATGACCGACAATGAGCTTGATATGCTCCTGCACCGACGTGGCCTACCTCGTCGTGACCGCGCCGGGGGCGAGACTCATGCCGAAGTCGTGGCTCGTCTGGCTGCCGGCGACGAAGAGCTCAAGACCGATGAGCTTGATGATATGCTGGATCATGCTTGCGTCAAGAAGAAAGGCAAGAAGATCGACAAGGTCCGCATGCTGCAGGAGGCCGACGCTCGACGCTCGGAGCAGGGTCAGGCTGGAGTCAGTGCGACGGATCTCGAGTTCATCAATTCGTATTCGGGTTATGAGGGTCAGTTTGAGTACTTGAGAAAGGCAGCGGAGGATGAGTATAGCGGCAAGCAGGATTCAATTGTGGCTTCTACGATCTTGTAGGAGGTTCGGCAAGGATGCTATGCTCAGTTGTGGTCGGGGTGTACGATGCTTGCTCGGTCGGACAGCGAGACGGGTTTCAGATTTTGAGGTTCTTCTCGGCTGGTTGATATGGCGTTTGTGATGTTCTACAAAAGCAATATGTTCTGATGCCGTTTCTGGTTGCTCGAGCATCCTCATGAGTTCTTCACTTTCGATCCTGCGTCGTGGCTTGAGACATGGCTTATGCAGCCATGCGGAATGGTTCGTGGTGCATTCGACGCATGGAAATAGTGGTTGGTAGACATGTGCCTTGGCAAAAGAGAACCAAGGTTAGACATGGTGCCTCAGTTACCGCTCCTGAAAACCATGATAGGATCGCACTTATGTTTTGATCGCCTGCTTAGGTGAGCGGAAAGGCTACTATCTGGCGTACAAAGTCATTAATAGCAAGGACATGGCCATGTATTGATGGTTTACGAGATCACCCAAGCGCCAGACGAGGAGGGACTCTCCGTGGCGTGACGTGACGTGACAGCCGATCCCTGATCAGGACGGCAAAAGCCATAACGATGTAGTTCTAGCCGCCTATACAGAGCTGAATCCTCGTTCTGCGCTGCAGTATGGTGTGATGCGAGAATGGTAATGTCCCTGCTTTACCTACCCAACAAGCAGCCATACCAGGATGGGTCGAAGTTCCAGACATTGGGAATTGGGCACGGAAGAGCATGGTCTTGGCACGGCCGCGGGGACCGTCTGCTGTACGCCAATATAGATGCATGGTGTACAGCCGCTGGGTAGACATGTGCTCAACATCTGCGCGCGAGTCGATGGTAGTGGGCGGCTTACGGCTTGCTGCGATCCGAGCTGGTCTTGCAAATCTCCATGTCTGGCACGAACGGGCGTCACCGTCGTCACTGGTTCGCCTTCCGGCTTAGCCAAACGATACAGGAAGTGGCAGTGACACGGTGAGCGCGTTCGTTCTGGACGGACGGGGAAACCTGGCTCCCATCCTCCACACAAATCGAAAGCGCCTCCGTAAGAACCGGCTCAGGCCTTTGAATGTCCATGCTGAATCGTGCTGTGTTGTGCAACATGGCACGGAAGACGTCTTCATTGGCAGAGAAGGCACTTGGCGAAACGCGCGCCTGTACCCCACCTTGCGCAGCTGATCCTGACCAATGAAAACATAATCTACCCATGCAAAGTCTCCCAAGGCGCTTTCTTTTCGACGCACAACATCATTATTGATATCGAGATGATCGGTCATCCATCCTGACTCGACCGCAGCGAATTCTCAACAGTCTATTCTTGATTCCCACGTCATCAGGATCATGCTCAGCCTTTGAGGAAGAAAGGTTCTCGCCGGATGTTACCCACTGCGAGTCCACGGAGACGCAATTGTTAGTGGGAGCCATCCTGTTCGTTGCTGACCTCCTTTCCGAATCATCGCGCAGGCCGCGAACCAAACAAGAGTTGACCCGTTTCGTCGTACGGGCGCGTTGAGTCGTTGTCGGCGTCAGAGACCGTGTTGCTTCCGCAGAGGCTTGCTTTGCTGGTGAAACAGGGGAGACTGATCGCTAATGGCAGCGTTCCTGCATTAGTGTCCGAGGAAGTTGCTCGAACTGGACATATCCAACGCTTATGATGGAGTTCCAAACATCGGCTGGCCATGATGCAGCCGCCATGGCCTACGATGACACGTGCACGGTGATGCTCCGCTGCGAGCCCAGCGTCAAACACATGTGGCCACCCCCTCGTGCACAAGAACACCTGCAGACTGCAGACTGCAGACGCTGAGTGGTGGAGAACTGCCTTTGTGCTCCTGTTTTGGACCAGGAAGACCATTCTTGCACGCCCTGGTGTTGATATAGCTGTGTGTTGGTACGCTCCAACCTCTTTCCCCTACCTAGTCGTCTATCTTCACTTGAAGACTCTTTCCTACCTTATCTCTTTGTGCGAGCATTCATCTCTAAAGCAGGTCCCTCGTTTTGCCTGTCTTCTGGTACAACCAATACTAGATAGTGTCTCCAGCACTACTTTCAACTTATTTTTTTTCACTTCAGGACAGCAATCAAAATGCATCTTTCGACTACAGCTATCGCTGCGGCAGGCTTCGTGGCCCATTCCGCCCTTGCCTTTGGCGATGGAAGCTATGGAGGCTTCTGGGGTGTTCCGGGCTCCTTCTCCACTCCGGACAATACCAACAACGACTGCACACCAGCACAATCTGGCGGCTATGACTGGTCTGGACTCTCGGAAGGGCCTTTCAGCAGCTATGGTAGCAACCAATTCTCGGGCTGGTCCTGCGCCAATTCTTTCGGAAAGCGCGATCTCCTTTCCAAGCGTACCTTTCAGTCGAAATGCATCACGGCAGGCCTCGACCAGGAGCCATCGATTAGCTGCGATGATGACAACACCATGTCGTTGGACCAGTTCCAGGTTTCTGCCGACCAGGACGCGGATCTTGAGTGCCACTACGCAATGCCTGATGGCTCTATCTGTAAAGAGTATCATTCATGCAGTGCTGAGGGTAGCGTGATCCAGAACAGTCAGTGCGGTGGTGCCAGGAGTGTGACATTCAAGCCTGCTGGGGACTCCAAAGGCAAGGGTTGCAACATTGGTGTTCACAGTGTTGGCTTCAATTGCGGCTCGCCATCCAGCACTGTACCAGCATACCCATCTGCTACGCCGACATACACCACCTCTGTCTCCATTCCAATCCAGGGCACCGGTTCGATACAAAGCTACAACTCTTCATACATTACGCAGCCTACTGCTCCAGTTTACAGTGTACCGAGCTCTCCAGGCATCCCAAGCTATATTTCAACCTCTTCGACTGAAGGATCGCCAGTGCCAACGAGCTCAATTCCAATTTACGGCACAGGTTCAGTGCCGAGCTACAACTCATCTTATAGCATTCCTGCTCAAACTGGCGCTGTGACAACCGGCTACTATCCAAGGCCACAATCACCAAACGTGCTGCCCAAGTGCTTGAACACTTGGATGCACCTGGTCTCTTGCAAGGACAACACAGATTACAGCTGCTTTTGCAAGAACAAGGACTTCGTCAGCCAGGTGTATGGCTGTCTCAGTTCTTGGTCTCAGTCTGATGATGACACTACCTCCGGTGCATCGTACTTCATGGGAATGTGCGCCCAGTACGTCCCACAGAATCCAGCCGTCATCACTGCTTGCCCGTCAACCGTCACTCCTGCGGCCACGTTTACATACGTACCGATCAGCTCGACCCAGGGCTCCCCGGTCGAGTCGTCAGTACCGGTGTACTCGCCAGCAACTGTTACAATCTACAGCACCAAGGTAGACACTGTCACTTCCTGTGCGCCTGACGTCACAAACTGCCCGGCAAGGACTCAGGTTACATCTTACCCTGTGGTCACGACTATTTCCGCTCCTCCTGCTCCGGTTACTTCGTCACCTGGCTCGCCTATCAACTCGGCGCCTGCGTACAGCCCACCTATTCAAGGCGCTCCAGTACCCACCTTGTCGGCCAGCGTTCCTGTCACGGTCATGACCTACTCTACGCAGTATCCTGTGCCAGTCACATATCCCAATGGACAGAGCCAGGGTTCCACAATCCCATTGTCATCCAGCATGATTTCAATCTGCACGACTGTGACTGTGCCTCAAGTGCAGATTATCACTTACACTGCCACTCATGGTAGTGCGAGGGTTGAACAGCCAGGACTTGGGTACGGTACCCCAGTTACACCTGTCGGTGCTGTACCAGCTGCTTCTACACCAGTTGCGCCCGGATATGCCGCACCTTACCCAACCACATCTGTGCCAGGTCCAGTCGGTCCGGTCGCTGGGCCCTCGTCTGGCTTGGGAACAACTTATGTTCCGGGACCATCTACCACCTTCACGCCATACACTGGTGGCGCCGCTAAGATTTCCATCAGCGGTCTTGCCATTGTGGCGATCGCTGGGTTTCTTCTCATATAACGTGTACATGACTTGATTTGACAGCATTGCGATGGAGACCTAATGACAGATACCAAGAGTACAGAGAGATACTGGATGCCAACGAGCCAGGGTTCGGCGGCGCTACAGCATATGGAATTTTTCTCTGGGCATGATGTATTCGTAGTCCAAAAGAATTAAGAGGTTACCTGCACCGTGCGCGCTGTGATGATCGAGATTGCTGGCGGTCTCGTCGGTGCATTGATACTGCCACCGCAACATCGTTCCTACGTTACATTGGCCCCGTTGCGATCGCGATGTGCATTTTGTAAGTCATCATTGGATGACCCTCGACGGCTTGCGGCGAGTCCTGTCGCGTTGACTCTCCTTGCGTTCTGTATCTCCATCCGAGCCAACTCGTCTGTCGCATGGGCACTCCTGCGAAGTACATGTATCTTCCATGTAGAAGCCTTAAGGGAGCAGCCAGGCAGTTGGCGCGGACCATTCTTTCTCGACCCTTCGGTGCCACTATGATCACCGTCACTGTTTGTACTTTCCGGGCGACACATCATGATAGCACGTCTGAGGTTGTGAACATGTGAAGAGAATGTAAAGGTCGGCAAGTGGAGAATGATCAGTACCAGAGTAGTCTAGCGTGACTTGAACAATGCAAATGCTTGTCCTGGCCCTGTCGCATCTTGTGCACGTGCGTCACTGCTTCGCGCATTCCGCTTCTGACCTGCAACAACTTGAGGAGCAACAACAACGACCGTCCAACACAGTGTTTACTATAGACTATCAGATAGCTGGCATCGGACCAGTTATAGAGAACGAGAATGAGCGCGTCACCAGCTCAGCCGACATCAGGACCCAATTCTGTCACGCCCACAACCGGTGGTCCTCCTGCACCAGTCGTACGCAAAAAGCCCGCCGTCAACATCTTCAACAGCAAAAAGAAATCTGCCAAGAGGCCTCACGCACCAGTCCAGCAAAAATCTAATGCGCCGCCCGTACTATCGAACGGTCAAGCAGCACAAGCGCCTACGAATGGCATCCCACAAGCTGTGCATGCTGCCGATGATCCCAATTCATACGAAGAGTACCCTATCTTCATCAACAAGAACTCGATCGTTAGCGGCGGCCAGCGCTTCCATGCAGCCAAACTGCACACTAGAAATAATGAGAAAGTCAACCCGTTCGACGAGAAGGCCTTCGTGCGGCCCCTCCGTCTACACCGTCGATTCGCACGGGACAAAATGGCGCTTGAGCAATCAGACGCTGAAGGCTTTGATGACAAAGATAGGGAGCAGGTCAACGCGCGACGGCTAGAGCGCCAAGCCGAGCGCGAGGAAAACCAGAAACTGATCGCACCAACCGGTGGAGACTCCTCGAAGCCAACCAAGAAGAAGCCAATGAAAAAAGTAGAGGAGGGGCGCGACAACAGCGACCCAAAGCGACAAAAGCGGCAGCAGTTGCGGTACGAGGAATCACGGCCTTGGCATCTCGAGGACTTCGAAGGCAAGAACATCTGGGTAGGCAGTTACGAAGCTGCACTTTCCGAGCAGAGCATGATGTTTCAAATAGCAGATAGTGGCTTTCATGCAGTGCCCATTGAGAAGTGGTATAGGTTTACACAGACCAACAAAGTCAACGCCATGGATTCAGAAGAGGCTGAGAAGCACATGAACAAAAAGTTTAATGTTGGCAGGTGGGCTTTGAAGACACATGCAAGCGAGGATCAGAGGCGAGAAGAAGAAATGATGATCCGCAGGAAAATGATGCGGGCAGCACGCGACGAAGACGACGAACCAAAGTTTGCAGATACGGGCGATTTTCAGGCTGATCGCGATTTGCTCGACATGGAGTTCAACGATGAATTCCAGGATGATGATGAAGGCATGCTTTTTCAGGGCGAGGACGGTGAGGACGGCAAGGAGATTGAAGAGAGGCTGCGTCTGGAGATGCGCGAAGCAGGGCTTGGCGGCACTGGTGTGAAGGATGAAGAGCTGGATCCTTACGAAGAAGAGAGGAAGAAGCAGCAAGCTGAACTTGAAGAGGCGAAGAAGCAGAGGCGTGCAAAGAAACTGCTCAGAAAGAACGAACATCAAGGACAGTATGACACAGATGATTCAGATCGTGACCCGTACGCAGACTCCGAGGACACCGAGGATTCCGAAGAGGAGAGGCAGCGAGAAGAGGAACAAAAGAAGGATGATGCTAAGAAGCTTCTCAATGGTGACAAATCCGGTGCTTCGTCACGCGGCACGAATACGCCTAGTGGACGACCTGAGAAACGCAGCAAGCGTCCTGGCTCGCCCGATGCATCAGAGGCTAGTGGCAACGAGTCGAGTCGGAAGAGGATCAAGGGTGCAAACGGCAACGTTGTGTCAGCTCCTAGTGCCGGTGCTGGTGGTGCTCGTTCGCTTTCACCTGCCACCGCTAAGGCCTCACGACCTGGTGCTGGAAGTGGTAGCGACACTGACACATCTCGCAAAGACCGTTCTAAGCTCAAGGTCAAGGGCAGTCCGTCAGGCTCACCATCTTCCGATACGCCAACCGGCTCTCGCGCCGCATCTCCTGCACCGCCTAAGGAGGTTAAGCCGTTTCCTACACTGGATGAAGTACGTGCTGCCATACCTACCGAAGGTGTAGAAGTCAAGACACTCATTGCGACCTTTCGGGCGCGTATTGGCAAGAAGAATACCGAGTTCATTGCCCTGGTCAAACAAGCTGGTCGTACTGGAGCTGGTGGGAGAATTGTGCCGAAATAGTCTGTTGACTCAATGGCAGACACTCGCGTTGCTTCTCGAGCATCAACGAAGGGGGCTGAAACATTCCCGATGCTGGATGAGGTGCACGCTGCTTTACCTGCCGAAGGGATCGAAGTTATCACATTCGTTGCTACCTTTCGCGCGCGCATTGACGAAAAGAATGCTAAATCTATTGCCTTGGTCAAATAGGTTGTTCGTCTAGGTACGGGTGGGCGTGTTGTGCCGACACAGTCTGTCAGCTCCGTGGCGCGTGACTCTTGCTCTAGCGCCACGAGTTCGACGCCACGCAAGTACGTGCCGCTGTCCATGATGAAGGCTTGGAAAGCGATCAGCTCGTTGCTGCCTGTCGATGCATATCAGCAAGATGGAGTCTGATTTCATTGGCCTTTTTCAAAGAGCTGCGGACTTGTGTGCGGGAAAAAAAATGGTCACTCCTTAGGCCTGCTTATGCGTGCGACTCGATACGGCTCTCGAAAGAGTTATGAAAAGCCCTGGGAAGACTCGGTACCGCCGTATTTGATACCAACGACGGAGTCACTGCTGTAAAATGTAAGAGATGCAGAGATACATGCCGAATGACGCCCGCGACTTCCAGCTGCCAGGAGACTAATCCCTATTGCGAGGGCAAATGCAACAAATGTGGGAACATGTGCAGGAAGGTGAGCGAGCATACGTAGCTAAGCATTCCCATAGGTGTTTCATGTCACCTAGTTGCAGCTCGTACGAAGACTGTCTCTGAAGGATCACAGCGTGCTTGACGGACACGAACACTGCAATCTCGCCAGCCATTGTCCGACCTATTGCAGTGATATCCGACGCACTTGGTTGCTATTCTTGACGGCGTTTACCGAAGCGCACCGCGTTTACATGTATGCACGAGCGCCACCTCCAGATGGCGGTGCCTGGGAGAGACCAGATCACTTTCTACAGCCCTGTACTCGGACTTACAAGTCTTTGCGACCTCGCGAACAGTTTGCCGGCCTCAGGGTCCAGTTTGCAAAGCTCACACAGTGTTTCCGTGGGTGGCTGAAAGCTGAAGCCCCCCGGAAAGATAGTGCGACTTTCGGAGCTTCACCTGTATGCATGCAGACAGGGATGATGACGCTACTCATGGCGCAAATTCAACGGGCAGGATTCTTGGAGGCCCGCAACCTTGCACCTTCAACGATATCTTCCCGTGCAGCTCGCTTGCTCTTTGCTGTATGCAGTGCACACGCAAAACGTGTATTTTTGTGATGTGGGAACATGTTATATGGCCGTTGGTTCAGTGGTGGGGAGCGATGGACGATCAGTCTACAGCACCGCATACATGTAGTCCTGAATCCTAATGATGGATGGATGTCGTGATCTCTACGCACCAACGAATTCCTCCACTCCGCAAGCTGAGCGCCATTTCAGCCCTCGAGCGCGATGGGAAGGAAGGAAGGCTGCTCAACGACACGTGCATCGCATTTTCGTGAATAACGCACCCCATCGAGCAGCAGGATCCGGTCGGTCTGCAGGAGAAAAACTGAGACCCGCGAATCAGCACTGTGAGATCTGGACGGACTGTCCTTTGGTCAGGTACGTGGCGAGGCATGTATGCCGTTGACGCGTAAGTGCTTACAGACTGGAGAGTCCGAGTCTTGTCAGGCACGAGCACAAAAGTGCCGATGCGGTGCAGTGCTGTAGTGTGCGTGTGTGCGTATGTGTGTCGCTACTGGTACTGAGTGTGTTGCACGACATTGTTCTAGTCTGGTTTTCCCGCCATGTCGGTGGTGGGTGGGACTGGGACTGGGAAGGATAAGGTACTGCGCGATCAGGAACCGGATTCCACGCTTGCTGAATTATTGTCGAGGA
This sequence comes from Passalora sequoiae, assembly GCA_013248845.1. Classification (NCBI taxonomy): domain Eukaryota; kingdom Fungi; phylum Ascomycota; class Dothideomycetes; order Mycosphaerellales; family Mycosphaerellaceae; genus Passalora; species Passalora sequoiae. The sequence continues at coordinate 461,698 of WSQC01000023.1, forward strand.
GGGGCGGGTTTTGTGATGACGAGAGAGCGTTGGTGGTCTGCTTCAGTTCTTCACTGTGTTTGTATTATGCATAGCAGCAGCAAGCAGCAGCAGCAGCAACGACTCATGTGCACGAAGAACAACATCTGCTGCTGCTAGGCTGCATTCATTGTTATTGCGTCGCAGCAACGCTACCTATGGATGGTCACCAGCTCAGAAACCGTGACTATAACGAGAGCTCTAGCTGTTGCTGCCTTCTCTTCCATCCGACTTTGATATCGTGGGGACCCGAACGAACAGGAAGGATTCGTCGGCCGGCCACATGCTGTTTTGACATCCTGGTCGAAAGCTGACTCGGGCAAGCCTCCCCAGCGCGTTTGGTTGTCGTCACAATGCTGAGAGAGTCCTCTTGATTGATATAATAGTGGTCGGCGATAACTGCAGCATGATGGATTTGGGAGAATTCCTGGCTCAGATACCCGGACAAGACTCGAGAGATCTTTGTTCCTCCTTCTTTGCTTGATTCCGTACGGATAGGTAAGGCCTGCTTGCTTTCTCAGCATCGCTTTGGCGGGGGGGGGGATGGAAGTATCACATTCCATTGCTAACGACCAATACAGTCGCCTTCGGACCAAATTCCATACATCAACCGCCACCCCATCACGATGATGTCGTCCTGCTGGTCCCTCGGCAGCACGCCAACATTCATCCTCACCCTCTGGCTCCTAGTCTCCACCACCATCACACTAGCCTCACCCGCCCAACCCCCACCACCATACCCGATCCGACCGCGCGCCGTCCAAACAGTATACCAATACATGACAGCCACAGTCATAGCGCCCCAAGTCACGACCCCATCCGTCACATACACCTGTCCCGACAGCATCGTAACGGCCAAAGGCGACTGCCCCTCCCACTGCACCGCCGCAGCACTCCCCTGCCTCCTGGGCATCGCCACCGATTCCTGGTCGTGCATCACGCCAATGGCGACGACGAGTTGGACTAGCGTTCCGGCGACGAGTACGTGTGGATCTGGGTCGATGGTGACGACGTATACGCTTTGGGGCGGACAGCATGAGATGGGTTGTAAGGCGATAGGGGAATGAGTAAGGAGTGTGGGGGGGGCAGGGATTTCTACAGGACCTGGACCTGCGAGATGGAGGTCAATGGGGATTGGATGTGTAGAGACTATCAGAGAGTGTATAGCAGGGAAAGGGATCATAAGTGTGCAAAAGGTTCTTGGAGCCGCGTGAAAAAGTCGGTTTGGCGAAATGGGTAATTCTTGACCGTTCCAGTTGTAGACGGATCTGTGTGCTGGAATGAAATGTTAGAGTCACCAAGATTCGAATGGACGAAGCTGGTCTGGGTTGAACTCTTATCCTTGCCATTAGACAGTGGTTTGCTACACTCCTGTGACCATTATGCATTTCCCACGCCAGTCATCCGCGAGTTTTGAAATGCTGAAAGTCGCCAAATTCTCCACGTGCATCTCCGCGACACTTGAGTCGCTGAAGCAGAATTCATGAAGCGGTATGAGATCCTGCCGATCGCCTCCAATCCGTTTGGAACTGACCACTGTCGGCACAAAGTCGTTCTGCATTATCCGGTCGTCTCGGACCAGAGGTCTTGCCGCTGCCAGAGCTCACCTCAGAGATAACGTGACACGGAAAGGGCATTCGCCTAGTGATGGGACTGAGCTGAAGCACTTCAGCTTAAACGACCTGATTCCGATATTTCCAAGATTGTCAGTGTATCGAATTCCTTGGCGCACCAGAACATATTGTCTGTCTGGAGGAGCCAAGGCACAAGCACGTCAAACGTGACCCAAAAAAGCTCACCTCACATACCAAGGAGAATGACCGCGTCCTCTTCACCTTACCATGAGTTTCTCGCCTTATCGTCAAGGGTGGTGCTTTGCCAACGTCGAAAAGGTCCGGCTAAACCACGATGCTACTATACCGTGAGTCTGCCACGAAACGAGCCTCTGCTTCTATGAAATGGCGGACGGCACAGGCTTCCCATCTGGCATTCTCTGCGGTCGGTTGTTTCGAAGCATCGGATCGATTCCATGATCTCGCACCCCAAGCGATGATGCCCGAGGAGGATTGACGCACTCTGGTGCTCCTGGTTTGGTTAAGAGAGACAGCGACATGGCTTTCTTGTCGATGTATGCAGACAGAGCCTCGCCTGTGCCTGGGAGCGAGACTACGATAAACGCAGCGTTGTATAGCGAAGCACGATGGATTGTGCTGATGTGCAGCTCAGCTGCGCTCGAGGAAGTGGGCTCCCGGCGCAGCAAAATGCTGCCACTTCTGAGTTAGGAGAAATGCATACCGACCGCGTCTGCAGTGGAATCGATTGCGAGGCTTCGACATCGGCCAGTGCGACAGGTTCTTGAGCTGGACCCAGAAACTGGCACTGTGCTGACCTCGGCTGCTGGGTTCGGAAGACTGTTTGGATGTCGATCTTCAGCCTACGTAGAACAATTGCTGGCTGTCAACGGATCGAGCCAGGTTACAGCGTATGCCGGAAGGGTGTGGATGAGCAGTGACGAGCTGGTATGTTGTGCACTGGCGAGCTGACCAGTATGTATCGAGTCTGCCGCTGCTTGAGCGGCCATCCTGAAACGCTGGTTCGCCGGACAGTAGGTAGGAGATGGGCATGTATCATCGCACGCGCGTTGGCGCTCACAGCATCCGAAAGCATGGTTAGTCAAGGCTGGTGTGTGCCTAAAAGTGTAGTAGAATGTCTTGCGAAAGATTATGCTGAGTGTAGGATGTCGGTGGTATATGGAAAGGATATTATTTTCAGCCCAAGCTTCGATGGCGGCTGACAACACAGAGATCCCTCGCAAGAGAGCTGCGAGGATAGGCAGACGCTCGAAGCACCAAACAAGTATCTGCTTCTACTGAATCATGATCCAAAGGGGTATTGTCATTTGCAGGAGACTTGGCGAAGGCTGGTCCCCGTCGACTGTCCCTGAAGCTATACGGCATGAGTGTGAGAATTGGCCCAATTGCAATGCTTTGAGGTGCAGTGCTCCGCGTATAATTGCATTGTCTGCTAGCTGTCACGTGTGCGCACAACTTTCGTGAGTAAGTATTGTCGACCCGACGACGTCGTGTATTGTAGCGCGCGGACGGAAGGTGCCTTTACACTTGAATCGAAATACTTTTCGCGTGCAAATCTGCTCGGCTGGCGGTATCCCGCGAATGACGGCATTTCGGGCGTGAATGAGCGCCATGGCTTCGTATTTTTTTTTTCGTGAGCAGCATGGGGAGGTAAGGTAGCTTTCAGGCATTATACTCTCCTTGATGGAAATGTACGCAAATGCAGCATATTGTATACATCAAAGCTATGTTCAGGCAGCGGCTGTGGATGGAAGTTGCCGGCTCGTACTCCTGAACCACGACCACAATATGCTCCGCTAGGGAGTAATTATGGTAATCTTCGTGTAGTCAGCCCAATGAGCCCATGTTGTCGGCTGATGGGTCGCGAGTAAGACGAGAAGTCCTGCATGCTGACTACGTTCTGACATGCTCCCATGGCTCAAATATAGATGCTCGCTGGGGTTTTGATGAGCTTGATTGGAAGACGGCGGAGAGGGTTTACATCGGCAGACTATGGCGAAATATTGGTCAGGTCGTGCCTGGCCACGTGCATTCACCGCAGTACTAAACTCCTAGGAGGAGATCATGGCGGCGTATATGCGAAATAAAGCCATGGTGTCAATAGCAAAACTATTGGGTGCAGGTAGTGCCATCGATACAGAAGTATGGAGGCGAGTAGTGCCATCAATGAAGAAGTATGGGGCAGGTCGTGCCATCAGTCGCACTTGGAAGGCGGATAGTACCATCAGTTAGCATGTGGAGGGCAAGTAGTGCCATCAGTCAGACATCTCAGATGATGAAACACATTATTCGTGATGATTGGTATGGTATCGGGCATGTGTAGCAAGATGGACGGCGCCCCAGTCAGGAGCAACTCTACACATTCCGCGGGAGAGAGCGGATCGTGGGTGTTGGTGGCAAGCTGGCAACGGTGGATTATAATTGGAAGGGACATTCGTGACTTCCGAGTTTACGTGCAAGGATCAGGGTCAGGGTCAAGGGTCCAGCTGTTACGACCCATGCAACCATGGCCATGGGGCAGGAGCGCTAACCGTCTTTGTTCCGAGGGGCTGAGGGCGCACCTTGCTCTTTCGCCAGCTGGCCTTTTATTAAAGCGCCTGCCTGCCGTTGAATCACACCTGCCGCCTGCAGAGAATACCACCTGTCCTCTCCGGTCTTCCCCATCCAAATGCAGTCACACTGCAGACAAGTCACCCGTCATGGAGACTCTTTCTTACTCAACACCTCTTGACAACATGTCATCCGCCGAACCCACCTCACAGTTTCTCAAGATGGAAGATATTCACAACCCCTCAGCATCACCATCTCCCTCATTCGACAATAACGCATTTTCGCAATCTTCACCACCTCCTGTCGTGGTGCAGTCGAAACCGGCCAAGAAGCGCAAGTCATGGGGCCAGGAGTTACCGGAGCCCAAGACCAACCTGCCGCCGCGAAAGCGCGCCAAGACGGATGATGAGAAGGAACAGCGTCGCATCGAACGCATCAAGCGAAATCGAGCGGCAGCACACAATTCGCGCGAGCGCAAGCGACAAGAGACCGAGACCCTCGCCGTCGCCAACGCTCGTCTGCAGGCTGAACTCGATGCATACAAGAAGTTGCACGGCCCACTGCCTGCCCACATCGTTCTTCCCGAAGTGACCCTGAGCACTGTCGAGTACGTGACCGTCATGTCATGCAAACCATGTACACGTGCTAACATGACCACAGCGAGGACATTGCCACCCCAGCACCTGCTGCCAGCACACCGGCACCATCGCTGGTCGAGTCGCACGGCTCGGTGCACGAGGCGTCAAGCCCCGCGTCACCCGCCGAGGATCTGTTCAGTGACCCGACAATCAAGCAAGAACCACTCGACAACGCCTTCCCCTCCATGTTCGCCCCAGCCTTTGACAATATCGACTCGAAGTCGTCTGTCTTTCCGCCGCTCGACCTGACACAACATTCTGCAGCAATGTTGTGTGACCTGCAGTGTCAGTCCAGCGGCCGGAACAACAACACGACTTTGAACACCTGGTGGGCCAATCTCTTTCTCTACCTGATGAGTATGAATCTTCAGATCTGCTACAAGACTCTCCTGATAGCAGGCTGGAGTCTTATGCCTTCACGGATGGAGCGTTCGATGCGAGCCTCGTTGCACCGCTCGACTTCTCGTTCAACGACTTCATCGATGACTCCGCGACTTTTGCGGTCAACGCATAGGCGTTTAGCGCGGCACCAAGCTGCGAAATTCGCCCTAAGCGGACCGCGAAAGGGCGCGAAGGCGCTTGCGCGGCAGTCATCCGATGAAGTTCAAAGGGCGAGGACAGAGCTGACCGCAAGGATGCAAGCGTGGACGCAACAGACACCAAGGGCGTTATTGGAGCAATCGCATCGAGGGCGAGGTAGAGGTCGGGAAAATCATGGCATGGCTGACGAGGGTGATGAAACCAAAGGCGTTGGGCGTAACAAGCTGTCGTGACTTGCTTGGGTATATCCAAGTAGTCTTGTAACAAAAGATATCCTGTTCGGGAATACTATCAAGTATCCTCAGCCAACTTGCGTGCCTCATTCTCATCCTGTCTCATGTCTAAAAGTTCCCGCCTGAGAGTACGCTTGGTCATGCCGATCGACATGGCGCTAATGCCCTGCGTAGCGCCGAAGCCTCTCACAGTCTGCTAGTAGGTCCTCTTCCCAGTTCAATTCGAGACTTGGAACTTCTTTCTCCTCGCCACTTCCTTCGAGCTCGATTGTCTTTTCCAGCGTCGGGAAGATGCCAGAGCCTGCGGAGCCGGCCGACTCTTGGCCGGATCTGCCCTAAAAGGCAAGTCTCCCTTGCTGAAGATAAACCACGCTTCAGCAACCAGACCAAAAAGATAGACAACTCTGCTTCTCTCGTATCGCGGTCTTCTGGTCTGGTGGCGCAACTGGGACTATGGGCGAAATGGCTGGCGACGATCTCGCACGTGCTGCGCTGGAGAAGACGATATACATTGGTCCTTTTGTACACTGCGAGTCGTTGACGCAACTCGATGTCGCAGTGAACGGCATGATCGGTGTGGATGAGGCCGGGAAGATCGCATTCGTGCTACGTGACTCTAAAGGGAAGCAAATACCGCTACAGGAGGGTTGGGAAAACGCGAAAATTGTCAGAATCAATGCAAAACATGGCTTTTTCTTTCCTGGATTCATAGGTGAGTCGGAAGCGTCACGAGCGGAGTATGTTTGTATAGTTGCTGATAAGTCGTTAGACACACATATACATGCTTCACAATATCCGAATGCTGGCATATTCGGCAAGTCGACACTCCTTGATTGGCTCAACAAGTATACCTTTCCGCTCGAATCGTCGTTTTCCGATCTCAAGCAGGCTGCCAGGATCTACAATCGTGTGGTGGCAAGGACTCTCAGCAACGGGACCACGACGGCATGCTATTACGCCACAATCCATGTTCCGGCGACCAACCTGTTGGCAGACATATGCCAGTCGCGGGGACAACGAGCATTCGTCGGCAGAGTCTGTATGGACACCCTCAGTCCCGACTACTACCGTGACGAATCCGCCCAAGACAGCCTCGACCGCACCAAAGACTGCATCAACCACATCCGCACCATAGACCCCTCCTTCGACCTCATCACCCCCATCATCACCCCCCGCTTCGCCCCCTCCTGCACCGCAGAAAGCCTCCACCTCCTCGGCACCCTCCACAAATCCACCAACCTCCCCATCCAAACCCACATCAGCGAAAACCCCAAAGAAATCCACCTCGTCCGCACCCTCTTCCCCTCCTCCCCCACCTACGCCTCCGTCTACGACCGCGCCGGCCTCCTCACCCCCAAAACAATCCTCGCCCACGCCATCCACCTGACCCCCGCAGAAATCTCCCTCTGCCGCCTCCGCGACGCGAAAATATCCCACTGCCCCGCCAGCAACACCGCCCTCACCTCCGGCGCCGCCCCCGTCCGCCACCTCCTCAACGCCGGTCTGACCCTCGGTCTCGGCACGGACGTCAGTGGTGGATACACTACTTCTATGCTGGCGGAGATCCGCGAGGCCGTCATGGTCAGTCGCCATCGCGCCATGGTGGATGGGGACGAGGCGAAATTGAGTGTGGAGGAGGCGCTGTATCTCGCGACGCGAGGGGGCGCCAAGGTCGTCGGGTTGGAGGAGCGGATTGGGGGGTTTGAGGTGGGCATGGATTGGGATGCGCAGATGGTGACGTTTGAGGATGTGGGTGAGGAGGTTGGTATTGAAAGTGGTGGTGGGGGGGTGGTGGATGTTTTTGGGCCTTTGGGGTATGGCGAGAAGGTGGAGAAGTGGGTTTTTACGGGGGATGATCGGAATTGTGTGGCGGTTTGGGTTAAGGGGCGGTTGGTGCATGCTAGGGAGGGCTTTGGGCATTGAGGGAGGGGCGCTGGTGGTGGTGGTGCGGAAGGGGCTTGGTAGATGCAGTGTCCTAGAAGGACTTGATGTCTATTGTTCTGATCGATGAGTCTCGATTTTTTTACGTAGCCTAAGTCCAGTCCTTGGTTGTTAGTGTGCGTGGGTCACTCACTACCTGAGCTGCTGCGAGGGCTGAATGCAAACCAGATGGGAACGTGCAGTGGTAGTCACGGCATGGGAGGCATAGTTAGCGTGCCAGGAGCATGCCCGCCGTAGTCATTCCTCAATGCGTCTGTTGTCTAACGCCACTCTTGCCACTCTCGCCCTTCAAGGCCTGTGGGTGGCTCCACGACTTACAAGACACGCCATAAAGGAAAGCCGCGCACAGAAGAGTGACAGCGATTGAGAAAACTTATTCAGCAGGTTGATGTGCTTGATTATGCAGTCAAACATGGCACTGCATGTCCACGGGTTTGCAGAACATCGAATCTTTGAATCATCATATTTGTTACTTAATGCCTTCGCTGCTGCATTGCATCCTCGACATTGCGTCCGAAGTTAGTCAGTAAGCAACCTGCGTATCGTACAAGGAAGCGTGTTCTGCACTACATTGCCACGAGATCTCGTGAGCACCTTGTGGCGCGACAGCTCCGTGTTCCCTGGTTGCGGACTTGTCCCGCCCACGCCATGCACCGCAACTAAACGGTCATATTTTCTGAGCCCAATCACGCGATGAAAGCTTCGCGAAGGTGGGCGTTACGCGAAGTATGCTGTGAAGTCGGTCAGTTTCTATATCTCGCCTTTCGTTTTTCCACGTACTTGAAAATGTGGTAGACCACGCAATGAGCAGCCTCGCGCTCGGTGTCACAGCCACAGCTCGTGTGCGAGAAATTGCAAGGACTCTAAGGTCGCGTCACGCCTCGTCGGCATGCAGGGAGAATCGAGGTCGCGCTAGACGACGAGAGAATATGTGCTGCTCTCTGCTCGCAGCATATTCTGAATCAATAAATCCATCAAATGGCCGCCCATACTTATCTTGCCGTGTGGGTATCAACCGGTTTAGGCCGTCACACATCACCATGAACGCCAGACGCCGAACGGGAATTGGGTAAATATGATTTATCGGCCAGTCATCTTCGATCTGCCAGTCGCAGCCGAAAAGCGAGCAGCATCGGCGTCTGCTGGAAGTTATGGTAGTTTTGCGCCTGAGCAGGATTCGGTTCGCCCACGAAAGCAGGCTCGCGCATCGCGTCGAGCACTAACCCATTTCTGAAGAACGGGTCCATGAGTGCCCAAAATGGTCGATGAAAGACCCATAGAGGCTCAGGCTGTCCTCTGACGGCCTCGCTTCTCACTGGTGGTATATCGAGATATTGAGGTACTTTGATGTAAGTGCTGAGTTTTTGCTTGCCGGTCGCTGGATCCTCAAAGACTTCCATCCCGCGATGTCCAGCGGGTTTGGAGAAAGCAGGATGCAGGTCAACGATGACGATGCGCCCATCGGGTTTCACCATGAGTGGGAGGGCTTTCGCGACGAATTCTATCGAAGGCAAAGACTTGAGCGTGGTACTTATGGTGACGATGTCAAATTGGTCTTCCTTCTGCATGAAGCGCTGCATGGCTTCGAAGTCCATCAGATCCATCTTCTCGTATTCGATGGTGCCCGCCAACTTCACCGCTTTAGCTCGCTTGCGCCCGTACTCGAGCATCTTTTCGGAGAAGTCTAGTCCCACCACATGGGCGCCCTTCCGTGCCATTTGGCGTGCAATGATGCCGCTGCCAGCGCCGAGATCCAAGACTCGTGTTGCATGATTTACGTTAGTGTCCAGATCCGAGAGCTCAGCCACGACAGGCAGCAGACATTGTGTAAACATGTCGTTGCCGTCTTCGCTTTCCTCGGTCTGAAACTCCTCCCACTGCGTAGCCATAGCCTCCCAGGCTCTGAAGTTGTCCTTCGTGTGACCTTCATAGTCGTCCTTGGAGAAGCCGTTGACAAGATCCGGCTGATGCCTGCTGTTGACGTTCGTCTTGGGATCCGGTGGTTTCGAATCCGATTTTGAATCCGATTCTGAATGCGCCTTCGAATCCGTTGTGGAATTCGTTCTTGATTCTGACATCTTGGTCCTGTCTCTGCCGAGAGGAGCTGCTCTACTGACCACTTCTCGAAATAGCTGCTTCATCTGCAAGGTTCTTTTGGAGAGGGCGATGACTGCTTAGACAGTGACGCGAAACCCCGCTCTCCAGACACAAATTGCAGGGCGTTGTTTGTTCTCAAGTCTGTTTGCAGACAATCATTGTCTATGTACTCTTTGCCATCCGTCGAGCGTCGGAGGCATGAGAGGGCAGCGCGACACGGTCAGAGACCTCAGACCGACATCAAGGCGCATGCAGTGCACAGCCCCAAAGCCTACATAGTACACACCTGCATGAAGCTCACGCGCATCTCCGCCCGCTGGAGGGCGCTCTCTCGTCCAACATGGATCGTGTCTCGCGACCTCGCTGGCCTGTAGCGATGGAACATTTGGCGCAAAGAACAAAGTCTATTCCAAACGATTGTGTTTGAGTTTAGAGAAGTGTTTTATGTGTACAGGAATCATATCCGCGTGCCAAACGCCTGAGATACCAAGGGCGACAAGATACTGCATCCAGGCGCCTCGTCGGAAACCTCCGAACTTCTCCCGGGCGGCTGAAAAGCACATGGAGGACGTGCTGTGCAGTAGTTGGGCGACTACAGCTGTACACCGGTCAGCTCTGGTTCGAAAATGCCCTTCGTACATAGGGACTCCTTCGTCCAATTTGAACAGCAATATCTACAAAAGCAATAGTCTCGTGGCTCTGTTATCCCGTGTTATAATTCCTTCATTTCAAGTGGTGAACCCTGGACTTAAGGCATAGCTGCACCTATCGGCGGCTTGAGCATGAAACGAGTCCTTACTCCGCTTGGGACGGAGACGCCGCAAGAGTATGATGTTGAGGCCGGCTCAGGAGATAGTCTGGACGCTTCGAAGGTCCCAAATCACAGGACACTCCAAGACGAATTGGACGAGCTCAACGATTGTCAATATACAGATTGGCAGCGGTGGGCAGGCAGTGAACACGACATCATTCCTCACACCGATGCTGCCGGGGAGCCATATAGTATAGGAGATGCATACGATGGAGTCAAGTGCGCTGAGCAGTGGAGGGTTCCCAAGTATGTCTTGACCGAGCTTGGCACAGCATGTCGCTCACCACGTCTATAGCCCCGGCCCATACCTCCGATATGTCAAACACATATCTGAAACATGGCCACACTTGCGATATCTTGCACATTGGATGGAAGTCACCTGTGCGCCGCCCAAGTGGAAGTACATCCGTCATTTCCCCCGAAATCGTGAGCAACGGAGTAAGAAGGCCAATGTCTGTGTGCTCGACTTCACGAGAGGAGCACAGCCACGATCGCGGAAGTACCATGATGCGATAAAGCTCAGAATCGGTCTCCAAGCTGTACCTCAAACCGGCGATGCCAACCAGGTCCGTCTTCTCATTGTGGAAGATCTGAGCCGCGACCTGGTAGAGACACTGGGAGAACTTTACGATGTAGATCCATTGTTCTTTCTCTCCTACATCGGCGACTACCTCTTCCACAATACCCGAGATCCTTGGGTCGAGCTACCGAATCTCGACGTAGATCTTCGCCAGCAGCCTCACTTTCTATTGCAATATCTTCGCGCGAGATATTTCGCCACGGAAGATGAATTCCAGAGCGGCGAGAGGGAGACTGGGAAGTGGAACATTTTACGTCGCCTCGATAGCGACAGAAGTCGCAAACGCCTTCAGGGCGGCTGGCATGACAAGCCAGATGCTAGCGTCGTCTTGACTAGAGCCAAAACATCACTGTGGATCAAGCCACGCAAGATTGGCGAACCTGTTGTCGGTGTGTCATCGGGCTTAAGAACATACATCGAAGGCATTCACTGAATCATCATAGCTATTTTGCTCGTCGACCCAACAGTATCCTCGGGGAAACCCGTATGGGATGGGTACCGACCTTTCGAGCGAACTCCGACTATGGCAGCGTGGCGGCGAGATCCAGATAAATACGTTGACGCGCCAACCAGAGATTCACTCTATGAAGACGTGATCTATTGGTGTCAGCGCATGAACGATCGAGACCTGGAACGAATCGATCAAGACCCTCGCTGCGTTGCCTTACCCATGTATCGTTTGGTCATCGCGGACTGGCTGACGACTCTCAAGTATATGACTACTCAATTGGGAAAGATCGAGTGGGTGTTTGAGACGCCTCACTGGGCCGAGAATACCGACCACGTCGAGAATGTCCTGTCGAAGCTCTCGCCTTGGCGTAGAAACGTCGGCTATTATCAGTCTATGATCAGTGAGGCCACTGCACGATTATTCCCACCAGAGATCCGCGCTCCATACCATGGACTCCAGGCCGGTGCGCCCGACTGTGATACCGAGCCTCAGTCACCTTCGCCCAACTCGCTCAAAGCTGGCACGGAAGAAAGCGGCATATTAGCACTATGGGTAGATTTCCGCAACATCAAACGACAGATGGACGAGATTCAAGTCCGGATCAACGCGATTCAGAACATGGCCACCAACAACATCAATATCGAGGAGTCACGTCGTGCTGTCAGTCAAAACAAGAACTTGGCCCGCCTGACATTCTTGGCGTCTATTTTCATTCCGCTGCAATTCACCTCCAGCTTTTTGAGCATCTCTCCAGACTTTCCTAAGGCGAAGACATCTATATGGCTGTTCTTTGTGATTGGCGTGCCGTTAACGCTATTTGCACTTCTTTGCATCGAATTGACGCATCCCGAGAAGAAGGGATGGACATGGCGTCGCCTGAACGCCATCAAGTCTTGGTACAACAAAAGGAAGAAAATCAAGGACAAAACAGCATCCACTGTAAGGAACTCTACAATGTCTCCTGTGACGACCACCGACAGTCCCGACATACGACAGCGACGGCAGTCTGCTGCTTACCGAGAGAAGCAAAATCTGAAGAGGAAGATCACGACCGTGCCCTGGGCATCAAGTAACGAACCACGGCACACGAAGCATGGATAACCATCTCATGATGCAAATTCACGATACACGACCGTCTTTACTGCTTTGATCAACGATTTAGCGTCATGTATTACTGGCATGTCAGGACAGAATGAATCCAAAATTGCATAGCGAGCGAATGACAGGATACATAATCGCACAGCAAATGCATACATTATTGAGGCACAACATAAGTATACAGTAACCTCTTCTACATCTAGCTCAAAATCATTTGAGAACAGGCATGGAGTGCTACCTCGTCTAACAAGGAACAAAGCTTCGCGAGAGTTCAGGCGTCGCTGCGCCCGCAGCTCGTCCGCCCTCTGACAACAGTCGCCCTCCAAGCTTATAGGGTTTGGTTGGTGCACACCGCCAAAAGGATTCTCTCATGTCGCAAAGATTGCCGCTCGCACTTCATACGCCAATTAATATTGCGAGAACGACTGGCATCTGACCGAGGTCGCTCTGACATGCGACGGGGCTTACAGGCTGGCAGTTTCGCGAGTGTGGCCACGTTTGAGAGCTTCTTTTCGGGTGAATGCTGGCAGTGCAACTGACGATCAAAGTACGTTTCGCAGGCTTCTTCGCAATTCGTAGAGCTGAGGACCCGAGTTGGGGTCTTCTTCAGACATGGCGAGTAGCAGGTAGCAGAGGGCGGTCGTACCTCGTTGCACCACCGGTATGCTTCAGATATGGTCGGCTGCAAGTTCATACAGGGGCCACATCTCAGCCTTGACCCATGAATACCGGCAGATGCTCGTTGAAGTGCAATCGGACTCATGTTGGACTAGAGCAAGGAGTCTGTGACATGGCCATCATCCAACTTCCGGCACCATTATTGAAAAAAGTCCAGATCACGACAGCGCAAAGGCAATGAACAGCCTCCTACGACCAAGACCACTCTGAACGAATCTTGGATATAGTTTCGATGCTCACCGACCCACTATAATTCGCCGCACATCTCTTGATACTTCGACAGACGCTCACCATTCAGCCCCAACACTCAATAAGATACACAAATCGGAGCGAGCGGACCCCCCTCCCCAGCGAGCATGCCTCCAATCAATGCCGAACGTGAATCCCAGCAACCCTATATCTATACCCGTCACGAGTGAAGCGAGCCGCACCCCTGCTCGGACAATCCGCAAGTGTCAACAGCAGGATGAGCTCGTGGAACCGACTCCATAGTACATAGAGAGACGCCCTTTGCTACGCCCTTCTTTCTGACGCTACCAGGCCTCGGAATTTGCCATGCGCGTTCGTGCGCTAAGCACAGCCGGCAATGAGCCAGTGTACCCGTGACACACTGGGGCATGTACGCTATCTGACTACTCTCGTGAGGTTCGCGCTGTCGTTGCTCATTTTCCCGCACAGGCTGCCATAGCTGCGCCGTAAGTCGTTTGCCGCTGTACTTCACTGCAACCGCGCTGTGGTCCTCCTCTATTCCCACCAGACTTCGTTCTGCGAAAAAGGTCCTCGACCAGGCATTGCCGATGCTCCCACTGATGACTGATGACCGAATAACACACGCGTCCGAACAAAGGTACGTCCCCAGCTACTGACTACTAGTCTGTTTGCTCGGTTAGCGCAGCCCTCTCGTACGCGAAGTCACCGAAAGCCTGGCAGCTCTGCAGCGAGCAGAAGGAACAAACCCAACCTCGCTACCCATCAGGCGACTCACATGAAATCTCAGTACGTCACAACGAGCGAGCGAGAGCCCAGTGACGAATGAACAGCGCACAGCGACTGCACTACTAGTATCCAACACTGCATGTAGCCATTGATTGATCCACACATCACCGCCGACATTCCGCAAAGAGTGTATTATCCCAATCAAACAATTCGCAACACGCCTAGCATTATCTTCTGCTTCAACATGCATGACGCACGCGGCATATAGCTGCTTGATCAAATCTGCAATAGCAGAAAGAGTATGCAGTCGATACACACACACACACACACACGATATGACGGAAGCCAGGAGTTCGAAATCGCACGAAAGATAACCTGCAGTTGCCTTCGCACGCCATATCCGAGAAATGGATCATAGGGAGACGTTGGCAGTACACGCCTTTGCTAGTCTCGATCTTCAGTCAATTCCACGTGGTACGTACGGACGGCTTCAAAATGCTTGCGACAGAGAGGACAATCCTGGTCGCGATATCTTGTCAACAGAAGGCGTAGCTATTGTAGTATCGTCATAGTACAGGTCTACCCTGGGAAGAAGATCGCTTCTGAGCCAGAACTTCCGGTCTGCTCTCTCGCGCATCTCCATTGTCCGCGATGGTCAACATCAATGACTGCTCTGGCGGCGGTGAGGAAGCAGAAGCAGCGTTCCGCTGTTGCGTTTAATGAAGACGAGTGCGTAAATCTCATTGCGCATTCCTACTGTTAGAGGAATGGGAAATGGGACAACGTCACATGGTTAGCAAACCCAGTACTGCCAGCGTCGGATGTCGTACTGCTTTTCCTGAGCTTGTCGAATTGCAGCGAATAGGATGGTCTCCGAGCCCAAGAACCGGTCGCGAGTTCAGATCGACTTTGCTTTGTCGAAGGTGAGGTACAAGATAAGAAGGATTCCGGAGCCCATCGCCGTAGCCCATCGTTATTATTGCTCGCCCTCTCGTGTGAGAGTGCGCAGTCGCGACATGGAATGGCTCGTATCTGTATACTCCCCGTATACAGGCCGTCAGCCGCGTGTGTAGGAAAGCCCTCGTGTCTTCAGCCAACCTCATTACCCGAGCGTTTTCCTCTCTAGCCTTGCCTGCAGCTCTTGCAGACTTGATCGCGCCGCAGGCACCGCTACCGTAGCAGGCGGCACTTCCACAGCATCCACCGCCTTTGGCACACTGACATCTCTCTCCCTACCTGTCCTCGTCGCCCTCTCCTGACTCTCCTTAACCTCTGCAATCATACTCCTCGCCACATTAATCGTCGTCCCCACAAACGGATCCTGCTCTTCCACCTCCGTCGGCGCCTTCGCACCATACCCAAAGCCCTCCGCATCAGATACGACTTCTTCTCCACCCCGATTCCAACCCCCATCCTCCCCTCCATCCTCCGCAAACGGACTCCTCTTCTTCCCATGCACCTTCTCCAACCCCTGCACATGCGCCTTCAACTTCGCGACTGCCACCTGAAGCCGCCCACCATGACTCTCCTCATGCCACATCAACTCCCGCAACCTCTCCTCCTTGGCCTCCTGCGACTGCTCCGCCACCAACATCCTAAATTTCTGCGCCCTGCTCGGCCCGCCGTCAGGCCGATAAGGAATACTTTCCAGATCCGTGAGATTGTCGAAAACAACCTGAACTTTGTGCATGAGGTCGGCGGTGGACTCTGTAAGACGCTTTTTGTGGACACGCCATTCCGAGGAGGTGTATGGGGGGATTTCGGGGAGGAGTTGGATTTTGCTGGCTTTGGTGGGGAGGGAGTCGAAGATCTTGTGAGCGGCGCGAGCGGTTTGGGATAGTTGTGCGACGTGTCGCTTGGTGTTGGCTAGAGCGGCATCGTCTTCGGCGTGGAGGAGGGACTTGAGGTCTTCGGTGCTTGGGTTCTGATGAGCTGTCACGACATTGCCAATGCTTGATGCAGTGCGCTGAGCTGAGGTTGTAGACAAGGCCCGCTGGGTTCGAGACTGCACATTACGGAGACATATCCACTGATATGCTTTTACTGCTTTGTGAGGCATTGATGCACAAGAGAAGGGCTCACGTTGCGAATTGAATGAAGTGCAAGTTCGTGAGGAAAGTGCAGGTGCTGATCACGTGGGCAAGCTTCGCGACCAGATGGGGGCACTTTTGATCACATCAGGTCTACTGCAGGCTCATCATCTACAATCACGAACTCGGCGAATGCTACTCCACCAATTTGGCGATGAACACTTGGAGCACGGCTCAGCAGTCATTCACATCATGTCAGACAGGTAGATCAGAATAGGAAGAGATGCAACGAATATTTGTATATCTCGGGATCTGTCATGAAGCTCGATTCATATCCCAGGAGCCGTCAAAGAGCGACCTCAATCATGGTCGATCATGCTCAAGCGACAAAATGTTGCAAGCCTGTGTCACCAACAAAACGCCCCATTCGTTCCGAGCTACCGCTGCCATCTTTGCAGCTCCCTCCTTGTGTTATACCGGCTGTATGCAGCCTATTGTCTGGCAATCTTCGTCACCCTACTGACCTCCCATACTGCCACCCAGCGCACTTTGAGCGCTCACCTCCGGGTAGAAGAAGGCTACAAGCGCGATAATGACATATGCTGCAATCAGCAAACTGCCCTCGAGGTAATTGCTTCGTCCGTCCAGAACCAGGAAATTGACCACGAAAGCCGTTACAAACAAACTGATAGTCTCGAACAAATTAAAGTAAAGACTCATATTCGTATCCAAGATCCAGCCCAGCAAAACAACGACGGGTGTGACGAACAGTGCGATTTGAATACTGGAGCCAACCGCAACGCCAATGGCCAGGTCCATTTTGTTCTTCGTGGCGACAGTAACGGCGGTAACGTGCTCTGCTGCGTTACCAACGATGGGCAAAATGATCAGACCGATGAATGCCTCGCCAACCGCGGAGCTGTTACTAATCATATTGGGGATGGCATCGACCATGAACTCGGCGCACACAGCCACCAGAGCAGTACTGCACAAAAGCAGGACCACAGCTGCTGTTTTGGACATATCAGGTTGTTCAGTCTCCTCTTCCTCCAAGGTAGGTGCCGGCTGGTTGCCAGCACGAACGCGGTATTGCTGGTGCTGATATGGTGGTAGGGGATCCTTGCGAACATAGGCGGTCCGAGGTGTTGGTGTGATCTCGCGAGTCAGCTGTCGTTCCGGCAGTGAGATGGTTTGGCGAAGGTTACCCGCTGAAGCCGAGCGCACAATGGCCGGACGCTGCGTAGACAATGTTTGCGGACGTGGTTGCACGAAAACATTGTTTGAGAGCACAGACGGGAATGCAGGCCGGACACGGGAAGACATGCCGCGCATGTTAAACGCGGGCTTAGGCGGCTGGCTGGCAATCGGCGGACTGGGCACGACTTCGATATCATCGGCGAATCCGACCTTGAGCTGTCCATCGAGCGGAGCGATAGGAGGTACGTCTTCGATAGGCAGAGTCTCCTTTTCCGCCCTTTCCTTGTCGCGCTTGTGACGATGCTTCTTATCCTTCTTCTTGTGATGCTTCTTGCGATGCTTTGGCTGATCGATCGATTTCTCAGCGTCTACATCGTGGCTGTTATGACGCTTGGCCCAGTCGAAGATGCGGCTGACACCGTTATCCTCCCCATCAGCTTCCGCATCGTCTCTGTCCTCAGCACTGACGATCCCTGTTAGAGCAGATCCGCGGCGTGATGGCCCGTTGGCGTGGGCAGGAGTTTCTAGGTACTCCTGGCGCTCTTGTGTTGACGGCGAGCTGAGCACAGATGGGACTTTCGATTGTGTACGAGTACTACTAGTACTGCCACTCGACTTGCGACGCATTCGGTGCTTCAGCATGCGCTTCATTTTTCTGGTAGTCGTAGCGACTGAGCCGGAGCCAGACGTATCCGAATCGCTGCTGCTAGAGCTACTGCTGTCGCTGGATGAAGATGAATCCATGATGTCGTGAAGGAAGCCGGGGTGCGATTCCTCGTCGATGATATGTTGAGGTGTGCTTTCGTACATGTACGCATGAGATTTGAGCTGGAACAGGAGATAGAGTACGTATATGACGAGCAGAATAATACTGGTACCACGGCTGACCTTCAGAACGCTGCGATCAGCCAGGGCGACGGCTCCATCGTTGAAGGAGGCGTGGAACGCAGTCTGGTAACACGTTAGTATGCATACCGCGCTCCAGATTTGTAGGATACTTGCCGGCAGGAGCAGACTCATGACGCTCAAGCTGAGTAGACAAGCACTCATCTGTGTGACCGTGCTGTTATAGACCTGCTCTTGGAAGCGTAGGCCGCCGAAGAGAAAGGCCATTCCCAGGATCAGCAGCAAGTTGGCCAAGATGGAGCCGAGTAGAGACGCCTGCACGATGCGGATTTCGTTCTTGACAAGTGCAATGATAAAGATGATGAGCTCGACAGCATTTCCAAAGGAGACGTTGAGAAGAGCTCCCAGAGTATCTCCCATCCTGCTAGCCACGCTTTCTGTGGCATGACTGAGCAGTCCGGCGAGCGGCACAATAGCAACTGCATTGATGGCGAAGACAGCAGCAGGGCTGAGATGAGCAGCTTCTGCAGCAATTCCAGCGGGAACAGCAAGAAGAAGCAGGTTGACCCAACTGTGGCAGATGGCATTCTTGAAATGCACACCGAAACGCTTACAACCATTCTTGATGCGTGTAGTGATAGGTGGTTTGTCTTTCCGCTCGCCAGCATTGTCTATGGCGGTATCTCCATTGCCCGCATCTTCGGACTTATCCGGAGGTGCTGGTGAAGACGCAGACTGGGATGTTGGCTCTTCAATGTCGTGATGTGTGGATTTCTCAGCGTTACCGCCGATGTCTGTGGCTCCATCTCTTCCATATTCGGCGCCGATGTTGGTCGCGTTTCTGAGACCTGAGGCGCGTGGGGGCAGGCCACCGCGCCCATTGCCATTGCTCAAGCCGCCAGTTTCGGTAGACTTGCCCTTCTTGGCTAGGTTATGTGTTGGAAGGATACCTCCGTTGCTCTCGACGGTTGGTAGGCTGCGTTGGCTGGCAGTTCGAAGTGCCTCGCTACGGTAACGGTCTAAATGAAGGTCAGAAAAGTTTCCCATTCGCGAGCAGCAGCCTCGGTATCGAAGGCAGAGGTTGATGAGAAGAGAAAGAGAGAGAGAGAGAGTCGAAGGCGAGCGGAAGGCGGATTACAAGGTGTACCGTGTGATGCGTGGGGCACGCTTTCTGGGCGTCGACTAGGAAGGACGAGGATTTCCGGGGTAAGACGAGTAAGGCACTCACACATATCAGTCTCGCACGTGCTGTGATCCGAGTGCGCTGCCAGGCAGCTTTTGCGCGAAACAAAGGTGAAAGTATGTGGATGGAGGAAGGGAGGAAGATAGCGAGGCTTTGTTTGTGTCGATGCTTCTACGCTTGTATGCTCCTAGGCGCCTCTTTCATCAAGGAACTTGAACTTCCCAGGTGGAGAACGAGCAGCCGCACTGTGGCGTCACCATGCAACACACTAAAACATCGCCGGGCCCAATTCGGCATTCGCCAGATGTTCCAAGCCAGGAACGAGATCATCATCGTAGACACCACCTGCATGTTCAGAAGGATGAGGCGCAATGTGCCGGCCCAATGGAGAATTTCCATGTCTTCCGCAGTATGCACACAGCGCGATCAACGGTCAAAGGCCAGTCGGACGACTACACGCGTCCACAATCATCGTCGGCTGCATACTCATGACACTCCCACATGTCCTTGTCCTTGCCTGCCAAGCTGTCGGATCTCGTAGCTCTGAACCCTGATCCTCCTAGTGATAAGAGCCGGTAGATCACGCTACTCTCCGCGATTGCTCTTTGGTCGGTGAACGCTACAGTACAACAAGACAAGCCACGGTGAAGTACATTCGTAAGCATGATGATGAGCTGTAGATGAGGAGAAAAGCGCTATCGCTCTTCAGCAGCCGCGGCATTCGTCGACAGCCTCTTCGGTAGCTCGACACGCTATCACCATATCAGTAGCAGAGCACGAGAGCACTACTCCCACGGAATTTGGTTGACCTTTTGTGGCTGTGCATCATAGGGTCCACCTGCATCACTCGCGCCACAACATCCGAGTCATTCCAGACTGTAGACACGACGAAGGCAATAATGCCATACCTGCAACAAGCGCTGTCATAGATGTGATGACGAGAGAGCTCAGATGATTATGCTCACAGCTCCGAACCCTTTCGTCTGGCGTACACCTACGATCACAGACATTATTGCCCTATTTGCTTATCGAAGCCATGGTCAGCTGTCAACTTTATTGTTGTCGATCGCCTGCAAGTCCTCCTCGGAGTAGCTCTACACATACCAGATTACCACGCCACGGTAAGCAAGAAAGTCAAGCTTCAGACAAACTTCCCACTTCGCAGAAGTCTGTGTGCAAATACAGTGAGATGAGCTTCACTGCTGAAATCAAGCACCCCAAGCCTTGGGCCAAGCTCACGCAATCACGCACATCACAAAGTCAAACGATCAGGACGGCCGATGGCATCATCCGAGCTATATCGTGCCTCACTGACGCGTCCTATCTGTGACAAGATGATGCGAAACACTTTGTGTGTATGCCGAGAAGTGTGATTTGGCATTCCGCAGCCCGATGTGCCATGGTCCACGATTCTTCCGAAGATATTGTCGTGGCCGGGTCGAACATTACTCTGCCTTCTCCAGTCATCGGCCTCGCTTTTTTCCCTGTTCGTCACAGTTTTATGATCGCGTAGCCGAAAACTGTGCTTCTTCGTCCGCTTTCAGACACGGACGTGGACTGAATAAGCAATCAGCAATACTGGTACTCCTCGGGTTGATCTCAAGCAGCACGATACATGTAAGGATGCGCACGTGCGGCTCCTTCCATCGTCTTAAGGTCCAACAGAGTAGGTGGAAGGTGCTACGCGTCGAAGCGGACTGCCCTTTGTAAGGTTCCTGGCAAGAGTGATGATTCGCTCTCTTTCAATCATTTCGAAGTATCAAGCCATCAAACACAGCTACACGCAACAGCAACACCGCTCTCACTCATAAAGCATAACTACGGATCGTCAGCCATGCTCCCTATCTTCGTTCGAGTCCCGTGAAGGCAAAATCAGCAGGACATCGGAGTGTCATGCATGAGGTTGCCAGCAGGGTCCCGTGAATCATGAGACTTTCAACGTAGGTTCAATTTCGCGACGACTCCCGTACCGTGCCTTCGTTACAGTAAATTTCGCGTGCTTGAACGAAGCTGCTGAATCGCCTCGTGACAGACGTGCTTTACTCCCTCGCTATGGAACCCAGGGCGAAAGGTCAACCGCTTGAAACGTGGCGGAAAATGGCCGTAGTCTTTCGGCACTTGACGTGTCGGTTCTTTGAAATTGAGAGCACGTTGTGACTATCGAAAATAGCTTCTGCAACGCACATGATCCACTGATAAAGGCACATTAGAAGCAATAGAGATTAATCTCATCTACCAATATTGACCTAATCAATGCACCCCCCAAGACCAAACTGTCAAGTCCAAGAGCAGCCACGGCCGGCTAGCTGCGATGAGTCGAATGCTCAAACAAGATCCTCAGCCAGGCGACCGGTGAGTCAGGCCAGTTGCGCTAACCATCTACGTCGGATCGCCTTCCCTATAGTAGCGTGCTACGCCTGAATCGACGAGGTAGCGAGAACGCCTCCCATTGCCGTCGTGTCGACTACGTAAGCCCCGTTCGCAGGCTTCACCGTCTCAGTGACCGTATACATGACCGTCCGCGTCCGCGTCGCTTGCGTAGTGCCTGCCTGGAGCGCTTTCGACGAAGCTTACGCAGCCATTCCTTGATGGATGTGTTTCTTTACAACTTTGGCCATGCGCCAGGATGAGTCGAAGAGGAGAACGGTAGTCTCGTGGAGGCTGAAGAAGGCATCTTTGTACTCGTCAGACCAGAAGTCGCCGACCAGGTGCGCGAGTTTAATTCGGTCCAAGTCGACGTCGCTGCTCGTGGGTGCTCTTCGCTCGTGCTCGTGCTGGTCCGATGGAACCGCCTCGCTCACGGGGCCGGTCTCAGGAAGCCAAGTGAGGCTGTTGACATCACTCAGGTCACGTTTCATTATAGGAAAATCGGGTGAGATGAATTCGAGGCCGTGTCTCTTGATCATTTTGTTAATATGGTTCCAGTTGGAGCCAATCTTATAGTGTAAGTCTTGGACACGCTTCTTGCACTCGTCGAAAGCGGTCTTGTCTTTATCAGCCCTCTCTAGTTGACAACCTTCCTTGCACGCTTCCGCGGCTTCATCCGTTTCTCTTTTGGGAATCCGTTGATCACTCGCAGCCGTGTTGAGATTCTGTGCTGGAGGCTTAACCGGCAGCGCGCTAGGCATACCAGTAGGCTTACTCATACCGTCCAGATTCATTGCTACTCCTACGTCATATTCAATTTGCAACAGTCGATCCGCTGAGCTTCGCTCAACGGCCCACAGGCCTTGCTCCACGTGTTCGCACTTATTCTTCGCTCGTTCTGCATCGGTGGCATAATTCCGTCCATCATTTCCTCTGCGAACGAGCTTCGTGATTGGCGCCTTATCGGTGAGCCTATTCTCAATCGCCGAATGCACCATCTCCTCGGCACGCTTCGTCATCGTGGATGTGTCATCTAGACTCTGCTCGGCTCTCTTATAACCCGGTGTAATGTCGAACGAAGCGCAGGTTGACGCATCGTTCGCGGCAGTTGTGATGAGATTTTGGAGGTGATCAAGACGTGTCTTATCCATGCCGATCCTGGTCTCTCTGTAGTGGACTCCCTCGTCACACCACTCATTGTAGTCGCAGAACTTGGTCTTCGAGCTCGAATACTGCGGATTGCAGGCTTTGGCAAGGCTCGAGTTCGCAGGGAGACTGCTGTTGAAGCAGTCCGTGAAGTCTGGCAACGGCGACGAGTTGGGAATTGTAGAGTTGGCTGAGGTCGGCGACTTGACCGACCTTGTCGAGATGCGTGTGAAGTTGCGTGCCCGTGTAAGGTCATCACGACGCCGCCTGAGAGGATGAAGCTCGAACCACTGTGATTCTTCTGACAGTCGGCCGCAGTGATGCATATTCGCACGCGTTGTATTGAACACAATCATTCGCGCTTCCCAGAAGATCAACATGTCCTGCAACTCCTGCCACTCCGCGGACACTTCTTGTGCGTGGTCGGCACAGACTCTATACTTCTTCTCGCAGTCTTTCTCTCTCTGAATGTGATTCCTGCGTAGCAATGCACCGTGGTCCTCGTCCAGAGTCGCGCGCGTGGTCTCCGGACGCGGTGCACTTGCTCTGTACGGAACGTGAGAATCTTCTGCCATTGGTAACACGACGGCCACGGTGCAAATCGAGACATGCAGCAGTAGGTACAGTACCCACGATCTGATCTCCATCTTGTAGTTACGTGTCAGTCGTCGAGCATTGGAGGCTCAGCGAGAACAGCAGACAGGAACCGATGGCGACTTATGGGAGGCACATAATTTATATGCTCATGTATGCATCAGAGAATACATGTCAGCCAGTACGTCGCACCTTGCCTCCAACAGCAGCTCGAACCTGTTTGGCTCGCCTTGGATATGGTCCAGCACGCGACCTCAACCGGCCATGCGCGGAAGCTTCCGGATGTCATTCGACATGATAAAGTCTGGTAAAGACGATGGCTCGGATGGGCAGGAGGCTCAATAAAGCTTTAGGTTTCGAAGTGTCTCCTCACGAACGAGGCATGTAACCAATGTTGAGAGCATTCGGTCAGCAATCAGCTTCTGTGATGTTCTTATCAGTGCAGCCTGCAACAGCTCTTTCCACGATGGAATCATACTGATGTAGTGCTACCCGCTAAAGAAGGTGTTTTGGAAGTGACGACCTCGGGAGCTACCGAAGTTCCCCTTTATCGCCGGCCCGCTCGGCATCTCCGCCCGGGACAAGGATCAAGCTTGCTCCAGGTCACGTGCGGACTCAACCAATCTCGAAGTCTGTCCTAGACTACTACTCCACCTAGTACATGTCGGTATGCTTGTCTCGCCACCATCAGTACCGTGGAGAGTCTGGCATAATTATGGCAACACATCCATACGGCATCAACATGCGTACCACATCAGTGCACTTGTGCGGTCCTTGGGCAACGACGTCGTTCACACATCTTGACCGCACATGCAATCGATCCACTCTCACTGGCTTCCCACTGCCTGGCTCTCGATCGCACGTCGCGTATCAGCCTTTCCAAGTCTCTTGGTCAGACAGGTAGGTGGCTGTCGGTCCCAGGTAGGCGGGCATTGTGGCTCTATTCGATCACTGCATCCGCGTTGTACCGTTATCACGAACATGCATTTTGCTTCAGCGTTGAGGACTGGGAAGAACTACTCAAAGCTAACGGCAGATGACGACCGACGACGATGCTTGCGCAGAGAGAAGCGGAGGTTGGAACGGCATACGAGGTCGATTGCGCTCCCCTTCTCGAGGTACTCTGACTGCCCTCTCGCCCGCCCAAGACCATCTGCATTCTTTCGAGAAACTTTTTGCACTTGTAGAGGCACGCGATGAGCACGATGCGTGGTCTCGCGGTCTTGCTGCTGACCACCATATTGTACCACCGCGGAAACTCGCTCAAGATGCCACATGATCATGGAGAATCGGTGCCTGTGACGATACGCCCCATCGTTGCGACCGGCCAGTCGCACATCTACCTGGAGCAATCATTCGCTCCACGGTTGAACTTGACATATTGCACAGTCTATACAGACGGAGGTAAGACTCCCTGACGCTCTACATTATGGTCGGCTAAAATTCTCGGCAGATCCTGACCAGCTTGATTGCATAACCGTCTTTCACGAAGCATACGCCTACATCGACCTCGAACAGTATGAACCACTCCTCGTTAATCAGCGAGTGCTTTGCGACGAGAGGGCGGTGATGAACCTAGAGACCAATGTTGTTCTTCTCTTCAAAGACCTGCAGGCCATGCGTCTTGCACATGCGCAATGGGGCCCTGGCGGGGACCTCATCTTCGTTCTTGAGGATCCACATTGCTTTCAAAGTTCCGGTGATCGCTCTTTCTACTCGTCAGTCTCCTAAATACTGGTAGTTATACTCGTGCTTACACCTTCAGCTCACGACACATCACCTGGGACTTTCTCAACAGGAAAGCTACAATTCAAGCCTTGCCGCTTCAAGCTCGAATGGGCTCCAAGTCCGAGTTTGCACATAGGCTCACGAGGGGCACATTGTCTCTTTCTGATCTTGTTTCCACTGGCTATGCTCCATTTGTGCGTCCTGGGTTTGACCTTGAGACTGGTATGTCAGCCTTCGGGAAGAGGATGGATTTATCACTGACGAGTTTCAGACGGCAATCATGAAATCATGACACGACAAGCATCTGGTAACGCCAACACAGATGCTCTTCAGTGGCAGTGTATAGACGGTCACCTGATGAAGGGGACCGGTTCTGCGGGCAAAGACTGGACACCCTGCGCCACAGGAGATTACTTCGACGTCGACCTCAGCACTGGCGCCAAGGTGATCCTTTCCGGCTTGATCGGTGCCATCTTCAGCATGGCCTGGGCACCACTCGTGGCGGCAGTGAGCTTGTTCACCATGCCTACTAGCATCGACTTTCAGGCCAGCTTGCACCACGACTACAGCGACATGAACAAGCAGTTTCCGCTGGCTATGTTTGACAAGTGCGTAGCACACTACATGATAAGATTTCACGTCTATAATCCTGCTGATAGCGTTCCAGAAACGATGAGTCCGGTAAGCATATCAGAATTCCACACTTGACCTTGAAGTGTCCGGGGTGTCACGTAATTGGCAAATTCAAGGGCGGCTTGCGGTTGGAATTTGATCTCTTGGGAAAGGCGCACAAGGGCCCTGAGATATGCAAAAATAACAATAAGGAGATGTACGATCCAAAGAAGCGTAATCTGATTGCGGAGTCTAAGCTTGATGATGAAATGGTGATAGTAACTCTGGTCGATGACAGTCTTCAGGCCTGCATACTGACGTTATATCACAGTGGTATGAGCTTGAGCGTTTGGCTTCACACTCGAACAGAAGCAGAACGGAAGCTTATGGATTAAGCGAGCGAAACACGCGGACTATACATCACGATCTACATTTCAAGCGTGGCGAGTGTGGCCCCGACCACTGGTTCTATCCGCACTGTGACCTGGCCGATGAGATGATGGACTATCATGTCTTATGCGACAAATATTTGGACACGATCCTGAAGCATCCTGTGCAGATTGTTCTCAAGGCTGCAAGGTGTATACTATTGTCTGTGGGCGGGCATTCGGAATGCTGGGTGGAGTTTGTCGAGTCAGCTGAGAGGTTCGATGATTTCGAGGATTGGATCATGAAGACCGTTCTGCAGCACATCGTGAGTTCCAGATTCAATACGAGGCGAGCGTGACATCGGCATGATCTCAGCGCCTCATTTTGGACATCGATATTGTGCCAGTGCTCACGAAAGTTTTGGCAGAAAGAAGCCAAGTTCTACTTTCGAGTGGAGGAGGCGATCGATATTCACCTTCAACCACAAATGTTGATCAACATCACTGCGGGTGCTTGGTTTGACATTGACTTTGGTATTCAGAGCGCATTCGGTGCACCTCCAGTGTATTCATGGGGCTGGTCTAGTCAGTTAGGCCCCTCTACGTCAAGTAAGTCGTCGAACCTTTGAAGGAGAGAGTGTGGCACTGATAAGCCCAGCTATCTATCAACAGAAAGGGAATAAATTAAATAAGTTAGGGAAAGAGAACTCCAAGAAACAAAAAGGCTGGGGTAGTAAGGTTAGTGTTTCGCACGCCTAGTGAGCGACTTTGTGTCCATGCTGACCTGACCAGAACTTCGGTCTCGGGAAGATGGCGTGGGCACTACCCGCATGGCGACTTGAATTCACTATTTCGGCCTCCTTGAATGCTGCGGTAAATTTTCCAGGCTTCAAAGCTCAAGTGAGCCCCGGGAGCTTGGAAATCGATCTACTCCATCCGGCAGAAGATGTGGTCCAAAGCAACCTGGCCGTTGATTTGAAGTATCTTGAAGGCAACGTAGACATTGCCGATGACTTCAGTGTAGTGATTACTGCATCTACAGGTCCAGCCATCGATTTCCAATTGACACCTCACGGTCTGGGTGATGAAAATGGTGACTGGCAACACAACTTTCTCTCGTCTCCGCTTGCTTTCGGCGGCATGTTTGTGAGTCTACGGAATCTTCGTTGCATCCCAAAGCTGATGGTATTATCTCAGGAGATGATACGTTTAGACTGGAAACTCGGTGGTGCACCAGGTGAGTTGCTTCTCGAATCATCAGACTCTACCCCAGACTGATCGGCTTGTAGCGAACGACCCAGAATGCCTCGAGGTGGAACCCGCTTGGCCGAAGAATGGCGGCAAGACCACGCTGATCTTCCGCACTGGCCTGAGGCTGTACGGGTCTCTATTTGGCGTACGCATTAGCACGGATTGGATCGGCAAGCTACAAGACGCAACCTACGCTACAGAAGGACTATATTTCTCTATTCCAATATTCCGCCATTGCTTCGAGCTGCCCGAGGGTTCGGCTTTGGGGAAGGCTTTTTCCAATATGATCAACGTAATCTTGCATGGTCTGCAAAAACCAGTGACTGACAGCGTTGATCTACTCTCGCAAGCGATCAACGAGCTCAAAAATTATGCATACAAGCCTGGCATAGATCGTGGCTACAGGCCGAACAAGAATGTGGACGTTGAACTTGACCTTAGAGATTACGAGCCTAACACCACAATGAATTATCAAGCTTTCATCCACAACCATGGACTTAAGGGGCACAGACCTGACTGGACGCCTCGAGCGATATTATATGATAAGAAGTGGTGCGAGACTACACTTTGGCTGGCGCGTATGACCGGTTCGGAGGAGGAGCCGTGTGACAAAATCATACACGCCGACCCGGGTTTCTGGAATGAGACGTTCAAACAGAATCAGATGAAGGGGTGGAATCAAATGCTCACTGATACAACCAATAGCCTTGTCCAAGCGAAGCCCCCGGGAAGCGACTCCACGGCGCAGAACGAACGCAAGCCATCGCCAGGAGAGAGTTGTTTGTTGGGAGGCGCATGCGCGTGAGAAGCACCACCTGGGCTAAGAAAGACACAATCGCCTTCAGGTCTGTCCTAGACACCACTCCACACTAATACTGGCATATATTGAGCACATTCTGGATCCCCACGCCACTTCCGTGGCACTCCTTTGGATTGACATGTAAGCCACGATCTATGAGATCCAGGGCTTGATCGCTGACTGGTCGTGTACACCCACAGCACAAGACCGGGGTTGGCACAATTGCTGCATTCCGATACACGGGATCATAAGCGAGCACATGACCACGAAATTTCTAATCACTAAATTGGGGTTCACCATATTCGCCGGAGCTCGTTCGTGGCATCTATACTGGAGCCAGATCTCTTGGCGATGATCTGGAGTGTTAGCGGCCAGTAATGGCTATGAGGCATTACGCCATATAATTTTGCACACTCACACAGTTCACTTGTAACTCTACCATGTGCTCCACGAGTCAAACTCACCCTGCACTCACGCTTCCCCTTGTGCCTGATAGCTATCCTCCAAGCCTGACACAACTTGCGCGAAACAATCGTGGGACGCGTGATACCAGCAACGAATTGTCAGCACTCTTGAGGGACAACGGCGGAAAGTGTCATTCTCTTTCGATTATGGTGTATGAAAATCGCCTCACAATCCAGTGGCAGTCGGCAATGCCAAAGTCGGAATCGACAGCGTAGGCAGACTGAGTTCTCCAGCATCACAAGTCCTGTTCTTGTACAACGTCGCCTCATCATACACCGTCCCATTCTCACTATAAATCGCCTGCTGCGTCATGTGCGTACAGTTGTGGAAAATGAGTTTACTCCAGCTGTAGGCTTTATCTTGAGCGTACCTGTCCACCGCGTTAGCATCATGTCGCCAGAAGAGTGCAAGACAGAGACATACCTGGTGTACGGCATCAGAGGCTGGTTCAGCGTGTCGAGACCATCGTAGTGTCCGGCAGCACCGTTGACAATATACCAGGGTGCTTTGGGGTTGTTGAGTTCGTTAGGATCGACGACGGAGTTGTAGATCGGTGCGTTGCGGTTGTAGACGTGGGAGTGGCCGCAGAAGTAGAGGTCGACGGAGTATTGGTAGCTGTTGAGCATAAGATATTAGCCCAGGACAGGGGAAAAACAAGAACAAGGGGATATTGAGTGGCACTCACAAAATCGACTCAAAAGCAGCGATACAGTTAGCGCAGATTCCTCCAGCACTGTTGTAAAAAGGCCTGTGTCCCAAGACCACAACCCAAGGCGTCTTAGTCCTATCCACAGAAGCGAGATCATTCGTCAACCAATTGATCTGCTGATTCATCAGCCCGAACGGGCCCCCAAACTCAGGACTTCCCTCATCAGGTCCCACAAGCCCGTGTCCGAGATCAGTCTCCGTATCGATCGAGACGAAATGCACCATTCCGTGGTCGTACGAGTACCAAAAGTTCTCCAAACCTCCAGACCGGGCACTGGGCATTCTGAAGCGGTTGCGGAATCCCGTGAAGTTCGTCTGGCCCATCGGGCAGATGGCTTCGGTGTACTTCACGCCAATGGATTTGTCCGTCGTGCCGCCGTTGTCACAGTTCGCCTCGTGGTTTCCTGGGCTGACCATATATGGCTTGTAAGCTGTGATATTGGAGAGCTCGTCGTAGAAGGCGTTGTTGATGTGCTCGTAGACGGTGGGATTCATGATTCGGGTTGTGTTGGGGAGGTATTGCTGGATTTCTTCCTTGAGCCAGGCGTCTGCGTAGGCCAGGTCTCCGGGATGGACGAGAAAGTCGAAGTCATTGAGGCGTTGGGCGATGGACTGGATTGTGGTCTGCTCGCCGGGCTTGAGGGGGTTTGCGGCGCCAACGCCGGTGGTCGTGCCCAGTCCTAGTGGGCCGAAGGTGCCCATGTCCACGACCACTGCTGCAGTATATGGGGTCATGTCTCCTGCTATGCGCGCAGTACGGAAAGAGTATGTCTGCGAGTTGTCGCCCTGGATCTGGTAGTAGTAGGTTGTATCTGGGAGGAGATTGGTAATGTTGACATGGTTGATATAGGTCAAGCTGGTTGGGTATGTGTAGCTTTGGGAAGAGCTTGCGGTCTGGTACAGAATCAGTGGCTCAAGACCGTACTTGACGGTGGGCTGCTGTATTTGAGAAAATGTGTTCCACGATACGAGCATTGCAGATGGACCTTGGTATGATAGTCGCATTTGCACGGGTTGAGTCGCGCTGGCGACAGTCTCATAGCCATCGTTGTAGTCAGTAGGCGCAGCTTGTACGGTAGCCAACGCCACCGAAATAGCAAGGAATTTCATATTTGCTCTTGTACTGGACTTCTGAACAAAACGCTAGGTCTACAGGCTCTACTCGGGTAAGAAGACTTCATATACTCATCACTCTTTGTGTCGGAAAGCGGCAACGCTGTGAGGATAGCATGCCCACGTGCTGAAGACAAGCAGATAGGCCGTGACATGTCACTGTTGAGACGTCAATCGCTGAGCCGCTCGGTGATATTGTTGAAAGAGGCAGGAGGAACTCGCAGGTCGAAAGTCTGTTGATCCGCATAAAGAACTTGAAAGAACGTGTCGCAAATAAGGGTCATGATTCGATAACACGGCAGACGGTTATGCGGACCGTCAGGTACCACGAACCGTATGCACATCAAGCTTCTACCCAAGCTCATAATGCTTCTTCCTCGCGTGTTCGAGAAGCGATGAACTGACAAGCACGTGTGCGCATAGTGAAAGGCATTATGGTCATGGACTTCTCCAGGGCTGGACTCGAACAACGAAATCGAGCTAAGATGCCCGTCGCACATGCTAGCCTGTAACACGGAGTCGATCAACGGAAAGCGCAAAGAGGTATCTCTTCCAAAAATGTACAGCCAAAGCGCCAGTCATTCATCCAGTCATCACAAAAGCCAGTCCAGGCCTCCCACTTATTCCTCCATCGTACCGACCTTCTCCTCGGAGCCAACCTGAGCGTCCATGTCCATGGCCTCCTGTTCTTGCCATTCCCGCTCGCATTCGGTGGCCACAAATTCCTCATAGCTCTCAAGACTGCCCTGGATATGCAGCTTGAAGTTAATGATATATTGGATGATCCTTTCTAGCTCAGTATGCAACTCTTCCCTGAGCTCGCCAGAACGAAGGGTCAGTTGCTCATACTCGAGATTAACACTCATCTCCCGCTGCTCCATGAGTTGCACACTTTCGCCAAGTGTAGCTCGCATCTTGTTGAGCTCTTTCTCCATCTTTTCGATTTGCGCTTCACTTTGCACATTCGCAGTGTTGGAGAGTTCTTTCATCTTGTCGAATTCTGCATTGGCATTTTCGACTCTGTGCCGCAAGGTCTCAAGCTCAGAATGCTTGTCTTCGAGCGCTTCACGGGTTTTGTCCAGCATGTCGACCTTCGCCATGTCCTCCTCGAGGGCTGTATTTCTACGATCTGAAATGTCTTTTCGCAGGTCTTGAAGTTGCTTCTTCGTAGTCTTCAAGTCAGCGTGGGGAAGGAGATGTTGTGGTTGGTAGCCATTATTCGGATCAGCAAGAAGCCTGTCGGACTCTGACAGCGAATGTGGATTCGACACGCCGAGCTGGGACTGTGTAAAATCCGGTCCTGCGTTGATATTCAACCTGAGCTCGTAGTCTTTGCCATCCGCATTTTGAGCTGTTGAAGGAATGATACCAATCTGATAGCCCAAAGAATTGTACTTTTGCACTGCCGTTTCCAGCTCGTCAAGTTTAGCGCCTGTCACAATTTCCTTCTTACTTGTCCGCTCTTTGGCTTCTTCGAGGCGCTGCTGTGTGCTCTCAACACCCTTCTGGAGTCGGTCTCTCTCCGTGTTCATGCGGTCGATATCCTGCACGCTCAGACCCTGCTCGTCGACTTTTCGTTGGAGTTCATCTCGTTCTGCTTCGGCTTCTGCCATCTCTGCTTCGCACCTTTCGATCTCCTGCTGCAAAAGATCTGCTCGATGCGTATACTTCTCCACCTTCGCATCCATGCTTGCGTTATAGTTCTCAAACTTCTGCCTGTCTTCTTCCAGGATCTTGATCGTTTCGTCCAGTTTCGCCAATCGTGGTGCGCTCTTTCCAAGCTCTTCGATCTTCTCCTGCAGTTCTCGACTTTCCTGTTCCAGCTGCTTGACCTGCTCGAGATTCGCCGCATTCGCTTGCTCAAATTGCGTAGCCATCGCATCAATGTGTGACTGGATCCTTCTCTTCGCTTCTCCTTCTTCATCGTCGTCATCTTCAATCGACAGCCACTCTTTGTATGCGTCTGACAAGAACTGGAACGTTATGCGGTCTGCGCTGACATCGAATCCTGCTTCTGCACACGCGTCATCCCAAATGCCTGTGCTGTATTGTTCCATCATCTTTGCAAGCTGCATCATCCAGTGCAGAAGTCCCAGGAAAGTGCTCCAATTTTGTCCACCTACTGCAGACAGCGCACTTTTCGAAATGCTCTTCTCGAAGGGATACCGTAATTGCTTCAGTAATGGATGTACTTCTGCATCAATACTCTTCTGGAACCGATACGCTGGGTCAATCTGCTTGTATAAGAACTGGAACATCAGGTTGAAATCCTTCTGTGTGGGCGAAGTCATGGTATTGTGCTGCAGACTTGTCTTCATCTCCATCTCGTAATTACGTTGCGTGAGGAATTCCAAAAGTTCTTGGCCCATTTCTTGCCGTACTTGCGGGTTCTTGAGCTTTCGTGGATCAACAGGGATGCCATTCGTCGGCGCGGCCGTCGCAAAGAACGACTGATGTCCTGCCGGCCCTAGTCCGGCTGAAGGTCTTGCGCTGTACACACTACTCCTCCGTTGTGTGCTCTGCTCGAGCTGCAATGGGTTTGCAGGCGTGCTTGTGACTGGCGCGAAGCTCTTTCGTCCTCCAGTGCTCGCGAACAAGTTCTGTGAGCTGGGTCTTTGCACTGTCGAGAAGCCCATTCCTGCCAGATTGTCACCTGAAGAGGATCGGTGAAACATTGGCTGTGATGGTCGTCCCGGAGCGAGCGACATTCGCGATCCTGATGTTGAGCGTGCATGGTTCGTGGTGTGCGGTGCAGCTCCGAAATAGGTGGTCGGATTCGAGCGCTTCATGGCCGAAGCTGGCATTGGGATCGCTGATACATTGTGAGAGATGCCGCCGAGTGTCTGCAATAATGCGATTAGTGTGCGCTTCGTTGTGCCATGTCGTAGTTTGCGACTCACTTCTCGTTGGCGCTTGACTGAGAATAAACCCGTATCTTGCGACATTGTCTGTCGCCGCGGTGCAGACATCGTGTTCAGTAGCTTTTCAGTTGTCTGCAGCTTTGCGCATTTTGTTGCACGTGCAACGTTAGGGGTGGGCAGGTGCGATATGTGAGTGTTGTTAGTCGCGGTTTCCATGTAAACAAACGTTGCTAGCGGGACCACTTCGCGTGCGCGGACGTCGGCGACGGAGCTCTGTTTCTACACATGTGAAACAACTGTTTTCTCAAGTTCAGCAGAACGATTTTCTCGAATAACAACACGAACAGGCCTCGAACAGTCCACGAACAACTCATGAATACTTGGGTAGGTTATTGAGTCCACTTATCGCCCATGAATCCCTTCACCTTGTCCTTCATCGCCTTGTAGGCATCATATATCTTGCCCACATTGCCATCAATCTTGCCAACCTTAGCCTCCAATGCCGCCAATCTTGTTGTCAGTGTTTCCACCTGCGCCTCTAGCGCCTTATTCTGCTGCTCGAGGGCAGCAACTCGGTGCTCGTCAGGAATAGGTAGTGGTGGTGGTGGTGGTGGTAGCGGCGCTGGTAGTAGGTCTTCAAGACGACTGCAAGCAGACTTGCCCTTCACACGGCAGAATGCGCATGCCTCGTCGCTGCCACTGAGGATTCTGCATGGGTTGCCTAATGGCGGAGGACGCGAACACCTGACAGTCTATTAGCGAACAGTACTGCGAACACCCTAAGAACACTTACCAGCTGCAGGGAACTTCACAGTCAACCCCATCAGAAGTCTCGACTATGCGCCATGCGGCATGATACTTTCGCAGCGATCGGGATGCTGCCTTGTGCTTCGTCGTATCGCCAGACACATAGTCGTCCAACCAATCATCCCATACCGCCTGCGACACTGAGTAGTACTGACCGGCTGCTTGTGGGCGGTTGAAGGAGGCGGCGGCGGCAGCACGACCAGCAGCTGCGGCGGCTTCGGCAGCGGGTATGGTGGTAGTAGTGGTGGTGGTGGTGGTGATGGTGGTGATGGCGGTGATGGTGATGATGGTGGTGGTGGTGGTGGTGGTGGTGGTGGTGGTGGTGGTGGTGGTGCTGGTGGCGATACTGCTGAGGGAAATGAGGAACGAGAGCGCGAATAGTAAGTGAGCAAAGCGCGAACAGGTGAGCGAACGTTGAGCGAACAATGGAAGGTGCGCAAACAATAGCAGGAAAAGTGAAGCGAATTTTTGTATACGAATTTCGAACAATACACGAACAGCGCACGAACAGCTAACTACAAGCTCAGTTTCTAGCAACAAAATCGCCCTCAGCATTGCGCTTCCTCTGTCCCCTACGCAGCGGTCGCTGTGTGTTCGTAGCAGCGTTCGCAACCTCCTTGCCCTTGCCCTTGTCCTGACCCCGATTCTGATCCTGATTCTGATTCCTCAAAGCCTTCGCTCTTGGCTTCGGCGGTGTAGGCGTTGGTGGTGTAGGCGTTGATGGTGTAGGCGTTAACGGCGAACATGTTGGTGAAGGCCGCGGCGAAGGCTGCGGTGAAGGCTGTGGTGAAGGCGTATTCCAGATTTCTATGCTCCTAGCCGCGGCCGCGCTGTTCGTGTCTGTGTTCGTGTCTGTGTTCGTGTCTGTGTTCGTCAGATCGAGGAATTCCGGCGGTGCTGATGGGTCTACGATTCGTGTCTGCCATGAACCGACCTCGCGAGGTCGCTGCTGAAGCGGCAACTGTGATGCCTCCTGTTTGATTCTGCTCATAGAGCTGTTCGATTCCGTTCGTAGTAGTGTTCGTGGTGCCGCTGGTGTCGCTGTCGGTGTTACTGTATCCGGCGATAACACATATTTTCGCTCGTTAGTCCGCGACTTTCGATCCATCTGGAACACGGCGATCACGAATTGGTATCGAGGAGTTTGCCCCTTTATAGCGGTCTTCGTAAAGGGTATGAGTTTCTCCGCCAATATCGGAGCATCTAAAGCTCGTGGACTAATGAAGTTGGGCGTGTACTGCTCGAGTTCGTCCCATCCATCGACATAGCCGCCGATCAACTGGTGATCATAGTAGTCCGTAACGGAGGTCGGATCGAATCGATTTGGAAGGCCAGCAAGAAGGAAATCTCGCAGGCTTGTATCGCTACGGATAAACTGCTGCTCTGTCCAACCATCTAAAGTAGAAGGAACATGTAGGCGAGGTGCCTGGTATGAGCGCTCTCCGCTACGCTCTACCCTCACATACTGTGTGTATATCTTCGTCTCGCTCTGGATCTTCAGCACTGCCGGTATGCCCACCTTCCTACTCTTTGGCGAACTCGTCGTCGGAGGCGCAGCCTGGCGTGATGACAGCGGCCGGCCACCTGCTGAGAATGCGCCATAAACAGGCGTGCGACGATGAGATTCGGCTTCGTCGACAATCGATGGGAATCGAATACTGCCGCCAGTCGCGCCGCCAGTCGCGCTGCCGTTCGCGCTGCCGTTCGCGCTGCCGTTCGCGCTGCCGTTCGCGCTGCCGTTCGCGCTGCTCGTCGCGCTGCCGTTCGCGTTGCTGTTCGCGCTGCCGTTCGTGTCGTCCGGATCGGATCTAGCTGTGCTGAACGGCGTGTAACCGCGCCGTACAGCTAGAAGTGTGTTCGTGTCTATGTTCGTCGGCCTGTTCGTAGGGGCAGCTGTCGACTCACGCGTGAAGGATTGCGACGACGGCTGGGTAGGATTCCGTCCGCCGCATGAGCCGCAGAATGCGTATATGGCGAAGAGCTTCGTATGCTCGACGCCAGTCTGTGGGCAGAACTTGGACCATAGTTCGTTTGACATTGTTCGCGTGTTGTGCGCGGAAGTGTTCGCGTGTTGTTTTCAAATGTGTAGGCGTGTTGTGCGTGCGGAGGCTTGGGGTGTTTGTTTACCTTCATGACGCGCTAGCCGTGCCAAGAGACGCTCGCGGTGTGTTCGCGGCCATGTTCGCGGCCGCGCTAGCGCAGCATGCCTTCAAGGCTACCTAGGCACTCCTCACGCGCAACACACCTACACATTCGAGAACAACAACGCGCTAGCGGTGCCAAGCGTCGCTCGCGGTCCGTTCGCGGCGACGTTCGCGGCCGCGCTAGCGCGTTGTTGTTTTCGAATGTATGGGCGTGTTGTGCGTGAGGAGTGCCCAGGTGGGCTGGGTGTGTTTTTTCACCTCCATGACGCGCTAGCGGTGCCAAGAGACGCTCGCGGCGTGTTCGCGGCCATGTTCGCGGCCGCGCTAGCGCATTCTGAATGTAAACAAACATCCCCAGCCCACCTGGGCACTCCTCACGCACAACACGCCCATACATTCGAAAACAACAACGCGCTAGCGCGGCCAAGAGGCGCTCGCAGTGTGTTCGCGGCGACGTTCGTGGCCACGCTAGCGGATTCCTCGAAAACAGCGACGCTCCCACCACCCACGAACAGCGACGCACCTACCACGAACAGCGACGCTCCTACCCACGAACAGCGACTATTCGTTCGGCTTTATCATGTCAGAAGACGTGGCTACCAGAGGCGCAGGCGCAGGCGCAGGTGGGCGTCCATCTGCGATACCAGAGCACCTACGCGGTGTTGTTGAGATCCTCGTATACGCCGGAACCAGTCGCTCTACGATCGTCGACACGCTCTTCGACAGCCATGGTATATCCGTTACGACGCGTACCCTACAGCGCCGTATCCGCGACTGGGGCCTCCCCAATTCCAAGCGACCGCCTATCGTTGATACACCCCTTCTGCGCCAACGAATCGTCCATGCATTCCATGTCCTTCGCCTTACCGATAACGAGACCAGTACGATGCTCAACTTCGATGGGTACAACATCAACGCTCGGCAGATAGCCAAGTATCGGAAGAAGATGGGCCTATATAAGCGTGTGGAAGCTAGTCAGAGGGTACAGGCAGAACAGTACATTACTGAGGTGTTGCGGAAAGAGCTAGATGATGGCAATATCACGGATTTTGGCAGGCGGTTGCTATATGTTCATATGCGCCAGAAGTACAACATCGTTAGCCGTGATCGGCTCTATAACGTACTTATTGCATTGAGTCCAGAGGCTGTTGAGATGAGGAGACTACGGCAGCGGCAGCACCATATACCAGGCCTACGAGCTGATGGGCCAGGTCATACACACTCTATGGATGCGCACTGTAAACTAGAGCATTGGGGCTTCCAGGTGTATGCCTGTATCGACCACTTCTCGCGATTCATCGTATGGATATATATCGGAGTTTCTGGTCGCTCCCAGGCCTCTGTGTGGGCGCAATATGTCCGAACCGTGTTGGCTAGTAACACTATGTAAGTACGATCAGTACTGCGGTCAGTACTGCGAACGGGCTGCGAACGGGCTGCGAACGGGCTGCTAACGGTGTAGTCCACGTATCGTTCAAACGGACCGTGGTAGAGAGACTCGGTATGCGGCGGACGCGCATCTTACGCTACGAAGACAGACGCATTCAGGCTCTGAGGTCAGTTGGCAGTACGAACGGCTACACGAACGCATAGCTAACAGCGACATAGCCTCTGACATGGGACGACTGCTTCCGGTATGGCACAAGTAAGATGAATCAGCGTATTGAGACATGGTGGCGGCAGTTGTTCTCATGTACTGGCTCATGGCGCGAGTTCTTCGAAGAACTCAGCCGCGACGGGGACTATGTTCGAACTAGGTACGTATTGAACGGACAGCTGCACGAACGGCTGCACGAACGGCTGTACGAGCACAGCGAGCGCAGCGAGCGCAGCGAGCGCAGCACGAACAGCTTTACGAGCGCAGCACGAACAGCACGAACAGCTTCACGAGCGCAGTGCGCGCAGTACGAACAGCTTTACGAGCGCAGCACGAACAGTACGAACAGCTTTACGAGCGCAGCGAGCGCAGCACGAGCAGCTTCACGAGCGCAGCACGAACAGCTACACGAACGAATGGCTAACACGTATCATAGAAAGAGCGATCGGATCGCACTACTCTTTGTCTATATGCCGATCCTGCGACAGGTCATTACTGAGTATGTCGATACCTGGAACACACATCGCATCCGGAAGCAGAAGAACAGGCCTCATACTGTTGGCGGTGTTCCCTTTATGCTATACTACTATCCAGAGCAGTCGGGCTTCCAGCAGCGTGGTATCCACTGTCCACCAGAGCTCGTTACATCTATGCAGTCAGACCTCGAGGGCTTTGATATACATGAATACCTCCCCCAGCAGACGATGGAGTGGTGCCATTCCGCGTGTATCGCATGGATACAGCCTAGTACCGGCACCGTCTCACATACTGAGGTGGACGAGAACCAGGATAGGCTCCATCCACAGGTGTATCGGCATCTACGTGATGAGCTTCGAGCCTACTTCCAGCTGTTCGGTGAAGATGGGCTTCATGAAACGCAGAGGCCAGGTACGGACTGGCGGCCTGATCTAGCGAACGAACGGCTTCGTGAAGAAGCTAATGAACCGCCGTTCGAGGGTGACGAGGAAGGATAGCCCTGTTCGTAGCGTGTTCGCTGCGCTGTTCATTGTAGTGGTAGTCATAGTAGTAGTAGTAGATCGGTACCCTGTGTGTCGTGATTCGACTGTCCGCAGCTTGTTCGTGGGCAGTTCGCTTCAAGACTTGCATACAGCCTACTTATACTCATGTACTATCGACCTACCAATTCATATTGCGTGTAACTAGCGTGTTGTGCGAATATATGAGGAAAGTGATGGACAGCTGGGTACTGAGAATGTCGTTTTTTGACTGTTCGTAGCTTGTTCGTGGGCGATTCGCTCCAAGACTCTCACACAACCTACCTGTACTCATGACCTATCGATCTATGCATTGATATATATGGATCTCGGTGTGTTGTGCGAACAAATGCACGAACACGCTGCGATCAGACCGGATTTGGAGTTTTGGAGTTTTGGGATTTGAGTTGTTTCACATGTGTACATCGGGAGCTCCCTATCGGCAGGGAAAGCCGAGCGAGCCGAGGCAAGTCCAGCCACGAGCTCATGAGGTGATGGCGCATTCCAGAGATGTCTGCAGACCTTGACTTTCACAACCACCTTGCTGCTCTTATATTGTCGCTGTTGGCTTGCTGATTGATCCTCCTGTCGAAGAAGACCTCTTGAAACTGCATAATCGATTGAGCGTCCTCCATCAAGATGGTCCGAGAGGACCTGATAGAGGGTGCTGTTTCATGTACGTTGGTCACATGCTTCCTGCTCTGGAACACACTCTAATGTTCATACAGTCCTTCAGGACCCATCAGTCGCCTCTGCTCCTCTTGAGCAACGTATTGCGTTCTTGCGTTCGAAGAATCTCACGCAAGACGAAGTAGACGCCTCGCTTGCACGAGTCGGTCAAGCATCTCCTCCACAAAATGGCCAACCGCCGAACATTCAGTATCGACAACCGCCTCCACAATATAATGGCTACCAGAACAGTCAATACGGATATCCGTCAAATTGGCAGCAACCGCCCCCAGAAGCGCCCAGACGAGATTGGAGGGATTACTTTATCGCAGCGACGGTGATGGGTGGAGTCGGTTATGGACTGTACTGGACTGCGAAACGATATATATATCCACTCATCGCACCACCGACACCTCCACAGCTCGAACAAGATAAGGCTAGTATAGATGCAAGCTTTGAGAAAGCTTTCACCCTGCTTGATCAATTGGCCACGGATACGCAGGAACTCAAGGATGCGGAATCACAAAGGAAGGAGCGTCTCGATGCTGCACTGGCTGAGGTGGAAAGTGTCGTGAGCAGAATGAAACAGGCAAATGAAGACAGAGAACAGGAGGCGAAGCGCATGGCAAGGGAGATCAGCGAGATCAGGGATCAAATACCTCGCGCAATCGAGAAGGAGAAAGAGCAGACCGAGAACAGGCTAAAGGATCTCAACACTGAGATGAAGAGCCTCAAGACATTGGTCGCAAACCGAATGCAGGGTGGAGGTGTTGCACCAGGAAGGACCACACCAAGCTTTTCCAGCCCAGGCCAGC
Source organism: Passalora sequoiae (assembly GCA_013248845.1). Taxonomy (NCBI): domain Eukaryota; kingdom Fungi; phylum Ascomycota; class Dothideomycetes; order Mycosphaerellales; family Mycosphaerellaceae; genus Passalora; species Passalora sequoiae. Next base: position 502,156 of record WSQC01000023.1, read on the forward strand.
AGCAGCAGCAGCAATCACCCGTAGCAGGTGTGCCCGGCATCACTGGACCTATCAATGGCGCGCCGGGACAATCGGCTGCAGTGCCAGCTGTGCAGCCCGCAGGTGCCGCGCCAGCTGTTCAACCGCCTGTCAATGGCGAGGTGAACGGTGTTAACGGCAGTGCGTCGACAAGTGAACGCGGCAACTCGTTACCGAACCGCGATGGTGCTGGGACACCATATAGTAGACTACTCGGCGGAAAAGCAGCGATTCCGAGCTGGCAGCTAGCGGCTAAGAAGAAGAATGATGAAGCCAAGGATGCTGCATCGAGCGGCTTGGCGACGCCTAATTTGAATGAGAGTGGCACCGTTAGTGATGCTGCTGATGCACAGGCATAATCTATCATGACACTTTATCCGCCCAGATGTTTGGCTATACGTGTGAAGTGGCGTTCAAGCCGGGCGTTTGTTGTGCGACGCACGTGCACGCAGTCTTATACTCCGAGAAGCAGGTGACCGACCCTGTGGCCGAGTACATGAGGAATCATGAACTTCGCTAGTGCTGATCACGTCAGCCAGGAGTCTATGGTGGTGAAGCAGGCGATTTCGAGGCTCTGACGGCAAGAGCAGGATACGCGAGGCAATGAGCCCCGAGCGTGGCTAGCACAAATTGTCAAGGAACAGCGAGACGATGTGAGTACTCGAGCAGATAACGCAGTATGAAGCAGTGCTCGACTGGAGCTTTCGAAATGGATTTGGGCATGCCAGCTCAGCCATCGTTGCCCTCGCGCGGCATCGCAGTGCCTGTGGCAACCCGAGTGTTTATATTTCAGTTGCAGAGCTGACATCAGAGAGTATATACAGCACTTCGTTACAATCCTGTCCTCAATATTCAGATCTTATACCATCTTTTTCTGCTCAACGCTGCCCTCTTTTCTCATCGATCTCATCACTCCCTGCACTGCTCTTTATGATTCTCTCAGCCAGCGCATCTATCAACCTTTCTTTACACTGACCACGGCCATTTCGGAAAGATTGCGAAGGTGGTCTACTGTCGTATCCAGACACGACACAACAAGAATAAAAAAGGCCTGCTGTGCCATATTGTTGGAACCTGTGGCAGGCACTAAGCATGTGCAGATGTTTCTACCAGCTCACGACGTTTCTTGTCAATTGCGACGGCGATTTAATGGAAATATATTGTCGCACCCGCGGGAGTGAAGCTTATTCGGCGACGCAGGCACGTCGAGTTCTCAGCAGTAAGCATAGAGTGAGTGTCCGAAACACTCAAAGTATCTCACAGTCGTCATGGACAAAAAAGTGTGCGTGATCTGAAGAGTCGGCCCTTCCAACGCTCAACGTCTTTATTCTGCTCCCTCGTCATGGACAGATTTATTGCTACATATCGCGTTGGCCGCGCTGACCACACCAGGAGACACATCGCAACCGTTACGGCGTCTCGAGAAGAGCAGTGGGTCGTGGTGAAATGCCACTATTGTTCTGAGTCAGCAAATATATGCAAATGACCCATGCTGCAAAATTAAAAGTCCTGGACGTTGGCAAATTCAAGGATGTCTCTTTGAAATGACTCGTTAGCCAACAAATGCTTCAATATGTAGTCATGAACAACTAAATCTGGCTCAAAGCTCCCAACTCGAAATAGTTTTCGGTGTCCTGTCGTTAGTCCACCTCCCAAGTGTTGCGCCATTTAATGTATAATCATCACGTTCCCGAGTCAAGTTCTGCGGCATTAGAAGTGGCGCTATAGTGATTCCAATCGGGGCAAGTCTGTGCCATGATTGACTCAATAATCGGACGTTCCCCCCGGAGCACATCCGGGCGTTCCTGCACATAAATGTTAGCAAGCAATCCTATGATCAGGGACCCCTCCCGAAGCCCTCTACATATATAGAAGCAGGATTGCAGCGGCAACTTACAAGAACATTGATATACATGCCGCCGCTTAAGTGCCATGCGTTATGACAGTGCATAGGCCAAACTCCAGGGTTGTCAGGAATGAAGTCGACGACGAGAAAGTATGGCGTTCCTGGCCCACCGCCCACGGAGTTGACGGTGTTGCCGGGCGGAGGAATGGCACGATCCATGAGTTGCACGTCACGCCTTTGAGGGTTTTGTGGTCGAACGACTGTGCCGTCCCATTCGCCGTAGCCTTCAGCCATGACGAAAAAGTCGTGGCCGTGCAGGTGCATAGGGTGCGTCAGGGGAGCGGCGATGCTGACGAGGTGAAGCCGGATCGACGATGGTGCTTGAACACGACCATAGTTGTAGACATTTGCGCTCCTCGGCCACTGACCACGTCCACGAGCGGCATCAAGCAGAGTCGGGTGATTCCAGTCGGCACGGAACGAAGAATTGTTCATGACCCAAACAAATTTGCCGGTGGCGTTCTGGATGTTGGTCATTTCGATTCTGGTCGTCACAGCAGGCTGAGCTGGTGGTGCAAGAGGGTAGAAAGGTTCAGTCACCTCTAGCGCATCATTTTGGCAGTTGTTGTCCTGCACTTGTATTCCCCGAGACTGTGGTGTAGCGTTGGGGTCCGCACTCTCGTAGTAGATAGCAGCAAGCGCATATGGCTGGTTGGGAAAGCTGCACAGAGTGCTGATTGTGCTGCGCATCCAGTAGACACCATTAGGCCGACCGGTACCCTCGACGATTATATCTGTTCGTTGTCCTACCGCCAGAGTAACCCAGTCAACTTGGTATGGCTTCACGGGCACAAAATCGTTCGCGATAACAGTAATCGTGTGCTGATCGATGGTGAAGCGTTGTAGGCCTTCAGCACCGGTGTTGACAAGTCGCAGGCGATGCCTCTTGCCACTCTGGAACCTGAATTTGGAGATGCCTGCATTTGGCGTGCACTTGGCATGTGTCGCATTTGGATTGTTGCAGTCGTAGAACATCTTGCCGTTGATGAGATTGTTATCCGAATGTGGCGTCACCCGCTGCCCCAGCGACTCCTCCAAAAGTTCCTTGTATTCAGTGTGGTAGTAATCGTTGATCATCACAGGGCCAACATCGATGTCGTATTCCACGTGGTTAGGTCCATATATGACCATAGGTCCAAAGACACCATCGGTGTACTGAGCGCTGTAATGCGCGTGCCACCAGCTAGTTCCGTATGAGTCTGCACGGAATCGGTATGTGAATGATCTGCCCGGAGCGATGGGACATTGTGAAGTGCCTGGCGTGCCGTCGTACCAGGGAGTCTCGCGCTGAAGCAGACCATGCCAATGTATCGTCGTGCCTTCGTCAGGTCCTGAGATCTGATTATGTACCGTGACCTCGAACCAGTCGCCCCAGTTCGCTTCCAGGATGGGGCCAGGATATTGACCATTGACAAGTATGCCATCCCTCTGGACACCGTCTGGCGCTAAAACCCCCCTCGATACCGTCCAATCATAGCGACGGACCACTCCTGTATCTGGCATCTGTGGTGGTGGGCCGCCATCGGGGCCTGAGGCAGGCTGGCCAACAGGTGATCCAGGGAGGAGCGCAAAAAGGTCGGGGACTGGGAAGCCGGGCTGCGGAGCTTTAGACCATGTACAACAAAGCAATATCACTACTCACATCGTTTCCTAAGAATTGTGGAAGTCGTGGAAAGTCCAGTGATCCTATTTGACTTTGTCCTGGCACAGCTCTTGTCAGCGTCGCCAAATGATGCATTGCAGCTCGGACTTACCATTACTAACGCTTTGAGAAAGACCCGGTAGAAGCTGAGCAGCACCAAGAAGCGTTCGTAAGAGGGACATCGCGAAGAACGAGTGCAAAATGGCGCAGAAGAATAATGAGTGAGCGACACTCGGATAAAAGGAGCGACTGACAACTTGGAACACGAACCTTGACCTGGCGAGCTGGAGGTACTTATAAAGTAACCTTCTGCCGTGACATCGACAGCTCGGCAGAAACCATCAGTGGTGTGGCTAGCGGAAATTATCTGCGTTCTGCCACAAGCAGCAATCTGGTCAGTGATCGTGCTCTGCGTCTCCCCTGTGTGACACAAAGCTTCCGCAAGGCCATTCCTGTATTGGCAGATACGCGCGTGGTCCCATGTGGCGAAGCCCAAAGAGCTGCGCATCCGCAAAGAGCTGCAAGTAGCCTAAAACAAGGTGCGTTTGACAACGAATAGCCTGGACAGTGGATTGCTTCTGGCGGTACGGTAGGTTGCTAAGCGATCGACACGGAGTGATGATCTGTCGGCGACCATGTCTATCGCGCCATGATCCATGCCTAGCATGCCAGCCTTGTTGTCAGAGCAGTCTTTTCTCCACGTGGGGAGAGTGATCGCATGAGTCGGAATGTTCCTAAATTTTGCTCGATCTCGCAGACCTGGAGTACCATGCATGATTCGGTAGCGAAGACTTTGTCTAGCTGTCCGCTCCTCGAGATCCTGCCCATCATGTATACGACAGCATGAGTAGTTGTAGCTCAATGACATGGTCTGCATGTTCTTCGTGGATCGGTAACGACATCAGCCGCCCGCATATCTAACAATCTTCTGCACTGTCGCCATCAAACCGAACGCCGAGCATGGTCGATCAAAAAGGATGAGAAACCACCCAAACAGTAGCAAGTCATACATGTCCCGCCACTTTATGAACAATGCTGGGAACATGAGCCGGCAGCGGTCAACTTCGGTGCCCTTGAGTCAATGTTGAAACGCGCGAAGCTGCATACGGCGGAGATGAAAAACTGTCGAGAACGCAAAGCAAGAAGCGAAGTCGCGCGAGAAGGACGGGCCCGTGCACGCTAACGAGCGGGAGGCATGAGCCAGGACGCTCTCTTGTTTGAAACACCAATATTTCTACATCGACCATCATATACACCGTACTTGACGTGCCTGGGTCCCGCGTCGCAGAGCACAGCGAAGAAAGCAAACGCACTCAAGTGACGGCGCTCATGTCACGGCCGTATCACACCAAGACACCGCTTCCACCTGGTAGGTCATTCCTGATCTCAGCGCTCATCAGTGACTGGATGCTTTGGCTTTAGCTTGCAACTCTTGTGCTTTTTTCACGCTTGGACGTGATACCAATGCCTGATGCCATTTCCACGCACTTGGGTAGTTCTTCTCCCACTCTTCGGCGAAGCCCTCGCCAGCGATGTTTGGCGCGAAAACATTCCACGGAATAAACATGAGATCTGCGTAGGTGAGCTTGTCACCGACAAGATATGGCTGACCCGTTCTAGATAGATGCAAATCTATCACACTCATCACGCGCCTGATTTCTTGCTTGTAGCGATCGATAACGCTCGTGAGATTCTTCTCCGCGTGGAACTGCTTGGAGTCAGCAGCCTCTTCAAGGAGGCGGCGCCCCAAGTACTTACAAACTGAAACCACGCAGCTTGACCAAAGTATGGACCTAAAATTGGAAGGAACACCAGTCAGTCACGAGTGGGGCTTCAAGGAGCCGCACTGAGTCGCCTGTGCTCACCTTGTCCGCTGGTTTGAAAATGTGTCCACTGGCTTTGAAGATACTTCTGTGGCGATTCCCCGTACGATATGGAATGGTCCTTGTCGTAAGTATCGACGAGATACTCCGCGATGGCACCAGACTAAACCATGGCTCAGCACCTTCTTGGCGCAACTCATCACACATCAGAGACTGACCTCCCATAGTGTAATGCCAGTGTTCGGGTCTTCAATTGCTGGTACACGGCCATTTGGATTTACATTGATGAACGGCTCTTGTTTGATCTTTGCAACTGTGATCAACATGTCTGCACTAACGCGAGCACGATGATGAGCGCACCTTACTCAACTCGACCCATTCGACTTCATACGGAATCTTAAGTTCTTCGAGAATAATGTTGATCTTGGTAGGGTTTGGACCTGATGCGTGTCCATACAATTTGATGGGTTGAGTAGTCGACATCGTCGTAGCAGTTCGAGGTCGGAAGTTGAAGATCTGGCGTGTGAGAAGGCGGAAATTTGGCTTTCCTATTGTTTCCACCTGGGCATAAGACTGCTACGTTAAATAGACATCCAGAGCGTTCGCAAGAGCGGGACTGGAGACTTGTACAATGACTTGACGTGCCAAGCTACGCTGTTACTACTGACAAACCTCGCGCGTTGGAGTGATAACATTCGGCGCCGAATGTGGAGTTCGAACGTGGAAGCTGACAAACCAGCAAGCAGAGCCCCAGTGTTCACCTGAACGAAGCTATGGCATTGGCCATCCTAATGAGCCGGTCTTACGAATGAGCGGGCTTCAGAATGTGCGGGCTTCAGAATGTGCGGACTTAACAATCACTCGTTGTTGCAAACGACAGCGCTTTCGATCAAATTTGGCAGTTTGGCCGCCTCATCGGTTCAGCGCACTCGAGCTTCTGCACTCCTTGCAGTAAAGACGACATGGGAGTACTCGAATAGCATATACGTGACGTCATTTCTTATCAACCGATGCTGGGAGCGTACCGGTGCTTTTTCCCTCATTGCCTGAACAATATGGCATCCTCGCTGAACGCGCTGGACGTTGTGACTTCTCCGGCCTCGAGAATTTTGGGTGAAGCTGCGATGAAGGAAGACGTTTTTTGAACGTGATATGAGGTCGAGTACGCCACCTGTCTTGATCATCACGAACCAAGTTTCGAGGACAGCAGTGTGTTGTGATGAAGCAAGAACTGCATGGTGGAGTGTGTTGAACACCTGGCGGTTAAAGTTCAAGGTGTGAAATGGAAAAGATGCAGTGGACATTGCACATGACTGATACGCCATGAGCTTTCGGCCTTGGCATGTCTTTGGTGGTGATGCATGGCTCAGCTTGTCTCAGACAAACAGCTTGTGGACCGCTAATATGAGTAAATTCAAAAAATACAGGATGAAGGTCTTCCAAAGGACTGGAAGCCCGCGAGCAAGCGATGTCATTCTTCCACAATCGCTACATGCTCTGAAGGCAAGGACCGCGTACAATTTGTACGACGATTCAGCTTGTCGCGCAAATTGCATCTTAAACGATGAGGAACGTGCACCATAAATTGCAGCAATGGGTTTAAACGTCACGGTGATGGTCCAGCCTATCGATGGACAGTGAGATAGAGCGAGGCAGAGCGCGGGAAAGAGCAGAATGGAGTGACGAGACGTAGCCAACCATGTGACAAAGTGTGGTAGCGAGTAGCGACGGAAAGACTGTTCGACGAAGACCTGATGCAGAATGTTCAGGCAGCATTCGAGGTCCGGGTAGCCTTCACCCATCATAATTCGTACCTATCATTAAACGACATCGGCGCATCACGTGTCGGTGCTGACGTATGTCTTGACCGGGATGACATTTCCTCGACGGTGATTTATGGATATCGCACGGCACATCTTATGATCTGGATGCTTCGGATGATGTTCTGATGACAGGTCGTACGACGTTTGGCACCGAACGACGTGCCCCGGTCAAGGATCTGCTTCACGTGATCGTTGTGCCTGGCAGATCTGCTCGCAATCGGTGAAAGCTTGAACACAAGGCATCGTTGTCACCTCAACAGCTTGCGCCCGATGTGTTGCTTCTACTGCGTGTCTCCGCGACGAGATGTACAGCCCGACAAATCAATATGGCGCGTCGCTGCGCTCGGCACTGCTGACCGCTGCTGATTCGCAGATAATGCTACTGGCTGTCCGGTGCAATGTTTTTCGCGCGAGACATTGAACGACAGGGATCGGCGCTGCAAGTGGCGTTACTAGCGTGGTCCCTGCGGAAATCTGGATGGGTATCTTACGATTTTCTGAGCTCCTTGCCAAGCCGCCTTCCATTGTTTGTGGTAGCTATCTTTCGACTCTTTGCCTAGCACATAACAACCTAGAGACACCTTTTCGAACACTCTACCGCCGAGTGTCTCACTGCAACACCGGCATCATGGCAGCGATCACGTTAGGCATGGATTATCTGTAAGTTGTGCTCCTTCTGCACCCAAAATAGCCCTGCAGTATGCGCCACAGCTTTCGTTGTGCCTGCATTGTATGCCATGACAAGCACGATTCGTTTGGAGAGTGCTCCGTGACTGACATGGCCTCTCTCACATCAGCAATAATGCGATCCATAACACGAACACTTCGTCAATCGCTGACGCCATGCTTCCGCACACCAAAAACACTTACTGGCACGAGTTCGACCAGATCTCGCAATACAACATCTCGCTAAACTACTTCGAACGACTATGGGCGGCATGGTACGCGTTCATGGGTAACGACGTCCTCGCCACGGGGATCATGAGCTTTGTCATGCACGAGGTGGTCTACTTCGGGCGTAGCTTGCCTTGGATCATTATCGACCGCATACCTGCGCTCAACAAGTACAAGATCCAGAACCAAAAGATACCTTCAGCGAAAGAGCAATGGGATTGTGCGATGCTCGTCCTTCTGAGTCACTTCACTGTCGAACTTCCTCAGATCTGGCTCTTCCATCCCATGGCTCAATATTGCGGTCTCTCAACAAGCGTCCCGTTTCCTTCTTGGTGGAAAATGGCATACCAAATTGCAATTTTCTTCGTTCTCGAGGACGCATGGCATTATTGGTCGCACCGCGCGTTGCATTGGGGACCACTCTACAAGAATATTCACAAGATCCATCACCAATACTCTGCTCCCTTCGGTCTCGCTGCCGAGTATGCGTCTCCAATCGAGGTCATGATATTGGGCCTGGGCACGGTCGGTTCACCGATTTTATGGTGCGCGATCACCAAAGATTTGCACATCTTGACCATGTACATCTGGATCGTTCTCCGTCTCTTCCAAGCAATCGATGCACACTCTGGGTACGAGTTCCCGTGGAGCTTGCATCACTTCCTCCCATTCTGGGCTGGGGCAGACCACCACGACACGCATCATGAGAAGTTCATCGGCAACTATTCGAGCTCGTTCAGATGGTGGGATTACTGTTTGGACACCGAGAGTGGTCCAGAGGCCGCTAAGAGGAGAAGAGAAAGGAAGCTCGCGAAGCTGAGGAAGGCTCAATAATCGCATGATATGTATTTTAATGGTGGGTTTTGGCGTTGACCGTACCGCTCGCTGGCGAACTTCCAGTAGCGCTTTTCAGAGCGTTTGGTTATGCATATGGGCGGAGTTTGTGGCGTTAGTGTGACGAGTACTCCCAATAGGACACGGACTTGTAAATACTACACGACACATCGATGTGTGGAAGAGTGGCTGAATCTCACGGCCTAATGAAACCCGAGATACAACAGTGAAATAGAAATACTTCAACGAAGAGTAGATATGGGACTCAAATCCGGTCGCCAGCGCTTTTGGTTGTAGAAAGGACAGAAGACATGCCACAGGAAGAGAGCAGATCTCCTGCATAACATGCAATGAGTCCGCCGTAAGGCTATGCCTTGACCTGTACGTCGTTGACTATTGTACTCGGCCGTAACGATAAGTCCAAGCTTCTTGCTCTCCACGTTCTCGCATTCCAAACACCATCTACGTCACTCCACTTCCCAAGCTCTTTCCTTGCGCACGCGCTCAATTGTCTGTTCACTGCAAGGCGGACTTTGTGATTGCATACCTCGAGCGGACCATTTCTAGACACAGCAATGAAGCCGCGGCCATGAGCTTCGTATTGGATCAAATTCGACGAGTCGATACACAACTGGATCGACTCCAACTTGCAAATCTCCCTGCACAAAGCGCGTCCGTCGTCTTCGACCAGGATGTCGTTCCTCCGAAACGCACAGTCGCACTGCAGGGTGCGATACGAGGGTTGAGCACGGGAACTAGTGATGGCAGAAGCCTACTTCGACCTGCACAGATACAGTTCCTACTCAGTACATTGAGTGAGCAGCCTGAAGCGAGCGGAAGCGTTCATGGAGACGACTTGAACCAGAAGAGTGAGCTTGAGGCTGAGCTGGAATGGCTGCTGGTTTCTAAGGCGACAACACAGGTGTATGGACATGTCCTGAACAACATCCTCGATCAAGCTGTGCGATTGAGTGACGACATATGGTATTGGGACGAAGTGCTTGGATCACGACGGTATACGGCACTGTATAGTATACAGACATCTCCCCTTCGTCTCTATGACTGGAGCAGCAAAGTATGGGACGATGTCAAGGCAAGAGGGGGAGACTTCAGCATCAAAGGCGTCGGCCAAGATGCGAGCGATACAGCGACAGTACGATGGAAGCAATTCTATGGGTTGGTACGGCAAGTGGTCAAAGAGAAGAGCGTGAAAGAGGTGCATAAGCACATCCTTAGTCCTGTGACCAGGATACGAACAGAGGTGCGGAAGAAACAGAGCGCGTTGAAGAAGGTACGCACGAGAAACGCGAATGCCCTAGGTGTGCTACTGGGTGAAGGATTGGCAAATGAAAGCGTGCATGGGGAAGGACTGGCGAGCCCAGCGCAAGACGTAAAGCACAAGGTAAGTCGGTGAAGGGCACTGGGGCTCTCGCTCTATCTTGAGCCTTGGAGTGTCTTGCGAGACTGGAGCGCGCAGTGCGCTCTGTTCCCCGTCTGACAGATTTACCAAGGCAGTGCAAAGAGGGGACCCAGAAATCATGGCTAACATGCTTCGATCTCATAGTGGAAGGCCAGCGTGGCGAGAAATGTTGCATTGATGGAAGCGGTTCTTGCTAAAATCAATGACCTGGGGACCTCAGTGGACAAGTTTGACTCGGCCGTCGCAGAGTTGACAGATGATGATCCACTATACGCGATTGAGTCGCAGGACATCGCATTTCAGCCTCAAGCAGTAGCTGAACGACTGTCGAGGGTGCTGGTACTTGGACTAAAACAGTATAGCACCTCCTCCCGCATATTCGTAAAAGAGTACGGCAAGCCGTCTCGATACGTTCGATACTGGCTACCGATCACGGCAGCTGTCCTTTCGTCCGGCACATTGCTCCGCGTACTGGTGAATAGAAAAGCCGAACTCTTGCAATGGGTCCAAGATCTTGGCGCGACAGTGGTCGACTTCTGGCAGAATTGGGTGATTGAGCCAACACGCAACGTGATCAGGACCATACGTCACGATGAAGGCAGCGAGATCAGCATCATGTCTAAGCGGTCACTAGATGGCGATCGCGACAGCCTTGAACGCATGGTTGTCGACTTCGCGGTGGACAATCCGGCCAACTCGACTGGCTCCAGTGCACCCTTGACTGAGAGCGAGATTGCCGATATACGAGCCAAAGTGCGAGAAGGGGACCTGACCCCAGTTCTCAGAGCGTACGAGAAAGATCTTACATCGCCACTACTGGGCGCGGTACGAGGCAATCTGATCCGGGCACTTCTCATTCAGATTCAGAAAACGAAGGTCGATGTCGAAATTGCCATGGGCGGGATCGATTCCCTTCTTAAGTCACAGGAACTCCTTATTGGCTTCATCTCGTTGACGCCGGGATTGCTGGTGTCATACTTTTGCATATCTTATGCCCGCGCTTCACTCTCTGAGAAGCGCGGCACCAAGGCACAGAGGAAGCAAGGCAAGATGTTGCGACAACTAAGGTGAGCACCGGAGGACACAAGAGCTTTCCAGAATACTGGATAGTCTGTTTACTACCTGGCTGAAGCGTGCTGCGAGGTGATGGACTCTGCAGCTATTGCCTCGATCGAGACACCCTGGTGTGCTGAAGACCATGACTGACACGGATCGCTTCTGTAGGAACATCGATCGTATTCTCACGAATGCAACGCCAACAGAATACGGAGAATTGTTGTACAAGGATCAAGGTCTTCTGCTATGCGAAGTAAGTCAATCCGGGTATAGAAGGCATGTCGGTGCACTGGATCGGACAGCGGCGCATAACGAGCTTCACAACGCTGCGAGGCACCGTCTTTCCATTGCATAGGCACCGGCAGACGCCATGCCACATGTCTAGCCATAGCTGACACTTTCTTGTTCAGGCGCATGTCCTTAGGCAGGCGGCCAGCAAAATTATGCCTGCACAGATCTTGAAGGAATTTAACGAGGAAGCGGAAGAGCTCTGCGACGTGCGGGTGGGTATAGAGAAGCAGAGGAAGGTCGCTGAACGTATACGATGGGCTTACGGGAGATGGTTGGCGTGATGAAGGGCAAGGCCTTAGGCACTTTGTTGCGTCACCGAAATGCGCGCTCCACGGAGGGTCAGCGTGAGCGCATTGAGATTCCGGGCATGCCGTGCCCATTCGCGTTGCCTCACGGACAACGACGAGATGCTGCCGTCGACGAAGTGCCTGTCGTGTTGGATAGCTCACTTGGACGTGGCAATGACAATGCAGATCTCTCTCGAAATTTACAACAGCGCCGCAGGGCCACGAGATCATGAGCGGCGAGACGAATGATGGCATCAGCATTGACAGTACAGCACGACGTCAACAGAATGAGGGCAGTGGGCAGATGGATATAGTAGGTAGCAATTTTTTACTACGCAGCCCAGTAGTTTAGGCGATGACAGCCGATATCATTCATGTATAGCGACGACTCTCCCTGGCAGTCCAACATCTCCGCGCGGGTCTCATACAGTTTTCGACTAGTTATCATTAATTGTGTTGCCAACTTGGCGACCTCCACCGCCACTTTGAAACACAACCACTGCCAAGACGCGCTTTCAGGCGGGAGGAGGATCAGCTGGTGAGCTCAACTTCATCCCGTGCACTTGCTTCATGATTGCGCCCCCCGACTTGTGACGACTGCTTGCACGACTTGGCTCCGTACATGCACATGTCTCGCCGAAATTGACCACGCATACGACGCCACCTACGAGCGATCGAACAATCACGGCCTGTCTGTCTTCGCAAAACAGCTGAAACAGCTGCAAGCGCTCCATCACCTTCTTTGTGACGCCAGCTTCCAACTGTCCTCCCCACACGATCCGCGCCTCGGAGCTTCACGCGGCCACAGCGAACAAAGGCCAAACAAACCACGACCGTCACACGCAACAAGTACCACACAGCTGCTGCTGCTCCTCTGAGCGCCAAGCAAGAGTGCGTCTGCTACCATGGCAGGCACGAGGAACTACGATTTTCTTGTACGTTCGATATCCGATACACAATCCACGTCCAGTCAGGCAGTAGCCGAACATCTGGGACAGGAGCATCATGTGGTTGTCATGCAAGAGGACGGGATCACTGCCACGCCATGGCATATGCTGTCTGTCGCATAGCAGACATGAACATTCCGAGCTGACCACAATCCTACCAGATTAAACTTCTCCTGATCGGTGATTCGGGTGTTGGAAAGTCATGCTGTCTCCTGCGCTTCAGTGAAGACTCCTTCACGCCTTCCTTCATCACGACCATCGGCATCGACTTCAAGATTCGGACAATCGAACTCGACGGCAAGCGGGTGAAGCTGCAAATATGGGATACAGCGGGGCAGGAACGCTTTAGGACAATCACCACTGCGTATTACCGAGGCGCCATGGGCATCCTGTTGGTCTACGATGTTACCGATGAGCGCAGCTTCAACAGTATGTCTCCTATCATATGTGGCAGCGGGCGCACTTGCTGGAAGAGAGAGCTTGCTGACACATATCTGCTATAGACATCCGTACATGGTTCTCGAATGTTGAGCAACATGCCACCGAGGGCGTCAACAAGATCCTGATAGGTAACAAATGCGACTGGGAAGAGAAGCGCGCCGTATCGACTGAACAGGGTCAAGCCCTTGCGGATGAGTTAGGCATACCTTTTATGGAAGTATCTGCCAAGAGCAATATCAATGTCGAGAAAGCATTTTACAGCCTAGCCGGCGACATAAAGAAGCGCATCGTCGATACGCAACAGCCTCAGCAACAACAACCCGGTGGTGGTGTGCAGGTGGGCAGCGGACAAGGAGCGGCTGGAGGCCTGGGCAAGAATTGCTGCTAAGGCGTGGGGTGATGATGGGCGGAGACGCGAGATTCAGGCAGAGCGACATGCTAGAAGCAGCATCTTCGTGAGAAGGCACAACTTGAGGGCATATCCGCATGAGTAGAGGATCTTGGCGTTGTTGGCGTTGCCCCTACCAGAGTCGAACGACGGAGCGAGATCGATTAGAGTACCCCTGCGGCATTGTACAGGTCTCTCTAGGTAGATACGTCGATTTTCCTCTTTTTACTCTTTGAGTTGTGAACGCGAAGGATGACAATTCGGCAGATTTCACGGTGAGAGATACCTGAAGACTGACTTCTTTAGGCATGTAAGATTGCGACCGAGCACCACCACCACCACAACCATCACCACCACACCAGTACCAACTGTGACGACATCAACCTGCCAGACAGCTCCGAAAGAAAAGGGCTCATGAAGACATTCGGCCGTGACCGCGAAGGGCACCAAAATTTAGTCCGCGAGAAGGATCTCGCCGATCCATCTCCACACAAGACACCATCCATCACTACCTATATGAACCCTCGGAATATCTGCTTACCTCACCAAAGAACTACCGAAAAGAATGGATGTATAGCCATGGTTGGGTTCCTTGGTCGAGGTTAATGAGCCAACCGGGCGAGACCAATGACAGCCGAGTCTTAAAGGCGGGACACAGGAGGGCTATAGTAGAGTTTGGCCGGTTTCGTTGTAGCCTCTCATCAATTGTTGATGATGATGGTTGTGCGAAGCCGCGGCGAATACTTTTGCTTTTTGCTGGGAGGTGGGTGGGAGGATGCGATGGAGGGTGTGGGTTCGAGTCTCCTTGTTGGTGCTCATATGTGGATGGAATAGGGGGTGTTCTTTTGGGTTGCGGGGTGGAGTGGTTTGAGGAGTTATTCTTTTTGCGAGAGTTATGGCTTGGGTTAATAGGTATTTCAGGGACTATCATCAGAGGCCTTTAGTCTCTTGGAGCTGGTCATCATTCTCTTCGCGACTGCGAGCCAATATGAGTGCATGTAAGCAATCTGATTGCATACTCAGATACTAAGATGGTATGTGCTTCAAAGTGCAGACTGGCACGTGCCTGTCATGACTAGATGTATGGCAGACTTCGATATCACGATTTGATATCACCATGTCTTGAGTCATTCTGCCCTTATAGATCGACAAGATTCGTAGGAGGCACAAGCGGCACGCGATAACACAATATCTTCTGCGCCAAGTAGCGATACACATTAAGCTCTGCAATAGTGCTGTTGCCATCTCTACCACCCACACACTCACATCCTCTCTTTCCCCACTACTTCTCCTGATACACCTCAGAAGCCCTGACATACTCACAAAAGCTCGCCTTGTAGTACCTCGTTCTTGCCGGATCCTTAGAATTGGCATCCTGTATCCCAAACATGGTCGCGAAGCCCAACACCCACTACATTCGAGCGCACCAACAACAGCTCGCGCAGCCCCATATATACGAGCAACATCCTCGCGTCTACAGCATCACTCATTTCATTATTATCCATCAAACTCCCAGCCCACGTCCCACTCACATTCGCATCTTCACTCATCGCCGCCAGAACCGCTCTCATATAATTATGAAAATCCGCGCCGTTCTCATAGGGTCGGTCAGGATATCTTGGAGAAGTGTCATCTTGAGATTGGAAGGGTTTTGGCGTAACCGAGTTCGGATATTGGGATTCCGCCACGAGGGTTCCAGGTGTTTTTTGATGTAGTGCTGGAAGGTGGGCTTCCAGTCGGTGGCTTTGCGGAGCCAGGGTGCTGTGGTATCTGCAGCTTTTCCGATGAGCTTGCCGCCTTCTGAGGGTGGGTGTTTGTTAGTTGTGGTGAGGCTGCCGTCGTTGGGCTATGGGTCATGAAGATGGAGCTATGTGAAAGGTAGCTGACCATGCCGGATACGGCGGATTACTAGCGTTGAAGTGGAACAATGAAGTATACGCGTCGTGGGCGTAGATATCTGCTGAGCCGTTGATAATTGCTTTCTGCTCATGCGTGGAGCCTGGCAAGAAGTCCGGGAGCAAAGCTTGAACAGAAGCAGGATCGTCTCCCGTGAGGAAGATTGAATCAGAATACCACCCTTCCTCGAAGTCATAAGCTCTCTGCACCGCTTCCGCGTCAGCGCCGGAATGGGTCACTGGGATTTCGTAGCCACATCATGCTTCAGCGCAATGATGGATTCGGTGCCGGCGATTCCGTTACCGAGATGATAGGCTTCTGCGTGTGCGAGGAGGGTGTGGTGACCGAACCAGAAAGGTTGTTGAGCATTCGCTGTTATGAAGTTTGTGAAGTACTATATACCGAGTCGGCAGCGGGTAGGCCGGGCAGAATTCGATAGACTCGTTGACCGTGAACCAGTGATTGACCTAGATAATCATGTATGTCAGCTAGAGTGTCTATAGCATCATTGTCGTGGTCGATCGCCAGCTGGTTTACAGGTCCACGTCCTCAAGGCTGAATTCGTGACCAAGAGAGGGTGAAGGAGTAGGCTCACATACCCATGGCGGCCATTCGAGCAATGTCCTCCTTGTAGAAATAGTAATGGTTGTCTGTGATGTCCGCTATGTAGTTGTTCAGGACAAAGCCCGGCACCCCTGAGAGCTTGTCCCAGATTGGTGGGCCTCGTCCTTTTGCTTCCACCGCGCCCTCGATCTGGTATGCGGCGCCAATAACGCCCCAAAAGAAGTTTTGCGGTACGAGCAACACTGTGGTCTCGAAGAGTTGCATATAAAGTCTACGAACGCTTGGGAGCGACCATGACTCGTGACTCGTTTCTGAAGCCTCGAATACTTGCTGGCCCGCTGGGAATTGTGGATTGTACAGTGGAGGCGGTGTATCAGTGAGCTCGAGGGCACGACCGTGGCGTCGACCGTCGTTGTCGTGGCAGCTTCTTCAACAGGTCCGACCCTGAGATTGCAGTAGTCCTCAATGCTCAGATTGAGAGTTGCCGCAAAGAGTGTTGGATCAGGGATGGCCTCGCCATTGACAGCAAGTGATGATGCGATTCACTCTGTGGTCTCTGAATAGCTCGTATAGAGCGTAGTAGCTCAGAACTTCACGAAGGACTTGAATGCTATGCTGGAAGTTCTTGCATCTTGAGCCCCAGAGGCCGAAAAACATTCCTTTATACCTCATCTTCACTTCATTTCATACTTCCTGCACGTCATTCGCCAGTGCGGTGCTTGCGCGCAATATGCACATACAAGACTACGCAGGAATGATCAATTGAAATCGCCAAGTTGTCAGTTCAGCTAACGTGAGGATTTTGTTACTTTGGAGGGCAAAGAGTGGGGAGGAATGAACCATATGGAGCGGGTCGGGGTCTACTGGATCATTGTCGACAGAGTTACTAGTACGGCCAATCTCACATTGATCGACAAAGTAATTGGATTGTGCCGTCGTTGGCCGAGAAGAATTCCTTCAGCTCTGCTGCTCTAAACTCTGGTCGATGTTGACTTATGTCTATCCTGTGCCTGTCGCCACCTTTTTATTTGCCGCCACGACCACCGACGCTGTTCAACGCATCGATCTGTGCTTGGCTCAAGCTGATCGACGGCAATGGCTTTTTGACGGACGCAGGTGCAGGCATGAAACCTCTCCCCACGAGGAACTTCAAATACGCGCCTACCGCATCTTCGGTAACAGTGGCTGGTGCAGCCTTCTTCAGCTTCTGCGCGTCGGCTTGTAGGGCGCGCTGCGAGTTACTGTCATCCAGGTTGGGTGCCTTCGTAGCACTTGGCAGATCACCTGTAACCATGTGATAAAGCCCAAGAAGTGCCAATTCTTCTCTGCCGTCCTCGACGAACTGCTCGACTTTGCGCTTCCAGTTATCGTACGATTCGCCGTGCACGTCGTAACCGTACGTCTCCAGAGCACTCAGATAGTCGTTGAACGTAAGTCGAGGTCGTGCATCGACATGATGCACATTACCACTCTCGCCATAGAAAGACACAGCGTTGACGATACGTGCGACTCTGGTGACAGGAACCATGTTGATAGTGTTCGTAACATCAGGCCTGGCTCCGACTTGGACGCAGCCCTTCAGCATACGCACGAGGAAGTCGTCCGTGTTGCTAACACCAGTCTCGGGATCCCCCATGACATAGCCTGGTCTAATGATCACACCGTTCAGTCCGCGTTTGCAGGCTTCGCGAACCACTGCTTCTGACACCCATTTGCTTTGGCCGTATCCAGTGCCTAGACCTTGTCGGCTGCCTTCGAGGGTGTCGGATTCCAATACAGGTTGTCCTGCATCTGACTGCTTGACAAAGTGTTCGGTGTCAAGTGCGCTGGTCGAGCTGACGAAGGCCAACCGCTTGTGTTTCCCTGTCGAACATATCTTGATAGCTTCGATGGTACTCGTGACATTAGCCGCCTTGAGATTCTCGTATGGCATGAGCCAGTGTACGCGAGCTCCGTTGTGGATGACCAGATCAGTATCGTCGACAGTTTTATTGTAGTCGTCATCGCTCAGCCCGAGTCTTGGCTTCTCGAGATCGCCCGTGATAGCCTCCAGCACGCCCTCAGACTCCCACCAGTCTTCCCACAACCCGTAAGCAGTACACGTCTCCCTTATGCGCTTCATGCCATCCTGCGGCGAGGACGCACGGACATGAGCGTAGACGTGGTTGGGCGGGCTTCTATTGAATGCATCATGTAGGATGTAGGCGCCCAAGAACCCGGTTGCACCGGTCAAGAAGATGTTAATACCAGCATCTGTGCTGCGTATTGGGCTGCTTGCAATCGTAGTGGGAAGCTGCTCAATCTGTTTTGGCAGATCATTCGCGTAGTGTTCTGTCTGTTGTTCGTCTGTCTCTTCCGCAGCATCCAGTCTCAAGCCTACAGGGTTAAGCGATCTGTCAATGTAGCGAGCCACACTCTTGAGTGTCGGCTGTCCACCAGCCATGATGGACATGGGCACGTTGACACCTTGCCACTTTCGGTTGATTTTGGGCACAATTTGAACAGTCATGATACTGTCGCCGCCAAGATCGTAAAAGCTAGTATCTCTTGGCAATGTCTCTGGGGTATGGTTTCGCGTCTTGAGATGCAT
This sequence comes from Passalora sequoiae, assembly GCA_013248845.1. Classification (NCBI taxonomy): domain Eukaryota; kingdom Fungi; phylum Ascomycota; class Dothideomycetes; order Mycosphaerellales; family Mycosphaerellaceae; genus Passalora; species Passalora sequoiae. Next base: position 520,976 of record WSQC01000023.1, read on the forward strand.
CGCCCAGATCTCGGCCAGCGAATTCTCGGTCTCCGTCCGCGAGGATATATCAGCCGCTTTTGGAACCGAGCCCAGCAGATCAGCCTCTTCCGGAAATGGCAATGCTCGCTTATCAACTTTGCCGTTTGGTGTCAAGGGCAGTCGTAGCATGGGTATAAATAGAGTCGGTACGGCATAAGTCGGCACCTTCTTCTTCAGCAGCTCTCGAGCGTCATTCGTCAGCAGGTCAAAGATTTTCATGCGGTCTGCCAGGGTATGCGATTCCTTTGCAGAGGTCCTCCGTCGGATAGGACCATTTGCTTGGAGCAAACCATTGGTCGTCGACCGTTGTGCTTGATCTTCACGTTCTTGGTACCATGCCCTCCACTTTTGCATGTCGGGCACGTAATATGATACAAGGATCTGTTCCTCGCTGTGATCGCGCTTGACTAGAGTGACGTTCTCTCGGATGAGAGGGTGCTGGCTGAGGTGAGTGTCAATCTCACCAAGCTCAATACGAAAGCCGCGGATCTTGACTTGATCATCAGCTCGTCCGACACATTCCACGTTACCGTCTGGCATGTAGCGCCCGAGGTCGCCCGATCGATACATCCGGTCTCGTGGTCCAAAGTAGTGCTCGCGCCATGGCTCTGCTTTGCCTGCGGCCTCGATGCGTTTCTTGTCTTCGTCAACCCAGCGTTGATTATCGACGAACCAATTCCTGACGAACTTTTCTGCGTTCTTGACCGGATCACCCAGATACTCCTCTGCAAGACCTCCCGCACGAACGTAGATCTCACCGACCTCACCAACTTCGCACTGTCTCTCCTTTTTCTCGCGATCAACGACCAATAGTTGAACATTCAGCATACCCGTACCGGCAGGAATGACGTCGCCCATCTTATCGAGATAGCTGGAATCTTCATTGAACGACGGTATCTCGTAGTAGCTGACGGCGCGTTGAGTCTCTGTTGTGCCATACATATTCTTGATCCTGCAGTTTGGTGCAAGCTGCTGCAGACGGCGACAGTCACGCTTCAGCAGCACGTCGCCAACGAAGAAGGCGGCGTGAAGGCTTTCAACCTTCGGCTCTGTGCTACCTAGCAGGATTTGACCCATGGCTGGTGTGAGATGTGTGACGGTAATGGCATTATCGCTAGCCCACTTTGCCAGCCGATCAAAGGTGATATCTTCCGCAGGCGGGACAATTAGGCTCGCGCCGAGAAACAAGGGAGTGAATATGTCCCGTTGAATTGGATCGTGGGCAATGCCACTCAGCATAGAGAAACGCTCATTCTCGGTAAGATGGAAGCGCTCTGACATCCATGGGAAGTAGTATGCCAGAGAGAAATGTCGGCCTTTAACACCCTTCGGTCGGCCTTCCGAACCAGATGTGAATGAGAGCGTAGGCGTGCTATCAGGCCCAACTACAACGCCTGGTAAGCTGTCTTTCTTGGTCATTTGCTCATACAAAGCGTCTGATCCGCCTTTCAGCGAGCCTCCCGCAACTGAACCATCATCCTGAAGCTTGAGGGCGGGTATTTCGGTCCTCAGCTGAAGCTTTTCACTGATGAATGTCCTGACTGTTTGATGGAGCGGTCCGGAGTCTGTGATGGCCTTGTCAATATTTACGAGCGCCCTTGGTTGAGCAACTTCCAGATAGACGATCTGTCGATCCGGAGGATATGCTGGGTCAATGACACTGAAAGTGGCTCCAGCTTTCAAGACCCCCATGACTGCCACAACAAGGTCAACGCCGCGATGGGCATAGACCATGACCACTTCGCCTCGTTGTATACCATTGCTGACTAGATGATGTGCCACTATGTTCGAGGACTCATTGATCGTCTTGTAGCTGAAGTCTCGTCGAGGAGATGTCGAAGATGCTGTTTCTACTACGCAGGAACGATCTGGATGCTTGACAGCATTGGCCGCGAAAATTTCATGGATCGCTCCTCGATAGTCAGACCAGTGAAGATCTGAAGTCGGATCGGGACGAACGTCCTTCGCGGTGGAAGCCATTGTTTGTCGTCTTATGCCAGGCTGCTGTCTTGTGCCAATATATCAAGTATATCTCGTTGAGGTCATTGGACACATTTGAAAGCCCGTGCCACCAAAAGTGAAATTTCTGTCCGGCCTTCGGATACAGATAATGATTTTCTCAAGTCAAAGTGTTTCAGCGTCGATCATTCATGCGGTATTGGCAAAAACATGTCGAATAGCTTGCAATGGAGTCATTTGCTTGAATATTTTATCCGTGCCTGCCCATCGGACCCTCGGACGCACCTTCTGAGCCGGGATATAGCTTGCCCCTCGGAGATGCGGGAGCACTAGTCTTTAAATAGCTAGCACAGACCTTAGTTACAACCACTTGAGGCTCCTTATGCTCTTGCTTCAGCGCCTCTACATCATTTCTGTAACAGCACATACAAAGCATGCTTAATGCGTTGTGACCATGACAACGGCTAGCGTCAGCGGTCGCAGTCGCCATGTCTCCCGTTCGATACATTCGCACCGATCGAAAGCTTCGATAAAGCACAAGACATCGAAATCTGAAGACAAGGTAGCGCCCAAGCCTGATCTCGAGGAGCTACGCCGAAGACGACTAGCATATTTGGCTGTGTCGCCAGAAGCACGCAGAAGGTCGTCGACTTCAACAAAGACACCCGTCACAAGGCCGAAGGAGAAAGACATCAGAACATCGACAGTAGACAAATCTCCCAGTGAATACAAACATAGACGCAGGCGACATAAAACCAGCTCTAGCAAGCCCGAACGAGGCAATAGAAGCAGTGAAGGCAGGGCTGGAGACTATGTCTATGGCACGAGGGTTCCTCCGTCACCCACTAGAGACCGCCCGGATGACAAGCAATGTTGGAGCCATGCAGACTTGCCGCGAATATACACCTTGCCAACCTTGGTCGAGACAGAAGTCACGCCAGACGACAGTATTTCACAAGTTGGTGTACGACCTTCGCAGCCTCCCAGGACTTTGCGCAGCTCAAGATCATCTGTCAAACGAAGCAGTACAAAGCTTACTCCCATCGCCGAAAGCGAAAGCAAAGCCCAAGAATCACCATCAAAGAAATCAAGCAAGCGTGATTCTACATCTTACTTATTGGGCTCGATTCTGAGGCGACATACCGAGCCTGCTAGTCCTATCCCTCCACGACTGGTAGAGTGCCTGACCTGTGCAGCTGACGATGTGCCTATTGCGAAATCTGCAAAGCTAGCCTGTAATCATCGCATGTGCCATGACTGTCTGAAACGTGTATTCGAGATGTCCGTAAAGGACCCAGCTCACATGCCTCCCAAATGTTGTTCTCGTGAACACATTCCTCTCAAGCATGTGGACAAATTGTTTGACGTCAAATTCAAAATGCTCTGGAATCGCAAGTACCAGGAATATCACACCAAGGACCGTATCTATTGTCCGATTCCGAAATGTGGTGAATGGATAAAGCCATCGCACATCCATACATACCAGGGTCGCAAGTATGCTGAATGCCCTCGGTGCAAGACAAAAGTCTGCACATTGTGTAACAGCAAGATGCACAAGTCCAAAGACTGTCCCAAAGATCCTGAGATCGCCAAGCTAGTGGAACAAGCGAAGGAGCAAGGCTGGAAGACATGTTATCAATGCCATGCAATGGTCGAGCTCAAAGAAGGGTGCAACCACATGACCTGTCGATGCATGGCAGAATTCTGCATGGTTTGCGGTGCGAAATGGAAGACGTGCGACTGTCCGTGGTTCAACTATAGCCAGCTGCCTGATGCTGATCGCCTCAATGAGTGGCGTGTACCCGAGCCAGTGCAGATTATCTTCAGAAGAGCCTGGGGTGGACCAGATGCCGGACACGTTCCACTACCTCCAGCAGAAGCAGAGCCACGAGCACGACAGCGTGGGCCTCCAACGTATCAGGACGAATTAGACCAACGTCGTCAGCAGGAGCGACTGGACGAGCAACTTGCACGACGATTGCAGCTGGCGACTTTGATAGATCCCGAGGATCAACCTCAGCAACGGCAACGGCAACGGCAAACAGATGTCGAGGCATGGGGCCTTGGCAATAATGCTGGTCACTTTCTGAACGACAATTTCGTACGAAACGCTGCAAACGTGGTCATGAGCGCATTTGGGGACGCAGCGATGGGCAGGAGAGGAGAAAGAGCATCTGGACGCAGGCGTAGAGCACGAGAAGGTCGGGATGCGCCAGCAGGTCTTTCGGCGAATTTCCTGGGAGACGAGAGTGTGCTAGATGTTGGTGCTGCCACTCCACGAGCCCGCAGCGGACGATGACGAAGTCATCATGATGAAGAGCCGATATCATGAAAGCTAATGAATGACCATGTAGGATAAGAGAAGTAATGTGAGCATGACCCGTTGTCATTTGATGATGATGCTTCTCGCGTGTGGGAATAGTGCGAGTATCAGACTCCATCATCTGACATGGCATCTTGTTTTATGCCTCTCTCGTTCTAGCCTCCAATAGACCGATCGAAGTAGTGGCGTGCGCTAAAGCCGCACGAGACTATCCGGGGACCGCCCCTAAAGCATACCCGATGCCTACTGCCTGGGCGTCACCTCCCTACACTGTCGAAATGATGAACTCAATGGTCTCCCACGGTAGCTCAGTCGCAGCATGTGGTATCAACGCCGTAAACCATCCGACGTGTTCGTATCTATCAGCCTATAGGACCATGTCAGCTCCAATGGAACCAGAAACTGGACCCATCTGACCGTCTCTCGATACATGTGAGTCCGACAACGATGTTGCTAGGCCCTGCAAATACGGCTGAAAATGTGTATTAGCACAGCATGTTGCCCTGCGAGAAGCGCACTATCATGCAGTGAGAGCTTTTCTGACGCACGCAGCAAACCCACGTTGCCACTTGCACCGATCGACATCGCTTCACACGACTTGGCGTCGACACAGACAATCCATGGACGTATGGACGCTGCGCGGCGCTGCAGAGCTTGTAAGCAGGCGACAGACCTGAGTAGCGGAAGCGGACAAGTGCTGAACTGAAGGACTGTGGTAGTTTTGGAGTGCTAGGGCCAGTTCTCTCCGTGTGCATACATTGCAAGAGGATGACAGTGCGTTGTCTTCAGCTAATCTGCGCCATGATCGAATCACGACCCAATGTCGCCAAGTCATGGAGAATAGTGTCTCAGTTCAACTCAAGCCCGACAGAGTGACACTGCGAAGCCGCAGAGAGAGTCATCATCTTCTGGCCAAGCTGCAGAACACGGTAGACACAGTTCAGCTGGTGGTACCCGAACGGCGGCACGACACGGTTAGGCTGGAGCAGTGCGCATTTGCAGCAAAACTTAAGTGGGGCGCGTTTGCAGGCGTTAGTGCATCAGTGCAGTCACAGATAAAGAATTCCGCACCAGTTAGATCACGGCGCGGGCTCGTGTGATCCGTTCATCCTGCCACTGTGACCATCACTGAGATGACAGTCAGAGTGCAGCGACATGCAAAAGACACGTCAAATTTGACAGAAACTTGCCCTCCGAAATATCAGATCGAGAGATTACTCTTGGTTCTGTCGCAAAAGAGCGTACGCACGCTCCTTAGAGATCCCGAGGCTCGGTGCAAGCATCTCTAAGACCCTTTCCGTTGCGCGCACGTAAGGCGTCCCAGCCGCGACAAGACGGTCGCGCCCCATCCTCGCTTGCTCGATACGAAGCCTGATTAGATGAGCGCGCTCTGCTTCGCTAGATGTGATAATGGCTGCTCCCTCTTCCAGTGCGGCAGATTCCTCAGTTTGCGCTTCTAACAGCCCATCGTTGATGTAGATCTGTGGTCTCTGGCCAGCATGACCATCAATCACAAGATGTGTCTCGCCCTCCGCTCGTGCCTGCCCAAAACTCCTCACACTATACTCTTTAAGCTGTACAGGAAGCGCAAGTCTGTTGAGTGCTCTCTTAATGATGTCGATTTGCTCCGGTAGCGCGATATCGTTCTCGTAGTTGGCGGCAAGGACGATACTCAACGCAGCCGTGAAGAGTCCGTGTCGCCTTCCATTGTTGATGAGAGTTATGAACTGCTGCATAAGGTCGAGCACATTCTGCGTACCTGTGGCAGTCTCGGTCTGCGGAGCGATATGGGCGAGAACGCCGACTCGTTCTGACGTGACAGCTACCGCAGTGCACCCATTCAGCCCTTGTGTTGCGAGATACCGTTGCGTAGATGACCACCGACACATCTTGACCTGATTCATGGGTACCATAAGAGTATCATTTCTGTCCCGGACATTGCGGAAATAATGTGCCATGGCCAAAGCATTGAGTTTGAATAGGAACAACCAGTGTCCTGGTGGGCGTCACGACCAAAAGAGTGACGGAAGCGCGGTGTTATAGGTCCTGGAGTACCTCAGCAGGAGGCGCTAACATGTGGACCAGTTTCCGGGAGTACTCCGGACGAGGCAACATGATGAAATTTCGCAGTAGCGCGTCTGCCGGACACAAAAGCTGGATGCTCGTGCAAGACATGCATAACCAGAACGGGTGGCCACCAGTGATGTCCACACGACAACTTTATGCGAACAATCCCGCTATAGTGTTGTTGGCGTTCCATCTATTGTGGCCACAGACTGAGCCGCATGAGCTTCCTAGCTGTCTAGAAGTCATCCTGTTGACGGACGTAACAGCCTCGCTATTATGTCGTGCCCGCTCGCCTCCGCTCGCTGAAAGGGCAACTTCCCTAGGGTATCCTTTGCAAGTAAGCTTGCATTGTGATCCAAAAGAGTCTGCACTACCCCTAAGTCTCCCACAGCTGCCGCGTCGTGCAGCGGCGTGCCCAATCCAAAACGCTCGCGCTGTCTAAAGGAGCTGGGATGCTGATGGTACATCAGCGCGTTTATGGGTGCACCTTGCTGTATGATGTACTTGACGACAGCCAGACGGTCGGGTTTGTCGCGCCAAATGGCAAAGTGAAGAAGCTGGCCCTGCCTAACGCTTCCACCCCATGCGAACAGTGTCTGGATGACGTCGGAGTGCCCATACTGTACAGCAGCCGACAGTGGTGTCTTGTCGAGCTGACACGGAGCGTTTGGGTCAGCTCCAAGTGCTAGAAACCATGTAGTCAACTCCAGGTCCTCCACGGCATATCTATGCTCGATGTAAGCATGTGCCGTTACATCAATACCGAGGCACACCTACGCAAGTGCTGGTGGATCCGACCAGCCTAGGGCTTCGTTTATGGGCCATCCTCGTAGCAGAAGCTGGATGATTGCCTTGATTCGCAATTGCACTGCACTTCTGACATGATTGGCAGAGACTTCGACACCATTAGACAAGAGTCGTTGGACGACCTCCTCGTGTCCGTTGTCAATAGCTATCTGTAGCGCACTGCCAGGCTTAGCCAGTAGTTTCGGACTTGCCTGCATGTAACGAAGTATTCGGAGTATGTGCTCGACTGCTGAGAAATCATTTTCGGCGGACGCTCGTTCGAGGTCACTGACGAGATACGTGTGCTCGTAGGGCTGCTCCTTGTAGTCGAACATGCCCGGAACATCTTCATCCTCATCGAAATCAAGTTGATCGAGTGGATCCATAGGATAATTGAGTTTGGCTATAGGAGTAATAATGGTAGAAGAAGCAGGAGAAAGCGAAGACACGGATGTCTTGCGAGAGCTAAGCCAGATTGGGAACGCTGCATTTTGACCAGCCCTCGGCTTCTGCAAGCAGCCTAAGAAGGCACTTACGTAGATAATAGTACTAAAGGCTCTGTACGGTATAGAGAGTATAGGTAGTACTTGTTACGGGTAGCGACCGTAGTAGGTGACACCTATAGCTAGTAGTAGCCGTATCGAATTTCCCTTTCTTTCTTCTTACATTTAGAAGTCCTTTATAAGGAGGGTAATAGTACTTAAAGTATTGATTCACCATATGTTACTGGTGAGATTGACCCTAATGTACGATTCTAGTCGTAAACCCGGCAGGTGTACGGCTATACGGTGTATACCACACTTTAATCAACCCTTACCGCTGCTTCGATCATAATACTCAAGCTGTAAAGATGCTTCCGTCGCAGGCTGAGAGGAGCTTCGGCACAGTTCCGTCATCTAAGTAGACTACGAGCATGAACCTAGGCTGGTTTTCATGATCTGAGACCCATTCAGCGAAAGGCGAGTCCTGCTTGACACGTGCGACGAATCCGATTTGACTGTTAACCATCTCCGCTGAGCACGAGAAAGTCGGGATGTGCAAGCAGGTGTTGAGGCGACCTTTCTTATAGACAAAAGTGCGCTTTGTGTCGGTCCTGCGAACCGTTGAGCAAGAGTCGGCCGGTAATGTGATGCCTTTAATGATGATCTGGGAATATGCATGATGAATTAAGGATGTAAGATTGCGTCTTCGTACAACCGCTCGACAAGACAAAATGAGATCTAGACAGCAGTCCAGAAACGAAGTACATGTATCCCAAGGCTCATCTGAGTGAAGCCTACAACAGCTGATCGTGTCCCCTCATCCACTGCTTCCATAGAGACGTATCACGTGTCGCGCGACCACTCCTCGCATGGTACCTCACCTCAACCAACTATTGGACCATCCGCTGCTGGCTCAACACTCCGTCTCCAAAAGACAACTCAGATTCAACCACGGGAATAAGTCCACGGTTCTCACCAACCAACCTTCAAAGCACTCCTCCCACCGCCGCAACAGCATCCCTTTCCCCCAAACTTGAAGCACGAATCTCCAGACCGCGCATCGGAAGAGCACCGTTCGCGTTCAATCGACCCACAGTCAATCGTATAACCGCCCTCCCCAACAACGAGATTCCACGTGTGGCAAAGGCAGTCTGGCTACCATGGAGGCATCGAATACACCCGATGCGGCGAGTGCTGTTAGGATCCCCAATGATTGGCGCTGGGGCCCGGACGAAAGCCAGAGCACGATTAGCATTGGCGTTGACACTGGCGTTTGCATCAGCGTCCCACAGGTCTTTCAGCGTTGCGCGGCCAGGCTCGCATTCAGCGCCGAAGTTGCGATGAGCATGTGCGTAGACGGATACGAGGGTAGTTTAGTGTATTAGGCCCGCGATTGAGATGTCGTCGAGGTGCGGGCGTAGATGTTTTGAGGAGGTAGATTGTGTCTGTTACGGGAGTGGCAGTGGTGGTGTGAGTTTCGGAGGGTCTGTGTCGGTCGTCAATTATCGTCGTTGTTGTTGTTCAGCATGCGCTCGATGTCTGCCATGTTCAAGCGCATGGTCGTGCGAGTCCGAGTCCGAGAGGGTTGTTGCTCTGCGCGGATATGCAGATGTCAGGATCTATGGTTCTGCCAGTCGAGTCGTTAGCATCTTTCGCCATAGTATTGGATTGAGTAGCATACGCCGCATTGGTGCAGGGATTCACCAAGGTCGGACGAAGCAGTGTGGCATTTCGGCCGCAGCATGTGTTGGGGAGCGTTGTGATTGGTTTTCTTGGTGCTCAAGTAGATCCTGTGGTGAGTAGTCGGACACTCTGGCTTGCTAGTTGCATGCTGTCTGCGTTATCGGAGTGGTCGGATTGACACATTTTGAACAGGAAAGAATGTGCATTGCCATGTCTCTGATATCCATGGACAGTTATGAGGTTGCCTCAATGAAGAATTTCATGTCGAAGAGTCGCTGTCATGGTAGGCAGCAGGAGAGTAGTGAGCTCCCGTGCGACGCGACGCGTAGGGAGTCTATCCTGGACGCGTAAAGTGTTTGCATAAGATACGCCCACGTGCGGGCTGCGTTTCCATTTCGCCAGTCATTACAGATAATGTTGATGAGATTAGTATGCCGCTCATGCCTCCAACATATCAGTGGAGTAGCCATATGAGCTCCGAATGCCTTCCAACGCCGCGCTTGCTAATGCTAGAGCAATCTGATGCCAAACCAATGCTCGCTTGCTCGCTCATACACGATGATACCCCCAGACCGCCAATCGTAACACAAGCAAACATTGTCGCAAGACGGATGTCGATTCAGGCTTTGAGCATCTAGCTCGTCACACGCCTGACCCAGAGTCCTTCTTCCTCGCCTTCCTTGCGGCGTGCCCGCGCAATCGCAATGCCAATCTCTCTCTCCTCCAGCTGTACTTCTGCCAGTGTCGAGTTTAGCTCTATCAGCCTCTTCTCAGCATCCCGAACTTGGCTGAATGCCACTTCCAACGGGCTGGCATTCTTGATCTTTAGCAAGTCCACTATAGCTCTTTCAATATTCTTTCGCTGATGAATCTTATCCTGCTCCTCCTGCATCAGGACCTCCTTGTGCGTCAACAGCGATACCGAGGAAATTATTTCTGGAGGAGGTGGAAGCTTCTTGCCCGACCCGCCATTATCATGCTCGGTGAAGGGTCTCGTATTGATGGTGATATTCGATTTTGCGCTGGTCTGTATGCCGGAGTTGCAGTTGTGGTATGTAAGCGATGCATTGCGTCGAGATGGTGTCCAAACCTCTTTGTCGACGCGCTGTATTGGTCTGTGACGTGACAGTATCGACTGGTATGGCGGTTCCTTATGTTGCCGAGGAACTGGGGGCGGGCTCGGTGGTGGAGAATCTGGACGCATGTTTGTCATGCCGGTCTGGACAGTGCTCCAGCTAAATCGACTGGCGGGCAGACGCTCGCCGTGGTCTCTGCTCTGTGGTGGTGTCGCAGTAGTGGGTTCCTTCACAAGCGATATGTCAGTGTAAGCACAGGGCAATTATTGTAGTTGTTTGACGGTCGGCACGTGCGCTTCGTCGCCTGGCATATTGACACTCACCATTACAGGACGAGAGCACGGTCTGGTTTCAGGCGCTACGGTCGTCCAACTGAAATGACTACCTGGCTGTGTGGATTGTCGAGAAGCTTCCCGAGCTTCAATGTTGCTGTAATGCGGCGTCGATGATGGTATGTTCCCCGAGGCCACAGATAGTGAATGCTCGCTTGGCGTAGGCTTCCGCTTGATGCACTGCAAGAGTGAAAGATGTCAGCCATCTTGTGCAAGTGCGTAACTCCCGCGGCATCGTTGCTGTCGCAAGACGCCAAATGGTTGTCTTGTCCACAGACAGTGTCTAGGAGAGCCCAATACGTACTTGCATCTTCGGTGCGGCTTTTGGAGTCTCTGGCAGCACGCGTGCGTTCGCTGAGACTTGACTCGGTCCGATCGGGATTCGATTATAATCGGGCTTGATATCGGATACTGGTGAAACAGGTGACACGGGTTCGTCGTCCCAGTCGAAGCGGGGCAATTTTTCGTTGTACACGTTCTCGTCGCGCAATACGGAGATGGGAGAGACGCTCCTCGAGCTTTTGGGTCGTCGTTGACGAAGTCGTGTGGGAGATGTTTGTCTTTGAGCTTGAAATGCGCCTTCATAAACACCCTTGTCATAAGACGGTTTCACGTCGGTCCCTGCAGTCATCTCATTGTGCTTCAGATCGGACGGGATGAGCAATGAAGTCTTATTGTGCAGAATGCCTCTCATTTGTTTGAAGATGGGTAGTCTGGATTGCCGGGTCTTAGGTCCATGGTCTTGGATGCGATGGTCAGGATGCGCCTATGAGATATCGTTAGTGATACATTCGCGCACACGGTCAGCCGAACACGTTCGCAGCACATGGCATCATCCGCCGCTGCAGTTCATAACGACATCAATCTGATCCTATGGGTGGCACACTCACGTGGTGGGAAGCAGTCGTCCTGTCAGGTGTTGTCTTGCTGACTCGAAGTGGAGATATGTGCGGCATATCTGTATGGTCGAGTGGCGACAATGGTTCGTCCAAATCGTCGCTGGAGACAGATTCGGAGGGAAGTAGAGATGTTCGGACGGGTTTTTGTACCCAAGGAGGGTCTTGAGCGATTGAGAAAATGTTCTGGTTGCTACGCGCAGGCATGCTTTTCAGCCAGCAGATGGTGTCAGGATCTCCAGTACCGCTGTACAATTTCTGTTTGCGACGGACAACGGGCAACGGTCGGAAGTATGCAGATCGTACAGAAGCTTGCCAGGGATGTTGGAGAGTATTCCGAGGAGAGCAACGGCTGCTGATGGGATGCGTATAGGACGCGTGACGAAAAGCAAGAGGTGGCGTTGAGTACTTCAGCAAATTCACGATTCTAATCGTTAGTGACTTGTAGCATGAGAAGAGCAAGTTCAAGCGTATAGCGGAGGATGCAATGATGTTGAATCCTCCTGCGCTGTCGTCGTTCGCACCACGAATAGTACGACTTTACGAGACGATGCACGTTGACGTTGACGTTGGAAAAACAATCAATAGCACGTTCTCTACGTTGTTGTTTCATCTAAAACACCCCTGCTGAAACACAAGCGCACCTGCATTGTCAGAAAGTGAGTCCCCGAACTACTGACGACTGGTGTGCAGGGAACCCACGTCCCCGGAGCGCCGTAAATCCTTGAGCCGAGAGTCAAACACTGCATCCCACTGCCCAATGCGAGGAAATCACAATTTCAGGCCTGGAAATACCAGTGATGCGACCACAACATGACGCTATGTACCATGCAAAATATACTACGACTTCTTTGCTCGTCATACATACCTTAACGTATCGCGTATCCTCCCACGAACAGAGCGTTATTACTCCATCTCCACTTCTGATGACTAAGATACACATCTGAGCTCGGGCCGTGAGAAGGCATGGGACGCATCGTAAGATTCTCAGACCGCTGACAGATTCTGCCGACTTCAGATCTTGATCGATCTGACCATGCACGATTACCTCGTGATGATCAACATATTGTCTGAATAGCAAGTCGCGTATTGTATACTACATCGATTTCTACTCCTCACTCCTTTAGTCAACCCTGCATTGTTGAAGTTCATTAAGTTTTGACATGGTCCTCGCCAAGCTCTCCCTCACCGTACTGCTGGTAGCAGCACTCTACGGCATATACCAAACGCTTGAAGCAAACCTCGAGAAATTCTACATCTTCACCCCAGAGCAACTCCACAAGATCGCCCTAAACGCAATCGAGCAACATGGCAACAATACCGACGCCGTCGTCACAAACATAGTCGCCAGCCTCGTCTCCATCGACAGCATCGAACCTTATATCAACCTGGATGAAGAATGGATCTTCAACAATGCCGGAGGTGCAATGGGTGCGATGTACATAATCCATGCTAGTAAGTAAAATGATAATAATCATCATCACCACCATCATCATCCAAGGGAAAACAAATAAAAAAAACCCCCCCATTCCCACCTCCAAAACCCCTTCCACGCCAAACAACCCCAAAACCCCCCTCCCAAACACCACCAGCCCTCACCCTAACCCCCATCCCCACCCCCAGGCATAACAGAATACCTCATAATCTTCGGCACCCCCCTCGGCACCGAAGGCCACACCGGCCGCCACACAGCCGACGACTACTTCCACATCCTCTACGGCACGCAACAAGCCTACTCCCCGGGGCCCGGAATCTACACCGCCGAAACCTACCCACAAGGCAGCGTGCACCACCTCCCACGGGGCCGGGTGAAACAGTATAAAATGGACTCCGGGTGCTTCGCGCTGGAGTATGCGCGCGGGTGGATTCCGCCGATGATGGGGTTTGGGTATGCGGATACGTTTACGAGTACGTTGGATTTTGGGAGTTTGTGGGCGACGACGCGGGTGACGGGGAGGGAGATGGGGGGGAATTTGTTGAGGGGGAAGTTTTGAAGGTGGTGGTGGTGGTGGATTGGGAAGAGGGGAAGTTCTTGTTCAGTATTGAGGATGGTGTAGTTTTGTATTGTACTATTGTATTGATTGTATATGCCAAGAAAAGAAAGAAACCAAAACGCCAATTCGCTATGCTTCTGCGCCGAAACGGTGTTTCCCGGGGTATCCGAGCAAATGCGCCGTGGGAAATGCTTTATGCAGGATTCCAAACAAGGTCGGAATTATATACACAAATATTCTTCTTGTATCCTCGTTCCCTTTTCATAACCACACATGGACCTGCCATGCGCTATTACATCCTCCCATATCTTGCAACAGTGCCACCGCTTCAAGACTTCCTCTTCCCTCTGCCACACTCCCTCTTATGCAACGGCTCATCAGGCCAAACCCAACCACGGATCCGCTTCGAGACACGCTTGTCCTGCTGATTGACTTTAGGCATCCAGTCATCGCGTGGGAGATGGTGCTTCCTCGTCATGGCCGCTGGACCACCAACGTCCAGACGCCAATGGAACTGACCAAAAAACGGCTGTTCCTTGGCAAGCATATGAAGATACCACAAAGCCAGACCAACGGTCATCTTCAGACTTCCGTCCTCGTTGGTACCCGAGGCCGAAATCTGAACCGGCGGCGCGATCTCGAGGTATCCAAACAGCGGGATATTGTCTTCTGTAGGTTGTCCGCCAATGCGAACACAGACCAGCTCAATCTCGGTCATGATGAACCCATATCTCGTGCCATGCTCGCGCATGAAGCGATGCAAGTGTGCCAGGTGCTCAAGATATTTGATCTTGTTGACTGGGCTTCCATTTCGATAGCCAGAGTTCCACTGGTCGTAGGACTTGACAATGCCCACAACACGACCTCGCCCATCACCGTAGATTGTCTTCTCGCCATCTGATTGGTAGTTGGCAACAAACTCGGGCTGCTGTCGAGCACCTGGCATGGCTCGGAGGGTACGCATGGCCATGTGCTTCTCGCCTTGCGCAATCTTCAGCGCGGCATTGACTTTGACAGCGTGGTGTTTGGCGCAAAGCTCAGCGAGCTGTGCGGGCGCCTCGGGTGATAAGTTGACTGCGCCTGGGGTCGGCAGGTGGCGAGTAGAGATGTCGACCTTGAGCAGGTCGAGCAAACCGGGTATGGCAGAGATCGTGTCGACATTGAAGTCCGACCAGCACCTGAGATTCCGGACATCGAACCAGAAGTGAGTGTTCTGGAGCTTGTTGTTGTCGCTGATCCTTTGTATGAGCGACGGTTTGGGATTCGTGGCGGTCAGGTATCTGAGTACGCTCGATGTTGGCAGGTCTGCATCGTCTTCCGCTTCAACTTCTAGAGAGAGACGGGAAGGATTCGCAGGCGGACTAGCCGTTCTCCGGCTGTTGGGATACGACTGAACCTGGCCGTTCGGCATCGCAATAGGTGTCAGATGGCTCATTGCGCTTGGTGTCCGGGACATAGATATACCGCAGCCGATCGGCTGAGGCGTGGGACTCTGCCTGTAAGTCGGGTAGCCATATCGACTCAGCATGGAGGCATCAATGCTCGAAGAGGAGAGATTTCGAGAATGCGATCGCACGTTCGAGATGTGCGATGCAGACACAGATCTCATATTGGTCATTAGGGGTCTATGCGACTCAGCAGAGTCGGGCTGTAGGTAGGCATTACTGTAAGGTGAGGTCGCCGGAGTTGGGCCCTGCGCTCGACCACGAGGACTGGTGGAGCGACGATCAAATCCTGGTCGCTGGGGCAGACTTGGCCCGAACTCCATCGAGAAAGCATTGACAGGTAAGGATGTAGTTCTACTGTGGCTATGGAATACCACCGGAGCAGGAGATGGTTCCACAACTTGATCCTGGTCTCGAGGCTTCGGCAAAAGTCTGAAGCCACTCTCGCGAATAATATATGGCGACCTTGGTGGAGTCGTGTCTGCTGTAAGAGCAGTTTCGGGAGACCAGTTCTGATGGTTGAAGGAAGTGTGTGTACTAGCACTGCCGCCGGGGCACTGATAGGTCGCGCATTCGTCTTCCGAAGGAGGCGTGACGTGTCTATAGTCCATGTTGTCCAAATGCAGCTGCCAGAGCTACTGAGATTCTTTTTTCGTCGGATTGTATTATGATTAGAATGACGTGGTGATATGGGCAGGAGGCCAGCTCCGAACAATTGCCCAGTGAGTTCACAAATGAAACAACAATAATGAGAAGAAAGAAGGAGACTCGTCGAGCTCGTGAGAATGCTCAATGCCGCACTCGAAGCAGTCAGTGATTCATTCCTGTCGGAGAGAAAGCGAGTGTCGTCGACCGGGAGTTGATGTGCTCTATATGCGTAGTCGCGGACGCTTGAACGAACCGTATCATCAGTCAGTAGCGTCATTTGCCAAAGCTGAAACGCAGCCGTGAGCTGTAGCACGAACATCCGTGCTCCACCTCGACAGTATGTCCGTACGCATTCGGCACTGACAGTAGTATGATCCAGTGGAAGGTCCCAAGACGGATCTAGCTCGTTGAAACGGAACGAAGCGGTGGAAAAAAGCTGGACTCGAGTTTCACGACATGGCCATTTGGTGGTTCCGACAAATTGCGAGTGCGGACCGCTATATGGCGAGCATGGCGTTCCTCTCAAGACGAGTGGTTGTTCTAACTTGAGCTCATAGCTAAACGCCTGCTTCGGCGTCTAGAGAGATGAAACACTTGCTGCGAGGTCAATGCACGTCGTGCACATTGACGATGAAAGTATGGCCCACATGAGTTGTTGAATTGTTGTGGTTGGAAGCGCGCGCTTCGAGTCTTCGACGCGTCTGCCTGGGGCGATTGGTTCTTTCCTTGCCGCAATTTCCAGCTAAGCTCCTTTCGTGTAAACAGGCGAAAGCAGACAGTGAGTCACAGATGTTGACTTCACCTGTGGCGGGGAAAGAGCAAACATAGGTGCGTGGCAGGCGCGAACATCAACAACATGAAGTCAGCTCCAAGCCGTCCAAAGTCGTCGCTCCTGATATCGTATTGCTCAAATTTCTAAAGCTTTGAGAAACGGTACTATGAGCATACCTGTCTTACTGTCACTTGGTCAGTCGATACTGTGGCCACCCTGGTCTTCTGATGAGCGCAAATCCATCTGTTGACGCGCGCGAAGTGGTGCGACCGACAAGACCTCGTGGAGCCGCATGACCACCGACCTCAGGTAGCGCTGCATCATGTGGTCTGGCTGTGCTATTCATGATCAGAGTATTGTGCAAGCCTTCCGTGCTCTTCTGCTTCATGTAGCGCCGTGCCCTGTCAGTATGCGTGCTTGTACATCTCGAACATGCCTGGCGGCCGCGGCTCACGCTTTCTCGCATACAACTGCTATCTTAGCCCTAGCAAAGTCTGCTGTTATTCTATAATCGTGATCAAGCCGCCTTATCCTGGTATCTGCGGCTTCATTTCGTCACTCCAAATCGCTTTCTAGAAAAGGGAGACGCTCCCCCTCTCACGCTCTCGTTCTTTTCCCTGCTGAGATATCGGATCCAACGCGCGAACAACAGTGATTGAGCTGCGAAGCGAAGGATTGTCTTTCGCGACCTTCTACTCACTTCACGAACAGGTCTTTATGCGAAGCATTCCAGCGAAGGTCTCTGCACAAGCGACATGACCCGAGGCGACCACTTGCTCGCTTTTCGGAAGAAGACGATGCCCTTGTGTCAGTGTTGCAGTAGCATTGTCGTTTCTCAACGACCAGTCAAGCATGCTCATCATAGCTCTTCGTCATAATCATCTCTGGGAGGTGCTTCTCGCTTCACCTCTGGTGTCGATGCCGCTCGTTGCTGATGATCGCTGGACGGTGCATCGGCGAAGGAGGTAGCAGGAAGTAATCCTTCGTGTGTATTCGATCCATGTGACCGAAAGCTATTGTGCAACCCTGGCATGCTCGATCTATGTCGTTTGAAAGGACTGGCGACACCCTCCGTATCTGGCATTGGTGATGGTCCATCTGGCGGCGTGCCCGCGTTTGCGCCAGTCGAAGTGACAGACTGCGGTGTGCCTACCGGCGAGGTTTCTTGTGTGTGGAGATGGGGTGATTTCTTCATCTGATCATTCACCGGCTCTGCTGAGTGTTGCCGTTTGAGCTGTAACATATCAGCGACTGCGCGAATCACGGTAACAGAAGCACAGAGCATACCTTGATCTTGCCTACGCCCTCAGCAGTCTCGCCGATACGTTTGGCATCCTCGGGTGACAAGTGAGCGTTGCCGTTTTCTTGCTTTGCATCGACGTCTTCCGTGCCGGTGAGCAGGCGATCGTCGTCCTCATCATCTGCATCACTGTCCATGGCATCTACGTCCTTGTCCTTGCCCTTCGCTTTGCTGTTCGAAGAGTCGCGATAGCCTGAATACCCAACGGTCCCTGTCGACTTTAACGGGCCAAACTTAGAGAAGTCAGGGCCGGACGACTTCCGTTTGGCGTCCAGAGGACTCTTCTCTGACTCTGGTGTAGCGAGCATGCCCATCTTCCGTAGTTGCTTCTCGCCTCGGTAGAAGAACGTAAATACCGCATAAGGAGACTCTGGAGGGTCTAGGCCTGTCACTGTCTGCGTACTGATAGTCTTTGGATCCAGTGTCTTTGGCTTTGCAAAGCTCGTGGTATGGTCAACATCTGCATCACCGCCTTCGCCGTTGCCGGCCTGGTCCATACTTTCATCGTCGTCGTGTGCATCGTATTGCGGGCTGTACTCTCCTCGCTTGATTTCGCCACTAGCAAGAACGCGGAAGAGCGCCACTTTAATCTGACCCGCGGCTTCTGGCTGTGGGGGTTCATCGTCGGAGTCGCTGTTCGAGGAGAAAAGGCTTTCGTCGTTATCGATATCCTCGACCGCTGCGTCACCGTCACCGCCATATCGAAGTACGCCGTTTCTCTTCTTCGCGCTGAGCAGGATGTCCTCTTTGCTAGCATCGTCACTGTCACTGTTCGCCCCTTCCCTCTCTTTCCGCTTCTGTCGTGCCTTTTCTAGCCTTCGCTGTCGACGCTCGATCCGCTCCTGCTTGTCCTTGCCGCTACCTTCGAGATCCAACCCGTTGAGCCATCTTTCCAGGCCGACCTCCCTGAACAGAAACTCTCTTTCTGCTAGACCGCCTCCTTCTGATTCTGGCACGCTGACCCATCTCGAATTGACCCAAGTCTCTTCTCCCCTTCTAAGCAGGGTCGCGACTTCTTCCTTTGCTCTTCCGTCGAAATAGATGTAGGCTGCGATTGTCTCGTTGGGGTTGGTGGTACGCGGAACGTAGGGCGGTACAGATGCGCCATATTTGCCTCGTTCGCTAGTGAGACCAGGCAGCGCACCTACCACTCTGGGCTTGGGATATGGATCCTCTGGTGTGGGTTTCGGTGTCGAGTATGGCACGTTCAGGCCCGGCGTGAGCAAGGTTATGCTGATCGCAAAAGTCGATTGCTCTGGCTTGCCGGTCGTTGAGTGCGCGGGGACTTTCGCAGGCGGAACAGGTATGTAGGACGATATGCGACTCTGCCGCGACTGCTTTTGAACTCCGTACTCTGATATTGGACCATCGAGGGTGTGTATGCTGACCGCAAGGCCCTTGAAGCAAGGCATCTTGCGGTCTCAGATCGAGCTGGAGGCCAAAGCTGCGGGGTGGGAAATGAGTGTCGTGCTTCTGTATCGGATAACCTAGCTGCTCGAGTCCTTCTGCTTCCCGTAATTCGATCGTCGAACAATAGCAGACAGAGGACCGCATTCACGTGCTCGTCGTTCTCAGATGGTCCTCAGGCTAATGGAGTCTTGCAGCGCCGTCTGTGAACGAGCTGCGGAGATCCGAGAAGCGGTAACAAGCCAAACTGTAAAGTCTGTCCCGATGCGAACTCGAAGAGTGGCGCTACGAAGCTGTGCGGAGCAATAGATAAAATGTTTCCCGTGTTTGTGCAGGCTGATCGAGCGTGTCAGTCAGGGCATCACGCTGCACGAAAAGCACAAGAACAACTTCGAAGTGCCATACTAGGTAGGACAACACAGGTGCGTCACGTTCCGTCACGCAGACACGTGTTTTCGCGCTCCGCGCCCTCCTTTCTCGGCGAAGAACACATGTATGTAGATAAGACAAAGGATTCGCTTCAAACATGCACACGCAGCCCTCGGACGCCTCCGACTCAAGCCTCTCGGATTGCTGCATGAAGCGACAGGTGGTCGCACACTGCGAGCAGGTCATTCAAGCAGGCATTGATGCCACCAATGCCCGCAGGTTCGACATGTCAGATGCCGCATACGCGAGCCTGTCACCGGAGTATAGACAGCTTTCAGGCCCTCCACTGAAGCTGGACGAGATCTTAGCGCTGGTGAGAGACCACATAGCCAACTTTCCTGAGTTCAAGGTACATGGGGTAGAAATGACTACCGAAGTGGACTTGAAGCAGAATAAGGCGCTAGTCTACTACCAAACCGAGACCACAGGAGCGCCACCTGGGGTAACCAGACCTGCGTGGTCCTCTGCCGGATTCAGAAAGGTTGATGGGCACTGGTTGATGATGTGGTCGCAGACAATGCATGGACCTGCTCATACTCCAGGACTGTGATTGGGCTGCCCTTCACTATGACGGGGCATGAAAGCTGACGAAAACTGCTGTCTATACATAATCGTACGACGATGCAAAGCAGATCGCCAATTTCCATGGGTTCAGTGCCTCACCTTAATCATTCAAGGCAATTCTTAGCTTGGCTATTGCCGACTCATCAAGAGGATATGTTGCATTGTGCTACTCAACGGCACTAAAGACGGCTAGTATTCGTCTAGCGGATCTGGATTTGGCTTTGGCTTTACCACAGCTATAAGTCTGGTCGCATGGATGTTCTCGTATAAGCACTGCCATGTGCATTACGTGCAACGAAGTTTTCAGTGGGCTTCAGAACGCTTCACATTCGGCTACGAGTATCATATGCAAATATGCGTAAAGGGCTGGCCTTTCAATGACCGTGCTCACTTGAAGCGCTCTTCTTCAACAAAATCCTATACTTGGACCATCAATACCTCACCTTCACCAATCAGTAATCACCTCCATACTAGTACTCCACGGCTACACTACGGACGACATGGAATATCTTATTGCGGCTTTTGCAGAAGCACACAATGACTATGTCTGCAGCACGCAACAAACGGCCCTGCCGAGAGTGTATCCGGCAGGGCAGGTACCACCGGCAAATCCGCGCTACTCACCGCCAGATCCGGAAGTCTCCTCGGTGCCCGATCATACTGGGAGACTGGACTCAGCTCCTGTTGATGGGCCCAATTACTCGTCTGAGCCGAGTATCCTTGTACCGGGTGAGACAGGCGTCGTTAAATCGACCTTCATCAATGCTTTCGTCAATTACATCTCATTTCAGTCTCTAGACGAGGCTCTGACGCTCAGGGGCCTTGAGTGCGTCATCCCGAGCTCCCCTACATGGTAAGATACACACTGTCAAGAGCTAAGGACTAGTGATCTGATAATTACCCGATGCGGTCGGTGTGACCTGTACACACTTCTATCTTCTGACATGGTCGATCACTGTCCTGACCTGAATCAATCTGCAGGTAAAGTCTTAATGGCCGACGATTACACTCCACAGGCCATCAATGTATCGCCCCGTAAAGGCATTCCGGAGGACCAGCTCCAAGATGAGACCGAATCAGCCACACAATGCGCCAAGACTTACTCAATCGACATGAGTGGTACGAGAATCAATTTGATTGAGACACCAGGTATTGGCGATACTCGCGGAAGCGCACAGGATGGAGAAAACATGGTGGACATCCTTGCCAGTATTCGCACGGGCAAGAAGCTGCACGGTATCATGATCTTGCTGAAGCCAAATAAGGCCAGGCTGAATGTGATGTTTAGATTCTGCTTGAAGGAGCTCCTGAGTCATCTCCTTCGCGACGCGGCCAAGAACATCGTATGTCACGCTCGAGCAGTGTAGCCCTATCCTTGCGCATACGCGTACGCTAAACACCCTACGAGGTCTTTGGCTTCAGCCAATGCAGGAGACGTATCCTGTCGACTTGGATGGACGTACAGTACTTTGGAGCGAATGCTCGATGACGATAAGTCGGCAAGAGCTCGTCAGGAGAAACGAAGCGGAGCGAGCAACACTACAGAAAGCCGCAGGACAATTCACTGTCTTTCTGTAATCAGCTCAATCAAGCCATACAACGATACTAAGCTCGAGTACCTTGATCATCTCGTCGACGAGGAGAAGTCCAAAGCTCGAGCCTGTGCCTCGCGCAAACGGCTCAACCACTACACCGCCGATCGCGGCCAGCACGCAGAGAAGAAGCGAGCACTGTTAGAACACTTCGAAGCAGGTTCTGAAGATAAGCTCCTCAACGAGGATGGTATAAATAAGCTCGTCAAGGACATTTTTGCTTTGGGGATGACCGGTCAGAACCTCAAAGACGTAACGCGACAGCTGAGAGAAGTGCACAAGAAAGCAGTCGAGCAAGCGAACGCCGATGCCATGCAGTCATCTGATGGACCTTCCAGTCGCGTTCTCCGTCCACGCCCACGATCTCGCTCTCCAAGCAGATGGACTCGGGCCTCCAGTCAAGACTGCTATCGTTCCACTACACACGGCATGCTTGCATCGCCATATGAACAGCAGTGGCTACATGGAGACCAGTGGCAATCTCACAGCCAGCTGCAGCCACGCCGGTATCGAGACGAACCTTACCCTCTGCGGTATCGTCGCGAGCCGTATCAGCAGCCATTTCACAACGAGACCTACCAACAGCAGTGCCCTACCGAGCGCTACGCACAGCCATTCCCTGGCCATGCGTGGCCACAGCAGTATCAGCACACCTGGTATCAGGGCCCCTACAATCACGAGTATTATGAGCAGCCGTATTGCTCTCTGCAGCAGGAACAGGTTACTACGTGCGCAGACGGGCCGTGGAGCGATGGCCAAATTGGTACATAGTCGCAATGGAGGTGTGGTAGAGTCCTTTGCTGGAGCTTTTGGCTCGGGAAAGCAAATCCCTGGGCTAGATTAGCTGCTTGCATAAACGTTGCCAGTTTTAGTGCCAGCGATCACGCAATAGCGGACGGCTTGCGGTATGCAGGTGTCACCAACGAGTTGCTGACATTGGCCTGTGTGATAGTAGAGATAATATGCTTTTGCCAGTGTAGCCAATCAGCTATGTGAGATTACATCCCCGCGGCCGTAGTTGATTTGTGCTCCATGTTCCCGTGAGCACTTCACACAGTCTCAACTAGCCAGACCCTGTACGCTGAGCAGTATGAGATAACTGGCCGCAGCCCGCACTCACAGGGCTCATTGGTTGACCGCTCCTCGCCCTTGCCATGCACATGATGCACATTTACGCTGACATCGTGGTTATGATCTATAGCAAAATGTGCTTTTGAGCACTCATGCACCCACTCGCCAGCTTACGACAGTTTACATAGACCATGTCAAGTGAACAGCAGACGACCAGCGCTGAGCAAGTCTGGAACGCAGCTCAATATGAAGAGGCGTTGGCGCACTTGGAAAAGCTGCAAGAACAGGTACATCTGTACAGTCCACATTGGCTGTACACAACACTGACCATGTGACAGCTTGATGGCCTTCGCAACACCCTGCCATCGCTCGTTACTCCCTTGGTGATTAGAGGAAATTCCAAAACACAAGTGTATGCTGGCATCAAGAAAGCTGCGATAGAATCTACAGATGACCTGCGCACTTTTCGCGAGACTTGGACTTCTGAGCAGACACAGAAGATCTTGTCAATGAGCGAAAGCAGCCTAGAGAAAGACGGCGATCTGAGCAAAGTCACTGCAGGCAGGCACTACGGCGAGAGCGAGTGACGAACGAGCCATATTCTTGATGCCCATGCATCACCTTTGAGGACCGCCATCTCGTCATTTGCCAACATCGCCACCGCAGAGAAGCTCGCGAGCGCTACCTCAAAGGCCTCCCACCCGGCCACCGTCCCGCACTCCCATCAACAGTCGTATTCCAAGTCCCATCCCACTCCCTCCAACAAGTCGGCAAAGTCCACCGATCCCTCTGCCCATTAGGCCAATGCGCATCCGACCAAAACCTCCACTGATTCCCCGGCCTCAAATGCGAATACCTCCGATTCCGAAAATTATACACCTCGTTCCCATCCCTCCTCGCCCAAGGCGTCGAGCCCAGGTTGGCTTCCGGGTACCAATCCATATCTTCGCATGGAGCGCGCCAGTTCTGGTCGGAGAGATGGTTGAGGCCGAAGGGGCTTTCCCAGTGGGACCAGTGCCCGCGTTTGGGGAGGTCGCGGTGGAAGGTACGGCGGTCTCCGTTGGCTACGACGAAGACGTCGGGGCCTTCGCCGGTTAGGCCGTCTTTGATTCGGCCCCAAGTTCCATGTCTTGCGCCTGCGCGTTGGAGATATCAGCATTTTCCAGAAATAAGCACGACATTGCAAGCCACCAGAGAGTGTCCTTCTCACGTACCATCAACCGGCCTGGCCCAATATTTCTTCGACCTAAAGTTATGTAACTTCCTCCCACCCTGGTACCAACCTCTCTTCTCCGGACGGTAGTGGATGTAAGGTTCTTCGCGAGGAGCGTGACGGCGATGACCAAATTCTGGCAAGTAAGGGAAACCGTTGTATGCGGCCTGCTGAGCATGCTCCGAGTACGGTTGTGGATGCCCGAAGAATGCCATTCGAAAGAACGACGTTGGTGGTAGCAAAGGGGTATTTCTCTTCAGCAGCACCGCGTGCGGTTTTGTGGTTGAGACGACTCTAGTTCGGAGGATTGCTATTTGCGGGTTGTTTCTTTCGGAGGCGTTTGGTTGCGATTTCCACTTTGGGCAAACATGTGTACAGAATTGTGCCATGTTTGATATGGGCAATCGCGAGATCGAAACGCATCAAACATATTCTCTCAACAGCGATGACTGATTCAGAGCATCCGTGGCCGCAGCCAGCGGCTCAAAGCGTGACCGCGCTAGCAGACATATTATCCTACAAGATTTTGCCCTCTATGGCACTGTTGCCAGCAAGCGATACCGCCACATAATCATTCACCACAAACTTAGACTACAGCGCATTGTCCCGTGATCCTCCGAGTCGCCCCTCTTTCTAGTATGCACCAAGATCTTGCCCAGCCCTAGCCAGTGTCTCCCACACTCTTCCAGGCAACTTGTATCTGATCAAACCAGCAAATACCATCACATCCTTCGCGCTCTGCACACACCTCTGAACGGCATCCACAATCGCCGGTGTCTCGTACTCTTGATTTCTCAATCGGTCCACTTGATTGCTGAGCGCAATGACGGTCCAGACCATGACGTGGCCGATGGTTCGTGCGACAGTCGTTGGCATGAGGTCGAAGGCTTGGGCTTTGCTGCGGATGGCGGTAACGGAGCCGGCGGCTTCGGTAGGGATCACGTCGGAGTTTGTGACGGACTGGGAGAGGTGGTTAGTATGGGGAAGAGAGTTGGCTACAGTACAAAGACTTACATCAACGACTTGCGACCATCGGCCGGCTTCGAGGTGTGATCGGGCTTCTGCAAGCTGCAGCAGGACGTCGCAAGTATCGCTGTACTTGCGCTGGATCTTGCTGAGGTACATGCCATCGCTAGTGTATAATTGTCGTATGTCTCGAGCGAGCTGTATGGGGTCTTCGTTCGAAGTCAAGCTGAGACTGGCTTGTACTTGGCTTGGATCTTGGTTGTTCTGGTCATCTGTGTTGCGTGGTTTTAATGGCTGCAGACGCGCAGGCTGATCACCAAGCTCCGTTGTAAGTGCGAGCGACACTGCTTCGTTGACAACCTGGTAGACCTTGTCGAAGTCTTCACACAAGTGGTAGAGCAATGCAGAGTCCGTAGTGCGTCCGTGCTCTTCTGCGATTCTGGCTGCGACCAAGGTGATCTGTCGTAAGAACTCGCGCTCATTGCCGAGGCCAATCAATTTCAGTCGCTGCTCGATGGCGCCCTTAATGCGTTGACCATCTGCACGGATGTCGCCTAGAAGCTGGGCGAATTCTCGTGTCTCAAGCACGACTTCAGTCAGCGCTTGATGGCACAGCTGGCGTTGTGCCCTGCCAAGAGCCTCTGGGTTCAGATCTGCATTCAAGCATATGAGGGTGATGTAGTCCACAGCGGCGGTTGCGTTCGAGGTCCGGAAGTCGCGCGTGTAAAGACCGATCATGCTGCCAAATGCGATCTGCGACTGTTGTGTTGTAGTAGTGCTGAGGAGGTCATCGCTATTGCTGATGCCGCTGACCCGTAGCAATCCGTAGAAGTCAAGTCCGATGGCAAAGTGAACTGCTGAAAGATAGTTGTGTGGGTAAAGGTCCGCGACCGCTTTCTCGAACAGCCCAGCAAGAATCTGCATGAAGAAGTATGTCGTGGGTGCATTGGCAATGTCACTACCAGGACCAAAGTACCTTTCACCGACTTCCTTTATCGAGCCTTGGACCTCTACCAGCCCATATGCCTCCTGCGCAAGCTCATCCACTCTGTTGTACTCTCGCGCCAACGCGAATTGTAGCCACAGCCAGTCCATCATATCGTTGCTAATGCCTTCCAGAGCACGACGTCCGAGATCGCAGCGACCGATGACCTTGTAGCACATCATCTTGTACGGGTCGACTGAGCCTTCCGGTGCCAATCGACTAGATACCGAGTAAGCATTGCTAATGTTTGTTTGGGTACCTGATGGCAATCTGTGGTCCGGGCTGTTGACAAATTGGTCCAGGTACTTTGGAAATTGGCTGTCAAGCGTCCTGAAGGCATCTTTGTTGCTGTCAACATACGATTTCGCTTCATTGAATAGACCACTCCGCAGGAGGTAGAACAGGACGGCCCAACCGTAGTCGTCGTCTATCTGAAGCAACGCCTCAACATCAGGCCCAAGCTCTTTTCGTGCCGCGCGCACCCTCACAAAGCCCTTGACGACAGCCAATGCAGAAGGCTCCCCGCCGATATGTGCTTCGGCAGGATTTCGTGAAACGACAGCCTGGACTTGGCTGTAGAACAGCTTCTCCAGGAACTTGCGCGAACCGCTAATGATCCGCTTGCGCACTGCAATACTCTCATCAGAATCTTCACTCTCGTCCAGGTATCCCTTCGCAAACTGCCGCTCTCGTATCGCGCCTGGATCGGATATATTCTCTTTGCTTGCATCCTCTCCTGTGATCTCTACCAGCGCCTTGAAAGCGTTCACTAACATAGACGTATCTTCATGAGAAGGCTCAGCCTCCACTTCGGCGAAGCGTGTGAGCAACGGGTACACCTTCTCTTCTAAGCGCGCAACGTTGAGGTCCTTGACTCTATCCGAGTATTTATCCTGCTTCTTGCGCTGTTGACTGTCTTCGGGGACAGGCCTGAAACCATCTGCTGGAAGCTTCTCGGCGATATCGTTGAAGGCGGATTGTCTGAGCTCGCGGGGTCCCACTGATCCTATTACCGACTTTGACATGCCAGGAATGCCATAAGCTGAGCGGTTCGCGGTCGAGATTCTGTTCCGTCGTGAGGTGCGCCCAAAAGTGCTTGTTCCGCCATTGACACTTCGAGTGTTGTCCGCGGGCGTGCCATCTGGATTCTGTGGTCGCTTTAGACCAAAATGCTCGTATATCCGCTGTCTGTGAGCATCCCAGTCTACGCCATGTAATCGTTCTTCGATCATTTGGTCGAATTCTGCATGCGCACGCTTGATATGGCTGTCCACCATCTTCTGGAAATCGCTCTCGTGTTCTCGTGCTAAAGTCTCCTTTACACCTGTGATTGCGGTGTCTACTGGAGCTGCTACAGATGCTCGTGGCCCAGCAAGATCTTCGAGATCGCGTAACGCTTCGCTCGTGTTCACGCCCGAGGCGGAAAGTAGATAATGTGCTCGAGCATCCGTGAACCCTTTGCCTAGGTTCCTAACCTTTCGCGAGATATCTTGCAGACCGAGCTGGAGTTGTGGCTCATCGCTGCCATTGTTTGGTCGTTTCTGTCCCCGATCGAGTAGCGCTTGAAAGTATGCTGGCGCCGCTTGCGATTGTGACTGTGACTGCGACTGCTGGAGTGACTGACGAGAAGGCGGCTGTAGCGACATGATATTGAGCCGCGAACGAGCGAGAGCGTGGTTCGGGCGCAAGAGTTCACGTGTTGTAGTTTTATGTTTGGGGCCAGTGTTTTTGAAACAAAGTTCACGTCGCAACTCCCTCAACAGGGATTCGGCGCGCACAGACGCGAATGAGCAAGCTTTCCCTGAGACTATGTACCTAGTATTCCATTACCTATCTACCAATTTTCCTTCACCTTCGCCTTCTCCTTCTCCTGTTAGGCGCCGCGCGACAAAGACGACATCAATTTGAGCAACACTATCAACTCTACTCGCACTATATACTTAGCCACGCACTACTTCCCGCAGCTTTCCAGTCTCCGTCTCAAAGACATAGCCCACGACTAAGGTATCTTTTGGTAGGAATGGCCATGCTTGAAGCTTCGCAACGTCCTGCCGAATGCTCTCCTCGAGGCCAATGCTGGAAGCATGTCAGCGAAGATAAAGGAATAGGGAAAGTATTAGACCTACTGCTTGAAAACGCCAAAGACCTTGTCTTTCACCTCGTCGCCGTGCTCAGGGCATCGCGCCGTTAGTCTATCACGGATCTCCTGGTCCGTTGTATAGAGCCCGCCACAATCTACGTTGGCACTTAATTAAACTCCATATTTTGAGCGTTCGAAGTTTCTCACCTGTGTGATGGATCAACGCTATGACACCGATTGGCACCAGAGTGCCTAAGATCTCAAGAGAATTGAGCGTATCCTTGGTTACTCGACCACCAGCATTTCTGATGATACCGAATTCTACTTTTCTGTCAGGTACAACTCCGTATTTACGCTCGTGGCGCACGATCACTCACCTCCTGGATGCAATTTGAACATGTGTGCGGGATCGACTCGTGGGTCCGAACAGGAGATCATGAAGATGTAGTCACGGCCATCGTCCTTGTGTACCATGGTCTCGATGGCAGGAGGAGCATGGTATGTCGACAAAGATTCTCTGTTTCGTGTCAGATACGTATAAACGCATGGGAACTATCATTGCTGACATACTGACTGCGCTCGATCAGAGCTTGGAATCCCTCTTGCGCGAGTGACATCTTTAAGCAGACTAGAAGTGGATGGGCTTTCTTTGGTATTCACTTGATTCTTTTCAAACAAGAAGCTCAGCTCGTTGGGCTGCTCGGTCAGTATATATCATGATTGGTGGCACAAGCTGTTCACTAAACATACGCACTGTAAGCAATGATTCCACAGATTGTGACAACACAAAGCGAGCAATTCGTTCTACACCCAACAGTCGCGACGCCTCGGAGGGCCTCTGAGATTACATCGGTCGCGCGAATGGTGATCGAAAGGACGCTGCTGTTGCCATGCAATGGTTCAGTGATCATTTGCTCGCCCCTGTCCGATAGGTCTCGAAATGATCAAGTAACGTCGCTGCTTTGTCAGGCACATGCTCACTGCATATGGACTTCTCGCCACACTCGCCATTCCGAAGACTTGCATAATCTGCCATATCCAAGTTTTGCCACGTGCTGGCTCTAACGATACCATGGACAAGGCCCCGCTCTTGTACGACTCTATAGCTCGAACGTCATTGTCCGGGTTAGTGCCATGTGCTGGTTCGCAGTGTTTTTTCCCGGATGCGTGTTTTGCCTTGGCGTTGGTGGGAGGCTTGAAGCACTGCTGTAGCACTCAGCCCGTCGTGTTCAATGCCCGAGCTGACCACAGGTAAGGGTATGGCGACAGGGATGACATATGCCATCGTGACACCATGGTAGTGTGATTGGCTGTCGGTTCTCGAAAAGTGTTCGATGGGCTTCGATTGTGCTTCATTTCGTGCACTTCACTTCCTATGGACATTCGCAGATATTACTGATCAACTCAGCTGCTTACCGCACATCAACCCCTTCACTACACAGCAACAGATAGCTGATATGCAGCAGACAGCTGTGCTGGCCATGGAACGTACACTCGCAAGAAAGGTCTGACATAATCCGCGCACAGCCAGCATTGCTAATATGCAGCACAGATGCCAATCAGTAGAAAGACCGCCTCCCCTGGACTACAGCCATGGGTCACGCCTCAAACTATCAAAGGACAATACCGTTCTCCATACGGTCCTCAGTACAACATCCCAACCAATTACATGGGTATTGATGCGAAGACTGTTGTCCGCTGGTACAGTGCAAACGGTTCATGCACACAATTATAGGCGAGGGCTGATCGACACGAAAAGGTCCAAGATCGCAGCTGGATTTGGTGTCTTTGCGGGAACTGCAGCATTGTTCTTCCTCGACGGCGTGCCACGAGTCAAGAGAGACATCCTCCAGAAGCTACCACTATTTGGTAGCCACTTCGTGGACTATATCCCACCGGAGGACAATCCATTCTGAGCATAAAAGTTACCCGACACGACCAGGGACGATCTGCACACATGGACAATACTGCTTTGGGTACCTCAATGGTTATCTCTAGGCATCTCCACGGTTTGCGCTATGCGCTGAAACCTGACGGCCCGGTCGAAGACCATGCCCTCACTCAACGGACCTGTCTCTCTGCGGAACAAATCCTGGTACGGCGTATGGCTCTCTATCGTCTTATAGCCGCCGCTATCCAACAATACCTTCCTTCTTCTGTCGATCTCTTGTTGCGAAATAAGCATATCCACCCTCCGTTTGCCGAGGTCTACACGTAACATATCACCATCTTTCAAGATTGCTAAATTACCATTTTCTGCCGCCTCCGGACTCGCATTCAGTATGCTCGGCGAGCCGGAAGTACCAGATTGTCTGCCATCACCAATACATGGAAGTGAATACTTTAGTCCTTTCTTCAGCAGATGACCGGGCGCGGTCATGTTCACTACTTCTGCAGCTCCGGGATATCCCAACGGTCCAGCACCGCGCATCACCAAGATTGTCCGCTCATCGATATCGGCCTCTTCGACCCTCTTGTGATAATCTTCGGGCCCATCGAATACCGCGACTTGACCCTCGAATGCATTGGGATCATCCTTGTTCTCTAGGAATTTCTCTCGAAACTCCTTTGAGATTACACTCGCTTTCATAATTGCTGAATCGAACAAGTTTCCGCGGAGACGCAGAAAGCCCGCGTCCTTCTTGAGCGGCTCTTCGTACTTCCAGATTGTCTTCCGATCCCAAGTTATCTTTCCTTGGACGTTCTCTTTTACGGTCTTTCCATTCGCAGTCAAGCAGTCTCCATGCAATTTGCCTTGCTCTAATAATTCTGCCATCACAGCGGGCAGACCGCCAGCGCGGTAGTACTCTTCGCACAGCATCTCTCCTGCGGGCTGCACGTTCACCATCAACGGAATCTGATATCCTATCCGATCCCAGTCATCAAGATCCAATGGAACTCCCATATGTTTCGCCACCGCGGCGAGATGGATCGGCGCATTCGTCGAGCCTCCAATGGCGGTGTTGGCGACGATAGCGTTCTCGAATGCTTTTCGCGTCATAATTTCGGACGGCTTCCGATCGGAATGGATCATCTCCACGATCTGTAGGCCCGTCTGGTAGGCGCATTGTGCTCGTTCTCTGTATGGAGCTGGGATCGCCGCACTACCAGGCAACGCCATACCGATAGCTTCTGCGAGCGCGTTCATGGTCGACGCCGTACCCATAGTGTTGCAATGACCGACGGAAGCTGTGCCCGATGTGACGAGGTCGATCAGTTCGTCGTCATCGATCCTTCCTGCGGCATGTTCTTCGCGTGCTTTCCAGACGACTGTGCCGGATCCGACTCGGGCGTTGTGGCTGTAGCCATTGAGCATGGGTCCGACGTTGAGGCATATCGCTGGAATGTTCATGGTTGCGGCGGCCATGAGGCATGCGGGCGTGGTTTTGTCGCAGCCTGTCATGAGCACGACGCCATCGAAGGGGTATGCGTAGAGCAACTCGACCAGGGTGAGGTAACTTAAGTTCCGGTCTAGTGTTGCTGTCGGTCTTCGAGACGTCTCCTGGATAGGATGAGTTGGGAATTCGATTGCGATCCCGCCAGCGGACCTGATGCCTTCGCGCACGCGTTTGGCGAGCGTGATGTGGTATCGATTGCATGGCGCAAGATCCGAGCCAGAGTTGGCAATTCCTATGATTGGTTTGCCTGACACGAGCTCTTCTTTGGTCAGGCCGTAGTTCAGGTAGCGTTCGACATATAGGGCCGACATCGCTTTGTCGTCGGTGCGATTGAACCATTTCGTTGATCGAAGTGATCTGCCTGAATCGACGGCATACTTGGCTAGCTTGGCTTCGAGCTCCTTAGACCTTTCTCGCAGTGATTTGAGTTCTCTCTTGTAGTCTTCAATGTCTATAGTACTTCCACTTGTGTGGCCGCAATTTGTGCTCTCTTCGCATTCGTTGCAGGCTATTGTATTGGCCGCATTCTGGCACGACATTGTGAAGCGAGGGCTCAATACTAAAGTTCGGAGGAAAGATCTAGAAAGGCCCTCTCGCGCAATTTAGACATAATGACCAAATATTCAGTCGCCGATGTGTGCTGCACTACCTCGCCCGATTGACGTGGACGCAACTCGGATTTCGGGAGGATGTTCAAGCGAGGAGCGTATGGCTACATCATCACTTATTGGTCTGGTCTGGTCCTCCAGACGCGCTGCGATACCGACTAAGAGCTCGAGACTATGCTTACAACCAAGACGCACAACTTGATACGATCGAATGCTTACGACGCGCTGACGGCGGATATGTTACGCCTGCGGTATAGGTCCGATCCAATGGGGTAACGATGTTGTTACAGTCTATTATATGCCAGAGCCTCCCAGCGCTATGCAAGCGGGCAGACGTCGGCATCGAGCAGTCAAAGACATGCTGCGACACCAACTACACGATGAGCCTGATAGCCACCTGCTCAGCCATCCACCGCACTTTTCGCTTGCACGTGGAGTCATCTCAGAACTGCTCATAATGGCTTAGACTGGCACCAGAGCGAGACGCCCAGACGCCAAATCGAATAGACTTGTGATCTGCTGATCACTCGGCAGCAAAGGTGTAAAGGCCACTCATGTGATTAGCGGACGTTATTGCGATCTGATCTCGAGGCAACAGACTTGGTGGAGCTGTCGGTCCACGGAATGCCCAGTGTCCCGAGCCATCAAGAGCTTGTCACGAACTCGAGTGAGACTCTTGGCATACATACAGATCGGTTTGCCGGGCTACTGGAAGTCGTATGAGACACGTCTGGAGCAGTTGAAGAGATGTGGAAGCAGAAGCCTGATTGATCTGCACGCCCGACCATACACCGAGTTGTGAGACCAGGTCCACGCCGAAGTTGCCAGCATTACTCCGTGCTCCCCCTGGAGCCAGGAGACCGGTGAGACTGGAAATAGAACCCCGAGTGTCCCGAGCGACGCATATAATGGATCGCTTGGGCAGGGCATCTTTATTGTCAGATAACTCTCAAGCAAGTTCTTAGAATTCCTTCGTGCAGCACAATAGCGGTGCCGCCAGTTTTGATATTCCTGTCTCTTGCTATTTCTCTGCCACTACATACCATCGAGAGCGACATCCGGTAGCTAAACATGGACAGGGCGGTTTCTCTCTGCGAACGCAGCTCTAGGTCTTCATAACGCCAGCATCGCTGTATTGTTTGCCTCAAATCCAGCCGATAGCGCGACTAGTGCTATATCTTGGCTGCGTCGGACACGTGCTGGTGGAAGTTGCAAGCTGCAGTCCTTCACGTAAATAGACGGACTGCTGCCATGACGCCATGTGATTGTTGCTGCTTGCGAGATTAGGCAACTCTTCAGGCCATGAATGCCATACAGAGGAGTAGCACATATATGTACAGCCACTGAGTCCAGGCACCCTCCTGTTCAGCCACAAACGAATCTGATCAGGAGGCATGTTCGAAGAAAAGCCACTCCGCGCTCACTGATCGATCACTGTCAGCGTTTTGGTCAGGAAAAATTCTAGACCAAGTAAGGGAAGAATTGTGCGATCGAAGCAGGATCCGTGTGTGCTACAGCACTATATCTCCACAGCACATGTGTCCAAGCATATGCCGGCCGTACGTATACTCACAGGGGCGGAGCATGTGCTACAGGAGCTTATGATGAATTCTGTATCTCCATATTGCCGGACGAGGATGCTATGCATGGGTCCCAGACGGCTCGAGCACGAGCTACTCACTATACTGCCGCATAATGATGAATCGGCAGTGTTGGTGTTAGGCATACGCGGGTGAAGTAATGGCTCAATGCTGGGGCGCAGCTGTGTCCAGGACGATTTGTTGCCTATGTGGAGATCAACGCTCTGGGACGAACAGCAAGCAATACAGTTCGCGGCATAGCCACAAGCTCCAGATCCAATATGCGGAGATAAGACCTTGCACCCATGCAGTCGTGTTTACCAAGAAGCGAGGCGAGGTCTGATTTCCGCCCTCGTACTCTAGGCGGCGAAAGCGCTCTGAGCGCACATGACCGACCCATTAGCAGCGGCCTGCCCCTGGACTGCACAGAATCTACATTTCTTAAAGGCTGATTTACCGAACCACTTGTTGATCAGCAACATACTGGGCCCTTGTGTGTAAACCCTAATACATAATCAACAGCGGACTGAGCTGCTTTCGACCGATCTAATCGGGTATCTTGCGGATCTTGTGACTGAGACCAGTCGTGTGAACGAAACAATAGCGTAGGTCATGTACATGCTGCTCGAAACGCAAGCCACGACTATCCAGCATCTTCATCCTCACTGCTCTGCCCGTCTTGTATCTCGTCGTCCTCTACATCGTCTTCCGCCCCAGGATTAGCCTCGTCGTCGTCCTCCATCTCGTCATCGTCCCACTCGTCGTCATCGCTCATGTCCTCCATATCCTCATCCTCTTCGCCTGCCTGGTCATGCTGTCCATTCGCCTTCCTCTCGGCTCGCTTACGCTCAACGTTCGCCTTTTGCTCGGCCCTTCGCTTCTCCTTCACTTGTCTCTCAGCGTCCTTCTTTTTGTCCATTTGCTTGATCTCCTCGGGCGTTTTGTGGATGTATTCGTGCCACATTACCTTTCCAGTGCACAATCCTTCCTCCACCTTTGTCAGCCTGAGTCGCATCCTTGGGCCCAGTTCGTGTAGTTTGATCGCTTTCTTCTGTACATTTGCACCAACCGCTGCTCTTCGCTCCGAGGTATCCTTCTGTGCCTTTCGCTTCTGCACTTTTCGTGTGTTTTCTGTCACCACTTCCACTTCCGCGTCCGTCTCAGGTTCTGATTCTGAGCCTGATGTGAAACCATCTGCAGCATGAGGATCGAGGAGGTAGTCAGACACGTCATTCAACTTTCCGAGGTTGGGGAGCGCTCCACGCTTGCGCTTCTGGCCAGCGTGTGATAGCTTCTCTGCCGCGTCTAGCCTTCTCAGCGCTTTGGGCACTGACTTCGCAGTCCTTGTCTCAATGAGGTAGTGTCTCTGTTCAAAGATCATCTGTGCAGCATCAGATTCTGGATCTTGTGGTATCCGGTCGAGCACCATTGTCCGCTTGACACTAGATAATGGCATTGCGACAGGATTGATAGGTGGGAAGAGTGATTGGAATACATCTCGTGCAAGCTCTTCAAGTCTCTTTGGTACCGGCGACTTCGATGCTGCCGCATCAGCCTCGTTTGTGATAAACTTGTTCATGACCAACAATGGTGCTGTCAAGTGCTCGTCTCCTCCGGTCTTTGGTCTCCGCGTGCTCTTCTGTATGTCCTTGCACAAACTGTATTTCTCCACTCTGAAGTGAAATGTCGGTCCACGCGGTGTTACTGCCAGTCGCAGGTTCGTATTCCCATTGCTGCTCTTGCTGAACAACATTAAATGTGTTACGCCCAGCGGCCCAGCCATTGTCGTGAAGTCGCGGAGTTTGTTCGATCTCCTCTCTTTCAACCTCGAAGCTGTCTCTGGTTCCATCATTCCTCTCACGTCTCTGACGAGCTGCGACACGCTCTGCCCGACCTCGCTGGCTCCGACCCGAATGACCATGCTCTTGGGTGACTTTTTGGGCGCATGACTTTGTGCTTTGGCCGAGGCCGCACCCAGACCTGGTCTTGAACCAACATGCGTCCTCTTCTTCACCCTCCTTTTCGCCATTGCCGCAGTAGAAGAGTGCAGTGAGGGTGTATTAATCTTGGAGAACGAAACCCAGAAATTCTCGAAGCTCTTCAAGCACTAGCGCGAAAGTGAAATTGAACCCTGCAGAAGCTTAAATCCGCGATAACGAAAATGTCCCAGCCCATGGACCTCGATCCTCCTAACTTCCACAAGCATAACAAAAACGAGATGTCTTCGATAAAGAGAAGAAAACTGTCACATGGCAATGAGAAGGATGTACCTCCGATACAGATCACGAAGAAAGTCATCAAGCGGAAATATGCTGCTGTGGACGACGAAGCATCGAAAGAACAGCCAAAGTCGAGCACCGAGCCCACGAAGCGAACTCGATCTGAACCTGAGGATGAAGATGATGATGACGAGGAGCAGCAAACAGAAGGAGATGTTGAGCCTAAGATTGAAGAGGATGCCGCAGCAGAAAAGAGCTTTGCGGATTTGGGCGTAATCGACTCGCTGTGCGATGCCTGCACAAATCTTGGTTTTACAAGACCCACAGCAATTCAGAGGGAATCTATACCCATAGCACTGGAAGGCAAAGATATCATAGGACTGGCAGAAACAGGAAGTGGAAAGACTGCAGCTTTCGCATTACCCATACTACAAGCATTACTGGAGAAGCAGCAACCTCTGTTCGGCATGGTGTTGGCACCTACGCGAGAGTTGGCCTACCAGATATCGCAGCAGTTCGAAGCCCTAGGCAGCTTGATCAATGTACGATGTGCTGTCCTGGTCGGCGGTATGGACATGGTTCCGCAAGCAATCGCTCTCGCCAAGAAGCCTCACATTGTGGTTGCAACCCCAGGTCGTTTGCTGGACCACCTCGAAAATACGAAAGGCTTCTCTTTACGAAACCTCAAATACCTCGTCATGGACGAAGCCGACCGTCTCCTCGATCTTGACTTCGGCCCAATCCTCGACAAAATCCTCCAAGTCCTCCCTCGAGAAAGGCGAACCATGCTCTTCTCCGCCACAATGTCCACAAAACTCAACAACCTCACCCGCGCCGCCCTACAATCCCCTGTCCGCGTCTCAATATCCTCCTCATCCTACCAGACCGTCAAGAACCTCCTCCAGCGCTACATCTTCATCCCCCACAAATTCAAAGACATCTACCTCGTCTACCTCCTCAACGAATTCTCCGGACAAACATGCATAGTCTTCACCCGCACCATCAACGAGACCCAAAGAATCGCTTTCCTCCTTCGAGCCCTAGGCCGCTCCGCGATCCCCTTAAACGGGCAAATGACCCAATCCGCCCGTCTCGGCGCCCTGAACAAATTCAAATCCGGTACCCGCGATATCCTCGTCGCAACCGACGTAGCCGCCCGAGGTCTCGACATCCCTTCAGTAGATCTCGTCGTGAACTTCGACCTCCCCCCGGACAGTAAGACTTATGTCCATCGCGTGGGTCGTACAGCCCGCGCCGGGAAATCAGGAGTCGCCATCTCGGTCGTGACGCAGTATGACATCGAGATTTATCAGCGGATCGAGAAGGCGCTGGGAAAGAAGTTGGAGGAATATCCGACTGAGAGGGATGAGGTTATGGTTTTTGCGCCGCGGGTTGGGGAGGCGCAGAGGATTGCGATTACGGAGATGAAGAATGAGCATGAGAAGAGGGATGGGAGGAAGGGGAGTGGTATTGGTGGAGGACGAGGGAAGAAGGGAGGTGGTGCGGGAAAGAGGGATGCTATGGATGTTGATGAGGGTTAGGTGGCCTCACTTTTTGTGTTGGAATATATATGGAGTGTGACGACTTGGCATACGGTATTGCTTGGCTGAGTATACCGTAGAGTGATTCAATTGTGGCGTTACTTTGTTCAGCATTGTCTAGATACCCGACTCGCGATTGCGCGGCATTTGTACGGAAAGGTCAGATAGCGTCATGTTGCGAGGAGGATGGGTATACTACAATGAACTATGATGATTGGTTTTGACTAGATTGACGTTCCTGTTCGATGATTTCGGCATGCTGCCTCCTCAGCTTTGCTGCATCATTCTGCTCAAACTCAATGTTGAAGAGCTCGTCTGCCGTCATCTGTTGCTCGGAGTCATCATTGCCATGCTTCATGCGTCTGTTTCCGATATGCTGCACCACGCTCGGTCGAAGAACCCACCGCTGACGCCCATTCTGTTTTGCAAAGTCTTGCAAAAGCCCAGCAATTGTGCGCTCATCGTTGCCGTCGATGAATGTATGGACTTGCATGAGGAGATCGGTGACAGCAGCTCGCGGGAAGAGAATAGCCGGTGGATCGTGCCCAGTGCTCATACTGCTGTATGCTGGATCGCTGATGCTCATGCCTCCCTTCGGCGGAAAAAGCGTGACTCTACCAGCTGCGAAGAAGAGCGCGATCGAAAGTGGCATGCAAATGCAGAGTATTGCCGTAATGACTCGTGATGTGAATAGGCGTCTAGCGGAGACAGAACACATTTTCAGCACGAGAATGCACAGCGCTGTCAGCGTTACGCAGAGGATCGAGGTCAGCACGTAAGATAGAGTATGTTCGAGTTTCCAGCTTAGTGTGGCTTCGGAATAGAACAGCTCCAGATATGCGAATCTGTTCGCCTTCATGACGTTCGCGGCGACCGCTTTCTGCAACGCCAGCATAGTTTGATGGTACCAGCCGTCCTTGGCAATGGTTGAGTCCTCGAAGATGGCGATGTAAGGGGTGTTCATTGAGTGGCATCTTTGGAGGAGTTGTATGAAGCCATCCCGGCGGACTTGTCGATCATTTTGATCGGAGGAGGTGTTACGCCAATTGATATCCTCAACGGACTTCGTTAGCCATGGGTAGAGATACCGAATCCCGAGGCTCGAAGCCCTTTCATCGAGCAATACCGAGAATCGCATACTACCTCTCTCATGGCTAGACAATCCTTCGAGGAGCGATCCGAGCACGATTTCCAGTCTGCGAGCAGGGTCCTCGACGACCGAAGCGATGCCTATGCACAGTTGTGGTTGTACATTATCTGCGCCGTGGTAGTGTGAATTGCCATCTTTGTAGGCGATATCGTGGTAAGCCTGGGCCTGATCGCGTCGGAACTCGGAGTATTTACGAGTGTATGCAGTTGCTGGTTTGAAGAAAAGTGATCCGGGATCATTGGAGGCGACATGATGCAGGTGCACGGACGCAGCCAGGTAAAGGGCTGCAAAGACCGTGAGGAGGAAGAAAGTTTTCACGGGCGCGTTCGCTGCTGTGGCTTTTAAGGTCCTGAATCGATACAGCATCGTCTTGCGGTCTCATCTCTGTCGTATCCCAAATCCTTCCACTTTCTGTTGTCGTGTGGCAGCTTCAGAGGCTTGAGTTACAGAGCCAGCACTAAACCAGCAAACATGTTTCTCGGTGCAGTCAGCCGCTTGAGCATAGAGAAGTGCAGAGCCGGCCAGTAAAGGGAGCTGACAGTCATCCTTGACCGGGTTGAACTGTAGTGCAGCGGATGACGGTCGTGCCCGCTGACATGGCAAGGTTGTTTTGGCTGGATCGAAACTTCGAGCAGCTCTGGGATCTGAGAAATACGAGTGACAGCGTACCACAAAGGCATGCTGCCTGGCCTCTTCAAGGCTGTATTACGTTCCACACGAACGCCTCGTGCACTTGGGCCTGCAATCGTATCGGCGTTCTGATTTCGATACATCTCATGCGGGCGAGGAATTCGACTCATCTACGCCAGGTCAAGGGGCTTTAGTCATCTTGCTTTGACGGGTCTGTTAATGTGAAGCATAGCATTCTTCCTATCTCTTTCGCGTGGAAGGGTGGATGCTCGCTGCGCGGCATGATCCTCAGGCGGACATGATTAGCCACGAGCAGCAGCCAGCGTGGAAGTCAAGAGCTCGTGAGAGGCGTTCAATACCACTCGGCTTGTATGATGAGTAAATATATAGACGGAAGCATTTACGTTCTGATGGCAAGTGAGAGACATATTGCCCTGAGTGCGTGATGAGGTGGAAGCACAACATGTCGGAGGGACTTGGGTGCGACTCGGAAGCCCTGTCATGAAAGCTCGACGGCATGGCGGGGGGGTCCGTGTGGCGGGACGCACCGTTCAGCCGCTGTCGCATTGAAAGCTTAAAATTAAACGGCGCATTCGACCTGAAGTGCCGTTCATGTAATGGATGCAATGCTCATCAACAACATTTGACCTCATCTCCTCCTGGGCGAAAAGTTGTACATGCACATGTGGTGTGCACTGCAGTACCTTATTGTCTGGTGCTGGCATGTCACGTCTGGCCTTCGCTCGTGATATCCTTGGGAATGTCTACTTTTCTGACCACGTCGACTTTCAACGCCAACTTGAAGCAGTGATGGCACAAACCGTACATCTTGAATAAAGCATCTTCTGTTCACCTCGACTTCACCATCCTTCACTAGTCGGCAGCATGGCTTTGCACGGTCAAGAAGCTGTCGATATCGAGGAACAAATTCGACGCATGGTCCTCAACGGCTCCGTTCCCAATGAGACTGCTTCGACCTCGACTCGACCTGCAATGCGACTGCCGCCCGGCTCGTCGAATACTGCTAATCATTCGCACTTGACATCTGCTGCTCCAGCACCAGCACCAGCACCAGCACCAGCCACCTACCAACAGCACTCCTACCTGTTGCACACCCCGAACTCTGCTTCATCATCTCACACGCCGCGCTATCCGCCACCACCGATGATGCATGCTCCACCGATCCAATCACCTTCAACTTATGCTCCTCACCTTCGAAATCCAAGTTATGGTCGGCAATACGGACCTCAACAAGGACCTCCAGGTCCTCGTGGTCCACTTCCTCGACAGCAACACCAACAGATACAGCTTGACCCCAGTGCTTTTCAACGTAGATCTGCACATAACAATAATCGACCTCCGCCAGGACAGCGGACTCTCTTCGACCCAAATGCACAGCAAGCTCCGCCCACGTACTCACACAACCATGTTCACGATCGTAAAGCGCAGTATCTAGAGCAGATCGCCGGCACAGAAATTGCCAATGTCGATATGACGCAGGCAGAGCGAGACGACAAGGAGGCATTTCGTCGATCGCTCCAGCAAATCTGCGAAGAGGTATGTCAGGAAGATGCAAACCTTCCTTCGGTGTCTCTCGAATGCTTTGGTAGCTTTCAGTCTGGCTTTGCTAGTGCAGGTAGCGACATGGATCTCGTTATCGTGGTCCAGAATCAAGCAGCTACCGCATCAAGTTTCTCGCTCCTCGAGGATGACCTCCCTCGTGCTCTTGAGAGAAAGCTCTTGCGCTCAGGCTATGGTGCGCGGCTATTGACACGTACGAGGGTGCCTATCATCAAGGTCTGTCAAAGTCCTGGCGAAAGCTTCCTTGACAAACTCCGTGAGGAACGAGAGAAGTGGGATTTCCTGCCTAACGAGCAGAAGTATCCTCACTTGTTCCAGCGCGAAGAGGAAGCTGAAGATGACATGCCTCAAGCTGCTGAGCCCGCGGACGCAGCTGGGCAGCTGAGGACCTCCGCTGAGCCAGCAAGCCGTCAGAAGACTGTAGATACCGCTAAAATCATTGTTACGAGCAACGCGATCGAGGTCACTACACAGTCCACAACTACCACTACCAACGTGCCGCAATCACCCGCTGCCAAACGCGAGCAGACCAAATCTACCTGGACGAGAGAACGCAAAGCTGGGCCGCTCGACTTTCCCAAGGATGGCGTCGGTATACAGTGCGACATCAACTTTTCCAACCCCCTCGGTCTCCACAACACACAGATGCTTCGATGCTATTCGCTTTGTGATGCTCGAGTGCGGCCTATGGTGCTTTTCGTCAAGTCTTGGGCCAAGCAGCGGAAGATCAACAGTTCATACTCTGGCACTCTGTCAAGCTATGGCTACGTCATGATGGTCTTGCATTATCTCATGAATGTGGTGCAGCCGCCCGTCCTGCCCAATTTACAGCTGCCGTGGCGACCAAGCTCTCGGTGTACGCCACCTGGTGCTGAGAAGGCAGAGGTGGATGGCTGGGTCATCGACTTCTGGCGCAATGAAGACGAGATCAAGGCTGCAGTACAGAACGGCCAGATGAGCGCCAATCGGGAGAGTCTCGGCTCACTCCTGGCAGGTTTCTTCCAGTATTACTCGTCGCAAGGTCGTGGGCCACAGTTCCGATGGACCCAATGGGTGCTGTCGCTTCGCAGCCCGGGTGGAATCATGACGAAAGATGCTAAGGGCTGGGTAAAGGCGACAACTGAAGAAGGCGAAGGCAAGAAAATCCAGAATCGCTATCTATTCTGTATCGAAGACCCGTTCGAGCTCAGCCACAACGTGGCACGGACTGTCACCCACAACGGCATCGTCGCGATTAGAGACGAATTCAGGCGAGCATATCGCATACTACTAGCTATCGGCGAAGGCACTCAACCTGATGATGGCGACCTGTTTGCGCCTTTGGTTGAAGCAGAGGAAATTATCGCGGCTACGGAGAAACTCAGGCTCGGAGATGGTGCGCAGAACACGCCACTGCAATCCGGGTTCGATCAACACGTGAACAGGAAGCAAGCGAAGCCGCAATCGAATCCTCGTAATGGCAACAACAAGCAGTCAGTCGGACCGATGTTTAATCACAAGCCGAAGAAGATCGACGTTGCCGACCAAGAAGCTTTCCCAACATTGGGAGCCGCTGCTGCAAAGCCCAAGCAAAGGCGCAAGAAGAGCGACACCAACGCTGCTAGCATCTCTGGTGATAAAGCTCAAGCGTATCTGCAGGAGTTTCGTCGCAAGAAGGCTGAAGAGCAGGCTGAGCATACTGCCATGGGTGCGGCTGAGTCGGTGCTCAGCGGCAATGACTAGATGTCGACCAAACAAAATAATGGCCTTTCTGACATGTTCGACCTAGCCCTGATAATACTGTGCTGTAGTATCCCGTTTACTCGGCTGCATGAATTGAAGGTTGACGAGTAAACGGAATGCACCACCGATGAGATGTGTGCGACGATCGCAGTGTTACTGCTGGCACAGACACATGTTCATAGTCTCTGAATGATGTTGAACGCTACGCACTGTGTATGAATATTGGGCGCTATCACTTCATTGGTGCAATTTCTGTGAACGACGCCACGTCGATTCATGTCCTTTCCTAAGAATTCCCTTCAAGCTGCGTTAATATGTTCTCGATTCGGCATGTCCAGCCAGCGCTGACTTTTCGCAGCCATTTTCGAATCCTGCTCCTGCACTCCAAGCACTACGGTTCATGTCCGTCCCCTTGGCTCCAGTACTTGAAGCACCCGGCCTTTGGACGTTCACCTCGTCAGCATCTCAGTTCATTTCACCGGAACACCGCATGCTCGCAGCGGCCTCACCACTGGCGGAAAGACATGCTTTATCACACCTTGTGGTGCTAGATTCAGATTCGACAATTGTTCACTCGCGTCATCATCCCCATCCGAATCGGCGATTCATCGTCATAAAGCTAGATACTCCCAAATCACGATGACTCTGTAAGTCAAAACATGTGCTGGCTCGATAGTGCGTGCCGAACGCGAACACCCTTACTCATACATCAACCAAATCGGCCATCACAGACGCGGATGCAATTGACGTGTCGCCAGCATACCAGCCACGCAGTGTGGGCAT
Organism: Passalora sequoiae; assembly: GCA_013248845.1. NCBI lineage: Eukaryota > Fungi > Ascomycota > Dothideomycetes > Mycosphaerellales > Mycosphaerellaceae > Passalora > Passalora sequoiae. The sequence goes on from WSQC01000023.1 coordinate 564,279, forward strand.
TACGCAATATTCTTCGATGCCATTGCCGATGAATCCAAAAATTCCTCACTGTATCGAAGAGGCACAAGTCGAAATTGACTAAAAATACTGTCGACGAGGAGGAGGTATGCGCTCTTGTAAGTTACATGTACCACATACATCCATACATCCATACACCCATACATACATACCATACCTTACCTGGAAGGTCATTGTCCCAGAGACGCAGAGATGAGCATTGCTTTACGTTTACTTGATCTATCCATCCGATGCGATGCGACGCGATGCGACGCGATACGATACATATACATTTGCGAGGCAGCAGCAAATCTACAACGCCAGGGACCGGTGACCGACAACTCCTACATACTGAACGGGATAGCCGGCTGAATCCAAAGAGTGACTCTCGGCAATGTAATGAATGTGCATATAGACATCGTTACTCTGTGTGATTGCGACGCCAAAGCTGATTCCCTGCTGCTGCGCCGCCGAAGCAGCTCTAATAAGTTGTGGTGAAAAAAAAGGTGGTTCGTGGGCTCGTCTCAAAACGCGCACAGCATCCTGAGCATAGCGCGTAGGCAAAAAAATGAAGCCGGCATTTCAACAAATGTGGTAATAAGCACCACTCAAGAAGTGCTGCACTACCGCGCTTTCTTCACTTCTGTTGCCCATCCCTCGATACCATCACCCTTGCTGCCAACCTGGATGTCCAGCTTCGCGGGTTCCATGCCTTTGGTATTGTCGAGAAACGCGTGGTTGGCCATGCCGCCAGCATTCGCTCGTTCCGCAGGCTGTAGTTCCAGCATCGGCAGGAGGAAGTCCGCTATTCGTTTAGCCTCCTCGACCGAAAAGTGGTATTTCTCTCGCAAAACGTCCGGTAATGCCCAGTGCCTCAGCCTATGAATGTTCCTGAGCTCGCCTTTGCGATTAAAGATTTCCTGTGACCATTTTCCCGATATGCATAAACTCTTCGGAAACGTTCCAAGCAACTCAATGATCTGCGCAATGTGATCATCATCCTTGCCGTACTTCGTGCCAGACTGTGGATCGAATAGATAGTCGCCAGTGATGAGCTCGAAAACCTATACGCGCGTCAGTGGCAAAAGAGTCAACAATCACTGTCAACAACTTACCATGCACGCCATACTCCACACGTCCGTGCTGGCCCCCCATTTTGCGCCCAGTATGACTTCGGGCGAGCGGTACTGCCGCGTCTGAATATCGTTGGTAAAGTGATGTCCAACCCAGCAAGCATTCCCGAGATCTGCAATCTTTACAGATATGATGTCTATGCCGTCGTCTTTGTCGATTTTCTCTGCAACCTTGGGCTTCACAGCGTGAGATGTGCCTAGGTCCATATCCGAGACATTGTTCGCGAGGATTTCACTGCGCCTGCAATCAGTCACGACGGTTCCTATTACTGAAAAGTCCCCCAAAAGACTTACGCGGTCTTCTCCCGTTCCTTTTGCGGGTCTTTATCGTTCGAAGTCGGCTCGGCGCTCATTTCTTGCTTCAAGCCAAGTTGTTCGAGCATGGATTTTGGTGATAAGGTTTGATTGACAGAACCTATTGCACCACTCATCTCAGCACCTGCGTCGTCTGGCAGTGGCGCGCCCTTGATGGGCGACGCGATTTTACCTTTTCTGTCGCTGACGACCGCATTCAGGCTTTGAGTGCTGCCAGGAAAGTTCGCCAGATCGCTTTGCGAGAAACTAGCATTGAGCGGGCTAGGGAGAGGTTGGCTTCCAGTGATGAGGGTTCGTCTCCTGCGACGACCGTTCCGGTGGTCATCCTTCTCCTTGGGATCTTCCTTCACATATGTTTTGACAATCTGTTCGACATCTCCAATCTCGATCAGAACGTTCTCGGGCTTCAGGTCGGTGTGAATTATGCCGCATTCGCGATGCAGATAGTCGAGGCCCAGAAGCACTTGCTTTGTAATCTGCTTGACGAGTGGCATAGGTATTCCCCTGTGGTTCCACCGCTTTATCAGCCCCAGTAAGTTTTCTCCGAGAACCTCGAACACCATGCACACATGCATGCCATGGGGTCCTTTATGATTGAAAGAGTCCAGTAGGCTGACGACATGTTGACGTCCCGGATGATCCTTGTTAGCCTCGACGACTTTGTTGAGCAGTTTGATCTCGTCCAATGCTGTTTCAGTGTAGTGCGCAGCTGATCGAACGACCTTCAATGCGACGTGCTTGCCAGTCGTGTTATCCTGGACTTTGTAGTCAGTAGATGGTCGAGAACGACGAAGTGCCTCGGCTTGCCTTGGACAGCCAAACGGTGGAGAAGTGTCCCCATCCAAGTTTCCGCACTATGGTATATCGGCCTTGGTTGTATTGCTCGCCAACCTGAACTGGGTGATAGCCAGTGCTACACGTCAGCTTTACCCAGCGCATTCACACATCAGTGAGACTTATCCCTTGCAGTAGTCCTCGGAGTCCTTTCACGTCGTTAGCGGCAGCTCAGAACCATCTGAGACGATGTATGCCAGGGAACGCATCATGCCAAGCCATGCGCGCAGTACGGTCGGCTGCACGGGCGTGATGGTGTGTATTGTATATCTTACCTCCTCGTCTCCTGCTCCTTCCATCTCTTCTGCCTCGGAATCACTGTCGCTCGCGGGCGAATGCTCGAGGTTGTGGCTGTACTGGGCTTGCTGGCCAGGGCTGCTAGAAGGGTCCGGGGTCAGCATTTTAGTCGAGGACCATGACTGCAAAGATATGCGCGCAATCGCAGGTCATGAAATCGCGTCGGACGATGCTGTAGGCGTGCAGATCCGGGGTTGTGGTGTTGCTAGGACTCGAAGGTCGAGGTGGTGGACGGGAATCGCGGTGGAGATTGGAACTCAGAAGTCAAAACGGCAAGCAAGCACGGTGAGGTCAAGCAGCCAGGAAGTTCGATCTCTCATTCTCCAGCCACAATTTCGACTTCACTCGCGCCAGTTCCCACATGCACTGCAACGAGATGAGTTGGAAAGAGAGAGAGAGAAGATCTACGTACCCTTGGTATGGATTTCCTCCCGCGGCGTGTTGCTGTTCCGATGTTGTGACGATGGGCTTCAGATCCTTCTTCTGACGCTTCTTCTGGTTCCCATTGCTAGCTGCAGCACCTGCGTCACCCTTGGCAATCTGTTTCGCTTTGGAGATGGCTTGCTGCTTCAAGCTGTTGGACCCGTTGTTCATATCGGAGGGAGCAAACTGCGCGATTTTGCTGTCGCTGGCGGACGGAGACTGACTGGGGACTGGGGTGTGCTCGGGTTGACTGGCGGCGCGCTTTGCGCTATGGCGAGGGATGACGGCGGGGACGTGGGCAAATGTGTTTCGCGTTTCGCTTTTCGCTTTTCGATGACAAGCGGTCTGCTACCGGTCGCTTGCGAGCATGCGACGATTCATGCAACAGGGCAGCGCTGCTAGGCGGGCCGTGGATGATACCCAACAACGCGCGCGCGAGCTCCCAGCGTGCAGTGCACTGCAGAACAACACGTACTTGGACGTGCAGTGGCAGAAAATGTGAAATGCTGCAGCAGAAGCACCTTCGAAGCAGTGACGTGTGAGAGGGACAAGGGAGAGGCGGATGTACCTTGTCCTCGACAATTCGCCCGCCGATAAAACTCCCTTCCCTTCCCAGGTCTGCCGGCCAGAAAACGAAGAACGTGTGGCGGCCGGGTCGATCGATGAAGGGGCAATGTGGGGTTCGCTTCTCACGTCCACTCCGAGTCGTTCAGACGGACTTGATTCCTGTCCTGAATAACAACAACAACAACAATAACAATAACCACAACCTCGAGGATACTGCGGTATATGAAGGCAAGATTGCTAGCACTGTCGTAAACAAACGCAGGTCAAAGGGAGACTGACTACCTAGTACTCCAGCTCTCGGCTAACCATCAACATAATCATAAGCTAATGGCAACGCGCACACACAACACTGCCGAGTGCATCACCACGGCACAACAACTCTCTCATATGCAAGAGCACACTGTCCTGTCCTGTCCTGTCCTGTATCCACCGCTGCCCACCTAGCCATCGTCCTAGTGGCCGAAACTTTCATCGTGCCGACAACCTGAACCTTGGAACTCACTTCAAGGCTGCACGCCAGAGCTCGAGCTTCCATCACCAAGTCCAGCCTCCTACATCACACTTCCACCATGTGCCATGCCCATGTCTTTTGCACGCGTCTGCACCTATGGCAGCTGCATTAAATCCCACCACCTTCATATACATCGCTGTTGTGCAACGCAGGTACGCGATGGCGACAATCGACGTTCGGTCTAGTGCCGTTGAAGCTCGCGATGCTAAAAATGCCTCCTAATGCGCTATTGTGGGGCAAGTTGGGAACGAGCTTCCTCCATAGTGATGATCATGCTTCGTCTGTTCAATGCTGCCGGTTTCACAGCTTATGGTCGAGACGGCAGCTTGTACGACTGCGACCTTCTAGAACAAGTCCCGATCCAGATTTCCGGGCGACAAGATCATCGGATTCGAGACCACTGCCCTTGCAGTTGAGTCTGCAACCGCGGAAAAACTGCGATAAGTCGCCTACTGATGCCAGGAATGATGGATAAGTGACTCCGCTTCATTATTTGACTCGGATTCCACGGTAAATGCACGCAGAACGTCAGAATTGCAAAGTCTCGAGGTACCAGATTGTGCTGGAGAAGCCGTGGGTGTCTCAGCCACCACCTCGGCTTGCCGATCTTTCAGAACGGTACCAACGACGGAGACGAAGGCGAATGCTCTGCACTTCGCAAGCCTATGACTCACGTGACGGAAATGCGCTGTGTGAGTAGAGAAGGCTTTGAAGGAACACGCTTCATTTGCACAAAACCCGTTCTCAATTATGCTAAAGCACGACATGCGGCATAGCGAGCATGGTGTGAATCAACAGTCGCAACTCTTGGCACGAGGTCCCCACCATAGAGATGCTGTGTACATAACACAGCGACCATCTATAGAACTTCCACAATCTTTTCGTCTTCATCCTCCCCAATCTCCTCTAAATCACCCAAGTCCGTGATCTTGGGCACATCCGCATCGTGCGGCACATCTCCTTCTTCGCCTCGCTGCAGCACTTGCACAAGACGATCCACACCATCCCTAACATCCTGATCCTCTACCTGTGTATGCAATTCTCTCACAATTGGGTACACTTTCACATCTCGCAGCTGTTTCCTACCCTCCTTCGTCGTAGTCAACAAGAGCAGCGTCTCAAGATGAATAAGGATAATGTCATTCTGCTTCTCGCGCTTTTTGTGCGGAGGGAGGAGTTGCACTTCGTCTAGCATACCGTCTGTGTCTTCGTCGGCGTATTCTTCGTTGCCCATTAGCGGTAGTAAGATGTACGGCAGCAAATTGACGCCATCTTCGGAGAGGAGTGTTTCGTGGGCGGGGATGTCGAAACAGACGTTTTTGATCGTGCTCGCTACTCCTCTACGGCGAATCGCGGAGGCATGTTCGGTGAAGACGATCAATTTGGTTAAGGGGATGACCTTTTCTGCTGTGGCGTTGTCTTCACCTTCCGCACGGACTGCGAGGAAGTGGGCTCGACCTTCCTCGTGTTTGGCGAGATCGGCGAAGAGGTAGCAGAGATAGTCGTAGTCTGCGGACTTGTTGTAGCTGCCGTCGGCGCCTTTGACGAAGCAGTCGAGGAGTTGGTCGATGGCTATGGGTGAACTCGACAGGGGTTTAGGGATATCTCTTTTGAGAGTGAGCAGTCTCTTCACTGCATCGCATTTGGCCATGTTGGCGAGCAGCATGCACATCAAGTTAGCGTTGATTTCTTTTGCGTCCTGTAGAAGTTATCAGATTCTGATCGTGCGCGATGGACATGGCTTCGACTGACATACTGTCACCCTCCGTAGCAAGGATTCGAGGAACGCATCGTCTTCTGCCAGGCTTTTGACGATTTCGGTGTCTTCTGAGATGTTGACGAGCATTGTGAGTGCATTTTTGGCGATCGGTCCATAGTCGACCAGCACAATGGAACTTCCGGCGGACGTCAAACAGAAGCTGGCGAAGCTGGAACAGCTCACCACGCGCTACCAGGATCTTCTACGCAACTATCGCACTGCACATGCACATGTCGCCGCCATTGAACCATTCGAAGCCACTTTACGCGAGCACACACCACTTACCAGCATCTCTGAGCCAGGAGCCCTAGTAGAGTTTCTCAACCAACGGAGCCTGCAAAGCGAGATGGTGCTGCAGGAGCTGAAACGTATCACCAGCGAGCACAATGACACGGTCAAGGAACGTGACGAGCTCAAGAAGAAACTGGAGGAGAAAGACTCAATCTTTTCTGCCGATGACGAGATCTCCAAAGATGCTGGAGCTACCAAGATTTCGGAGCTCGAGAAGGAGTTGCAGGAGCAGAAGGAATACATTAACGAATTATCCACGGAGAACGCCTCCATGCGACACGATCTCGAGATCACCCGTCTCGACCTCGATGCACAGGAGAACAAAGTCCGCCTTCTGGAGTCACAACTGGCACAGCGACCAGCACAGGGAGCATCAGCAGACCAGGGCGCCGACGATGACACTGCAAACAATCTGCGAACACAACTCGCAGAGAAGCAGGAGCAGCTTGAGGCAATGATTCGAGAGAAAGAATCTGCCCTTGAGGAAGAGAAGAATGCGACAAACAAGCTCGTCCAAACAGAGAGCATTCTAGTGGACATGCAGGAGAAGCTCAAACAAAGTCAGCAAAGTCTCGAAGAGAAGGCTGCGCAAGCCGAAGAGAATCTGCGCAAGTATCAAGAAGAGCACGCCGAGAACCTCAAGAGTGGCAAATACGTTCAGCGCGACGAGAAGCGCATGGATACGTTGCAGAACCTTGTCAAGACTCTGCAGGAACAGCGAAAGGAAGCCGAAGATGCGAAGAAGCGTACCGAAAGCGAGTCGACAGATCTGCGGCTACAGATCAAGCTCTTGGAAGCAGAGAGTAATTCGTCAGAAGGCATTATTGCAGACCTACGGCGCTACGAAACCATCGCCAAAGATCTCAAAAAGAGGATCATTGAGGTGGAGCATGAGCGCGACGATGCACACCGCATTGCAGAGAGCAAGAAAGGGCACGAAGCAGCAGTTGCCAGCCTACGTAGTCAGCTGAAACGTGCCGAAAAGGACCGTGACAACGCTTATCAGGCAATCATTGACTGCGGCAAGTGTAACATACCAGGTCCAGAGCACGATCATGCAGTAGCGCCGAGCGAGCAGAGCATCAGCACTCCCGAAACAAGATCGCGCTTGAACTCTGATGTTACAGAGGTCAGTACCCTGCCAACAGAGGTGAGTACACCGGCAACTCCTGCCACACCATCACTTGATGAAAACAGTGAACTCGCGGCTCCGGTTGAGGGCAAAAAGAAAAAGAAGAAGTCCAAGGCGAAGAAGAAGAAGGCACCAAGTGATGGTGCTACTTCACCTGCTCCGACTAAGGGAGACCTGACGCTCGACGACATGCTGCTCAATCCCGAGCTTGCCTCAGACGTTATGCTGAAGGCCAAATTTGGTGACAATCCTATGCTGCCACTGTTTGCCAGAATGGTCGAGCAGATGAAGGAGCGCAACGAGGGCCAAGACGATGAGCACGAAGCTCGACAACGCACTCTCGAGGATCAGATCGAGCAATTACAACAGAACGTCAAAGATCAGTCCATGATTATACGACACAGAGAGGATGACATTGCGCGATTGGAGGAGGCCATTCGCACCAACAGTGCATTGACTGTGGGTAGCGCAGAAACTGAGAGGCAGATCGAAGAGCACAAGAAACTAGTCGAGCGACTGCAGGAAGAGATGTCTGAGAAGTCCACTCAGATCATCAAGCTTCAAGAGAGGCTGAATGGAGAGGCTTCTCTGAGGGATGAAATAGAAGAGCTCAAAGAGGAGCGCGAGGAGTTGAAGAACGATGTGCTTGAGCACGGCTCGGCTGCAGCTGATGCCAAGCACGAGCTCAAGGAAACGAGGGACCGCGTCAAGAAGGTTGAAGAAGAGCGTGATGAAGTGCAGATGGAAAGTGACGAATTTTGCAAGAAGATGAAGGACGCCGAGGCACAGAAAGACTTCCTGACAAGTCGCTGCAGTGATCTTGAGACCGAGATTAAGGCACTCAAGGAGAAGACCTTGTCGAGTGATGAGTTGGACAGACTCAAGGGGCTCGAGAAGGAGCTCTCGGCGGCGAACCATCTGGCACAGACGAGGTACAAGGACCTGAACAACACCCGTGAGGCCTATAATAAGCTCCAGTCCGAGCTGAAGAAACTCAGAGAGGAGTCGGCGGAGCTAAAGATAGTCAAATCTGATCTCGAGAAGGCGACAACGAGCCTGAAGAGACTCGAAGCCAAGGAGAAAGATCTTCGATCAGAGATCGCAGAATACAAATCTCAAGCAGTTCGCAAAGATGGTGAGATTACTTCGCTTAAAGGTAAACTGCAAGAAGCTACCGAAAAGAGCACCGCCTTGCAGGACTCTTACGAGACTGTGTCAAAGGCCCTCGAGAGCAGTAACACTGCTCATGCCGAAGCGACCGAAGCTCGGAACAAGCTCCAAGCTGAGTCAAAGCGATTCCAGGATCAGCTTACTCAAAGCAGACCTCGCCTCGAGGAGCTCGAGAAGCAGGTGAAGAAGTTCATGGAAGAGGCATCTGTGCTCAGAGAAGAGCTGCAGCTCAAGCAAGCACAACATGATAGTGCACAAAGCTTGATGGATAGCATGCGTGACCAGACACGCGAACTAGCAACGCAGATGAAGGAGAAGGAGGAAAAGACCGAGAGCCTTGAAGAAGAACTTGCAGATGCACATCGTCTCCTAGCAGAAAGGAGCAGAGAAGCCGAGACTATGCGCAGATTGCTCAACGATGTCGAGGGTCGAGCAGATAGCAGAGTCAGGGAAATGCGGCAGCAAATGGATCTTGCTGTCGAAGAGCGAGACCGTGCCGAACAAGAAGCAAGCACCATTGGACGACGCAAGGCTCGCGAAATTGAGGCTCTTAAGGAAAGGCTTGCTAGTGCCAATAGCCACGCCGACGGCTATAGGAAGGCAGCGGAGGAGGCTGAAGAAAAGGAGCAGAGACTCAGGCAATGGCTGACGGAAGTCGAAAAAGCTTCCCGCCAGGCACGGGAAGAGATCATCGAATTGCGAACGGCTATGAGCCAGTTGCAAGAGACACTGGACGAAACGGAGCGTCAGTCGAATATGCTCGAGAAGGAGAAGCTCGAGCTTCGCAAAGCTCTAGAAGAGCGCGATAGCCGGCTTGAAAAGCTTCAGAAATCATCACGAAGCATGGCTGAGGAGCTCAGAACGCTTCAAGCCGCCAGAAAGCAAGCCGGCACGGCAAGCTCTCGAGCATCGATCGACTCTTCGAGAGTCGCGTCACCTTCTCCACGACACAGCACTGCATCGATCGATAAGGGCGTCGATGCAGTATACCTCAAGAGCGTTCTTTTGCAATTTTTGGAACAAAAGGAGAAAAAGCATCAGCTGCAGCTGGTGCCTGTGCTGAGCCAGCTTTTAAACATGAGTAAAGAGGACGAAGCAAAATGGTATGCGGTCGTCCAGGCGAAATACTAGTGGTGAAGCGCGTATATCGGCTGCAAAGGAATGGGCTGGAACATTGGTAGGGATTTTGCATGAGTGAGCGTTCGGCTGTGTACAGCATACTTGTTAGCGAGGTTGCATGATGAGTGCATGGAATGAAATGGAAGCCGCGAGAGCTCTGTACTATCACACTCTGCAATCTTCATGTCTCCAGGCACCATTTGATGGCTGCTGACGATAAGAGATCTGAGAGTTGCATGTTGCTCTCGCGTCGTGCTTCTGTTCCATCTTCGATATTCGAGATGACGTTATGTGCGTTGGCCTCACGCCAGTTACATGTAGAGACTGGCCGTAGCGCAAATATCCCTCTTGATCAGCTCCTGGCACATCTGCATCTTCGCAAACAGTGTCGGATCGCCAATGATGCGAGCGGCATTCTTAACTTCTCGACAAGTCTCATCCAATCTCGTTATAACCCTCACGATCGTACCCTCCAGCACATCAGTCAGGTCTGTGATCCTACTGAACGGCATTCCTCTCGCCCACTCGTACACTACTTCGATTAGTCCGAATCGGGGCCGCGAGACAAAGTCGTTGCTGTCGTCCGAGGAGAGGATGACTTGATGCAAGATCTGGTAGTGATTGACCTTTTCGGCAATTTTGACAATGGTCTCTTGGCCCTTTTCGAGAGCGGGAGTCATGGTTGGTGACATTTCGGTCTTCTCCTGGAAGACGAAGCATGACAGGAGTGCTACGATTTCTTCTGGCTCGTAGTCTGCTAGGACGTTCTCGAGGACCAGCTCGGTCAGTACGAGTTCATCTGCGGAGTGTATCTCGCAAGCAACCTTTCCTTTCAGCTCGACGCGCGATTGGTCGTCGATGAAGCCGAGGTCTTTGAGGACTGAGATGCGCTGCTGGTAGTCTGGTAGGAGTTGTAAGTTTTGGTCAGACATGAGCTGACGGATGGAAGAGATCTTGTCTCTTATCACCCACTGATCGTGAGCCATGGCGAAGTGTTTCGGGAAATTATCGCAATGAATGCACTCGCGCTCTTGAGCCATAGTGCCAGCTTGAGTGCGACCATCGAGTATAGTGCGGATCTCCATTTCCTTCAAATACTTGTAGTAATCGAGCTCGTTCCACGTGGACGAGGTCCACGAAGAGCAGGTAGACAGAAGTTCTGTTTTGACAGCGGCAAGGGCCTCTTTGTCGCGTTGTAGCACCGATGCAAGATCCATCTGGATATGTGAGCCCGTCAATGCCTCAATCTCGGTTAAAGGCACCGTCGCTGTTCGTAATTGCATGTCGTTCTCTGTTTGAGGCAGTGGAACGAAGCGTCTGCGAAAACGTGGCAAGTACGGCAAGAAGTCCGCGTCCTGGCGCTTACGCTGGTTGCGATACAGAACTTCAAGGAGCTGTACTGTCGGCGGCGAGCCCTTGCTCACACCGTCTCGAAGGATAACGCCAGCAGTCCGCACATCATTCTTGCCACGAAAGACCACCAGTCGCTTGGCTTGGAACATTCGGCGACCAACAGGCGTTGTAAGCATGGATAGATGTAAAGCATCTGTAAGGCGCTTGAACTCTTCACCGGCATCATGACACGCATCAATGTCTTTGTCGCATACGTCGCACTGCTCTCGTACCACTTTGTCGAGATCTGCTTCGGATACCTTGATCTGCTTTTCGTGTTCCGGCAGCAATGCTTGTGTGGCATTCTCCGAGAATGATCGCTTGATCATCTCTTCAATCTTGAGTGCTTCCACTCGCAAGAGGTTCAGTATCATGTTGTATGTCAGACGAAATTGAGAGCGTAATTTCGTTGGCTCGCCAAGCATCATTTGCCTCAGTCGAGCTGCCGGCGGTGCTTCGTCTGCGCCAGGCGACACTAAGATGACATATCCCACGGAGTCAAGACCTCGTCTTCCAGCTCGCCCAGCCATCTGAGTATACTCTCCAGGAAGCAGATCTCGGAACTGCTTATTGTCGTACTTCCGAAAGCCAGAGAACACGACTGTTCGTGTTGGTAGGTTCAGGCCCATGGCGAAAGTCTCTGTGGCGAACAGAACTTTGACAAGAGTCTTAGCGAAGAGGATCTCCACGCATTCTTTGACAATAGGAAGCAAACCACCATGGTGCACTGCAATGCCTCTACTCAGAAGCTCGCGGATGCGGCGGATCTGTGGCAGTTGCCTGTCATCGGGCTTCAGACGTGCTAACGACTTCTCGAGGATCATGTGTACGGCGCTCTTTTCGGTAGCAGTGTTGAAGTCGAGATTCGAGAGTGCGTCTGCATTCCCCTCACAACGTTTCTTCGAAAAAACGAAGATCGTGCAAGGCAGCATCTCTTCCTTACGCAGATGCTGCACAAGATGGACCCAAATGTTTCGATCCTGCGCAGCGGTGGTCCTGCCTCCACCTCGACCAGTCCGAGCAATATTGCCTTGCCCCCGAGAAGAGGGTGCTCCTCGTCCGCGCTGTTGTGGGCCGCCTCGCTGGTTACCTCCACCACGCTGCTGGCCACCACGACCATTCTGCTGTCCACGGCCTCCTCTACCTCCCCGTCCAGCAGCTATGGCGGCATCTTCCTTCTCATTTGCCTTCTTCTCGGCCTCGATGACCTTGTCCCTTCCAGTAAGAGCATCGTTCGCGTCTTTCCAGCCTTTCTCAATGAAGTGCTTATTGGCGTCAACAATCTTGAACATCTTCTTGTCCGCCCATAGATAGTGCTCGAGCGGCACAGGTCTTTTGGGCGTTGAGATGACGTAAATGTCTTTCTTCTTGGTGCGACCTACCCACGATGCAAATTCGTACGTATTTGGCACAGTGGCTGACAAGCATATCAACGTGACGTGCTCAGGCAACATTATGATCACCTCTTCCCACACCACTCCACGCTCCAGATCGTTGACATAGTGGACCTCGTCAAATATGACGAATTCAACGTCTCGTATGAGATCTGCTCCTCGGTATAGCATGCTGCGGAGAATCTCGGTAGTCATTATCAGACAACTTGCTTCTGGTCTGATCTGCACATCTCCTGTCAGGATTCCAACATCGTCGAAAGTTGTCCGAAAGTCACGGAATTTCTGATTGCTAAGCGCCTTGATAGGCGAGGTGTATATAGCTTTGGTCATATGCTTCGCCGCCAGTGCAATAGCATACTCCGCCACGACAGTTTTCCCAGCAGAAGTATGCGCAGCTACAAAGACAGAGTCCCCATTCTCGAGATGATACACAGCTTCCTTCTGGAAGGTGTCCAACTCGAATGGCCATTCGCGGGCCATCTCCGGCACAAGCTCTTTGAAATTCGTGATATCGCGATTGACATCAACCATATGCGCCCATTCGCGACCGCCGTGCTTGTTCCTAGCAATGGCTAGAGGCCCATGAGCTGCGAGTGCGGGGAACTCAACAGGTAGAAGGTCGTCGATATCTTCTTCACCTTCGCCTTCGTCGCTGTCATCAACACTGCCATCCTCCTTGGGTAGAGGAACACCGTTCGTCGTTGACTCTGGCACATCGCTTTCTTCTTCCAAGACCTTTTCGACCTCCTTGGCGCTCTCATCATCCTGCTTGGCCTTCTCTACGATACGAAGTCCTCGCTTGAATCCAGGTGGCACTTCCAATAACCCGCCTTCGGCGGCAAAATTGATGATTTTGTCCAGCTTGTTAGCTTTCGGTACCCCATTGTCGTGACTCCGCTGCAGGAGCTCATCCTCGTAGGCTGCAGGAGCCTCTACAGCATCGAGTCCTCCAGGCGCAAATGGGTAGTAGCCCGCAGCTCCTCGCACAAAGTCAGCGCGATTCGCAGGTTTTCGAAGTATTGACGTCGAGTTTTTTGCAGTGGCACTGTGTGCAGGAACTGTGACTTCCTTGTACCCTGTGACGCGTCCTTCCAGACCCTCTCTCGTAAAGCGGATAATCGTTCTAGTCTGTGTCGGACCAAGCGAAAAGAGCTCATTGTAATTAGTAGGTGCGTCCCATCTCTGCTGCAGCCGGTCAAGCCATTCCGAACTGAAAGATGTCGACGGCGTCAAGAAGTCATCCTGTAGCTTCTTCTTAACATCCTCCGGTGACTTTCGTATTCGTTTGCGTGGTTTCACTTGGTCGAGGATGTCGTCTATGTCTTGATTCGGCCCGAGGTCCTGTAGTCTCAAGCTGCGTACAGCTTTCGTTAAGTCTTCCGCCATGTGGCACAGCAGAGTGATCAACCACGAACGACGAAGTTGCAGCGGCGTTAAGGATGTTCTGATGTTTCCACTTCTGGAAGTGACGGTTGAGACAGTGTCCTGAGCCATTTACAGGCATTTAGGCGAGAGCACGGACTATTATCTTGGCGCGTGATGTTACGCGCCTCAGCTTCTACTACTGCTTTTCACTGGTAATAGCAACAACCACATATGTCTGCAGCACGAACGCTTTCAATGACACTAGCTACCGGAAAGAACACCTCCAAGCTCTGTTATTGACTGCACCAGATGCATTCAGGGTAGTCGAGAACACCGCGACAAAGAACAACACAATAATGTATATTGCTATAAAAGCCTCTTAGTGACAACCGAATCAGGCTTAATAAAGTTTGGCGCAGCATAAGTTGGAGGTGTTAAGCAGATCAGATAGGTAGTCAAGCTAGGTGACAATGCCGCATTTCGCAGTCTGGAGAAAGACAGGCTTGTAATGAATGCACTTTATCCACCAACGCAGCTGACGAAGCCCTGTCCGGAACGATGTCCAGTGAGGACCAATTCCAATGCGCTAATCGGGCAATTGGGTGCTCGTAGAAGAGGGTGTGCTGAAATCACGGTATGCAGGGAGGGTAGCATGTGAGATGGAATAATCTCGCACATATCGGACTAGTATACAGATGACTGACGTGCTACAGTCCCGGATGAGATTGCTCATTATGTGAAACATTCGCATGTACACGAGCCCAGTATTTCGTTACACTATCGGATTGTGGATACAAGACATCCGATCTCGCAGCTTCACTCTGCTCCCCACGTCCCGGCATTAAGTCCGTGACCTGGGTGCCAGTAATGTTTAAAGGCGAAGCTGGGCGGCTTGTCGTTGGGAGATCCATCGGGATCGATGCCATGGCGGGTCGAATTGGGAGCTCTTGGTAGTGCTTGCCCGAGGAGCTGGCCCACCTTCCGCATATTTTTGTATACAATATCAAGCCTGAGATGATTGACTGGCTCACTCAGAGGCTTTATTGTCGTGTCTTTGGTCATGGCTTCGGTGATGCGGAACAACTAAGAGTGCGGCTGTCAGGATCATACAGCATCAGCGCAGGCAATGCTTACAATGTCTACATTTGTCCAAGTCTCCAATGCCTTGAGCTCTTTGTTATACCATATACCATCTGTGGGGGGATTGTGAAGATGGGCCTCAGAATGCAGTACGGTAGCAGAACCCCGAGCCAGCCGTGCGAAGGCTGTTGACATTTGTCCCCAGTACTGATGTTTGGACTTGGGATGGCCATGAATGCACTGCAGGCCAGGATGCTTTTCGTCATAGAGCCAATGGTCGACTGGAGCAAGTCAGCAATCATGGAAGGTCGCACGTCCTCAAGTCAAGAAGACCTACAGATGTTCCAGATGGTGACATAGAAGTCGCCATGGTCCGCTAAATCTTGTGCTTGGCTCGTCATGTCTACGGTATAGAAGAGCGCTCGATCTTGTAACTCATGCTTGTACCTGCCAATAGCGTGCTGTATGAACCACTCAGGCGTGTAACTATCCGGATTGCATGGATCAATTGGTGAAGCTAGTCGCTCTATAGCTGCAGCTGTTGTGGACGAAGGCGCCAAAGAGAATAACAAGAACAGCACTAGGCAAAGGAAATTACTCGCGTTGGAGATGACCATTGCAGACATGTGGCTACCGTCACCAGAAGATATGAGCACGGCCGTGCAGACGCGGAATTGATTGTGCGGGGAGACCTATATTACAAGCGAAGGAAGCTGCTTGTAAAATTAGCCTGCCACTGGCATTTGCGGTCGACGTTCACGTCTCGGCGTTCACGAGCTGCATGCGTCTGTATCTAGTGTCCTGAAACAATGCTATCACCGATCCTTTGAATCAGAAACAGATTTGCATTGTTCTGAACGGCGTCCTTGCCCCTAGAATACAGGTTCTCTTGGGTAACACATGCCGCTACTCGTATGCGCCACCATCGGCTTCTTTCAAATCCTGCTTTCGAGCCCGTTGCCTTCGTCGTGCAAACACATATAATGCTGAAGCCCGACTGTACGATGCTCATTTCAACGACACTTAAGGAGCGACACGCCCTTCCAGCCCTGAGGAAGTCCGTAAGTCTTGCAGGTCGGCACTCTTCTGGCAGCGTCGAGGAAGCGGACGGACTTGATCGAGTCCACTTGTGTAACAGCAGTCTCGGCCTTCTGCTTAGCTGTCGTACATCCTCACTGCTCGTGACCTTCTGGTCGAGCTTACCAAAGTCAGTGAGGTCAACAAGAGTGAGTTTGTCAAAGGCAACCATAGCTTTGGGAACTTCGTTCTTCAACCTCTCGACACAAGCTCTACCGAAGACGATCTTTATCGGTGCGGTAGCGAGCGTCTCTGTCAAAGTCTTCGAGTTCTTGTCGACATCAAGAGACAGGACACGCAGCACTTCATTGTCAATCTTACTAGACGTCTAGGTGAGGTCGTCGCATTCCGCATGCCATGAATGCATGCCCAGTTGTGCGTTTAGTGGAAGTACATGATATTGACCGCCGTTAAGGGTGTCACAACGCAGTGGCCACTCGGAATAGACGGGTAGTGAGCCATCGCCAAAAATCTGTTAATACTCGGATCTTGAACTTTGGTTTCGAGGTTGTGATCGCAGTGCTGCTGACGTATGGATCCTGGTCCATGCGGATTTGTCGCGACCTATAATATCAGCCCTCGAACATCAGTGGTTGTGTGGATGCTTTCTGAAGAGTGCAAAGAAGCGAAAAGTCTCGTGCGGAAGTGGAAAGAAGACGCAAAATCGATCTATCCACGCTTCAGCCTGCGCACATTCATCAAGTCCATGCTGCTTTCGCATGCAATAGGGCGTCTACGCTGCGTGGTCTTATGCAGGTCTTTGCACAGTACAGTATTTGACCGGGAGTCAAGATTGTTGGCCGTCTCGTACTATCCAACAGCATGAAGAGCGTTGTAGCCATGTAAATCTCAACTCATCACATCTGCCCATAGGAAGAATACAACATGCATTATAGGAAGTGCATACCAGATTGATCAAGACGAGACGCTGTACATGACTACATGTGTGTGTCCGGTGAAGTGGCTGGAGTCCTGCTTATGTCATCAATCCGTCATGACGCGGCGCTGCTGTTTAACGATTCCTCGGGTTCGCCTATGCCTTGCTGTATATACAACATGTCGACTGGCATTCAGCAATGTGGCACGCGTCCTGTTGCAGCGTATCCTCGGTCGCCAGTAGACGTGGATGGCGTAGTGATTTGGCTGACTCGCGCCTCGAAATACAAGCTACCGCCAGAGCTCCTCAAGGTCATTCTTCCATTGGCACAGTACGATAGCTTACACTTTCGCGCCTCCGGCGACTACACGTATACCGAATCCAGCAGTGGTCCAGAGACTAGGCCTTCACCATACATTGAGACAGAGCCGCTGAAGTGGCTGGTCAAGAGTGATGCCGAAGGGGCAGGCAGGATCCGAAGGATGACAATGCATGTAACAGGTCGAGATCAAGGCTGGGTCACAGCACATGACGGTAATAGCTGGTCGTGGTTCGAGCTGGGCAAACGCAAGAGCAGAACCGATGATGTACAAAGAGGCCTTGTATGGGTTCGCAATCCTGTCGCGAGGATACAATACACCGAACACAGATTGGTATACGATGCAGAGGATCCTGACGCCGCGGGAGAAGCCATGCGAGAGTGGGTTGAAAGCCTCGAAAACGGTGACTGCATCGCAATCATACCTATGGCACGATTTCGCGACTGGGAATGTAACGTCAAGAAGGCCGACATCGATATTGAGGTCGAGCTATGGCGCTGAAGCTGACAGGCTCTCAAAGCGGTGAGCGCGCTGCTATGTTCACTATTCCGAAGATGTGCCTCGCACATCGAGCTACTGAGGCAGGCAATACCCTACGAGCGTTTTTCGAATAGATTACTGCGGTCCCACTTTGTCAACGAAACAGGCAGGAGTTCCGAGCCCATCTGAGTTGCGGAGTCGTGTACCTCATACCACTCCAGGGAAATCCATAGCCATATCGGTCTCGGCTGGCCGAATTTGAGCACGTTGTTCAACGTATCGAGAGCAGCGCATGACTTTCATATTGTCGACCCCTTGACAGCTCGCTACAATTTCAAGGTCAGTTTTGGCACAAGCGATGGGATGGTGAAGCGATGCGTGAAAGCTCGGTAAGTGGAGCTCGGCCTTTAACAGAACGATCTCCTACATCCTGGTCAACGGAGCGCAACATGCGTTGAATGTTTGCATTCTTGTCTCAAAGGCGATGCGTGTCCGCATTGATATTGCCTTTCAAGCAACCTCGATGTATTCCGCTCTTAGGTGTTCAAAAGAAATTGCAGCGCCCCAACAGATCCGTCGGTAGAACTTCCATCTCCCTGAGATGCACGTGGCACTCTCTCTCTAGCGCAGACTCACTGGCAAGGATGATGCGGCGGACCATATCGCTTACAAGTCATGCTCGGCAGCTTTCTTGACCTGTCCTATGTGTCCGATGGCCAGCTGCCATATGGGACTCGCACAGTGTACTCCGGCCGACTCTGACATGTACACATCGTACGCTTTGAGCGATGACCACCTAGCACTACTGCGCTCTGCAAGTGCAATGACTCGGCAATCCAGACCTGGAACGCTTGTGGAAGCATGTTGGATATGGTACCAATCCACTACTACGGTTAGACGTGCTCATTGTGGAGATAGGTTACAGAAGATCGGCGGTGGAAGACTCTGCGCATAGAATAGAGTCGATCACTGCAGAACATCCCTGACTTCCTGGATGCTGTCTTCCACCCTAGCTGGCTCATTGCTGTGAACAGCGGCGAATCTGGGCGCCTGAGATCCCGCAGCATCAGCAATCCAAGTGCGACAGAAATCTGACACCCTCACCGGACTAGCTCAAGAAGGACTTCATTCTGGTATCCTTCGAGCGCCGGATACTGCACCGCGACGCGGACTCCTCTGACTCCTCTATCTTTGAGAAGTCTGGTCGTCTGAGTTCAGTCCATTGAAGGTATCAGCTTCAGCAACGATGTACAGCCAAGAGCGCAAAGCAACGCTTGCAGTGAACATCACATTCTTTGCGCTATCATGGATCGCGGTCAGCCTGCGTATAGTGGTGCGCGCGGGGATGCTCAATGCCTTCGGTGTTGACGATTGGTCGATGTTCATAACACAACTCTTCTTTACTGCCTATCTCGCAAGCCAGCTAGGTGGCATCGTATATGGCACCGGAGAACATCTATCTGACCTCGAGGAATGGCGCGCGGAAAAAGCATTGAAAGTAAACATCTTCAATCTTGGCGTACTCTGTGGCACTACGCTGACTCGTGAGACAGTTCTGGTTCTTCTGCGAGATCTTCTACACGCTCTCCACATCTATCCTCAAGGTAGCAGTAGGATTGTTCCTGCTCCGCGTTGCCGCGCAACCTATACACGTCTGGATCATCAGAATTGTTGTCATTCTGGCTGCAGTCTTTGGCAGTGGTTTCTTCTTCGTCATCGTCTTCCAGTGCTGGCCCATCAGCAATTGGTGGGACCTGGACCCATCGCACAAGAATTGTATCAACCCACATGTGGTCATCGGTCTCACATACGGAGTGAGTGCGCTCAATGTCGTCGCCGATTGGACCCTCGGTCTTATTCCCATCTTCATCGTTAAAGACTTGCAGATGTCTACACGACAGAAGCGTCTAGTGGCGATCATTCTGTCGTTTGCGGCTGTTGGATCGACAGCAACCATTGTGCGATTGCCATATATCGGGTCGCTAAAGGAGAGCTTCGATGGCTGGAACGGCGACTTCCTCTGTAAGTATGCTTCATGACCGGTGCATTGTGCCCGCGACTGACATATGCCAGACAACACTGTTGGAGTTGCAATCTGGACGACGGTAGAAATGGGCGTCGGCGTGACCGCCGCATGCGCTGCAACTCTGCGACCTCTTCTTCGTATTGCACTTGAAAAGCTGGGCATCGGTAGCAGCAGCAACCGGAAACATCGCTCTGGTGGACGCGCCACTTTGCGCAGTCGCATTACTCCCGGCTTACATCCACTGGACGACTTGGCACCTGGGCATGGACAGACCACCACAACCATCACAAGTAATCATGGCCGAGTAGAGACGTATCACTCTCGGAGTAGTAGCACGGCTCAGCTAGCATCGCCGGTAGACAAGATACAGAAGCATACCATCATCGAATATGGTGACGACTCTCTGGAGGAGACCCATCATGATGGTCGAGGGTATACACTCCCGCCTACTCCGAAGTGAGTGGGAGTGTTGGTAGTTGCTGTGCTGAACACGCTCTGGTCCAGCTGATCTTCACGGAGAAGACCATTCATCCACAGACCAGTTTCTGTTGATCATTTTGACGGTCCAGCTCCAGGCCAAGGAGTCGTTTCTTCGCAGACTGTTGAAGTCGTGGTGTTGAAGAAATCGTATGACGTCACAATCGGAGCCGCACAATCGGCATACTGT
Source organism: Passalora sequoiae (assembly GCA_013248845.1). Classification (NCBI taxonomy): domain Eukaryota; kingdom Fungi; phylum Ascomycota; class Dothideomycetes; order Mycosphaerellales; family Mycosphaerellaceae; genus Passalora; species Passalora sequoiae. Next base: position 584,505 of record WSQC01000023.1, read on the forward strand.
TCACCAATCAGTATACATCAGGGAACGATTCTGTTCCGGCAAGACATACTGGACAATAGGAATGGTTACGGGGCGGTGCTGTACTCGTGACAAGGTATCGGCAGCCATGGCAGTCAATCTTCTTCAGGTCTGTGGTTGCCGTAATTGTCGAAACGCAATTGTTCGGACAAGGAGTGGGATATGGCACTGTCAACGTGGTTGTGCAATACGTCACCGCCGTAATAGACCAATTCCCGACCGGCTTCATGGTCGGTTTCACGGTCGGCACCGTAACTAGATTCATGGTCGACGCAGTGGTGCATTTTGTGGTCGTCTTCGTGGCGGTGTGGTTGGTCCCAATGGTCGTATAGTTAGTCCATCCGGTCGGCAAAGCTGCGCCCTTTGGCCATGGCAAACGCGCTGCCGCAAGAGTCGCGAGGGCCGATAGCGATATCAGAGAGAATAACATATTGCCGAGATGTTGACAAAGGCAAACGAACAACATTTTCTGCCGGACGAGCAGGTCACATCTTAAGTACCGACTTTTTTGCCCACCTGGATCAACTACAATAGCCGGTGTGATCCTCTCGCGGGCTGATGGGATCGAAACGGCTACGAGATTCTGATCGATAATAGAGTAAGCCAAGAGAGCTGGTCGGTTGCGAAGTCAGATCCCAAGCCCTGATGTAGTAGTTCCGACAGGGAAGCTCAATCTGGACTTTCGAAGCTGACGAATGCAAGGCTCACCCATGCCATTGGCTTGGCAGATTCATGATTATTGCCTGTGTGTCAGAGCTTGAGGACCGGAGAATTTCTGCATTGATACCCGTGGAAAATCCAAAAGATACAGCACCGGGAGCTCTCTCGTATGAGCTCTCGTATCGTACCATCGCCGCGACATCCGACGTCATCGCATTATCGAAACCAAGTGAATTAGCTGCATTGGTGCAACCACACTGGGCTACTGATGACAGGACAGCAGGGCTTGCACACGTTGAGAATACACGCAGAGCATGATTTGCAACACGCATCTTCGATTCGTCGGGCATGCGCGCTCATGACCATCTGCGTCCAATGTGTCTCAGCTGACTGACTTTCGCGCTGACAAGTGTCCGAACTTGCTATCGCCAAGTCCGTAGTACCCAAGAACCGTCCAGAAACTGAACCTGTTGCCGACCTCTTACACTATCGCTGGCGAGAACAAAGCGGAACAGAGATCATGCAACTTCAGAACTTCAGTATTGCGCCATCCCTCCGTTATCTTCTAGAACAGCCTGCTAGGGAGAAGTTATACTACCTGCACACTTCACTCCTCGCCGAGTCGAAGTGATAAGGCATGATAGCTACGATACGAAGATGTCCAAGGGATGTGCGATAAAGTATCGGCAGTTGGGGCCAGTCTCCGTTTTGCTGCCACCAGCCCTTGACACCGCCTGGCGCCTCCAACGCGCTGCAAGTGCGTCCTCCACACTGACCACTATACATCTCACTCATACTGCGGATGTCTTTTTATGGAACTTCCATTGCTTCTTCTGACATTCCTTGCTACAGTACTGGGCAACCTTGCATTGAGTACAAGACCTGAGAACCGTGCCGTCTCCGCCACCTTTGGAGTGGCACGGGCTACAGCTTGAGCTTCTTTGGATGCGGATCTTACTGGCATGCAAGCTTTCTCTATACCGTTGTGGCACATGCTCCGACACATCGATGCCGCGCGCTGGTTCCTGGAGGACCTTCTCAATGACACCGGCGTTGAGAAAATGCTCATTCTGAAACGCCGACAACACCGCTTTCTGCACCAATGCCTCGAAGCATTGCTTTTTCTGAATCTGCCGAAACATTTCAGCATGTTCTGACCGACTGAATCGGAGATTTCTCAGTCCAAATGGATACCTATATCACCTTGAAGATGCATGGATGACTCAATCCTGGGAATCACAGCACACTTGGCGAACCGTAGCGCGCTTATCTGTCGGAGCGGAGTCAGCGGCGGCTCTACTTGTGATATGAGATCTGCTAATAATTAGCAGATGGCTTCTAAGCTGAGTCTTCACGGCTACGTGCTCCTTGTACTGCTCGATAGCAGTCGTCTGTTCATCGACAAACTCAGGCCTGGACTCTGATGAACGTCAGTCCTGATCATGACAGCTTCTTGAATGACACAGGCTTTGCTGGCTGTTTGATAGTGGACATTGTGCCAGATGTGGAAATTCCACTTACAGGTCAATTAGTTCCATACTCCTTGCGAAAGACGATGAGGAGCCGGTAAGTGCTCTGTTGATTGTCTACTTAAATGAAGGCCGGGTATTGTACGATGAACCGATAAGGTTTGCTGCAACGGTAAGGTAGTGGATCATGCATGTGGAGTCAAGACGCTATGGCACAATCGAAGCGTCCAAGTCGGGTTGTGGCCTTACACATCTGCGGACTAACTGGCCACTCTTCTGACAACCTCACCGGAGCCGACGATTAGAAACTTCGTAGGAGACCCAGGAGCTAATGATAGTGTTGACAGAATGACAACTACATGTATCAGCCTCCTTGCCCCTTTTGAACCGCTTCTTGCAACTCGCTAGTACGGTGTGGCTATATTGCCAGTACAGCATCTCATCACCTGCTATCATATCTACATTGACCAATGAACCACATCATATATTATCACATTGTCGTTCGCAATGGCAACGCCAACACTCTACCTGACGAAGCGCTCGGCCTCACTGGGATTGTGAAGTCGCAAGTTCGAGGTCCGGAGCTCCCATACTTCTCACACTCTTGACCCTATCCAATGCCACGCGAGTCTACAAGACTCCTCGGATAGCTGCATAAGCATCGTTGACAGGCCTCTTAATAGTGTCAAGATAAAGCGTCATGAAGCGCCATCGACGATGTCTGTCGCAAACAGTCACTAGAACGATCGACAAGCGCGTAGCAAGAATGGAAAGCAAACATTGTGCTTGGCATGGATCCGTACGCTGGATCTCGGACTATAATTTACATACGGCGCTTAAGCTGCGAAGCTGCGACCAACACCTCCATGGAAATTCTTCTGTCTGAGCTTTTCGCCGTGGGCATTTGATCTTGGGCCGGTCTTTCTCACAGCTCCAAAGTGCACATTGATGCTGGGTTGCAGATTCCAGATTCCAGATTCCAAACGCCAAGCTGCAATTCTGGCCGGAGATATTTTTCTGCTTGGTATGACCGATCTTGTGAAGCCTCGCTCGTGGCCTTCTGCTGATGTTCACCAGCAATAAAGGATCGGAGGAATGGTGTTGTCGATTGCGTTGCAAACATGGTTTCCTGGCTGACATATATTGTTCTGATGTACGACACAGAAGTCAGCCATGTTCGAGTGATCCGAATCAGTTCTATCTGCATCAGACTTACGACGCAAATTGAGCACGGGTCGTTGACCTGTGCATTGCCCTTTTTGCAGCTGTCCGTCGTAGCCCGCTTGTCAAGATCTATAGCCGCTGAAGAAACCAGAGCTGCCAGCAGTGGCAGAATCAAGATTGAGAAGCGCATGCTGATAGATATGATGACTGAAAATCCTGCTTTGCGGTACTGTGGGTGTTATCTACTTGGTAGTCGGGTTCACGACAAGAAGGAGAGGAGCTGATATAAAGCAATCAAGGTTAAGCAGCAAGGGATACGATCAAGATTGGATGTTCGGATATAACATTCGATGCAACAGCGGAAATCCATTCTTCCAGAGAAGCGTTTGCATCCTCCAGACACAGCCCTGATATCATACCTAAAACTTCCGAGCTTCGTCCAGTCCAGCGTACAGCATCCGTCCGCCTCCGGGCAGTGCAAAATATCAAGAGCTGACATCTTCATCAACGCTAAGTCTGCATTTCTGTCCAATATCCTTGCTTAACACGTGGGAAAATCTCGTTGCTAAGTTTTGCCATGAAACTAATTTGCTTAAGAACACCACGCCTAAACCCCGGCATCCACTCCTATTTGACATTCCTACCATCACTACAATGCCCCATTACCACCGCCTCCGGATCATACAACCTTCCGTCCAATTGGGCCATTCTCAACTTTCCAGACACGATCCTTAGCTTCTTCCTCGCACCTGTGGAGGTTACGCCCAGCCTCTCAAGTTGGCCGTCGTCCAGGTCTATGATCTCGTACCAGCGAAGATCAGAAAAGCAGGAGGTGTACTTGTGTATTCTCATTAGTTTAAACCATAGGGCAGTGTCTTTGAGGAACTCGCCTTCGAAATCGATGGTGTCGTTGGCTGAGAATTTGTTGCCAGCGACGTCGCTGGAATGGAAGATCTCGCCGAGGGTAAGGGGTTGTGGCATATTGCTTCATCTGTTAGTGTGAGATCGTTAGGTACTAGAAGGCTAGGTCCAGTCTGGCAGCCAAAGGCTACCGGAGATATTTTGGCCGGCTTTAAGCATTGGCGAGATGTAAATTTAGCAGCGGGATACTTTATATTGCCAGCCAGTATGATCCATTGTTCTCTTTGTCGTGATTAACAACGGTTGCACTCGCCTGATCATTTTGATCTTTGTGCGCCTAAACGCATGTACAAAGAACGACTCGGGCAGCTGCAAAGACTACCGGTCGGCAATAGCATTGCGCGAAGCTTCGTACAGGAGGCCCCGAGGGATCCCATGGTGCGACATCACGATGGCAACCCTTGGTAGCCGCTAGCCCCCATCCTTTCCTTTTCCTGCTTGACATACCTGTCAACTTCCTTCCAGTACTCTACCTTGGTCATCGCCATCGCCTGGAATTTCAGCAAAGCGTCCTCCGCGTTGGTCCATACCTCATCAGTTACCTTGCCATCCAGCATAACCTGCATCTGTCGACCTGTATCAAGCAATCTGTCGAAGGGTTTCCGTTGCTTTTCCAGTAAAGCGCTTGCAATGCAATATAGCATGTCGCCGAATATCATAGCCTGTGTGTCCGGGCTAACCTCGCGCTCAATGGCACACTCGCTTGCTAAGAGGGCGTGATAGACGTCCAAGACCGCGTCACTGCGACTGTTTAGCATCGATGTTCGATATGTGTCCCGTACGGAAATCTACTGACCTGTTCTGCTGAAATGACTGCTTCTTCCCTTCCGCAAACAATCCCTTAGCATAGCGCCATACCGCCTTCCCCATCCCAACTACTTTTAATAGGACCTCTCTATCTCCTCCCTCGAGTCGCGCCATCTTGAGATCTGTCAAGTAGGTGTTTGTTGACCGAAGGATTGCAGCGGGCGTCTCGTGCTGGCCACTCACCTGACCCGTATGGAGTGACCTGAACACTTCCTTGATCAGGATGTGCGCATTGTCGACTGCTACTCGCTTTGTGGCATAATCGAGATGACCCATCACTCCCACCTCGACAGCAGATCGTCTGAACAGTCCTTCGAGTACCCAGATGCGCAGTGCTGCCATATCGATTGAGTGTTCGAGTAAGGTTGTGTTACAGATGCGATCCTAGACAGTCTCACCCTACGTGTATGCTCGTGGTGATCCGAAAACGCAGGTACGTGGTTTGTCTCTTTGTTGTGGATTGTGATTATTGAAGTGCTTTGTTTCAGTCCTTGTAGCGAGCCAAGTGCCCTGGTCGAGTCGAACCGATACAGCGTATAGGTCAAGTCGAGAGCAGCGCTCTAGTACAGATATTGTCTGAATCCAGCAGTGCATAAACGTGAAGTGTGCACACTGGCATGCGAATAGAATCATCGCACGAACATTCACTGCTGCCTTGCGCCGCTCTGTGTTTGCTTCACACGTAAGCTTTTTGTAGTGGACAAGCTCTCTGTAGTTATCGTGCAAGAAAATGATTATTGTCGATTTCGATGCTCAACATCGACAAGTCATCGCTGTCGGCTACCTTTGCGTCCTCGCCTCCGCCCTAGCCTCCTCGTAAGTCGGTAATCTCTCGTTCTCACCTTCCGATGAGGACTGCAACAACTGCCCGCTCTGATCCCTTTGGGACGGCAAGACGCTTTTCCTCGATCGCACCAGCTTCAGCGCATAACTCAGCTCGGCATTGTAGGTCTCACTTAATCCTTGGGTGGCACTTTCTTTCAACCTATCCTCAATTTCCCCCTCCTCCTCACTCAGCAATCGCCACCTCATGATTTCCTCTTCCCAATAGAACAGCAACATCACCAACATCCTTTGCTTGGTAACACTAATCACAGGCATCTCTTTGACAATATTGCGATCGATGTTCTCGGTAACCGGTCGGCCGCTGACTGGGTTAATTATGCCGGTCCTGTGGCATGCTTTGAGGACTTTTTCGGCATATGATTTATTGGTGACAACGTCGGCGATTAGGAGGGTGTGTTGATCTATATGCTAGAAGTCGGAGCTCCCTATTTGCAGTCTAAAGACATCGTCTTTGATGTGGGCCGGCAGATCGTCCTCGGTTTGAGACGGGCGCCGCTGCCAATTGGCGAAGGGAAGGGACAGGCGTCGCAGAACGGACATGCTGTCAATGAGGGCAGCCGGATATGCTAATGCTAGTAAGACTCCTCATGTACGAGGTTATGTATGCTTGTATTAATGTCAAGTCGCCGAAGGATAGAAAGCTTGTCAGCTGCTTGCATGGTCGAGCAGCTTGAACTTGGAGCGTGGTATGAGGTCACTTCCTGCATGTCGGAAGCGGCTTGCTGATCTTTTGGACGCTGTCATCAGCGCTAGTATGTACTGCCTCGGGGTACCCTGTTCAGTCATGTTGCAATCCGAAAAGACGCTCGCGGGTATGTTTGTTACCAAAAGCGGTCGAAGGGCAGGTCAGCGCTGAACGAGCTTGAGAAATAGATGCTACAACGCATACGACTTCGCGCAAGCATGCGATGACCATACTATCGATGAAGCATGTGTTGGGGCTTCTGGCGCGTGGCAGCTGTTCTCTTCGCCGGGATAACGGTTATCCATGCGCATTTGACAGCAACGCGCAGCGCTTTTGAGATCTTGCCATGAGCAGATTTTGCTGCGCGTGCTCTCCGCCACCGTGACCTAGCTGATCAAGCATGAAGATCGAGTCGCGATCCCCGGGTTTTGCGGAGCTAGGCCGTGATGACCTTCTTGAGGAAGCACTCTACACGAATGTATCATCAGCGAGCTGCACTGAAGAATGTGTTCAGTGTGAGAGGCAACAGAATCCATGCTTTGTAGCAAGCACGCAAACGAGAAATCTCGCGAATCTAGATTCACAGACAGCAGTTTCATTACGGAAACGGGAGGCCATAAGGTCTGAGGTGTGATATCTCCACTTTCGAAAGACATCTGCACGCTATACCAATTTTGTGGAAGGCAACGAGTTTATTTAGATGCTCATTGTGAAGCCACACAACACGTAGTAGAACCCGAGATGGTCCATCTGGGTATGTGCCGCCACCTTGCCTCCTCGACTCTTATGCCTCTCTGTCTATCCATTAACGCAACGCCCGACCTCCTGGGTCAATTCTCTTTCTTTGGCGTAAGGAATGGCCTTCATATGCTTTGCATGCGTGGCGGCATTTCTGAGCATTAGCTTCCAGCGCCATCGACCAACAACTTCAGATATGGCATAACGCTTAGTCGCGACTGACACTCGCTCCACAGCAGGACTGCGAGAGTGACTTAGATCTCGTGACCCTCGTTTCGGTGCAGGTGTCTTCGTTTGGTCGTCCACTTCGTGTTGGTGGTCGTATTGAAGCTACAAAGACGAGAACTTCGTTCAAGGCACCAGACAGCCCTCTGACATGTGGTTGTACATTTCCAGTGTCTCGACTCTTAACTGCGAGCTCACTCTGGTTAAGCTTGCAGATGGCCGAACCGGCTTCAACAGAGCCTGCATGCCCATCACGCGGTCTGGCGTCAAAGCCAGCTCGTAGATCTCGTTCCGTATCTCAGCAGGTAGATCCATGAGACGAAATGCCCCATTGTGCTGAGCGCTCGGCGAGTGTCGTTGCGGTCGCGGAAGACAGAGGATGCTGTGGAGATCGAAGGACATTGTGAAGGCTGATGCGTAGTGATTGTAGGAACGAATGCGATGCCGGCCTGCCAGCAAAGACTGTGTATATAATATATTAACGCGCAAAAGTGACGGGAGAGGTTGGGGTTGGTGATACAGTAGGTTGTACTGTACGGGACTCTGCAGATCGACAGGAGAACGACCTCTGGAAGCACATACTCCTGCTTCTGGACTAGCGTGCTTAGCCACGTTCTTCGGAATGACGGCAGGCGGCGGAGGCTCTTTCCTGAATCCTGATGCTCAACCTCTGCCACCCCTGTCACCATGTTTGCCTCTGCATACCGTTGAGATTCAATAATGCCGTACCTCTCACGATGCGAGTTGCTCGACAACATCAACATACTGACCTGACTGGCCTTCATTCTGTACTGTACAAGACGAAGCAAAATGGGTCGCTTTTCGATACTGCCGGAGAACATGTCCAGCGTTGAGACGTGGCTAGTGAGACTATTCGTAAGCCATCGATATGCCGTGAAACGCGAGACAAGTACTGAGACGTTGGCAAGTTACTTATTGCCTTCCTCATCTTCGGGCCATGGCTGTGCATCATCGTCTACGATATCATTCTGTACATCTGGCGTGCTGCCACATACAACATCCCCTTCGTTGGTGGGAAGGCACGCGGGAGACAGCGACCTAGAGCTCCAAGTATGACGGAACGACCGAGTGGCCACAAACGACGTATCAGCATCCCGGGTATCTCACGGCCATTGTCCGATCATGAGACTTCGGTCACAGGACAGCATATTTCAAGCAACACGATCCCACGGACACCCTCAAAACTGCGCGAGGAGCATGACTGAGCGTCGACAGCCAATGAATAAGCAACGAAGTTACCACTTTCCTGCTTCCGGTGACACCAATGCCAGCGATGTCGCTCGACCATTGTGAGCCTAAGGAACTACCACGCTGGTTCCACAGGGTCCACTTCGAACACAGCACTTCTCGAAGCATGTCGTAAGACCTCGGGCGTGTACGCAGACAAGGATGGCATGGCTTCCAGTAACACTCGTCACAGACTCCGAATACTACCGATGCAGGTCCGATGGGATGCTGCATAGTCTTGCTGCAGAGCATCGGCTTTCTGGCAAAGGATTCAACAAGGTATCGGCGAAGGCTGGCGAAACTGAATTTAGGCGTCATTGCCCAAATCGTTGCGATCAAGTCGAGCAGCGGTGAGGGCCGTAGCATTAAGCTGGTCAGCAGGCGCAGAGCACGCCTTCAAGGATTTCTTCCTCTTCGTGCGACTGCGAGACTCATAGCCCTTACTAGTCCGAGCTAAGCAACCCGATCATGAATGCCGCAGCCATCGTTACATCCCCGGAGCATGGTAGGTTACTTGCACTTTAGAGCTGCTATCTTGTGGTCTCCCATGACGACCATGACCGCGTCCGCTTATGTGTGCATCGTGCCCGACGACTAGGCCTGACAAGACCACCGGATCTGAAGCATTCTGCGTAATGAGTACTGTCAGCTTGACAAGGACATGCTATAAATTTGGTGCATCTCTTGGATGTGCAGAAGCAAAAGCCTCCGGAATTTTATCTGTTCACTGCCAGTCATGGCGAGTAGCTATTCGGATCGTGTTTTCATGGACAACACAGCCTTCCGTTCAGCCCCGTTCTCACCCATCGGCATTGTCTCAGACATGAGAAGGTCATATGACTTGTGTGCACAATCACCGTACTCTGGCTCTTTTGACGACACTCGCTGGGCGAGTAGTCCATCTGCCTACAGTGCAAGCAGATATGGCCATTCTTACATCGGAGATAGGGTCAGAAGGTATTGGCCCTAGTAGAGCGTGCCGACGAGCGACACTAAATATTGACAGACGGAATCTTGAAATACTGACTGCTAATCGGGCCATCCATGGACTCCAGCCTCAACATCAGTTGCAACCCTTGCTTTGTGATGATGGTCGCTATCCAACTGGCTTTTCAATGGCGCAACCACTTGACGAGCTTATCTATATGAATGACCAAAGGCTCGAAGGGCTCCTGGCTGCATACCGTATTCCATCGGGATACTTACTTTATTGCGCCAATGGTCCATGGCAACATACCGGCCATCAACTACCACGAGGTCTGATCGATCGTGCAGCGCTGTTTCATCATCTTGGGGCACGAAGGCTTGCAGAACAACTAATGCTTGAGAGCTGTAACCATGGGCAAAGCTTCCGTGACTTCGCTGGTCGTCGATTGCCATGGCATTGAGCAGATCCTGGGAAGACGAAGGCGATCCGGCTGCGTATAACATATAAGATATCAAAAGATCCTATCGATTGTCGTTCAAGATCAGCTCCACGCCAGAGCCTGCAGCTGCCAGATTTGGAAATACAGTCCCTCCAAGCGTCCGTGCTCAAGCTGAGCACGTGCCATTGGCCACCCTGCAAACCAGCGAGCTCCACACCGATAACAACATTGCGCATAACACTGCCATGCATCGTCCAACAGGGTCTAAATCCCCGTTCTTGAACAGTCATTCTACCTTTGACACGAGTGCAAATTTGTTCAGTACTGCAGCTCAGATTGGCACGTTTGTAACACATCATGGATCTGCTCGTTCTTCTGCTGTTGGTAGCGACATCCATGGTAATCTCGATGTCATGGCGATACCTAGGATCACGGCGAGAACATCTCCCAGAATACTATGCGAATGAGAAATCGTCATCAATAACACCAGAGTCAGATCCATACCGGAACATCGAACCACTGCACAACTTTGACTGGACCAAGAAATCGCCTATCAGAAGTGCTCCTCTCAAGCCAAAGTACCACCTGACTATGGGTAAGCCAAAGTCCGAGCACAATGCTGACGTGCTTGTCTAACAATATCGTACAGCTCTGGAGAACATATCCCTATCCGACATCATCGACATGGACAACACCTATGTCGAACGGTTGCGAATCCGTCGCCAGATCATGTCTCAGCACCAAGACGCCACGGTCCGCTGCAACCCGGTCTGCGAACCTGTAGTCCTTGAGCTTTACTCCTGGTTGATTGCCACTTACCTCCCAAAGCGCTATCCAACAATCTACAGGCTTGGTCCCAAAGGTTTGCACAACACGGCGTCGGACGAAGTCATACCGATGGTCCCATCGTCGCCGCGAGAAGCTCTCCACGTCCTCGGCTCCCATATCGATACAGACTTCTTACTGCTCCTACCATCCAGCAAAGCTGCCGACGGAAGTCCAATATACCACCTCGAGGCCTTCGTAACCTGTTTCCCATCCGGCTTCAGCACGCAATCCAAACTCGGACTCCCCTTATCCCAAATTCACTCTCCCGTCCCAGGTTACCGAGAGAAGCTCCAAAAGTCCATGGACCGCTTTTTCGCTCGATTGGAATGTGGCAAAGCAGTTAAGCGCTCGAACTGGGCTATCACCACCAACGATCTCCTCTTTGGCGAAAGTAGCGGGAGCCATTTTCATCATGAGGCGAGCGAGGATGATATTGCTCGGCAGCGGAACGAGGTCGTGATTGAGAATTGCCGTTTACGGTCGGAGCGGCAGACGTTGTTCAGATTGCCGGAGACTAAGGCTTTGGTGTTCTCATTTAAGACGTTTCAGTATACGCTTGAGGAGGTCAGGAAGGATGGGTTTGCGGAAGATCTGATTGTGGCGATGGAAGGCTTGTCGAAGGGGAATGTGCCGGAGATGGACTTCTATAAGCGGGGTGTTGTATGGCGGAAGCCTGTGAGGGAATATTTGAGGAATTAGGGAATATTTTGAGCATTGACATTGATCAGTGGGCGCGGAATAAGCTCAGAATCCCAGCTCTGCATAGGTTGTACAGTAGGAAGCCACTTGCCTTCTTTCGACTGTGGTCAAAATCTCATGTTCTACGTTCATGTATCTCCAAACACAAAAATGCCTTTTCCTTTCCGGTATCCTTCTAGGGTGCCCTGTACTGCATTGACCAGCTCTTCCTGCTTCGTATTGTGATGCCACTCTATTCTCTCAGTCGGTGTATCTTGGAACTTGCCCTGCCTAGTAAGATCCAGGATCTCGTTTACACACGCCTCCTTTTGTTGCGAGTTCTGTTCGGCCCACCTGCTAACCCAAAACCCATTGAAGCTGATGTTCTTGAAGATGAGCAGACCCATGGGCAGGTTCACGGGCTGTTTCGACATAGCACCGTACGTCACCATGGGGCTTCCGAAAGAGAGGTGTTTCGCCATGTCATTGACCAAAGGACCGCCGACGCAGTTTAAGCCTAACCGTATAGCTTCCCTCCCACCATTGGTAAGTTCTTTGACCTTGTCCCTGAAATCTTTACTTTTCAGCTCTTCTTCCGTGACCACGACGTCTGCGCCGAGACTTTTCAGATCCTGGACCAATTCCTCGTGGCCTTCTGGGCGTTTTCGCACCACGTTGATACTCTTGTAGCCCCAGAGTCTGGCGAGCTGGATCGCTGCTCGACCTACACCAGAGTTGGCGCCGTTTTGGATGAACCATTCGCCTTCGTTGAGAGATACGAAGTCCTTGAGCATGCGATATGCTGTGCAGGGATTGACGCTAACTGTCCCCACTTGGTCCGGTTTGAGGCCGTCTCTGTTTTTGATTGGAAACAGCTTATCTGCAGTAGTTTGTGCGTGCGTTCTCCAAGTACCGAAGCCTTGATTCTTGAGGATGACCCAGTCGCCCTTCTCGATGCCTTTGACGTTTCCTCCTTTGCTGATCACTTCTGCCACTCCTTCATTGCCCCCTACTGCTATGGGTTTTGGCGTGGAAAGTGCTGTTGTCCATGTGGGCTTGGTTGGGTATACGCCCTGGATCTGGTTGATGTCGGCGGGGTTGATCGGTGAGGCGAGGAAGCGGATTGTGAGCGAGTCACCGCTAGGAGGTGATATACTGTGGCCATGCAAACGGAGGATGTCTTTAGGTTCGCCGAATTTGTCGAGCACGAGGCATTTGGCCTGTTCGTAGCCAAATGCTGATATGTAGCGGCGTTGTGGAGCGGTATATGTGGGTTTGGCACGGACAGAGCCCCAAACTGTTCGCGCTGCACATGCAAAGGCTCTTGAAGGAGCCATTTGCGGTGTGGCGGATTCACTTGAATCCAAAGTTCACATGCAAAGGAACAGCTCTGTCGCGAGGATGCATGAACTGAAAGAGACCTCGAGCTCGAGCTCATCTCATGCGCGATGACGCTGTTCGGCAGATGCTTGCCGACGGGAGAGCAAGCTCGACGACGACACGTCCTCGTACGCGATTTGCATCTTTATACACGCGGCACAAAATATGATCGATCTCTTATATTCAACCTATCGGGCTGCACTCTTCACTTGTCTCGCGATGTTCTATGCGATTTGAGCGTTCTTTGTTTATATTCCAATATCTCTCAGGCCTCTCGCTCGACCCATCATACATCGCTTCAACGCGCTTTTAACACATCGAATATTCTTATCCGTGACTCCCTCGACCGCCCGCGTCTGAGCCGGCAGTGTTACTGTACATGCACCTTCCTTCACCTGAAGCAGCTATGTACCTCTATATCTATACGCAACCCCGCGAGGTCCAGCAAGGCGCTTACTCTTCAATTTGACACGCCTGCTGGCCAAGGGCTTCTTCGATGGAAAATCACTGGCCATGCTGGGTAGTCTGGCTCACAGTCATCAGAGAAGGGGCCTGGGAGACCAAATAGGCTCTCCGAGGACGCTGCTGGCCCGAGATCGAGGGTGCTGATATCCTCGTCTTCGTCATAAAACTCCGTGGAAGAGCTTGGACATGAAGGCGACATATCATGGTATGGCTGATACCTCTCGGTAATATGTTCCGAGCTCCATCCAGGCCGGAGGAGGTGGTTCGGACGGCGCCACCCTGGCGTGCATTCTTCTGACTGGACTAGGCGCTCTGCTGCATCCTCCAGATCTGCTACTACCATGGCTTGATCAAGGTAGCTCAGGCTCCAGTGGTGAAATGCTGGCCCATAATCATGGCTAGAACATACGTCAGCGCCTTGATCTGCCCAAGGCGTATTATGCGGTGCTCCATCATAGTCCTGGCATTCCCGGGTGTACCGTTCCTCGAGAGTAGTAAGACAATCTTTATCCAGCTCGTTGAATTCAGCGTCGGTATTGCAAATCACTCCAGCCATGGAGTGTACACTTGGTGCACGCCCAATGCACTGCTCGATAGGTCTGGCCATGTCACCGGGTCTCCAGCAACAGCAGCGAGCTTGATGCTGGCGCTTCATGTTGATGGCTCCTCGCCGTATGCTGCTAAGCGAGCCAGCGGGTGAAGCACCGCTTATTGTATCGGCTACATGTCGACTGACATCTACTCCGGAGTCATTCCGTTCCTCTGGTATTAGGACCGGGCCGGGAAGCTGCACCGGCGGGGTGGGCCTTTCCAAGCCGGATCCGTCTGAAGCTTCTGTGCTCCCTGAAACTCTCACTGGATCTTGATGAGGTGCGTGCCGTTGTGGTTGGGCCTTTACGAAAAAGTTTCGAGTGGATTGAGCAAGCTGTCGGTGCACAGTTCGAACTCTGGACATGCGGTCTAAGGCTCTGCTCCAAGCACCCCGCCTACGAGTTGGTGGTGTTGCAAACCAGCTCTCCTGCAGTGTGCTCAAGACCTCCTGACTGTTGACAAGCGTTGGATCGTCCTGGTATGTTGCAGCAGCACTATCTTCCTGCAACTGCTCCCGAAAAATCGATGCGCGCTTTTGCTTCCGTGCGGCGGATGCGTGAGCTTCCTGTGCTGCCATCTTCTCGTTGGTTCTCTTGACAATTGGTATGCTGACACTGAGTTCAGGTACCGCTTATGTCAGAAAGGTCCTTGTCGTCGTCGCCTTTGTCTGCAAGGCACAACCGCTTGTATGGATAGTATCAATGTTCTGCTGGTGGGGAATTTTACTTGAAGGTCAGGCAGTTCTTGTGTCGTGCGAATGCTGAAAGAGAAAACCATCGAAGCGCTAGGAGATATTTGTACTGCTGTGCAATCGGATCATCCTCAACGAGACTTTGAGGACTTCCGAACATGGATGTCCTAAAGGCTTTCGCTTACGATTTTGCAAAGGGTCCTCCCTACTGGCTTCAGGGTTTCGACCTAACCCGTCAACTTGGCTCACGACGCCAAAAATACGCATTTCAGTAGCTGACAATAGCAGTGAGCTCCACTCATTGACTATTCATAGCGATCTCCGTACCATGCCGCACGAGATAGAACTGCCTGGAGGGGGACTCGTACCACCAGTCCCAGCCAAACCAGCCAGCAGCCTCAGGCTCCAGTCACACGGCCGCTATGGCCAAATCGCTTACTGGAAGCTTTTCTATATAGCAGGTCACACGCCAAAAATATCGATGCAGCCTGAGGATTGCCACAGGGCTTCATATTGAGGGGTCACGGACGACTCCCTCGGCGCAAGATACCTGTCCTTTTGTACCGAGAATCGGGGTACGA
Organism: Passalora sequoiae; assembly: GCA_013248845.1. Taxonomy (NCBI): domain Eukaryota; kingdom Fungi; phylum Ascomycota; class Dothideomycetes; order Mycosphaerellales; family Mycosphaerellaceae; genus Passalora; species Passalora sequoiae. The sequence continues at coordinate 599,867 of WSQC01000023.1, forward strand.
TGACTGAGCACTCTTGACCGAGCAGTACTAGGTGCGATCGCTTGCTCTCGCCGTCTTTCTGGCGCTGGTGAACTGAATCGTGAACAGCGGATGCTCACGGGCATTACTTCTAGGTATACTATTCGACTTCGGGC